>OY720454.1:32007989-32407989 GCA_963082715.1 Harpalus rubripes
TTCATACAGATGATAGAATAATGTTACGTGGATGGATATATTCCAGAATGTTTTACTATTAGACCGGGCGCCAAGAAACATTCCGTTTGAAAAAACCGGTGGATTCATTCTGATTGATGATTTAAGTTCAGAAAGACTTAAAGAATGAAATACTGAATGTTGCCGGACAAAGTCAGTGGTCAATTTTTTTTATAGGGGGTATAAGAATTATTGATGAAATCGCTGTAACGGTCAAGAAAACGTTGTTTATTACTACTGAAAAGTTGTTTCTGTAGGGTATGAAATTACAAACATCACGAATATTATAAAATACAAATTTAATATGGTAAAAAAGCCGCGTGCCTGAGTGTTTGGTCGCGAATCTGGGGAACCGGGTTCGATTCCGATCGATGCCATAAAGAAGTATTTCGAATTTAAATAGCACAAAAGTTACACTTGTGGAGCGCTCTCCACACATTAATGAGAGTCCGTGAGGTGACGCCTGGTAAACGCCTACATGGTTGCCGGATACGACCGATCGTCGTTTACTTTGTTTCCCTCTCCGCAGCAGTTTATACCAGCTCCAAAGTATTGTAGCGGGTTATGTTGTACCCGACACGGTTTAGACGTTTTAGTTATAAAAGAGTTTTCACATAACGTCAAATTAGATAGTGTGGTAGCTTATTTTGATATCTGAGTTAACAAATTTAAGTGCAAATTCTAAGCAGATTCATGATAAAATTTTCTTAGTTAGAGGCCAAGTATATTACATTTAAACAAGCCTGTGTTGCCAGTTCATAGCCCTTCGACCCCTTCCGTCCTTGTATTAGTAAAAAAAATTGCACTTTATTAAGCTATATCTCTTAAACAATATGGCCAAAAAGTTATTTTTATTTTAATATTTGCCATTTATATATTTCTATAAACTGAGATGTTTTCCAATAAAATAGGAAGCATTGTTTTGAAGCTTCAGTAAAAAATATGACACTTACTATTGCTTGATATAAAAAACATATACAAAAAGAGATGGTCGATCGATTTTTACCAATAAGAAAATATGTAAATATTATTGTTCTGCACAATAACCAACCATTGAGGGAGTTAGCCAGCTCAACTTGGCGCCGGTTCCACCCCGAGTAAATGGTGAGGGTTGGTGGTAGGGCAGGTATCCGACCGTAAAATCTTCGCCGAAACCAAAGACGGAAAGTGGTATAAGGGCTACGGTGTTCCTTGCAAGTGACATGCAGTTGTAGCCTCGCCTGACCCCTGTGCCAAGTCGGTTAGGACTACCCCATCATGGACGGTCGGGGTTAGAGAAGCCAGTCCTCAGGATTAGAATTCTCAATCTCAGGAGTATGAGTAAGGGCAAAGAGAAGGAGGAAGGACTGTGACGCAAAAGATTTGAGTGAGAAAGGACAATGTGAAGATGTGTTGGACAGGAATGATTGGAGGAGAAGAGTAAGGAACAGCGACCCCTTAAAATAAGAAGAAGATTCTACCTTAAAAAGATAAGTTTTGACAATCATTAGGAACACATTTACAGACAGAGATAAAGTTTACATCATTTTTTTTTTTACAACTACAAGACATTATTCTGCAGTCTGAATTACATTTGCAAGGCCTAATTAAAGAGTAAGGCAGAGGAGGTTTTATCATTTTCGTCGGATGTAACTTGGAATTTCGTAATTCATAGACGAATTGGAGGAAGTTCAGAGGCTCGAACAGTGGTTGTAATGATTTTTTCCATAAATTTGTTTGGAATGCAGCTCTTAAACAATGTAAAAATAAAGCATCAGAAGTACAAATAATTTTGGTTAAATTTAAATTGAACCCAATTTACGGGTAATCAACTTGTAGTTGTTTGTTTGGCAAACAAATAAGTGCAGACTTCTTCAACCTGATGAAAGTGCATCGGAATTTCTGGGTTATTTCCAAAAGTAGAGAGAGCATCTTGACCAAATACTTGTGATGCAACATACAGACATTGTTTCCTAGCTCCTACCCGGCTTGTCGTGTCGCAACTAGTTTCACTGTCTGAAACAACCGATTTGCATGTAACTCTTTGAACATATATTCTACCTGTAGTTTCGGTACTTGGTTGTTTTGGGTATAATATGACAAAATACACTGTTTTTTAGTGAATACAAGCTTTTGGAGTCACTCAGCACTCGCCCGCGCAGCTAAAGTACCGGTTTGAACTATGGAAGTTACTGAAAAACACTCTAAAAACACGTATTTCGCTTAGAAAATGCCTTCAAGTGATTTAGAGACATGTTGAAAAACAGTTTTTACATCTGATTTGAACGTTTCACGCTTTGTTTGGAGTATAGTATGACAAAATACACTGTTTTCTAGTGAATACAAGCTTTAGGAGTCACTCCGTAGTGCACCAGATTGTAATAAATATTTCTATTGTAATGTTTGTGTGACAATTTATTAAAAATTGAGGCATCTCGAAATCTTTCTTACGTAAATTTGTTAATTCAGCATTCAAAATAAGCTATCACACTATCTAGTTTGATGTTATGTGAAAACTCTTTTATAACTAAAACGTCTAAACCGTGTCGGGTACAATATGGCCCACTGCAACACTTAGAGCTGATATAAACTGCTGCGGAGAGGAAAACAAAGTAAACGACCATCGATCGTATCCGGCAACCGTGTAGGCGTTTACCAGGCGTCACCTCACGGGCACTTATTGATGTGTGGAGAGTGCACCACAAGGGTAACTTTCGTGCCATTTAAATTCGAAATATTTCTTTATGGCATCGGTCGGGATTGAACCCGGTTCCCCAGATTCGCGACCAAACACTCAGGCACGCGGCTTTTTTTACCATATTGAATTTGTATTTTATAATATTCGTGATGTTTGTGATTTCATACCCTACAGAAACAACTTTTTTAGTAGTAATAAACAACGTTTTCTTGACCGTTACAGAGATTTCATCAATAATTCTTATACCCCCTATAAAAAAAATTGACCACTAACTTTGTCCGGCAACATTCAGAATTTCATTCTTTAGGTCTTTCTAAACCTAAATCATCAATCAGAATGAATCCACCGGTTTTTTCAAACGGAATGTTTCTTGGAGCCTGCACTATATGCAATTTTACTACAATTTGCCCAGGAAATGAGCGGGCCTCAGTGCGGACGAAGAGAGGCGGAGATTGCCGACCGACAATATAATACAATAGGAATAGTCACAGCCAGTAATTATATTTTTTCAATAAGAATAATGAGTATGGAGCAAGAATAATGGAGAAGATTGTACAAATCCGATAACCAGTATTATACACTGTTGAACAAACTTGCCAATCTGTGATAATTATATAACGTTAAGATTCAATTAGAATTGTGATAGTTATGGACTATTCAGAATGAGTGTGAGTATAATAATGGTTATTATTGTTGTGTTTATTGTTATAAATCATATTTGTTTAGTATTTTAATGTAAGTGTATATTTCACTCTTAAAATAAATTATCGTCCATCGTCTTCTTAATATTATGAAAATGAAAATAATAATGATAAACAAGTTTATTTTTGTAAAGAATGTCGAGCAGGATTAAAATATTAAATATTTCAAAAATAATGCGACGGAAAATGTGACGAAAATAGCATTTTTCGGCGTTAAAGGAGGCTGAAAATAAGAAAATTAAGAACAAGGACGAGGAATTTTAAATACCTTGTGGCACATTTTCGGTGATTTTATTTAAAATCTAATTTCCTTTTGACGCAGATATTAAATAGGTACTTTCAAAAATAATTGAAATACTGCTTGAAAAAAATCGTAACATTACACACTTATGATCCTTGGAATGTGTGTCAAAATATTTTAGTGCGGTCATTGTTCTGGTAATTGCAGCATTAATATCTCGTTTAAAATAACGCATAATTCTGCTTTAATTAACCAAAGAGAGGGCAAAGGAATGTATATCACTAGACCGGTTGATGTTTCTCGTTCTCGCCCTGTACTTTGTCTGTAATTATTGCTCTAATTTGCACGCGGCTTCGGCTTTTTGTACTCTTCTGTTGTCCGTCGAGCTACAAAGTTCTAATTAAAAACAGAAAACAGCATACTGGATCTCGCGAGAGCTAATGATGAACACTTAAACTTTGTGTTGTGTGATTTCTTAATACTCTTAGGTGTTGCGGAACTTGTTTCTTTCTGAATTAATTGAATTTGGGGTGGAATTCTAATGGGATTACAGGAGCAGGCTGGAAGGAATTTGTTTTATACGAAAATACATTTCTGGTGAGGCCAGGAATGTCAAATTGAAATTCAGCTGAAGTAAATCTCTACCTAACAATATTTACTCAACAGGAAGATAATTATGTAAGAAGAAACAAGAATGAAGAAACAATTCTTACTTTCTTAACTATGTTGTGTATTTAAATCTGGGGATATTTGTTGATACAAAGATCATGTGGGTTATAAAATAAGTGTCAAACCGTCAGTCAGTTAATAAAGGTTATTATCGTGTGTTTTCAAGTTAATAGTCATTAACAAAATTATATCCAGTTCTTGAGTCCTAAAGTGTGCGCGTGCGTGCGTGGATTTTTCCTCCACGATAACTCTTACCTCCAAAAATTTCTATTTTCCGTATTTAAGTTTTCTGCATTCATATAAAGAGTTGATTAAATTTTGGGTAGAATTGGACAACCGGAAGTGATCTTTACTCGAAGTTCATAGCAGTTTTTCATGAGAAAAATTTAAGACTTTTATATTAGATTTTGGCTAAAATTGATAAATCGGAAGCGATTTTACTAAACAGATTTTCCTGAAAAATATATTATGATATATTCCAAACTTTTCAAATTAAATATTTAAGATTTATATATGAAGGGAAATAACATATTAGAATTTGGCTAAAATTGATAAACCGGAAGTGATACTTTCCTTGAAGCTCTAAGCAGATTTTCGTGAAAAATATATTATGATATATTCCAAACTTTTTTAAATTTAGTATTGAACACTTTTATATGAAGAGGAACAACATATTAGATTTTGGTTAAAATTGATAAATCGGAATTGATACTTTACTTGAAGCTCTGAACAGATATCCGTGAAAAATATATTATGATATATTCCAAACCTTTTTAAATTTACTACTGAAGACTTTTATATGAAAGGGAACAACATATTAGATTTTGGTAAAAATTGATAAACCGGAAGTGATACTTTACTTGATGCTCTAAACAGATTTTCGTGAAACATATATTATTATACCTATTTTAAACATGGAATTGGCGAGAGGTCATGTGCTGGCCACATCAGATTTTTTTATATGTATATATTTTGAAATTTGACATAGGTTCCTCAGCTAATAATAGAAAATTTTGCAGTTTCAGTTTCCAATATAGAGTTAACTATAAGTATACAAACTGGCAAAAAAAAACTGTATATTGATAAACAGTCATATAATCTTTCTAAAAGTTACTATTAACGTTAGGTTGTTGTCAGGCACTTTTAACCTTGCATTCAGCCCTAATTTATTTATTTATTATTAACTAAGGGTTGTGTTAAATAATTAATTAGATTTCGCTCTATATATTTAAAAAGCAGCGGGGGATTTGCATTCAGCCCTAATTTATTTATTTATTATTAACTAAGGGTTGTGTTAAATAATTAATTAGATTTCGCTCTATATATTTAAAAAGCAGCGGGGGATAGGTAGTTTAAAAAAAACAGTTTGTAAGAGCACCAAACATTTAAAATACAGAAAATTTATAATTTAATACCATTACCCTACCCCATATATATATATATATATATATATATATATATATATATATATATATATATATATATATATATATATATATATATAGTTCAAACGTAGTTGAACAGTAAATTAACGAGAAAGAATAAATAGCACGAAAAACACGTAGGTATTGCAATGTCAGAGTGTAACAATTGTTTTTCAATAAAGTACCCCAAATTCAGGCAGTATTCGAAGACTAGTTAATACCAATATTAATTATTCTGAAATTGAGTTTTCTTTTTCTGAAATTGATATTACTTTTTCTGAAATTGAATTTACTTTTTGTGGAATTGAAGTCGAAAAGGTATAGTTTTGAACTTCTGAAGCCAAACCCGAAATTTTTCACTTCAACGAATATTACGTAATCAGAATTGAACAATACTAGGTACCTATAACGGATATATTTTAATGAACAAAACTAGTATTGAGCATCTATTACTGTCCTTGATCAATATCCGACGTATGAGTGAGTATGAGCATGCATTGAAAATGCTCAGTATAAGCAGTAAGCGAACAACAAAAACAGCCACAACGCGTTGTGGATTTATTTGTACTTACAAAGACATATTTATTTGTTAGCTTTTTAAATATATCATAATATAACATAAGTAATGTTCAAATATCCGTTGAAGTAGAAAAATTCAGGTTTGGACATATTCAGATGTTCAAAACTAATTTGGAGAAAATTTAGCCGACAATGCCCGAATTTGGGTATAGAATGTAGCATACATACTGTATTTCAAAAAAGGTACTCTCGGTATTATTATCATTATTATTATTAAATACTAGTTGACTTTAAATCATTCAATGGGGGTTCCCACCGCAATCATAATAGTAACACTATTACACTAAAATATATCATAAAAACTAACTAACTAAATGATTAAATATATTTCCAATTTTTTTTTTTTAGTGCATGAAAACATTGTACTGCGTTTGAAACGCTGATGGCCGATGACGTCACATATATGTTTAAATTTTTATGGAATTTTATTAATAAATATTTTGAAAATAAATGGTCGCCATTTTGAAACGAGTGAAAAAAACTATGATATTTTGGTATCGTTGTGAAGCTAATTTTATTTACATTCTGGAAAAAAAAATTAAAAATACGAATTATTCCCTATGCTAGATTCAAACTTGTACCCCTTTCCGCTAAAACAGGAAGTGATACAAAATTCTTACTATGATTATCTTATGAGCCCCTTTGTCTAGTTTAAGTTTGCATATTAGCATTTTTTTTGTATCTCAAAATAAACTAAATATTCTTGGTGCCGGACTTACGCCAAACACCCTATACAGGGTATTTAGTTTCAAGAGCATTTACAAAAATGAAGTTTTAATAATTTGGAAGAATGTGCCATGCTTCGCACCACGCTTCGAGCAGTCGCATTTGAACTATATCTCGCATCCTCCTGTAATGGAAATATTAGCGGGTTCCAGTTCAAGAACCGTTGTCCAGGGGACGCCCGGATTCAATATCTTATTATGTGATAATATTATTATATAATAGTTATTATAAACTTCACTTGTTTTATTGGTCATACCAATATATTTCTAAATAATGGCTATGGTAATTAGTTAGTTAGAGTGAGTAAAATTTTGAGTAAATACTACCAGTCATGACTGGTAGTCATCACTCTTAATTCAGTAATTTTTTGGTCATACTCATTCCAATGTATTTTTAAATGGTATCCATAGCCATGGTAATTTGTTAGTTAGGGTGACTAAAATTTTTAGTAAATACTACCAGTCATATGTTTAAGCTTCAAAGAATAAACACATATCATGTTGCATAATTTAGTAGTAAATCTATTTAACAGGCAGATCTGTATATTTTTATGTGGTGGTATTACTAAAAGTAAATTTGTGGAAAACAGGATAATATATCCCCAAAACCCCAGTAAAAGCGCTTGGTCATTTATAAATAAGAATACAAAACGCAAAACCGAACATAATTGGAATATGAAAGTAGGCGATAAACAGACTTCTGACCCAAACCAAATCGCAAATAAATTTAACTTACATTTCAGGGATGCGCCCTTAGGCACTCTAAACCTCATCACTAAAAATAGTAATACAAGCCACAGTATACCCCATGTCTCCAACAGCCTGTTTTTGTCTCCATACTGTGAAATCGAACTTGCAAACCTTATTAAAAATAAACTAAAGAACAAATACTCATCTGGGCCTGATGACATACCCAGTTTCATTATTAAAGACACATCAGATCTATTAGCTAATCCCCTAACCCACATTGTTAACTTAACCTTTCTCACTGGCGTTTTCCCAGACTCACTAAAACTAAGCAAAGTAACTCCAGTACACAAAAAGGGAGATAAGGACAATTTTAATAACTATCGACCCATTGCCATGGCCTCAATCTTCTCCAAAATATTCGAATATTGCTACCTGAATAGATTGGAGGAATTTATTAATCACAATAATATACTTAATAATAATCAATTTGGATTTAGACCGAATCGTTCAACCACTGATGCGATACAATTCTTATACGAAAAGATTATATTGCATCTAGAACACAAGGAGAATCCTGTCGGTATTTTTTGTGATATTTCAAGGGCCTTCGACTGTCTGGATCACGATAGATTACTGGAGAAGTTAGAGGCCTATGGCATCAGGGGAATACCACTCAGATGGCTAGAAAGTTACTTACGTAATAGACAACAATATGTCAGTATCACTAGCACTAACAATATTAATAATACTCTCAAGTCAAATTCAAGTATCGTTAATCTCAGTATCGGAGCGCCGCAAGGTTCCGTACTCGCCCCTATACTTTTCATACTGTACACCAACGATATTACCACTACGTGTCAACAAGAAAACACTACACTGGTTCTTTACGCTGATGACACATCCATGGTTGTGTCGGGCCGTGATAATGTGGAATTACAACTCAAATGCGAGGCGGGTATGCAGCGATTATCTCGATGGTTCAATGACAATAATTTATACCTGAATGGGTCCAAAACAACGTTTCTACATTTTCATAATGTCCAAAAACAGATTGTCAATCATCCCATTATTCATCATAATGATATAACAATTGAAAAAACTAAAACTACCAAGTTTTTAGGCCTCATTTTAGATGAAACTGGCTCTTGGTTTCCCCATTGCCAGTCCGTCATTGCCAGAGTGAACCGCGCATGCTACCAGTTGCGTGTCCTACAAACTTATCTTGGCCTTGCACATTTGTTGGTGTTTTATCACGCTACCATCGAGTCCCATTTACGTTATGGAATCTGCCTCTGGGGCGCCACACCTGCAGCTTCCGCTGTCTTCATCTCCCAAAAACGCATCATTAGATGCCTGGCAAAAATCTCTCAATCAACTTCCTGCAGAGTCTACTTCCAAAAATACAACATACTTACCTTAACAAATTTATACATATACGAGATCTGCAAGTATATTTTCAAAAACAAGAATAATTTTAATACGAACAGTGATATTCATCAGGTTAATACTCGACATAAAGATCAATTTTATATACCCTTTGTAAAAAATAACATTAGCAAAAGAGCCCCCAATGTTCTTGGATTAAGGATCTTTAACAACTTACCAACATATATAACAAAAATTGTCAAATTTAGTAAATTTAAGAATGAACTTAAATTCTATCTCACTAAAAATGTCTTCTATAATCTAGAAGAATTTTACAACATTCATTAATTGCAGTGGTCTCCTCTCCGTTCTACTCAAATATTTTATTTTATTTGTGACAATTCCTATATATTATATGTATATCCTAAGGAAATAAAGAATTATTATTATTATTGTCACCTTTTTAATCAGATTAATTGCAAGTTTTTTATTTTTGTTCTTTTAAGATTGAAAGTTTAAATTATAAAACATTCTTTTGCATGATATAATATTAATTAATAATATTCTCATATACAAACAAAATTTATGAAAATACGTTTTAGCTTTCCAAATAATTTGTAAGTCTTATGTATGTTAGTTCAAGAAAACTGTAATAGAAGAAAGTAAGTACACCATCAATTGATAGATGACTCCACTAGAGACTGCCATCCTGCACCATCTATTGAACATTGGCTACACAGCGGGAGTGAAATGCCGTGGCGGTAAAAATTTGCCGTTTAAACGAGCTACAAAAATAAAGTTTTCAATATTTTTTTTTACAGAAAACCTGTTAAAATAAAAATGTTTTATTTGTTCTAATACACATAACTTTCCATGAAGAATAATATACAAAATAATTAAAAAGTAGGGAAACCCCATTCCAAAATTATGTAATATTGATAATGGTTGTACTTGCATTAAGCCAGTTATATAATATTATCTATTGTCTCGACTGTAGATATTTAAATTTTTTGATGTAATATCTTCGAATCATCTGAATACTGAAATCCATGTTTGATCTTTGTAAAAGTTAATCAAATTAAGCTCAATATTTTCGAAGTTCTGTTCGATATAACACATCCTGTGTCTTCTTTCATACATTACACGAATCAGGCATTCCTCCCGTGATTAAAAGACTAGGAGAGGAGAAAGCAAAAGAGAAAGAGGGCAAAGAGAAATGATACATTCCCGTTCGATTCACCTTGTCAGGGTAAAATATTCACGAGCCGGTGCGGGACTTTAATTTCCAGCAAAGAATTCACGTAGTTTAATTTTTAACCAACGAGACCGCATTGCACCTAATTAGACTCGCAACCCGTCACCATTTTATTACGTTATTGGCAATTGTTCATTTACATTTGATGTTTTCGTTACAGGTGAGTTCCACTGCCAATGAATTCGACGTTGTTTATTTTCCTAAGAGGTTTACGCCAGATAAGTAAGTAGAAAATGGGTTTTTCATCTTGGATTACTTTTAAAAGATTTAAATAAAATAAGAAAATGAAATCGTAGATATTTTATTTTTTAACCGTTTCTAATCAAAATAAGTACCTACTTAATGTTGTAGTAATTTTAAGTTTTGTAGAGATCGTCTAGGTTCTTGTAAATGAACGAAAAGAAAAGAGGCTCTTACAATTTTACCAATTATGGAAAATCTGTTGGAATTTGTATCTCATTTTTAACATATTTATTAAGAAGACTTGATATTATGTCTGTAACTTTTAATTTTTGCAATATTCTTGTTCTAATGTCGTGGCAGAGCTCTAGATTAGTTGATTTTTGGTTAATTTTGAATTTATTTATTCGAATAAAGCATAAATATTACAAATTTTAAGAAGTTACCAACCTAATTTCATGTTTTCTAAGAGCGAGGATTTAAATTTTACTACAAATAAATGACAAGTACAGCCATAATTAGTAAAAAGCTGACACTTGTTTTGTGAATTTTCAACGCTAAAGTATAAATAAAAACTTAATATCAAGTTTTTTTGTAACAGATTTTACATAATTAACAAATATTTAGAACCTCTTTTCGTTCATTTGGAAAAGCGTGACCGAGGAGTCGATTCCCTTAACCCTTCGAGTCCCAATGATAGAATAAAGTAATGGATTTCGCGGCGGAGATTGGCAGGGATTAAATTATAACCCATGTAGTTGTTAATTTTATTTAAAGTTCCAATATTTCGTTACTAATTTTTGTAACTTTATCAGGGAATACTAAAATGTACATTTGTGTTGTATAACTTGTGTTTTACATGTTGAAAGTACAATACTTACAAATATGTTTAACTATAAAAGTAAATTGGAGAATTAACAGTCGTAAAGACATCGATTTTCTATAAATTCTTGTTAAAAATACATGTATAAATTGTAAGGTCAGGCTCCGAGCGCAAACACGAAGAAGAAGGGAACAGAGCTTGCGCGTTGCGCTGCAAACCAAC
Source organism: Harpalus rubripes (assembly GCA_963082715.1). Classification (NCBI taxonomy): domain Eukaryota; kingdom Metazoa; phylum Arthropoda; class Insecta; order Coleoptera; family Carabidae; genus Harpalus; species Harpalus rubripes. The sequence continues at coordinate 32,019,559 of OY720454.1, forward strand.
CAAAAGCGTGGTAAATATGAATGCAAACAGTTAAGTTATTTTTAAAAGTTGTTTATTAATTAAGCATAAATAGCACTTTAATTTTATTTGTCAGTTTTATAATTAACCGTGTTATTCGTGGCGATGTGGCACATTTCTAAAAATAATCATTTTTTGTAATTATTTTCAAATTCAATTATGGTTGTTTCATCGTAATTTACAAAATGCTGTGTATTTGAAACATGAGCTGCTAGAGCACAAATATTGTTAGTGCCAACTCTCTTCTCTCCTTGTTTATGCTGGGACAACCGGATATCCATTACTTTATTTTATCACACCCATTTTTCTTCAAAATTTTCAAAATTCAAAATTAAGACATCTCAACACGCAGGCCAACATCTCTCTTCGTTCTCGAGATATTTACATTTAAAACTTTACCCATTTCGTGTGGAGTTATATACAAACGTGGCGACTTCGTCATTCGATTAAACGGACAAAATTATATGTTTACCAATTTTCACAAAATTTGTGCTATTAGTTCAGTATGCAAAGCCAAAAAACTGAAATCCTTGAATATCGCGATTTTTGGTCATTTTGATTTATTTTACTCTAGAATTTGTATACTTACATTGTTTAAATTTTTGGCTGTAAAACCAAATAGCAAAGTCGCCAGGTATGTACCTCTACCCAATTTTGAGTTGTTGCCCAAAACTGGAAGTATTGGGGTCCAAGTTTAAACGCATATATCTCTGGAACTAAAGAAGATATTAATTTGCGGTTTGAAATTTAAAACCAGCGTATTGCAATGTATCTAAAAGTACCTAGGTATAAAAAGTAGATTTTTAAAATTTTACTTAAAAGTGGGTATATATAAGTTATGGATTTATTTTGTATCTCAAATATTCGGTGTCTCAGAAGGCTAAAACAAAACGCTTGATTGTTATACTCAGAAATCAGTAATAACCCTTTATGAAATATTTATTTATTTTATTTGTGTTACGTAATTTGCCAGTTTATTTATTTTGAGTTAAAAAAATATGAAACGTAAGAGTGTTATTGTTTTGTCTCCCCTCTACTGGTAGCGAGTGAGGCAAAAATAAATTCAGAAACGTGGGAAAGTTCAGCACATAAAGTATTAAGGACCCTTTAGAGACATTAGAAGAGCCCCTTAATGCCAGAAAAATATATTTACCGCTGTAGTTTCAGCAAGTAATATACACAAGCATCATCCAATGTTAAAATATCTGATTTTTTTTTTTTTGTATTCTAATTTACTTCATAAAACACAAATTTCTATATTTATTTTGTGTTAAATACAAATTAAATCCACATTCGTATGACAAAGAGAATTTTTATTGAAATGATTTAAAAAGAAATAAAAATGAAAAAAGAATATACTTCTTTAAAAATAACTTCTAGTTTGCTAATTTGTAACAGAAAACTTTGCTAATTCAAAATAAAACTACTCGTAGTATTTGCTTACATATTTCTTTCACTATTCATCGTATAAAAGAAAATTATTTAGTTCTTTAAATAGAAAACATTAAAGGGTACTTTCCTATCCTGAATGAATTAATAGTATTACAAATTATTTTCCCAATTGGAATTTTATAATTTTATTCATATTCCCAAGAGTTGGTAATGGACGTAGTAACATAAGCTCCTGTACGTTCGATAAAGATAATAAAGTTAGCGTAATAACTAAGGGATTCTCTAGGGACTGTGATGCAAATTTGTCCTTTAAATACCTCCAAACTAATTAGTTTGATACTAATATACGTATAGATGGCTTATGTGTAATGTACATTCCCAGCAAAACTAGAAATCTCAGTTTAGCTTTTTGGTAAAATGTAATAAGACGAGGGTAAGCGCAATAACAGATAAATAACTTTTTATAAACTCTTATAAATTATAGATTCGATAATCATATTTTAACTCTGTTTATCTGTTTAAGTTATAAATGTCAAAATTCAGTTTAGAAATTCTTTTCGTATTATGATAGTCACGACATTTATTTGTTGATCTTAGTCTAGAAATTATTATGTATGTGTGCGTGACTTTGGAATGCCCTAGCCTATGCACCCCGTACCCCTAAGATAATCCTGTCCTGAAGATAGCGTTTTTGTTTTTAAAGATAGTTGACATTAGATAGTCATGGGAAAAACATGTAGAAGAGTCGAGATTAATTCGTCGAGTCGTGAAGACGTAGTTTTGGGGAGACGCCCGCCCGCTGTGTTACGGAATGTAACAATTTAGTATCTGCTTAGTTGTGTTAGTTATGTTTAGTTTAATCCATAGTTAATAATAAGTTATAATAATCATGTAAATAAAGTATTAGTTATATTAAATCATAAAGAGTGTTCATGTCATAATGTCCGTAGTGTTCATCAGTGTAAAAGTAAAGTGTGTGTGTTCCTCCTTATCACCAGTCAGTAAGAGTCAGTGTATCATCGTTGGAGTAAGTAGTATTAGCAGTCATCTTCCAGAGAAGACACCCCCTCGTGTTACAAAAATATGTTTATAAAGACCGTAGAAAAGCATTTTTAGAGAATTGTTTTCAGTGTTCTGAAAATAGCATACGAGAATCGCTAAAATTATTGAGCTTAGAAGTATAAATTTATTTTAAATATGTTGTCTCCGGTGACTCAATGTTTAGAACAACACCTTTTAGTCATGAGTGCGCTCGGAGTTCTGGGTTCGAATCCCACTAAGGCATGGAGGTGTATGTGAACCCACTCTCTAATTGTTATTTAATCCTGTTGAGGGGTATAAAAAAGTAGTTTCATTCCACAATAATACACTTCACCATTTTTTCCTTCCATTTCTTTATAGCTTCGAACCAATCTTCTTTTGGAAAGCTTACAAAATAATCACGAATTACACTTCTTCTTCTTCTTCTTCTTCTTCTTCTTCTTCTTCTTCTTCTTCTTCTTCTTCTTCTTCTTCTCACTCGAAGCTCCCGAGTGGAGCAAGAGGCGCCTTGCGGCGTTTCTTCGCTTATTCCCTGATGATGATACGTTGCTAGCCACGCGCATCGGGGTTTTAATCCTGTTTTGTCTTTGGCTTTAATTTTGATTTCATTCCATGATATGCCCTTGTCGTTAAGTTATCTTTTTAGGTTTCGCTTCCATGTATCATTTTGTTTTCCAACTTTCCGTTTTCCCGTGATGTCATAACTTAGTGCTTGTTTAGTCAAATCTTCCTGCGGTTTCCTTAAGGTATGACCTATCCACTGTCATTTACGTTTCTTTACAATATTTTCTAATTTGTCTATGTTGGATCTTTTCCACAACTCTTCGTAGGATATTTTTTTCGGCCAGAATATGCCTAGGATGTATCTGAGGCATTTATTTGTAAACGTTTGGAGTTTCGTGATGTTGTGTTTGCTCTCTATCCAAGTTTCAGCCCCGTACAGTAATACACTCAAAACGTTTGTTTTAAATAATATTATCTTCGTCATCCGTGAGAACTGAGGTGATAGCCATATTTTCCTAAGGGCGTTGAAGGCTATCCTCGCCTGCCTAATCCTGTTGTTTACATCAATTTTATTATTTCCTTCGGCGTTTATTGTGCTTCCAATGTAACGAAAATATGTCTACTCATTAATTTGGTTTTGTCTGCATTTATAGTGAGGTCTACTTACTTTGCTGCTTGTCTCAGTCGTTCCCCCCTTTGCTGTATGTGTTTTTATGAATGCGTAATCAGGCAGATGTCGTCTGCAAATTCTAAGTCTTCTAGTTTTCCGAATATTTACCAGTTTATGTCAGTAATATTATCAACTGTGTCCAGTCAATTATAAGAAGAAATATCAGGGGAGAGAGTAGGCATCCCTGTCGTACGCCACTTTTTATTCCAATTTTTTTGAGAGAGTTCGCCTTCGTGTTCTACTCTAGCATTGCTCTTTTCATAAAAGTCTTTAATTATACTTATAAACTTTTTCGGAATTCCATAGAGTGATAAAATTTCCCACATTTTTTCCCTGTCAACGGTGGCAAATGCTTGTGCGAAATCTACGAACAGGACAAATATATATCTGTTCATTTCCGTAGTTTGTTCAATTATTTTTTTTTAAATGAATATTTGATCAATACATGATTTTTGATTTCGAAAATCTGCTTGGTTTCTTCGCAAGGTTTTGTTTATTTCTGTTTTCAGTCTTTCTAATATTATTCTGGCTAGTATTTTGCTAGCTATAGAGAGTAAAGTAAACGGTCTCCAGTTTTTACAGTTGGACAAATCACTTTTTTTTGGGATCTTAATAATAATTCCTTCCACCTAGTCATCTGGAATTTCTTCTTTTGTCCATATTTTTTCAGTAGTATGTGGAAGACGAGCCTGTTTCATAAAAGTTTCTAATAATATTAGTTAATAATATTAGTCTAATAAAATAATAATATTAAACTAATATTTTTTGTTTCATATATATTTAAACATTACTTATAAATTTATTAACTAATATTATTAGTGAATCCATATCTATGACAACCAAAATTTATTATTATACTGTATTAAGATTTTGACAAAATTTTGACATATTGAATTACAATATTTTGTGGTTTTGTGATTGATTAAAAAATGTCGAAAGCAGTTGCTAAAAGAAGATAGTAAAAGTACAGAACTTTTTAAGAAAAATATTAGAAATAAAAGGTCAATTATTTAGACAAGTTTGGAAGTACACTTCTCCAACCTTCATCCATTACATTACAAAGCGTACCTACTATTTCTTAAGACTCTTGCATCGTTCACACTTCCAGGCCAATCTGCGAAAACATAAAAACTTAAATTTGGACCACATACGAGCATTACATTAATTGAATGATTACCATGACGATCTGCAAAGGCTAGTTCATAGTCTTTTGGAGCAACAATTTTTATAAGGGTGCTAGCAACTGCCCCGCAAAATCAATGACATCCCTGCTAACCCACTCCTTTAGATACACCATGCATATCTCCTATATAATGGTATTGTATACCACTGCCTAGCCAATGTAATGTAATTAAAAGCTGTTCTTTGGGAGATAATGCATGATTCCCCTTTGTCTTATGTTCTATTCCATTATTTATTTTGTCCAAAACATACTCAAATTTTTCGAAATTAAGCCTAAACCTTTCGTTAAATTCATATGTGTTTTCCAAATTTTGATGAGTCTGCCGAAATATTTTGGGTCTTCTTACTATAATTTCTTCTTCGTCACATGTATCTAAATCAAACATTTTATTTGTATCTCTAGTCTCCACTATAATTGCACACACAATTTTCACTAATATATTGTTTTATTACTGTCAAGACACCAATATTATTAGTTTGCTTTTATAAGAATAATTTATTAGTCTTCTTATTTTATGAAACAAATTTCGTTTTTTACTAATAAAATTAGTTAATATTTTGTGGTCCTACACTAATAACTAATATTATAAGTTAATGTTTTTATGAAACATTACATAATAATATAAACTAATATTATTAGACATTCACTAATTTTATTAGTCTAATAATTTTTATGAAACAGGCCCCATACCGTTATTTCGATACCGGCTTTAAAAATTTCAGCTGGTATATTATCCACTCCTGCTGCTTTGTTGTTTTCAATTTTTTGATGGCTTCTTCTATTTCTTCTTTACTGGGTGGGTCTTCATTTACGTTGAGTTGGTATTTTTGTTTCTTCTCTTCGAAGTTGTTTGAATCATCAGTTTCTCTTGTTCTTGCGCTAAATATGTTTCTGAAGTATTCTGTCCATCTTGTTCTTATTTCTTCATTTGTTTTCTAGATTTCTCCTCTCTCCCCTTCTAGTTTCATTATTTTCCTGCCGTTGTTTCTCGTTAATTTCTTAGTTGTTTCGTAGAGTTCTCTCAAGTTATGGTTTCTTGAAGCTTCTTCAGCTTTTCTTATAACTTCGTCTATATGTTCCCTCTTATCTTTCCTGGCAGATTTTTTTATTTCTTTATTTTTATCGCTGTACTTTATCCTGAAATTTGTGATTTTATTGACGTCTTTCCTCTATTTATTTTCCCTTTTATATACCTTCTCTCTCTAATCAGTGACAGCATTTGTGTTAATATCCATGGTTTATATTTTTTATTTGTATTCCAATAGTTTTGTGAGCAGTTTGTTGTAGTGTATTTTTATATAATTCCCAAATTTCTTTAACCACCATTTCGAATTGCACTATTGAAGCATAAATCTCTTCTTCAGACGAATACATTCTACCCCATAAATTTTAAGAAAATTCGCAATTTGACAAATCAGGTGGCTGATGTTCTATTAATTTTATATTATTATTTTTTATCAAAAACTGAAGTAAATACTCTGGTTTAAAATAATATGGGGTCTAGCGGCCGTGTGCCTGAATGTCTAATCGTGACTCTGGGGACCGACGCTAAAATTATTTTTAATTTTAATCCCTGTGGTGCACTCCCCACGTCAACAATGAGTGTCTAGTAAATTCCCGAACGCTACGAATGTCATAAATACCGAAATATGTATACAAATCAAATTGGCACACCCAGCAATAGGTAATATGCTGTGATGATAAAATATTTTATAAAAATAATAGTGCAAATTTTGTTTTCGCGGTCTATCTAATTTTGTTATTTGTTCTTATTATTTTCATTTTTATCCATTTTTACGAAAAATGGATAAAATTTTTATGGCATTACATTTTTTTTACTTAAATTGACCTTAGTATTCTCTATGGTGGAAATTAATTATAGTGTCGATGAATATTTAAATGACTTATAAATTTATATATGTTTGTAACTGTAATTATATGTATGTATCCATGTTTTTGACGTGTCACATATCATTGTATGATCTACTGACAAAAATAAATTATTATTATTATTAATTGAATTAATTTTTCCAAGAGTTAATGGGAATTCCTGTTTACAAAAAAGAGAATTGTAGCATTTTTGCGTAAAATTAGATGTCGTGCTGAGAAAAGAAAAATAACGGTATTCTAGCGGTTAGAAAAGTTTGGAAAGTCCTCTTGAATTAATAACGTAGTTGTTCCTCTGGAGGGCTATTTTTGCTCCCTCCGGATAAAATTGCCTTTCCTCATTCTCTCACCGGAAATACGTCCTTCTGTCTTCTCACGTGTCTTAATTTTATACAACATTTATTTGTTCTTTTGTTTATTGCTTCCGGCGAAATTGGAGCAAGAAAAAGGAAACGCAATTCGTAAATTGTATATGAGTTTAAATTTCTGACCCGCTGCTTTGGAAATTAAATTTTCTTTGTAACGTTATTACATTCGCTTATTTTTACATCGCATCTTATTTTCAAGAATGATGAGTTAAAATACTTAATAAAGGAAGACGTATAATTTATTAGGAAGAAAAATTCGGAACGAAAAAGTTTTACCGTATATATATAATTGAATGCATTAAAGAGATAATGTTCAGAACATCATTAATGACAAATATCTATAGTCTGTTTTATGAATTTTTGCAGAAACAATATAATGAATCGTGTAATGAAAATTCTGTTCATGGTAAACTATTTGACTTAATATGTGCAGATCCCATGCGCATATTGTCTGTCTGTCTATCTCTTTTAATTGAAAAAGTCTATTAAAGTTTGCATAATTTTCAAACTGTCTGTTTAATGGTACCGCAGAACCATGTCAAAAATTGACATTATTATGATAAAACGCCGTTAGATAGCGCAGCAGTAGTATATTTTAAAACTATATAATTCCAAAGATATTCTAGGATTCACAAAAGCTAAAATTGTCTTCCATGCGGACTTCTAATGGTCGATGCAAAAGAAAATTGCAAAACTCTCACTTTGAACCAAACAATGTCACAATAACTCGGCAATGTCCTTTGTACTATTTGCAAACTATATGTGGTCACCAGTTGCAGTTGTTTCGTTATTCTCCGTCTACATTTGTTAATAATTAATGTTGTTCGTGTGAACGAATCTCGGTGTAATGTTTACACCAAACTATTCTCCAACGCTGCTATGTTAATCCCGAAGGTGTAGCCTAAAGTTTACAGCCTTGATCATTACATTAACCAAACAGAAGCTAGTGCAAATAACTTTTAATATATGCTCTTCTCATAATTATTTCCAACTACATTACAGAATTTACGTAAACAGTATAATATCTTAGTGGCAAATTATGTTTAAAATGCATTCGAGGAGATACCGGAAGATAAATTGTTGCTAAAATTGAAACGGAATTATATTATTGATTTTTAACAGAATAAAGAAAGACAAGCCTTCCGCATGTCAAATGACATGAAAAGCGTTTTCTATTTGTATTTTAAATTGAGAATAAATGCCACATCCTAACCTCACAGCTATTTTCCGCCATGAGAGATCGGTGCACATCATTTAAGGGTATTTACATATAAGCAAAGCTTCTTTACATTTTATTTGTAAAGAAACGAATGAAATAGTAAATAATATAAATAAGTGTAGATAATTGTGAAGAAATCATAATTTAAGGTTAGTCATCCAACTGACAGTTCATGGGACAAATGAATAAGCTCAAAACCCTCAAATCATTCGTTTAGTTATTTGTGAGTAAAATAGTATACAAACCCCGGTTTCATTATGTCTCGAGCTATATGTATGTATCTTCTCCCTCGACAATAATAAAACACTTTCCACCTCGGTTAGTAATATACTATTTCTAGCTTATCCGTTCTACTACAAAAATCATCTTCTGTCAAAGTTCGCAATCGCAAACATACTCAACATTCTCTCTATGTGAAATGAAGTTTAAAATATATTGGGCCTCTGGCGGGATGTTTGCGTATCCCGCGGCCGACAATGTCGCCGCCTCGCCGGCTACATTCAGTTCGAGCTGGACGGACTGCAAGTTTTCCACAAGTTCACATCGCGTGTAAACCACTGAGCAAACTTCTAAACCCTATTAACCTCGGATATATGTGATGTGATGTTGAACCAAAGTGTTTGTAAGCGGAGATTCGATATACTAGACATGAAATAAAATGTAGAGGCATAAAGGACAAAGAAGATAATCTTACATTATGATTAGAGAATATGTTAAGGTCTATTTCGTAAATCAGTAGAGTGACCTGTAGTAAAAACGTGTATGGTTATCATTTTTTAAAGTAAATATCCTTCGCTTGGAATGGAATAGATGATATTCCTTAGTTAATTATTTTTACTCGTTTACAGTCTGAAATATAATTCTAACCTTCGACAATCTGTGCTGATTAATCGTGAATTATTTCTGTCGATTTCATTAGTTAATTGGCAACTGATATTTTTTTCAATGTTGAGAACTAGGTTTATGATCTAATCAATCAGAGAAAAGCAATCATTTCTTTATCTAAATATATGATCCATTCTTATCTGAAACGGGGTATAAGTATTCGAATCAAAAATTCAACCACTCTCCTTCCAGTTCAAATCTTTCAGATTTGAAACATTCACCCCCTCAATCTTCATGTTTGTTTATGCGTAGCCATACCGCAGTAAACTTTTTCATCTGGCGTAAATCTCAATTCGTACTTTAGCTGGGTGTATTCAACACCTGTGCCTGACAATCACGTTCACGTTGCTACTTCACGTTCTTTACGCTCCGGAATGCAGATGAGTTTAATCAAGATCGGATGTGTTTTATGGAACGTCCTTTTTTCCACCTAGGATACATTCTTACAGCTCCAATCACGGAAGGGAGCTAAAGGATTTACCCTGCATGGAGCTGCCGGAAAAATAATGATAGAGGAATTTATCAGTGGTTATTTTGAGGTTATAATCTGGAAGAGAGTTTTCAAAGTTTACGAGTTGTGGGGGACTTAATCAGTTTGGGAAGTTATTAAGAAGTTTCATACATCTATCAAATTAATATTATGACGAAGCTCGGAATTGCTTCTCCATATGAGCAACATTAGAACAAAATATATTTCCAAATAATAGGGTTCCATCTGCGAAAACAGGATTAATTCAGAATTTTAGTACAAACACGACTTAAAATTTTACGTGTAAGCGAAATATGAAATAACGGTGTAAAAACAATATGTAATATAACTTTTATTAAGGTGTTTTAACATTAATCGTCTTCTTTTGTATCGCCCAGTAAAAATAAACACTGAAATGCGTAAACACTCTGTATCAACGCATCTACACATTCGTATGAATGGCGAGTCGAATCGCAAGGCGAGTGGAGGGGCAAATGTGTAGTCTGTCCACTCGTTATTCGCCTCGGTCCTCGCCTCGCAGCTCGTAGCGCTCGCTCCAGGAGCGGTTTTTGGGGACGAGCCAAAGGCTTGTAGCGATGTGGCGAACTCAGTCTTTACACTCGGCAAGTGTGAAGACGGTCATTCGTGTTGTGGGGACGAACGTGCGAATGTTACTCGCGAATTTCGGCGAATGACGAGGCAAAACACGGGTGCAAATGTGTAGATGCGCCTTAAATTATAACGCACAAATGGCGAGTCGAATCGCAAGGCGAGTGACGGGGCAAATGTTTAGACTGTTCAGTCGTCATTTGTCTTGTCCCACGCCTTACCGCTCGTAGCGCTCAAGGTTTGTAACGAAACGGCGAACTCAGTCTTTAGATTCGGCGATTGTGAAAGTGGTCTTTCGCATTGTGGGAACGAACGTGCGAATGCCACTTGCGGACTTTGGCGAATGACGAAAAGAAACAATAGTGCGAATGTGTAGATCCTCCTTTATAATCTGAATGCCAATGACATAATGACAACCTTGTGTTTGATGATATTCGGGGCATAGAGACTCTTTTGTACTTTGTATCGGACAAAATTCTTACGAAAAGTTTGTTCTCTTTATTACATTTCAACTTTTTCGCCGTACTTTTCTTAAGCAATTTAGTGTTTATCCCGTAATCAACATCATCATCATCATCATCATGGTAAAATATGTGCTGGAAAAATCCTCCGTAAATGATGGTAGATTTCCAGGGGGCTTAATATCTGTGCAACCTTGACCCCTCCCTTGGGTTAAGACTAGAGGTGCAATCCCGTATTTCCTCTTGCTGTGAAGGAGGTCAGCTCAGCGCCATCTCCCGAGTTCACGTTCAGAATATCTTAACCTCCCGCCCAGCGCTGCTATCTTGTTTTCAAGGTAAATATTGACCGGGGAGTCTAATTCCCCCTTAACAATAATCCGAACATTATGTGGCCCAGAATAAATAATTCCTTTCCTGCCTGCCTATCACGAGTGGAATGCTATGCTACTACGCTTAATGCAAATTTCAAGAGGATTTCAACATTTGTAAAGCACTCAGAACAAAAATATATTCTCCGGATGTTTATTTACAGATTTATGATCATTAGTCTACATTAATGTTTCCGAATGGAAAGAATAGAAAGAGCTCGTATGAATGCGATTATGAATGTGGACGCTTCGTTTATTTTTCAACATAGCAGGATGAATTGAAATATTCGCGGCCTAACACAGAAAGGGCAACACTAGACGCAATTTTTTTATGAAGTTACTAGTGTTTACCAAGTTTTACGTTGATTCGCTAATTTATGACTAAGTTGGAATTTTTTGAATTTACGTGTTCATTGGCTATTTTGAAAATGTTTAATTCACAGAAATAGGCTTAATAGATCAAGGAGATTTTAAATGAACGAAGAAAAAATTTGCGAAAAATTCATGGACCTCGTTAGGATTTGAACCCAAGGCATTCATATTCTAGTAGAACGTTCTAACCAACTGAGCTATGATATGTCTTTAAATCTCAGCAAGGTAATCAAAAATCTCATTAATCTATATTAAGCCTATTTTAGGGAAGATCATAAATAATTATAATCAATATTTTTAAAATGGGAAAAATAAAACACGTGCAGTGTTCAAATAGGTACCTGTACAAAAAAGACTTAAGACAAAAACAAATTAATGAAAACATGCAAATACTTTAGGATCATATTTTTCTTCATATAGACAATGGAATATAGTGGGCAGCTGAATTTAAACGTGGAAGGCCTTCAACAAAATGTTTCTAGTAATGAAATAATTAAATATTGTATATCAAGATGTACAAATCTTATAACAATTGATTAATGGGAGTTTTAATTTTCCTGTTATATTTGTAACCTAGGCATAGTACACGTTGGAATGATGATGATGAGATGATAAAGGGTCACACACAAACATCCATACCTTACCCGGGATTCGATTCCGGGACTCTTGGGTCGTGAGTCGGCTCTGTTCCCTACTGCACCACCGTGGTGGGTAAATATTTCTAGTAAAGAAAACATCAACTTGATTCACTATATGGTCATAGCAGATAAGCGAATCAAAATTAGAGAAATTGCAGAGGCTTTAAAGCACTCCTATGAATGAGTTCAAAACATTCTGAGCAATAATTTAGAAAGGACAAAAATTTCTGCGAGGTGAGTTCCCCTTTTTCAGACGTGTTTGTTATCAGACTTTGTTTGATTTTCTACTTCCTTATTAAGCTAATCCATATGTGCATGGAAAGATATATTCCTACCGATGAGACATGGGTTCACCACTATCAACCTGAATCAAAATAATACTAAAAAACAGTAAAAGCATAGAGTTCACCACCTCCCAAAAAAAGCCATGGTGATGTGTGTCTGACATGGTTTCTTTTTATGTATGCGAGAAGAATATTCATGATATATTAGCTTGTTAAGAATCAAACCATTACAGGTCAATACTACTGGAACTTTTTACATCAACTTGTTGTTAAAAATTTTAAAAAGTGACCTGGAGTGCCGACGAAAGATGTGCTGTTCCATCTGGATAACGCTCCAGCGCACACATCAACAGGTGTAAATTAGTAAAGTCTGAAATTCATTGTTCCGGATTTGAATTGCTATCTAGCTATCGCATCAGCCTTATTCATCTAATTTAGCTCCATGAGACTTCCATCTGTTTACCCGAAACTCAAAAAACTGTGGGAAGGCAACAATTTCCGGCCACCGAAGAAATTGTAGCAGCCGTAACGGAGAATTTTCAGACCAGGACAAAGCATTTTACAAGACCAGGATCATAGCACAGTAGCAATGGACCAAGTAAAGAAACTTAAAAGGGAACTATGTTGAAAAACAATGTAAAAAAAAACTTTATAAACTCTTGTATTCAATCCAACCTCGAATTTCAGGATTGTGAATTTATCAGAAGTAATATCGCAAGACCTCCTGATTTTATCGATAAATTTTTATTTTGCACGAATTTGTTTGCTTAACAACAAACACGAAAGCAAACTGCATGGTAAATCCCGACTCCGAAGGAGGAGTGGTTTTACCTAATGTTAGTTTCCTTGAGTGATTTTGCTTAAAAGCAAAAAGAATGAGTGCTTAATAATAAAAGTTTTTCTAAGAAAATCAGAAAAATCGTGTGGTATTTGGTGAGATAAATTCCAAAGACAACACAAAATGAAACCTTTTAATGATTACTATTTTATTTTTAAACTTGAAATATTAATTAACTGTCACACTGATAGTTATAAACAAAAACTGTTTATTTACTTGGTAGCGGAAATTTATCGGGGTAACGGAGTTTTATCAGTATAATATTGTTCCCATTAGTTGAATTTTCAAGTGTTTTGCATCGTGATTGGTTAAAAACTAGTCGTTGGAATTTATCGTTACAAAACCGTTTAATACATCACTCGGTTTATTTACTTATTTATCGTCGTAGACATGACAAAAAACAAACTTTCTTCATCCAACAACTGCGTAGGAATATATTTATTTAGTTCTCCAAACAATAAACATCAACAAAGTAAGTTTTTAAAGCAGTGATTAAACCCTGTGACAGTATCTGGCATCGATTTCCAATTGTTTCGTAAGTTGAGGGAAAACAATCAACAGAGAGTTGACTGAATCAAAGGTTCAAATTACGGATCAAAGGAGCGCTACTATCGCATCGAATTCTACCGCAGCTCATATAAATGAATAATTGAGCGGGGTATCAGAGTTAGCTATGACTCTCACTCAACCGTGCATCGTAACCGTAAATTAATTTTTGCCGGTTCACCTACCCAGAGATAACTGACAGCAAGAAAAAATATTACAGTATACGTCTCGTGAAAATTGATCGCTCCTATATTAATTTCTTTCTGGAAAAGGGGACATTCAGTGACCAGAAACGATGAGACACTAAAACTAAATAAGTCTGTTTATTGTTGCATGATATATGGGGCAATTTACTTTTCCGGTATTATTGAATAAAAATTCGTAGTTGGGTGTCCAACCCCTCAGTATTACACTTTTCCGATTTCAGAAAGCATCACTAGTCACTCAAAATAGTTATTATATCTATCATAATTCAGAATAATTAAAATACAAGATCAAAATACTAACATAGTATTTATTTGGGTACCAAGCCATGCAGGGATCCAAGGAAACGAAAAAGCAGACAAAGCGGCAAAAACCACCGTTGATCTTACAACGGAGATAGTTTCAGTCCATACTTTTGATACAAGAGCAAGTATGAAGAATAAAATATCTCAAAAATGGGCAGAAACTTGGAGCAATAATAATAGCAAACTGAGACAAATCAAAGACAATACAACAAAATGGAGACAATACGGAACAAGGAAAGAACAAATTCTGCTTACAACACTAAGAATACGACACACCACACTGACTCACAGCTATATTTTTAAGAAGACCGAACCAGATATATGTGCCACATGCAACAAAATAATAGACGTAAAACATTTAATATTGGAATGCCAACTATATACCAACCAAAGAACACAACTCAACATACCAGGACATCTGAGAGAAGCCTTAAAAGACAACCCCACTACTATAAACAACGCAATAAGCTATTTAGAAACCACCAACTTGTACAGAGAAATATAAATATAACTATCTATCAAAATATTATATATATATATATATATATATATATATATATATATATATATATATATATATATATATATATATATATATATATATGTATGCATGTATTGAATAAGTATCAAATGTATGATATTGTAAGTAATTAACCGCATTAGAGGTTAATGACCTCGTAGTTGAAACCTCTATAATACCCAAATAAAAAAAAGAATAATTAAAAAGGCAATTGTAATTCGGAATACTCAAATTAATATTAATATTAGACTATTATAATTCAGAACTAAGTCTTTGTATACTATTTTCCACTTAAGAATGTCATTGCGCAATAAAATGTGTATGATTCTTGAGGGTATATCTAAATGAAGTAGTTTCTTTTTTTTTGTACAGGTTAAAGAATCTGCTTATAAGGCAACCTATATCTTAACTCTATGAAATAATTTTAGCTTTTTGTGCGTCGTCTTAATTTACGTGATTTATCAATAATGAAAAAAAAATATCGAAAATGGGTAGAATAATGGTCTTGTCTGAGTGTGCGTTTTTTATTTATTTATTTTTTTTGCAGAAAAAGTATAGATTCCTAGTAGGTGTCAGCCTGTTAGCACAGATTATAGAGCGAATTAAAATATTTCTATGCTATACGTATCATTTTATTTTGTGAGAAGTTTGGGTAATAACGCTCAGCGAAGTTTCCCAACCTTTCTAACAAAATAATTGACAATTATGAAATGAGTTCCAATTCACGCTTTTTATGAGCTTTTTAAAATAAAAAATCGTACTTTGATTTAACTTTGACTTTCAAAAGGAGGCATTTACCGTTGTATAAACACTCTCACCTATTACGCTTTTTCCTAAAGTCAAATCCAAAAGAAAATAGACTTGACTTATATAAGTGACTTTTAAAAAGTCGTGTGAACCAACGAACGAAACATAGTTTACTTTACTAACAGTGACATCTAGGTTTCATCCACAAATTCCTAGTAATTGGATATTTAATTACACAATTTTGTGTTTTAAAATATTCGCGAATTTTTAAATATTTTATGCGATTATTTTTTAATCTATTTCTCAGCCAATATTATTGCTGCATAGTTACATTATTTAAAAATATCGTGCTTAAATTTAGTAACTGTAGTTTTCTATCCATTTTTTTTTTCTATAAATAATTTATTCTTAATTATGATTATATGATAATAATTAAATAGGTAACTTACATCACACGTTTTATAACCAAACTTTACTTTGCTCTCAAAGTCAAAGTTGAGTGAAGGAAAAGTAATAAACGTAAAGTAAAGTAGATTTGACCTTATGTGTAAACGCACCATTAAATTGACTTTTCATAAGTCGCCTTTTGACAGTCAAGTCAAAGTAAATTTTTCTCATACATGTAAACGTAGCAATGTAACGTTTTCAGAAAAGTAACCTTATTTTTGTAACATAAAATATCTAGTTTTAAATTCATAATGATATAAAAATAATACTCTTTCTTATCAATCGTTTGTGTTAGTTTATTTAGCGAGATTTGACATTTGATATTTTCGATATTCATAGCCACCAACCTCAAAAACATAAATTGTACTAATCTATTACAGCACTCGAATGAGCTATAAACGAACTCTTTTGGGTGCTGTAATAGCTTTGTTGCAGAAGCAAAAAAGAAAATAGTTATTTTTATATAGGGATATAGATACCATACCAGCGGAGGACGATTTTGCGCCCGAGCGATAGCGAGGGCTTGCAAATAGGTTCGGGAATGGTCAAATGTACCTACATCTCGTGTTGCATATAAGATTTTTTCCATTCCCGATGATTTATTTTTTACCTGTTCATTTTTACTGCCAGATATGTCAAGGAATACCGTTGAATATTGATACATTTAAAAAATCTTAGTATTCCATGGAAAATTTAAGATGAAAAACGCTGTCATCTCACATTTGATCCGTCAATGGTAACTTTTAAATGCAAATATTTATGAAATGAAGTCAATCTGGTAGAAATCACATTCAAAATCATAAATTATGGGTAAGAATTAGCAAATATTTGACTGCATGTTTAAAATATATAACTGTCGGTATTTCCCGAAGAGGGAGGTAAATTCAGCTGTAGGGAAGTAAGGACAATCCTTATATCCCGTCGCTAATAGAAACCGATACCTTGACAGTAAAATATGCCTCTCACTAAGAGAGGTGAAAATTAGTTAAAAGAAGTGCACATGGGGTTAGATAGACCTGACATGATTTTTTTATGTTCTAAATATTAACATAAATGTTTGAATATTTATAGTTGAGGCTATACTTGTGTAACAATCATAATTTAAAAATGTAAATGATAGTAAAGAATAAAATGATTTAGAGTAAAATTTCTAATTTTAAATAATTCTAAAATGGGCGACTTATGCAGATTGAAAATAAATTCATATTAAAATCGTCATGATTAAAATCCCTCGAGAAGATTAAATTAATCCAGATCATGAAATATGCATACGAATGTCCGCCTAATGAAATTATCTCCCCTTTTCCATATGCTCAACAAAACAAGTAAAATATCATCCCCTATAAACACTTGTTACTCTACTTTTTCTGAAACAAAACAGGCCGGAAACAAAAAACAAAGGTACATTAAGTGTCATACATTGTGTGTTTTCCAGGGCCAACTATAAATATTTTCCGTGTTCCCTAATGAGTCGCTTGTTCAGAATACACACATGTTAATTACGAAGTACATTGTACTGGCTACCCCTCCTAGAGTGGGATAATCCAATATGGAGTTGAGGGAGCTAATCTATTGGTCTTGTTTACGTATTATTCAATACATACAAAAGATCAGATATTTGAGGTATAAATAAACAGAGATGAAACTGATGAAATATATTGTTTACAATAGAAGATGTAAACTTTATTAAGAATTTATTTAGCAATGAATAAAATTGTTGTGTTTGTGTTTCGAAACATAAATTTAATAAAAGAGAAAAATGATATATTTATTTTGTAGAAAATTTGTTCTTTTCTCCAAGTGTTCTTATATGTCTGCCCTGAAATATATTTCACGGGTCAGACAGAAAATAAAGTAAATATTTCAGTACATACTCCGTTTCTATTCTGACAAGAACAAAATTTTGTGAATACTTTTATCATACAAGAAAAAGAAAATATGATATAAAGAACGCGGTACAAATTGAACAAAACACTTTCGTAATCGGTTCATAAACAATTGATTTTCAGTATGAATAAAGCTTATACTGAGTAATCAAAAATGGCTGAAGGTCACCTGACAACTTTTCTTAAAATGTCAAAATTATATTTAAATTTTTCATAATTCATCAAAATTATATTCCACATATGACAGATGATGACATTTGATTAATATCATTGCCGTACGTTGATTCATTTGAAATCTGTTTTGCAAACCTTCCTGAAAAATCTTTAATTTCATTTCATTTCTTCTTTCTTCTTGAAGCATATTTTCGTTCGGATGAACGTAAAGAAGACGGTTATTGGAATTATTTTTGATAGCTAGCAAAATTCGAAATGTATGCCAATAGAAATAGCATTGCTGTCATACTAAGTAAGCAGCAATGTCAAAATAGTATGGAGTGGCACGCTTCAGCTATTTTTGATCACTCTGTACTTTTATATACTATACTTTCGCTGATGACTATAATTTAGGAACAACACTTTTAGTGCATTTATTTTTGAAATATCATATCAAGATATAAGAAACGGTTAAATTTTTATTCAGAAATCGTCGAATATAATTCAGTATAGTCAATTTCATTTTAGAAGGCGTCAAAAGTCATTTGATTTCAGAATTAATCAATTGATTTCTGTACTGATTTACTCAAAAACTATACGGAAACTATCTTGATCGCTAGTGTAAACCAAGGTTAATTATTTAACTAAATAATTATTTATACCTATATCTATGCACATGTCGAAAAGCAGATATTTAGGTACCTAGGTACTCGTACTTATCACTTTTTGAAATATTTTTCGCGCTACTTGTATTGTAAGTATGTATTACAATCATAGTTACTATATAATATGTAAGTTACCTTTGATATTTGTTTATAATTTTTCCTTGATGACGGAACTTAATAATTTCACGTACATTTTTAGGAAAATAATCGCAGACTATTAGATATTTTTGAGGAAATACAATTTTTATATTACATAAATATTTATTACTTATTAATATTAATAAATAAATAATAACTTAATTCTCATTTTCTAATAATTTTTTTTTGTTCTTTTGTAAAAGATAGAGTATTATTTTGTTGTGGTGACGTTGAAGGTGAATTAATTTGAGAAACCAGAATTCACTTCCAATTCTGGTTCCGATTTCTGCTTCAGAATTCCAGAATATTCTTCGAATTTTCGAGAACTCTCAACAAATTCCTGTTCCAATGTTCTAGAATGCTCCATTACTTATTCTTCCAGTGCACCGGAATTTTCCTCCACTATTCTAGAACTTTCCTCCACTATTCTAGAACTTTTCTCCAATTCCCTTTCCAATGTTCCAGAATGTTCCATTAATTCATCCACCGGTGCGTTGGAATTTTCCTCCGCTTTTCTAGAAGTTTTCTCCAATCTCCGCTCCAAACTTCTAGAACTTTCTTCAAATATTTGGTTTAACCTTGTAAAATGATCTATAAGTTTACAAATGTCGGATGGCTCAAATAAGAAATCTTCTGAATTTTCACCGGAATCACCTCAATATTTCTTGAAGCTCTAGATTTTTCCTGATTTCCAAATCTCGTTCTTCCAGTTCTCTCATTTCAGGTAATTTTACTTTCGCCATTTTACTTATTTTTATTTACACTTTACAGTTTATTAACCCCACATCTGACATCAATTGTAACATTTTTATTTATTTGGGTGAAGTGTAAATATTAGACAATTATTATCAATTAAAATAAGTATTTATTAATCTATAATGAAAATGACTATTACTAATATTAAACAATTATTAAAAATTATTTAAGACTAAAACTATAATTAACTAGATAACACTAACACTATTTGTTTATTTAACCAATTAACACTATTTATTTCCACGATATTACTAATTATTTATTTCCACTATTTATATTACTTTTTTATTTATATCATGTTCAACTATCCGCCTACCGACCTACACAACGTCTATATACTTAACTGACTCAACAGCGTCTGTATATTCAACTGCTCGGACAGAAGTCACATCTTTCACCTCACTGTCTGTCTATTTATGTAACTAACTTTCTCCTTCCACAGCCTCAGTATCACCAACTATCCGTATGCCGTATTCTTCAACACCAATGCCCAGTATCCACTCCAACTCGCTGTTACTGTCCTTGTACACCTAGCTTCACAATACTCGTCAACCCTACCGAGTATCCAAGCTATCCCAATATACCAGTAACTTCCAGACTCGCCGTTACTGTCCTCATACACTATAGCTTCCCAATACTCGTCAACACCACCGAGTATTCTCTTTCACATCTATCCCGGTATACCAGTAACTTCCCGACTCGCCGTTACTGTCATTGTATACTATAGCTTCCCAATACTCGTCAGCACTACCGAGTATTCACATCCAAAGCTATCCCAATGTACCAGTAACTTCACGAGTACCTACTCGACACCAACTGCATACGCTCACTACGATACTGCTGTGTTTTTCACCAACACTCCATGTGAATGTCTCTATGACTCTGTATGTAACTAACTAACTCCCGAGCATAGCTGCGTCTCTTTTATACAGCTGCCATTAACTTCCAGAGATCTCTAGAATGTTCGACTGCATAATAACAATGAACACAAAAGGTTCAGGCGACCGAAACTAATTAAAGACGTCGCGGCTTATTTGTTTACTTAGCCCGGCTACTAGCGCGATTGCGTCATCGCTATACTTAGACGCTTTTTCAGCGTAGCAGCGGGTCTCACACGTTACAGTACAATATTTTATTGGAAATATCAATTTTGTTTTTAACTGATTCTTCCACGTAACCTGCAACGGTGCTGGATTTCCATCCCCCGTGTCTTTTTAAAGTTAAAATATCTGCTCCAGTAAAGCAATGCCTAGTATAAAGATGTGGATCTTGACAATTTAAAAAATTTGCTATTATTGAAGGCATTTTTGCAAAAGTATGTTTTCCAATTGGCTGATTCATGCATTTTCTAATTTGATAGCGTAAAAAAGCGACGGTTTGTATTAATTTTTTTTACGAATTTCGAAATATGTTCTAAAGGTTCCTAAATAGTCAATATTTTCTTCATTATTTTCAACAATCGAGAATCTATGTTGCACATCATTTTTACTCTGAGGAATGTTTATAATAACATAATTTCCATGGTCAATCACATCTGTTATTCTCATCTTACATAATTCATCAGTTCTACATGCTCCGGCAATGCTCATAATCACAACAGTCTATAACAAATAAAAAATATTAAGAAATATAATTGCAGAAAATTAAATATTGCCTATATCTTACTTTGATTAACAAATGTGTATCGTCAGCTTCTTGAAAAAAAATTACAATCTGTTCCCTAGTTAAAATTTGGGATTTCTTTGGGTGATATCCTTTGTTTTTGCTTTTAAGAAAACCAGTTAAATTGAAAAAAATTGAGATATCCACGTTATCTAGCTAGATGGCGATTTTAACGAATTGGATCTTTCCATCACATACGCCAACATTACATTTTCGGAAATCGTCCTAACTTTCTTCGCGGTACACCTTTTTTTAAATACTTCATTGAGTAAATTCGTATCTTTTACCTGATTTTTCATGTAAACTAGTTTTATAAAGCAACTCTTGCAGCCTCGTCAATATCCATTTTTTATTTGAATCAAATCTCAATACACCAATTTTTTAATACACGTCAACAGTATGGTTTGTTTTCTTTTTACTGTTTAATACAGTAACATAGCAACGAACACAGGTAATTTGGATTGAAAAATGTAGTAAAAAAAATAATAATGCTGATGACAGATGTCAATCGAGCTATATTTTTGAATACTTACGCATCTTTTCTCAGTAGCGTGACAAATATAATAAGTAACACGGAATGTATGTACATCTTAACATCCTCGCAAGTTACTAGGACCTCGGCATACACCCCGGCCTAGTACAACATCCTCGAATATAAAGATGTACTTACATTCCTTTATACTTAAATAACTATTAAAGTATCACATTTAAAGCACAGATTACCTGAACTACCGTATACAGATGCGACACTCCCGAGTTTCGTTGGGGTTAATTCTGAACTGCGCAGATTGTTTGCGCATGGCATATTTCGTTAATAAAATGGCGTATTTTTATTGTGTCGTTCACGTTTTCAACACAAATATGAAATATAAAAGCCACTGTGCCGTGAAATCGTGCAATAATTCACGATATAGAAATAAGGATATGTTTGTGTGTTTATAATTGTGATGTATGCAATAACTATGCTAACGCGCCTTTAAATTTGGACAGTGCTTCTTTTTTCAGTCATTTTAAAGCGTATGAAAATAATTAAAGACGCTTTCGTTACCTAATTCAGTTATGCCATGCAGTTCTTTTATATCCTATACGACAACCTTGAATAATGTTTTTTTTTTTAATTTGGAAATTGTGACCCTACAATCTAATGTAATTAAAAATGTTGTAAAGAAAATCAAAGAAATTGAATTTACCCATCCTTGTCATCAATTTCTGTATGAGTATTTAATAAAATTATATTCCAGAATGCGATAATTTTATACACTCCAATTTATAAATAGGAACTTCAAAACAATTAAAGGTAGTGGCTTATTCTTAGTTTTTTGTTTTGATTATAATGTGTACCTAATGTCGTAATTTACTTTATACATATGTATTTTTATAAATAATATATATTTTATAATTGAATTCTTTGTTTTTATGTTAATATACATTTAAATAAAATAATATTTAGCTAAAAAAAACTTTCAAACAATAACTTCCTCTATTCGGATTCGAACTCGCTCCCTCAGTTCGAGTCTCTGAGGTTCCTGTGCCCTCGCCCGAGCCCTCGCCTGTGCCTTAACCATCTCAGCTACAGGCCAAACTGTACTATGCGCATAGTTGTTGGATTTTGAATTAACAAATTATTTCATTAAAAATATGGCCGCCAATAATATTTTCTGGAGACACTGACTTCAAAGGTACCGACAGAGAATGTCGCATCTGGTTACGGTAGTATAAGTAATCTGTGTTTAAAGTATGTTGGTTTAAATTAATATATTGTCTAACAAATGCTTGAAGCTGAGTTATTCACACGAGAGTAGTGACTGCGTCATGAACCGTTTACGAGTATAACAATTATAGAAAAATTAAATGTATGCATCTTTTATTTGAAGTATTTTTCACTAAATACTCCATAAATGATTGACAGAGAAGAAACAATGCCAGTCACCTGCTCGCAAATCACCCTCATACCAACGGTTATTGCATTATACGCATCGCTATTAAAAAGTCAGTCTTCATATTCTGCGATCCAATGAAGCTACTATCTTACGCATGAGAGTAGAATGTACTCGTATATTTATAACAAGTGTCGAAAAAGATTAGTTACATGAAAGTGGAGAGTTTAACGCACAAGGCTTGCCGAGTGCGGAAATCTGCACGTGAATATAATTTTTTTCAATACGTGTTTATAAATAACATATTTCCTACAACTGATAATTAAGAAAATTACTAAAATTTTATCAGAGTTGATGAAATTTTGACAATATTACATTATAACCAAGTTTGACGGCGTTGCCTTGGCGTTGCTATGGTTTATTTATTGATTGCTTATTGCTTCAATTTTCTAGACTACTTATAAATATTTCACTATTTCAATCTCATTTTTTCAATATCGTCTAGATTTGAATACTACGTTGGTTTTTTCTTCAATCTTTGCTACAATTGGAACAGAAATTGAGGTTATCAGCGCTCCGCGAAATATTTAAATCGCTGCCACTGTCAGTTTGTTTTAGCAGTTCCGTCAATGAAACGCATTTCTGCTATTATACCTTTTACCGAAAAGCGCTTTTATGCATTGGCTTCCTTTCCAGACGTAACCAAACCAAAGCAATAATAGTTAATCGCACAGTTGTAGGAAAACAATTTTTTTACACGTACTTGAGTTAACACCATTGATCTATTTCTGTACATTATGTAGAAGACATGAAGATTACATGTTTACATCCATCTTTCCATAGACTATATTGATCCCTTATTGATTGCACTATCATCAATCAAGTTGCTATTGGCGTTGATGTGTGCGCAACTGATTCGTGAAACAATTTCGCAGTGTATACCCCGCGGCAAACTGCATACAGCTCTACGAGAACACTAAACAGAACCTCTAGCTGTTCCCTGAATGAACGTTCCACTCTATCGCTTTGCATTACTCGCCGAACGCCATTGCCATTGTTTACTACGTGCTGATGATAATATACGTGAATTCCACCAAGAAGTACCGATCTACTCAATTGGAATTCAGATAGGAAGTATTTGATGTATTCGTATTGATGCATTGATGGAAAAGTTGGAGTAGGAATGTAAACTGAATAGATTAATGCGTTGCAATTGCAATGAACTAATTACGTTTAAATTATAACCATAAAAGCATTGTTGTGGTTTTCAATATTCCCAGTATTACATTTAAATCAAATTTTACAATTTTGACATATTAATTGAAATTAAATACAATAACAGAAATGTAAATTCTATAATGAAAACTTCTATTGGTTATTTTATGACGTTAACATAAACATTAAATTAAAATTTGTCATTCATTAACTTTTTGTTTGCTGTTACCAAATTCTAAATCGGGAGTGTGAATGGTTACATTACATTTTATTTGGTTCAAAGGTTCAATGCCATGGGAACTAAAACATAAACTTATCTCCATAGTATCATCCAAAAATAATATCTTAAAATGAACAGGATTTAAATCAAAAAGTTCCACTAGGCATTTAACATGGAAAATTAGCTTTTCTTTGCGCAATCGTAACCTAATTATTTTATGTAAAAATACTTCAAATAAAAGTTAAAGAGATTTAAATTCTGCATCTAAATCATATATAAACGTAAAAAAAAAATTATAAAGTTGCATATTTTGAGCTTTTAGTCTAGACAGTCAAAGATATATGACAACAAATAAACAAATGCGTTAATTTTAACTGTCAGTTAGAACTAAGTTTAGATTATAGTAGTAAATTATCACAAAACACAAAAAGGTAAATTGTTTTACTTCTAATTGATAGTTAAAAACAACGCATTTGTAAATTTATAATCAATTTTTACGTTTACATTCAGAGGTAAAAAAATCATTTCACATGATTTAGATGCAGAATTTAAATCTCTATAAGTTTTATTTGTTCTAGTTTTCGGTTTATACCCTGTACTTATACTTTTGAGAATATAATTCATGAATCACATGACATGTTTTCCGCCAATCAATATTCAGAATCTCCCTAGTTACATGTCTATCACAGCGATGATCAAAAACAAAGAAATTATCACCTTATTTATATTTGTTACTAAGGGATTTGTTTTCTTTATTTGACATTGACAGTTAATTTTGAGTATAAAAATGTGCGATAATCGTTGGGTTGATATCAACAAATAATAAGGCAATTGTCAAAGTAACTATGTTGTAATACAATATATTAAAAGTTAGGTTAGCAGCCAGCACACACATTAGGTACGTTCTATCGGTGTCAGAAATATTCCTACTAGAATACGAATATTCTTAAAGCAATAGAACGCTCAGTAGCAAATAACTGTCAAGTGCTGTCAAGTAAAAAATAAATACAATAGAACAGTGACAGTGGCTATGTGTTCGTGTTAGTTAACAACTAAAGACAACTTTGTATGTTTATTTTGGATCTTTGAAATGTTGTAATGCAAATATTACAGAAATTATAATTATATAATATATATTAAATAATAAAAACGTAAAGGAGATATTTTTGTTGAGCACAGTCTACTCTAAACATTCACAAATGTGACAGAAATGTACGCGCGACAGTCGGCTAGTACAATTTTGAATTTATCTCCACTCTATATATCTTCCTACCAATGCTTCCAACTGTGAAGTTGGAATGATTCGTAGGAATATTTCGATTTTTTTGAAGCAAAAGAACGACCATTGATGTTCTACTAGAAGAAGTAGGAAGATTTCTGACACCAATAGAACGTACCTAATGTGTCACAAAAATTCATTATATTCTGTCATTAAATATAAGCTCCTGATATGATTAATGATCGAAGATATTGCTCGTGGAACCGAAGCAACACATTTCACTCGAGAATATCATCGATGATAATCATATCACTTGTTATATTACGTATGATAGGGAAGGGGAAAAACAAGAAAAAAAAACCTAATATATATATATATACTTATACATAAATTCGAAATTAATAAGATTAAATATAAAAATTTTAAATAACAGTTAACAGACAGTTTAACCAGAAATGAAAATACCGGGCCTTATGCCAGGATTATGGCCGTAACGGGACGGGATGTAATGTAACGGAAAGTAACATGAACGTAACGTAAAGCAGAATCGTGTCTATTTACGATGGCTGTAACGTAACGAAATTAAACATACCTATTGTTTTCAGGCGAAAACACACCTTGCTCGGCTTCGATGAGCGCACAATCATTCATTTTTTCCTTCCTCTTTATTCATTTAACGAGAACCTTATTACTATAGGCATTCGCATTCGGACTGTTACGTGACTTTAACGTCCACGTTATTTTGCGTTGAAACTGCAATAACTTTCTATTAGCAAGCTTTCTTGTTACGTTACGTTCCGCCCTGTGCCGTCACGGCTATCATAATTAGTTCCATTCGCAAAAGCATGTGTTCAATGTTTTGCGTTGTGATTCATCGTAATCCCGGCGTTAGTGAATTTTCACTTCTTCGGGAAACCTCCTTTAACTTTGATAACGTTTGACAACCTTTTCTGATTTTTGTATTAGTTTTTGTAAACTGGAAACTGATTTCCAAATGTTTTGCAAATTTTACCACAGCTGATTAAATGTGCTGTGGGTGATTTGGTTTTGATATATTGTCTCTTCCTTTCAGCACACAGAAGTTCGACAGGGTTCAAAGGATTTAAAGGTAAACATAGGCAAAAATAAGATAAAATGTTCAGTTTTGTTATGTTTTGTATATTTCATTATGAATTGGGTATACGAAGGAACCAATATGAGTATAGCTCGTCCAGCAATCATTTGAACAAATGACTTTTAAATTCTACGTACCAACACTAATCAGTACTACTGTGAAATTTTTTGCGATTCACGCAAATATAGCCTCCGTTCAGTGGAGTCTAATAATAATAGTCTTCGTCTAAATGCTACTAAAACTATGTCCAGTTTATTTCCCCTTAGAAACCGACAGGAAAATCATGCCCTAATAATTCCTTGAGATGGACAGGCAATTGAATTCAGTATAACTCCATATTAAGTAGGCGTAACTTTGGACCGAGCTCTAACGTTTAAATATCATTGAAATTTGATTTTTAAATATCATGTTAATAAAATCCGGGACAAACTTACAGCAAGGAACAGTCTTCTTCGAAAATTAATTTGCACCAAGTGGAGAGCACATCCACATACCCTCAGAACATCAGCTCTTGCCCTGTCCTATTCATGCGCCTAGTATGCTGCTGCAGTTTGGGAGAGGTCAGCTAACGCTAAACATTTGGATCCTCTGTTAAACAAAACTTGCCGTATAATTACCGGTTGTTTAAAACCAACACCAGTTAACCAATTATACTTGGTTAGCGGCATAGCTCCACCTAAAGTTAGGCGGTCAACGGCCAGTATGGTAGAGCGCTCCAAACAGTTACATGATCCTCGACACCCAATGTTCGGCTAAGAACCACCTCGGTCACATCTAAAATCTAGACACAGTTTCCTCTCTTCAGTGCATCCAATGACAGAGACCAAGACTGCAACAAGACGCTTAATGTGAGATGAGACATTAAAGCCAGAAAATAAAGCAATGGGTATCTTTCCAGATGAGAAACTACCACTAGGTAATGATCAGAAATGGCCCATTTGGAAATCGTAAATCGCCTACGAAGTCAAGTAGGAAAATGTGCAGTAAACACGAGAGTAAACATGTTCAACTGGGGGTACCAATCAGAACCCACTTTATGTCAT
Organism: Harpalus rubripes; assembly: GCA_963082715.1. Lineage (NCBI taxonomy): Eukaryota > Metazoa > Arthropoda > Insecta > Coleoptera > Carabidae > Harpalus > Harpalus rubripes. Next base: position 32,047,482 of record OY720454.1, read on the forward strand.
TGTGGACAAGAACAAACAAGGGCCCACTTGCTCACGTGCGCCAACTTAGAAGAGGAATGCACGAGAGAATATCTGACTAAGGCAACACCAGCTGCTATATACTGTGCAATTTTTTTGGATGAATACTATTTAGATAGGCCACTTCTCTGCCAGTTTTTGCGGACAATTTTTCCTCTGGCATGAAGAAGAGAATCTTCGGAGAAGATGCTTCCTCTCCGCCCTAGTTAATGCCGGGTGATGCTTAAGGCCTATTTCCATAATTTCTAAATTTGACTACGTATATGGTAATAACAAGCTCAGTTAACTCACTCCATGTGGTCCGGATGCGGTATTTGGCTACCCAAAATCGGTCACATCAATATCTAAGGAGTAAGAAATATTTGTTGTAATGTTTTATATATTTATTGTGTATTAATTATTTATATTATGTATATGGTTTAGACACGAATAATAATAATAATAGTGGACATTACATATCTATGGAAATTGAAAATTACTTGAAACCATTTAAATAGGAAAAAGGACCGTAGTTAGACAATAAAACTGTTATCCAAGATGTTATGCTTGCTTAACAATAAACGCTCATTACTGAACTGAGCACCTGGCAAACATAACAACTTGGCTAAGAGTTTTACTGTCCAGCTACGGTCCTTTTCCCTATTTGATTGGTTTCAAGCAAATTTCAACTTTTATAAATATGTAATGTGCACTGAAAGTGGGATATTTGCGTGAAACGCAAAAATTTTCACAGTAGCAACGATTAGTGTTGGTACGTAGGATTTACAAGTCATTTGTTCAAATGATTGCTGGACGAGCTATATCTACATTGATTTTGTTATGGGTGTATGTGAAAGGTATTGTAACGTTTTTATTTACTTGATGGGGGTTATAAATTTACTGCTAAGTGGCAGTCGGATTTCTGGTATCTTCTCCGTTATCTAGCTGCACGGCCATTGTGTTCTAGCTAGACAATTCCTATTATATATACTCACATAAGTATCTAGCCAGAGTATTCCCTATTGCATTCGCTCAGCAAGTTCCGCCCGTTCAAATTCGGCTCCGCTTCTTAGTTATATTTTAGCATAATTCTATGATGGAACCCATCCACGTAACAATAACAATATTGTATATCCTTTTTTTCTTTTATCCAACACCTCCTGATAATACCGCTATAACTATGGTGATTTGAAATAAATATAGTTCAAAGTCACTAATGAGCTAAAAATCATAGTCACGCTGCTATTAGCTACATGAGATAAACATTCATCAGGGGCGTTTCCAGCCAACTGGCTTAGAAGGGGTAAAGAAAAAACTTCAATATTTTTCTTATTCCATAAATACAAAACAATAAACAATCAACATCAAAAATAATTTGTATAAAAAAGGAATATTATATAATAATAAAACAAAATTCTATTCATTTTAAATAAAAACAAAATATCACATCCGAAATAAATATAGGACGTATAAAAACATAATAAAATATTCTGTAAATTCTGTGAAATTTCAAAGAAATATAAAATTTTCCAAATAAAATTATAATTTCCCGCTGATTAATATTAACTGTTTAACCTTATTTTCAAAGAAAACGTACATTTGACTAATGATGTATTTAGTACAGAAGGCTACCCGAATTTGTATAAATAGCAGTTTTGGAAAAATTCACCGTAATAGATCGCCGACTATATTCACCATAGCTTAACTTGTTTGTATAAAATATTGGTAATTTTTAAGAATAAAAATAAGTAAGTGAACGAAAAAGTCTTAGGGGGGGTAATTACCCAATTACACCCCCCCTGAAACCGTCACTGACATTAATAGTTACTGTTTAGGCCTTCTCTGCACTTTTTTACCAAAAGTCATTTCGAAATGTCAAATTATAAAATCATTTAAATACATTTTAAACCATTTAAAGAGGTGTGGATAAAATCTTGGATGTCATATGTGTGTGGCGGCCTTATGAGCTAACATTTTTCTCCCGTGACTTGTTTGCGATATATAACACACTTGTACCATAAATAATTGTTACTATGTTATTTTAAATCATGTAAAGGTATCTTTGGCATCACTATATATTGCTTAAAATTTCGATAGATATAGAGACTGTACATTCAAGCATTTCTTCAACTTGTCATCTTAGAATGTCTTCTCTCGTAATGTTAGCATTTTTGTAATATAGGATTGAACTCACTGTGGTCACCTCACACTTACATTCAGCTGTCCAACCGCCGGGAGATAATTTACTGCAAGTGGTTTCGTTTTGAAAAGATGCTATCGTAGTTCCGCTTCATGTGCACTTTGCAACTATTTTATACTTGAGATTGTGTGAAAGGTGCTGCGTCATAAGAAAAAGAAGATTTACTCTCTGTCTCCCATTCTTACCAAGACATTTTCAAAATTCAAACTGACATAAATCGACTATTTCAATATCGTTGCAGATATCGGATACGTAATGATATTATTCCAGAATTTGAAGCTGAAGTTAGATTACAATGAAACTCAACGGTTTCCCGCTAACTATGAAGTATAATTAACATATAGATTAGAACTGTTACATGAGTAGCTGATGTATAGTTAGACGAGATCATTAATTTGTATTAGTTTGCAAGTTGTTTAAGTTGTATATGTGTTAAATCTCGAAAAGTTTGACACTATTACAATACAGGGGTTTCGTTTAATAAATGGTTATGTGCATAATGCTAGCTCTCCAACAACGAAGATTAATAACAACGTAATTAGTTACTTGCATTTTTTTTTAAACGTAAACGTACTGTATGATCTTTATTTATCGTCCATGGAAGTTATGCAAATTTTTGACTTACCTGGGCAATATTTACTAAGTTTCGGTTTTAAATTATTGACAATTCCTATATATTGTATGTATATCCTAAGGAAATAAAGAATTATTATTATTATTATTATTATTATTATTAATATTATTATTATTATTATTATTATTATTATTATTATTATTATTATTTTAATTTGCGCCCTTGACAAGGGAATAAATAAAACAAGGTATTTCAAATGTTTCTTTATTAAAATATGCCAATAGATGTTCATTAAATTGATGTAATCCTAACTATACCATATTATAACAAATTAGAAGTGCGTCATTTATTCCCAAATACTTACTACTTTCAAGCCTTCCGCTATCGCCTCTTTGAATACCGAAATCTATTTAAAGATAAAAATATAAATGAGATCCTCCAAAATTTTTTGAATTTTTGGATTAAACTTCATCTAAACTGAAAGCAATTTATAGGTGTAGAAAGTCCCTGTTGTCAAACAGTAATTAATTGAAGTCACATAAATTGATCTTTTTCAGCGCTTATAAAAATATATCGTATAAATATATTAAAATAACTTTTGTGGTCAATAATTGGAAATATAAGTGGATAATAATCAATTTAATAAAATAATTAATAAAAAGAACTATGTATATTGTAGTCCAAGGTTGGAGTACCACCGGCAGCCTATGTCATTCAACATATCTTAAACAAGTGTTTTTCGTATTTCAAAAAGGCGATAGCAGAAGGATTGAAAGTAGTGAGAATTTGAAATATAGTAAATGTGGAACGTAGATATAGAAATGAAGTAATGGTATTAATAACGCGATTATTTTAAAAACTAATATCTTTTTTAAACTTTGATAGTCCGTAACATTCAATTTTAAGGGTTCGTTTTATTTTAAATCACTCATGTTCTAATTTGTTAATACGATAGAGTGTTGGAGGAACTAATTGTGGATCATAGGAAATACAATGGTAAAATTTTCATATTGCTGTAAATTCTGCCCTATTAACTTTAGAACAAATGTGTAAATACAAAAATTGTTCAGAAATAAAAACTGCACCTAAAAAGTCCTAAATTATTGTTTACATGCGTTTCGTTTGCGAAAGAGAGACAAAATAAAAGTAATAATTTTTAGCTATTTAAAGAGTGTCATGAACACTATCACAAAATTTTAAACAGTTGTATTGATTGAAATTGGCAGATGACATCTGTCATAAAGTTTTTATAATTATTAAATTCATTAAATTATTTATCAGTAAGCAAGGATACATCGAAAAAACTCAATGGGACAATATTAACAATTAAATATGAATTAATAAACTCTTATCTGTCAAAGTCAAATAATACGACTATTTGAATTACATATTTTGTCTTGCATGACGCTTTCTGTAAAAAGCTTAAAAACTAATATTGTATTTTACTTTTATCTCATGGCAAGAACCTACTATATCAGTAAATTTAGGCTCATTTGTTGCAGTATTTAATTCTGAACATTTTTAATATTTACATTTTTGTTGTACAAGTAATAAGGCAGAATTTAAAGCCATATGAAAATTTTACCATTGTATCTCCTATGGTCCATAAAAAAGTAGACACCCGGTATATGTAAACAAAATTAATCTCTTTCTTTATACAAAATATAAGGATTTCATATTAGCTACACCAAACCAGATTCTTTCATAATATTAAACTTATATTTTTGAAGTCAAGCTGTCACTTCTTTCATATCTTTTTATGCTTGAGAGCTGTTTATGTTGTAAAGCTGATGGACTTATCACGTGTATCATGGCTTGGGGAATTGACAGTTTGCATAGGAGCATAGGTCAGAGTAATATGTTGAGACCAAGTATAATATGGTTGAGTAATAGTTCAGAATAGCTAAGTGCTGTACCGTGGTGCTGTAATCGAAACAGATTCGTGTTACCGACAGGTCCGGCTAATATATTAGAAATTCAATACTGGAGATTTACCAACAATAGGATGGAGGGTGTGAAGGGAGATGATAACTTTGAAATCTGCCAAACTTAGTTATGTTATAGTAAATCAGAAAGTAACAACAATTTTAACAAATATAATATAGTTACTGATACAATAGCATACTATACCATCATCGAAATTTAACTATTTTAGATAAGAAAGTGAAAATATAGGTACTATAAAAAATGTGTATAATCGTGGAAAAAAAATGTTTCAATATTAATTAGTTTATAAATTACAAGCGATTAAAAGTTTGAATGTCATTCCATGTCCTAAGCAATTTGATTGGTTGCTTGATTTTAAATACAAGACACGCGCTGGACCATTGGTAGATATGAAAAAACACGCAAAATTCTGAACACAAAAAAATTATAAAATTTATTGGTACTACTTGACTGTTCTCATTGCAGGGATTATGAGAATAATTGGAGATGCAGTCGTGGTAAACAGTGTTTATTAAATAGTAATTTAATTAACTTTCCTACGTTTCGATTCCAAATGAATCATCATTAGGGATAGTTGAAGTACAGTTGAAAAATAAAATTATTACATTACAAAATCAAAAATGTAAGGATGAAAATGTCGTTAAAAAATATCAGGGGTAATAAAATGCATGCATACATCAGAAACAACTAAAGTTAACTGATGAACTTAAAAAAATTATATCTGGCTTATTATGTAAAATTTTGAAGTCGCGTTTCCAGGAAATTTTAAATGAAATATCATAAATGTTTGTTGTGCAACCGGATGCGAAGTAAATATTTTGCAGACGCAGTATAGGCCGCGAAATCCGATTTCGCGGTTTCTGTTATGGTAACAGCCGCAAAATTGGATGTAACCTAAAATTACTTTGGCACTTGAGAATTGACATGACGGATTATATGATAATGACAGTGACGTTTCTAAAATATAACAACAATAAGCTTCTTGGTTTGTTTTTTCAAATAAATACAATAACTATTGTAATATAATTATTTTAGAAATAATTTTCTTTTCAATGATTTTTTACAAAACTAATTGTTTTGTTTATCAGATGTCAATCCCATCAAAGCCACCTTTTTATTCAATAAATTAAACTATTTAAATACAATAAAATTTGTAATTATAATTTTTTACAGTTGCACAATAGTTATTTGTATACCAAGTACTAAAAGTGTTTCTTTGGCAAACCAAAACGGAAGTTGCAACCTGAACGACGCAAAGGCTGCAATTGTTTGTGTTCGACAAAGGACTTTCAACACACTATTTTTTCTACATCTGCAAGATAAAAAATAAAGAAATAAATCATTATTTTTTACAATAATTTGACATTTATTGTCAATTTTTGTATTCGTGATGCGTATCTGTGACAACAACAAACATTCTATACAACATTCAAGTAAAATTCGATACTAGAATACTGAAGCGAGAGTAAAATTGTCAGCGAGGCCGCTTGCGGCCGAGGCAAGACAATCTCGAGGGCGCTAGATGATTTCACTGACAAGGTGTACACAATATTTTTTGTGCAGCCGTAAAAAATATGTAATTACAAATTTTATTAATTTAGCAGTGACCACGAAATCCAATTTCGCGGCATGTATTGCCGCTGCGAAATGCTTATTTGGCGTCCGGTTGCATAAAATAGTATTTTTTTCAAACGTCGTAGAAATGGCATTTTTTGTGACTTGATTCACAAGGTAGAAATAAAATAAATAAATATCCATAGAAACTACATAGAATTAGCGAATAAAAAGAAAAGTAATGCGTTTGAAAAATAAATTTAATGTGTCATTCGGAATAAAAGTGTCTTTGTGTGCCTCGCATGCAATTGTCCGACTCGCTTCACTCGTCGTGCAAACTTCCATGCTCGCCACACAAAGTAGCACTTTTACTCCTAATAACACAATATACAATTGTATATCAAAGCCGCGAAATCACTCTTTAGCGTATCGACAGAAAAATTATCGCCGAGGCCGCTTGCAACCGAAGCAAGGCAATCTTAAAGGCACTAAAGGATTTCGCGGGCAAGGCGTACACAATATTTTTTGTGCAACCTTTGAAAATTTGTAATTACAAATTTTATTAATTTTAATCAGTTTCATTGTAAATAGAAAGTTAGTTTTAAAGGTGGCTTTGGGATTGACATTTGAGAATCAAAACCATGTAATTCTCAAGTATTTAAGTGAGAATTTAACGCACATACGTGGCAACCAATAAAATCACGAATTTGTTTCAAATTAAGCCAATGAACGACAAGCTTTACCGATTGTAATCACTAGTGAAAATTAATAAGCGATTATACTTCACTGTAAATAAAAATCCTAGTTGTCATGTAAATGAAAGCTATATTGACAATTGTTTTTTAAACGTCAGAAAGAAAAACTGTGTAAACTCATGTAAAATGGAAAATTGCAGATGGGGAAATGTATCTACAATAGAGATAACTAACAAAATTGAAGAAAATATCCCAAAAAATACTAAAAAGGCGAAGAAATATGCTTGGGGACAATTTATGGATTTCTGCAAACAAAGAAATTATACATTAGAAGAAGGTACAACCCGTATTCAGCTTTGCAACATGCTTAGAGATTATGCTTATAACATGACGAAGAAGGATGGTACAGAATATAAAGAAAATGTAATTAAGTTTAATTGGAATGTCACTGCAAAAATGTTGCAAGAAAAATTTTTCAAGGATTATAATGTAAAAATAGATCCTTTTTCGGATTTGGAATTTTTACCTGCCCGTCAAGCTAGAGATACAAAACGAAAAGAACTTCAACGAGATATTGATAATAGAAAAAAAAGTTCTGATGCTTTCACTCCTGAAGAACATTTTCAGTTACAAACCTATTGGTCGGAAGACAATCCGGAAGGCCTACAAAAAAAATTATATTTCATTGCAGCTAAAGAGTTAGCGTGGAGGGGCAACGAAGGTGTTAATGCAAAGGTTCAATATTTTATTATTGAAAAAGATAATTTTGGAAACCAAACGGGCCGTATAGAATATAACCCTATCTTTACGAAAACGAAACAAGGAGGATCAAAATCATGTTCAGAAAGTAAGTGGTTAATTAGTAATAAAACAAATTCAGATATTTGTCCTGTGCGATTATTTTATAAAATGCTGGATAAACGTCCTAACCATATAACAACTGATCGTCTGTTTTTAACGCCAAATCACAAGTGGAAGTTAACTCATGATGCAGGCTGGTATAAGAATTGCCCCATTGGTATTAATACAATGTCAAAATGGACACAGCAAACTGCAACACAAATTGGTTTAGACACTAAAAACAAGAAATTTACCAATCATAGTCATCGATCTTCAGCAGTTACGCACCTTGCCCAATCTGAAATTACTGAACAGGAACTTATGAAAATAACAGGACACACTAGTTCAAATTCTCTCAAGCCATATTTAAACATGCAATCCAAAAGACATGAAGAAATCCTAAGCAGAATCAGAAACAGCAGCAATACCACTACCGTGAATTCTGGATCTAATATCAACACCACCAATATGAGATCTGAATCAAGTGAACAATCGATGTTCTTCCAATGTACTTTCAATGTGCAAAATTTTAATTGTGGTAATCTTTAATTTGTAGTAGCTATGTATGTTGTAATAAATAAATACTATTTTTATTGAGTATCATTTGCTTGTTAAATTCTCACGCAAAATACAACTCGTGACATGACCATTGCCAAATTATTTTTTTGACATAATTTTGAATCGTTATGGCAATAGGAAATACAACTCGTGCTGCGCACTCGTTATATTTCCATTTCCATAACAACTCATTAAAATTAATGTCAAAAAATAATCGGCAATGTCCATATCACTTGTTATATTACTTATGATTGTTTACTTAATTTCGCGACCTGTATTGCGGCTGCGATATGCTTTTTCGCGTCCGGTTGTACAAAAAAATATTGTGTACACCTTGCACGCCAAATCTTTTAGCGACCTCGAAATTGTGCTGCCTAGGAGCCAAGGGGCCTCGGCGACAAGTTTTCTTTCGACACGCTTAATAGATATTTTTCGACATATTATTTCTTGGCTATAAAAAATATTGTTGGTGGAATTAATATACCCTTTGAAAACATGACTTTCCATTATTTTTTACATATGTCAAATAAAAATTATTTACAGCGAAATATTCGCACAAAATAAAATCTAATAAAAATTTATATTTCCGGCCCAATTAAAATATTCATTAATTTGACTTTCAAAGAGAATGAATAAAAGGAAAAAAATACCGGTAATAATTGAAGTACTCATACGAGTAACATTATAGAACAAAACATATTTTGAAATTTTAATGATTTAAAATTTTTTAATGAACACAAATTAAATTCTTCTTTTTCCAACAGTATATAAAAAATATGTACAATATCAAATTATGAATATTTTTATTTTCGACTGCATCATAATCACTTGATTTATGCTTGCATTTAGTGTCCATAATGTCACACTTTATTGGACTAGTACGTTTACTTTATTTTATTGGACAGAACTGTCACTGTCAAAAAAATGGATTTTTTTTATTAATATGAAATAACAAATTCAAACAATTAAATTTACATATTTATTATAATTTATATTTATGACACAATGGTGTTGTCGCGAATATTCAGACCCGGAGATAAATTGTTCTCGTTGCTATAACATTCTTCTCCCAATATTTTGTCACGAATATTCAGACCAGTAAACTTATTTTGAGCAAAAGAATCTTGAATATCCTTGCTACCAGTAGAACATTCTTTCAATATTTTGATCGCAACATTGATTTTAGTATTGTGAAAATCTTCGATATAACCAGCGGCAACTGCTGAAGAACACCATGCTCCATGTCGCATTATATTCTCCATGCTAGCTCCAGTATTAGCCAAAATACTAGCCGATGTGCGCCTGAAACAATGTCCCGTGTATAATGACGAATTCTCTAGTTTGAAATATTTCGCCATGACACTTGGCACACCGGTAATTTTTGCCCCCCCCCCCCTGCAGGTTACACAGTGCTACGCCAAATATAAGAATTACCTAAAAATATGACATTTTATTATAAAAGTTTTTAGAAGTTTTTAAAAGACTTCAGTTCGCTATTAAAATACGCCAAAATAATGTCTTCAGTAGTTTTCTCAATTTTCTTGGTTGTGCACCATCTACGATATGCCGCATACGTATTTTCACATAAAATTTAGACTTGGGGCAATAGTGATTCTTTGGCACTTGCTGCCAACTCTTCTACACTTTCTAAAGAATCCATTTCTTTATATATGATTAATAATAAATTATTAAATCGTATTTAAGCAATTTTTGACATTTGCAAAAACGCAGTACAAAAAACAATCTAAACAATAGCAACACTAGAACAGCACGCTAAGTTATACCGAATTTTAGTTTAATATAAAATATAAAAAATAATATTTTAGAAGATTTCCTACTCCTTTAGAGCAGTCGAACATAAAGCTTTGTATGTAATTCGTACATAAACAAACTTGATAAACTCACGTTATTTATGAGACTCTCTCGCTTTTCTCGCTCGTCCATAAACAGCGGCTCGTCCAATAAAGTTCTATATTATGTACTAAATACATAAATAGCTAATTTTAAATATTAGTTGGTACAGGGATTACCAGGAAACAATGGAATGATCAAAAAACCGCTACACTAGCGATCGATGCTTAATATAACGTCCCTAACTTTTCAGGGACGGCAAGAATTACATTAACCGTGGTTTTAACTGGGGGGAGGGATAGAGTGGAATTTAATGTTGGACAAAAATTAGATCTGTTGGACCATTCCACTGTTTGCCGGCAATCACTGTACCAATTAGGCATTACGTGGATTGACGGATTTCAGTGTTTGCCGCCGACATATACATGAATGATTAATGCTGAAAATAATTCTTTTTAAATCATTCAGCATTCCAAAGAAAATCATTCAGGAGCTTTTATGATGTAGAAGGAAAGAATAGTGAAGTTTGTTATTGTTGAACATATTAAAGTAAAATTCTAAAAAAATGAACCATGTGTGTTATTGTTAATATTAGCAATACCTAGTGATTAAAGCGTTTAAAATACAGATTTATCTTTGAAAATTATTTTTATTCACTGTTCTCTCAATTTCACATATCAATGTACCACTAAGCCAACTAGTTTCATTCCAATAATTTCTAATTTCGAAGCATCCAACAATGCTTCCCTAGTTGGTTGTTAACTATAAACAAAACTTCAATACAATCCTAGAAATTTTCACTCAGTGGGCGTTTGTACTTTGTACGTGTTTCCGTTCTTCATGAGCTGAAACTGAAGCTGAAACCGCTAGCAATTATCCGAGCGACGTACATGGAGCCAATATAAAACCAACTGTTATTACGGCCTGTTCTCTGCCAGGTATCCAAGAAAATAAAAAACAAGTATACAGCAAATGAAACCGAATACAAGATGGAGGCTATTTCAGGAATGGCATTGCAACAATACAGTATAGTTAAGTACAGTTATTATTGTTAATGAAATTTGGCCTTATATGAGAATGGCATGAAATGCTGTAAGCGTTTTTTAAATTACCTAGAATTGAAATCGTAGAAAATATTTTTAAGAAAATGTTTTTCCTAGTAGTCTACATATGTATTTAAATTATAGATTTTAGAAGATGAAAATTTCTTTCCTTTTACTATATTAATGTAATAGTTATATATGCTATAAGAGAGAACCAAACAATACTATTGACATATATCATTTATTTAGTATTATATTAAGTTCCGTTGTCAAGGAAAAACAGTAACCAAATGTTATAGACCACTTATATGTTTAGTTACTATGGATGAAATACATAAGTGCAAAACACATTAATATCCAGTATAAAATGAACAGAACAGGTTTATAAACAACTGTTTTTGCTTAAAATACATTTAAGACTTTAATATTCTTGGCAGGCGATATCTCCAACTTTGTTTCGTATTTCCAAAGGTCAATTTTGTTATACTTCACCAGTTCTAAGCTCTAAGGAAGAAGACTGTCATAAACATCTCTTTTCTTTTCATTTCCTCTTTGTTATTAACTTATCATGATTGTCTTGTTTACTGCATTATGAACTTCATTTCTACATGCCTCATATACTCGGGGTTGCAACAGCTACGACGCCAAGTACTGACGTCATATCTGCTGCTGTCGACGACAGAACTTCCTACTGAGAAATAAAGATATAACCGACAGGAAGTTCGATGCAAAATAACAATCCTGAAAGTGGTAGAGGCAAGACACTGCAGTATACAATACGAGTATACGTGGACTGCAAGACTATAATACCGTCTCAAATATTCTAAAATCTAAACTTTTGTAGGAGCAAAAGCAATTACCAGGGCTCTCAATTTCGAGTCTAATATATGATCCCAGACTCATAGTTCGACCGGCTTTCAACAAATTATAAAACTTCTTTCGACTAGCACTGTAAATAATATTTCGATCGGCATTTATAAAGGGTCATTTTCTGGTCCAGATTTATCTTCTACCGAGACCTTTTAATTTTAAGACAATAAAACACAACTTCGTAAAAATCCAATGCTTACACTAAAATCTACCTTGCAAGACATAGTTTGGGATAGTACTCTTAACTTCTAACAGAAGAATGTGGCAGGCCTTGTAGCTACAGTGTCTAAGAAAATTAAAGCTGGTAATAAAGGCAATGTCACTCAATTTTAAATGGCGGAATACTTGAATAATCAATTTTTGTATGTTTAAAATCCATATCTACTCGTATTTTAAACTAGTCGAGAGAAATTTGTAGAAATTTTTCATCATTTCTGAAGAATTTATAATGTAACTTTTATTTATTTGGATGAAGTGTAAAAATCAAAGAATTATTATTATTATTATTATTATTATTCGTGTCCAAACCATATACATAATAAATAATTAATACACAATAAATATATAAAACATTACAACAAATATTTCTCACTCCTTAGATACTGAAGTGACCGATTTTCGGTTGCAAAATACCGCATCCGGACTACATGGAGTGAGTTAGCTAAGCTTGTTGTTATAACCGTATAAATAGTCAAATTTGGATATTGTGACAAGGCGAGGGTAAGCACAATAACAGATAAATAACTTTTTATAAACTCTTCTAAATTATAGTTTCAATATTCATATTTTAACTCTGTTTATCTGTTTAAGTTATAAATGTCAAAATTCAGTTTAGAAATTCTTATCGTGTTATGATAGTCACGACATTTATTTGTTGATAATTAAGTCTAGAAATTATTGTGTATGCGTACGTGACTATGGATGCCCTTGCCTATGCACCCCATACCCCTAAGATAATCCTGTCCTGGAGATAGCGTTTTTGTTTTAAGGCAGTCGGCATTAGTTGGCCATGAGAGTAACATGGAAGGGTCGACATAAGATAGTCGGCATTAGTTGGCCATGAGAGTAACATGGAAGGGTCGACATAGGAGAGTCGGAATTAGTTAGCCATGGGATAAACATGGGAGAGTCGTTATTAGTTAGCCATGGGATAAACATGGTAGAGTCTGCATTAGTTAGCCATGGGATAAACATGGAAGAGTTTTAGTTTTTGGGCGACGCTCGCTCTCTGGGTTACAGAATGTAACCAGTTTCGTTAGTTATATTTAATTAAGTTATATTTAATCATGTAAATAAAAGTATTAGTTAGTTAGTAACCAACAAGTATGTGTTCATGTCCGTAGTGTTCATCAGTGTAAAGTGTAAGTGTACAAAGTGTTAGTGTATGTGTGTACTTCCTTCTCAAGAAGTCTTCCTTCTCACAAGCCGTGGACGCCAGCCATTAAAGCGTCCACCAGTAAGTCATCAGCTTCCGCACCCCCCCTCGTGTTACAGTGGCGCAGTCAACGGGTAGGATAATGAGAGTAATTATTTACTCTTATTCATCCGAAAAGATCTTACGTTATTAGTTTTAGAATTATTAGTTTGTGACCGAGGAGAGGGTACTTGGTGTACAGTATGTACTCATTTGCGACCACGACGCCAGCGATGATACAGCAACCCAGGCCGTATCAGCCGTCACCAGACATGCTTGAGGTATTGCTTGCAATGAATACGTTCTCTGGTGACGGCAGTGTGGGAGAATATATCCGCAATATGGTAGCAGCCAGCAGAAGATACGGCTGGGATGAAGTTTTCCTCGGCAGTGCAATAGTATTCAGGCTCAGTGGTAAGGCAAGGGAATTGTATTTTGCAATTCCACTGTATAAGCGGCCTACCACTGGCACAGATATGGTGCGTTGGTTAGAAATAACCTATGCAGGACGCACCATATTACCACCATCATTTTTTCCGGCTTGTACGCCAAGTTTTTATGGTCCAGCATGGACGCACCAGGTCTACGCACCGCAGGCGCCGTTAGATTCGCTGTCTCCAGGGCATTCGTCGGTGGCATACGGCCACGTTTCTTTTGCCACGCAGGGAGTGCACGAGTTGCCAGTAGGGAGGATCAGTTTGGAAGAAATTGAGTCCTTACTGGCAATAGAGGATCGTTTTGCGGTGGTAGACATTCCACGACCAGAGAATTCAACAATAGTCGTCACAGCGAGTGACAAGGGCGTACAAGAAGGAAAAATGATTGAAGAGAATTGCCTGCCGGAGGAAACAGCGAAATGTGAGACTGAGGAAGAACACAGCGAAGTAGCTGACGAACTGGACATGAACACAGTATATGACGACAACCTGCACGAAATGGATCTGCAAATGGTCAACGAAGAGGACATCGAGAATGGCGACTTGGGCATGAACGTCGGAGAGGACAACTTGGCATGCCCACCTGAGCAAGTTTTACGCCGCACCCATGGAGGGCACGCCACTGGTGATATCGTGTTACATTCCAGGAACGACGTTATCGCGTACAGCAGTGTTCCCAAATTTTTTGTAGTGCCATCCCTCAGACCGCTTAGGTGTGAACACCCCCCTCCCTCGTTCAGTGCAGTGACCTTTGTGTTGTTTTCATTTATGACGATTATATGACGATTTTTGTTAGTGTTTAGTTTTTTTGGCTAGTTAAGTTGCATGTTAGATTAGTAATTTTAATTAGATAGGAAAATAAAATACCCTTTTCCTTTTTAGCACTTGAGATTGTAATTTGTAATTTGTTAAAACGTTTTACGTTTTTATTGTGTTTACATTATGGTTATAATGTTTTATGTGGGTAAGCTTGATGCTTTATGTTGTTAAGCTTTTTGCTTTTGTAATGTCGTAGGTTTTATACCTTTTGTGTGTTTTATCGTATTATGTTAATTGTGTTTGTACATTTGTACCTGTTTTGCAATTTTTATGTCTTGCGATTTTTGTATCCTATGTTTTATGCTTTGTCTCATATTTGTAATATGGGTGATGTTTTATGTTTATTTGTTTTATGTATGTGTTTTATGTTCTGTGGTTGCAGAATTTGGAAACTATCTTCAGTTCAGGATTTAAGAATAAATATATCGATTTTGCGATATATTTATGTCTTAAGGGGAGGATAATGTGACAAGGCGAGGGTAAGCACAATAACAGATAAATAACTTTTTATAAACTCTTCTAAATTATAGTTTCAATATTCATATTTTAACTCTGTTTATCTGTTTAAGTTATAAATGTCAAAATTCAGTTTAGAAATTCTTATCGTGTTATGATAGTCACGACATTTATTTGTTGATAATTAAGTCTAGAAATTATTGTGTATGCGTACGTGACTATGGATGCCCTTGCCTATGCACCCCATACCCCTAAGATAATCCTGTCCTGGAGATAGCGTTTTTGTTTTAAGGCAGTCGGCATTAGTTGGCCATGAGAGTAACATGGAAGGGTCGACATAAGATAGTCGGCATTAGTTGGCCATGAGAGTAACATGGAAGGGTCGACATAGGAGAGTCGGAATTAGTTAGCCATGGGATAAACATGGGAGAGTCGTTATTAGTTAGCCATGGGATAAACATGGTAGAGTCTGCATTAGTTAGCCATGGGATAAACATGGAAGAGTTTTAGTTTTTGGGCGACGCTCGCTCTCTGGGTTACAGAATGTAACCAGTTTCGTTAGTTATGTTTAATTAAGTTATATTTAATCATGTAAATAAAAGTATTAGTTAGTTAGTAACCAACAAGTATGTGTTCATGTCCGTAGTGTTCATCAGTGTAAAGTGTAAGTGTACAAAGTGTTAGTGTATGTGTGTACTTCCTTCTCAAGAAGTCTTCCTTCTCACAAGCCGTGGACGCCAGCCATTAAAGCGTCCACCAGTAAGTCATCAGCTTCCGCACCCCCCCTCGTGTTACAAAATCATGGAAATAGGCCTTATGCATCGCCCGGCATTAACAAGGACGGAGAGGATGCATCTTCTCCGAAGATTCTCTCCTTCATGCCAGAGGAAAAAGGCCGCAAAAACTGGCAGAGAAGTGGCCTATCTAAATAGTATTCATCCAAAAAATTGCACAGTTTATAACAGCTGGTGTTGCCTTCTCGTGCATTTCTCTTCTAAGTTATCGCACGCGAGCAGGTGGGCCATTGTTTGTTCTTGTGCACAATGACATAAAATGGGTTCTGCCTGGTACCCCCAGTTGAACATGTTTAGGTACTGCAAATTTTCCTACTTGACTTCATAGGCGATTTAACGATTCAATAAAATAAAAATAGAGGTTACTCACGCAACTATTAGCCTTCTCCACACATTACTGTTCATGTCCAAGCACATTTCTTTCCCCTCGGCCTTATTAATAATCGAATTCATACATGCTCGTCTTCTATTTAATTTCGAATGTTTTATTACATTTTCTACCTTACAATCAATACATTTTTCCATTGGAAGGAATCAATTTTCAAATACTTTTTTCATATTTCAAATACTATTTTCACATTTCTTTGCAATTTATATTTGGCCTACGCAAATAAGAATTCATTAGGTGCCAAGACGACCTATCAATTCAATGTTTTGCTCCTTTAAATACGCTAGGCTAGGTACTTTTTAAGCGGTTATACAGTTGGTCCCATTTAGAGCTGCCACCATTGGGATCTCGAGAACTAGAAGTGATACAATGGCGGTTAAATGGAACTTTTTGTGAACCTATAGGGGGACATCTTAGATGTGGTTTTGTTTTTCCAAAAATTCTCATAGTAATCGAGAAAAATGTTTCACATACAAAAGTTAGATATTTTCATTGTGTATCTACTGGCGTAATTTTTAAATCGCTAAATTTTCCAGATGTAACACAAACTTACATTTTTTTAAATGGAACCCGTATTTGATTTTTACTTTAAGAAAATACTTATTTTTTCTCTTTCGATTGGTATAGGGGTTCCATTTAAAATATATATATATATATATATAACTTTGTGTTATATCTCGGAAATTTACCGATAAAAACAATAATTTTCGTACACAAATGGATAGACAATGAAAATATCAAACTTTTTTATTTGAAATATTTTTCTCGATTACTGAGAGTTTAAAAGTATGTAATTTCAAAATTTAAAAATGACCAAATTCAGTTTTTCGTCATTACCTAGTGCCCTGTGAGAATTTTTGGAAAAACATAAGCACATCTGAGATGGCTCCCTACAGTTGCACGAAATGTTCCATTTAACCGACTGAGCAGCGAAGAGAAGTTTTTTCATTCAATACATTCTTAAGCCTGCTTCAGAGTTTACATAACGTAACATAACATATCATAGCATAACATTACATATCATAACGTAACATAAGGAATCAGTGAAGGTCTCGTAGTTTTGAGTATTATAAATATCTGCTAACTTCATGTTAAATATTTTGCTCATATATTCAGTTTGATATTGACATTATTTGTTAGTCTAAAAATCAAGAATACTATTATGGATACGGACGATATAGTTGCTATTAATAATTTAGTACAATCTTACCGGACTGGTTCATAATTTCGGATATTGCAATCCATGCATTATTTTTTTTTCTTAACACCTTAAAATCTGGTCGAGATTTATCATATATTAAACATATTTCTCAATAAAGAGAATTAATAATGTTTCATCCATCTTGACAGCAACTTAAATGTCAAAAACAAACTGGAATTGACAATTCAATTGACAGATATTGTTGTTTTGAAATGTGGTACACGACAACTCACGTACGTGTCCGAACATAACCGATTAACATAACGTATCCGTAAGGAAATAGAATTTGGCCATATTCTGTGTTTTCGTAAGTTACGTTAAGTTATGTTTGTTACGAAAACTATACCGGTTTACATACATCTATATTTTCTTTATGTTATGATATGTTATGTTACGTTATGTAAACTCTGAAGCAGGCTTTAAGACCGACGCGCACTTGAGCGACGCAAAGAGCAGCGAAGCGAAACGCGAGAAGAGAAGTTTTTTTCATTCAATGTATTCTTTATTATATGTATAGTCGCCGTTGCTCTGCTCTCTTCGTCGCTCTTCGCTTCGGTCGCTCAAGTGCGCGTTGGCCTTTAGTGTATATTCGCCTCGTTGCTCTGCTCTTCGCTGCTCCAAAATTGCGCGTATACTCATAAAAGTACATTGAATGATTCACTATGACTCTTAGACTGCAGGTATACCATTCAGAATTGATCGTACTATAATCATCTAGGGTTATAGTTGCAACATGCCCAGTAATATCAAAAAGTAGCTAGGTAAAATTCACCAATATATAGTTCCCTGTATTGATGGAAGAAAAGTGTACGAGTGCATAGTGACGTTTATAAGTGGACGATCACATAAAGTAGTTGATGTGACGGTACCAAAAAAGTATTTGAAATGAGAATTGAATTTCAATTTTATCTGTAACAGAATTATGTACATTTCGGAAAATGTTGAATATGCTGCTACTTTTGAATCTTCTCCGCCGTATACTCGTATATGATTGTTTTCACCAACTAGAATTAATTTTGATTAGAAGCCACAATATGTACATATCTGTTGATGGTTAGACGGTATGGAATTATATACTCAGTATGGGAAAATCCACGTTTGTGTATACATTTTGGAATACAGCTCCTGAGTAGATTAGAATGAATCCATAACCTCAAAGCATAAACAAGTAGTGATGGGATCATTCGAATGAAAATAATCGAAATATTCGATTATGAAAATGTCTCGAGATATCTCGAGTGATTTTTAAATCATTCGAATGATTATATCGCTCGAATGATATTTCGAGAACTCGAGTGCGCTTAAATCATTCGAATGATTTTATCGCTCGAATGGTATTTCATGTGTAGACTGAATATCTCGGTTAAAGTCGAGAACTCGAGTGCGTTTAAATTATTCGAATGATTTTATCGCTTGAATGGTATTTCATGTGGTAGACTGAATTTCTTAGGTAAACTATTCGTGAACTCGAATGCGCTTTCATTCGTATCTCGTAATTCGGACTATGGGAAAAAAAACTCACGTAGATTAGAAACAAAAATAATTTAATTTCTTTGTTAAACTGCAGTATTTAAATTAATAAAAGCATTAAAAACAATAAAATAAAAAACTTTCATTATTTATCAATATTGGGTAACATTACTTTCATTGTAAATTACTAATGTAATTTTTTTAGACATTTTATAATAAAACCACATACGACTTAAATTCGTTTAATTTTTTTCATTTCTTTTTTAATTGTTGATAAAAGTAACTATATATCATTTTACATTAAAAAATAAAATATTTTAGAAAACATATTATCTTGCTGTGTCACTAGAATGACAAAATGTCTGCAATATTAATAAAAATTATCTGTATCATAATTTAACTAAATAAAATGAAATTATAGCGAGTGGGCCAACTTCATTGAGACGGGGCTCGTATAATTATTATTATTCACCTTATAGAAAAATGAAAAATAAACCTAAATCAGTTGTCAGTTTCTCACTGCCAGTCTGCCAGTATTATTGCAATTACTACAGACATGCAGCAGAGCAGAAGACTGAACGAGATACGGAAATGTGAGATGCGAAGTAATCCGAATACAACCGAACCGAGAACCGAGATCGAATGATTTGTGTTAGGGAGGAGTATTTTTCGCTCGAGTACAAAACTATTCATTGAATGAACGAATGAAGTTCTCATATCTCGAATACTCGAGTGATCATTCGATTATGAAATTCATTCGAATACTCGAATGATCATTCGATTACGAAATTCATTCAAATACTAATCATTCGATTCTCAAAATCATTCGATTATGCCCATCACTATAAACAAGGTTAGCAGTGAACACTGAGTGATCACACATACCCTACAGTACGCATTGCGCTGCAACATCAGACAAGGATTGGTTATTGGGTAATTTGATTGTGCCCAGAATCATTACTCATGATATAATTATACAAATCAAATAATAACAAAGACATATGCAGGTATAGACTTGTACACCCACATACAAAATTTATATTAGAATATGATGTCTAGGGTGTCTAAATTTAAAATATTAATAATCAAAATTTCTGGAATAAAAAAATAACAAGTAATTAATGAATAGGAAAATGCAGTGATGTATCCGAGTTAGAAGATATAGAATATTCTTCCAGAACTTTTGTCAAAGCGGGAAAGCGCTAGGAAACATTTTTTTTCATATTTTGGATAAATTAAACCTTAAAGGCCAACGCGCATTTGAGCGACCGAAGCGAAGCGAGGCGAAGAGAAATATTTTTATTCAATGTATTATTATTATTAGAGCAGCGAAGAGCAAAGCAACTAAGCGACTCTGCACATAAGAATACATTGAATAAATAAACTTCTCTTCGCTTCGCCGCTCTTCGCATCGCTCAAGTCGCCCTTAATGCAGTATTTCATAATTCTGACAGAAAATTGTTAAACTTTTGCAATAGTAATATAAAACAAAATAAAAATAATGCTTTATTAACGGTGATTTGAGATAACCATTCAAGTTATTAATTTCATTATGCGGAACACCATTGGTAAAACAATATTACAAAAATTGATACCTAATTCAGATTATGTTTTATGCTGTTAGATTTACTCCAAACTGTGACATAAATAGACGTTATAGCTATTAACATACCTAGGAATGTTATGTAGCCTTCGATGTCTTAAAATCCTCGCAGCTCGAATTTCAAACCGACATCTTCGCAGTTATGATTAATAATATCCGTGGTTTGTTCAATAGTTTATCGGTTTCAGAAAATTAAGACATTATTGATAAATACCGTTTTTTCAAATTCTCTCATTAATGCTACTTTCAGATTCTGTGGTTAACAGAACAATTATTTTGACATATGTCAATATGACAAATATTCAAATTATGTGCTTTGTTCCGCATGTTTATTAGTTTAGAATAAAGTAGACGGTATTTAGAACGATAGGCTAACGTTATCTGTATGTATTAATGAAGTGCATTATATTTTCATTTTATTTTATTTTAATTTTGTAGACCGTTGGCAAGTCAGTATGGTAATAATATTACCATACAGATACAGTTATTACTTAGTTACCAGCCTACTTTTGTACATGTAAACAATGGAATAATATCCTGAAACCGGTAAAAATTATAACCATCGCATTTAACTCAAATGGTAGCGTATACCTTTTAATCAAATTTTTGACTTACGCACACGATGTTTCGACATTTCTATACAGGGAACCAATAATTCAAAATGATATATATATATAGTCGATTCCTCAGAGTACCCTCGGGGTGTTGAGGATTGATCTTTAGTTATTTAACTCTCTGTGAAGTCTTTCCACTCTTTTCTATTTTGTGCAAGTTCTATAGCTCTTTGTTTGGTTATATTTCTCTCCTTAATTATTTCATTTATTGTGCCATCCCAGGTTTTCGCTGGTCTACCTCTATGCCTTTTCCCTGTGGCTCGTGTTTTCCATATGCTTTTGACTGGTCTGTCTTCTGGTAGTCTTGCAAGGTGTCCAAACCATTTTAATTGTTTTTCTTTGATTTTTTCTTTCGTTGATTTTACTTGTAAACTTTCTCGTATTGTATCGTTTCTAATTCTGTCCATCTTGGTTATTCCTTCGATTCTTCTAAGTACTTTCATTTCAGACGCTTGTATTTTACTTTCTTGCCTCTTGTTTATCACCCACGTTTCACTTCCTTGTAGTAAAATCGCTTGATGTATTGTTTTGTAAATTGTTAATTTGGTTGTTTTCGAAAGGCTTTTATTGCTGTATATTAATGGGTTGAGTGTGTAAAAGGATTTTGCAGCTGCTTGGATTCTGGCGTTGATTTCTTCCTCATATCTTCCCGTACTTTCGACTAGGCCTCCTAAATATTTAAAACTATTTACTTGTTGCAGGGGTAATGAGTTAATGTTAACTGTCATCCTCTTCTGTTTTTTGCTAATGCACATTACTTTTGTTTTGTCTACATTTATTTCCATGTTTGCCAATTTGAGCTCTTCATTCCATTTAATTAAATTTGCTTGAAGTTCTTGCTCTGTACTTCCGAAAATAGCCATATCGTCCGCAAACGCACACTCCGTAATTTTAATTCGTTGTAAGTTTAAATGTCCAATCATTGTTTCCTTTAGCTTAGGTTTTACTTTTTTCATTATTTCATCTAGGTATATTACAAAAAGTAGTGGGCTTAGGTTTCCTCCTTGTCTTAATCCGTTCTGTGTTGTAAATTCTCTAGATATCTTGTTGCATGTACGAATCACATTCTTGGTATTATTATATATGCTTTTAATTGTTCTTATTAGCTTATTCCCAACATTCTTATCTTTTAACGACTTCCATAATTTTTCTCTATCAACTTTGTCGAATGCTTTGACTAGGTCTATAAAGCATATATAAAGTTCTTTATTAAAAGTCAGTGTTTTCTCAATGAGTTGTCTGATAGTAAAGATGTGATCTTGTATACAATATCCCTTTCGGAAACCGCTTTGCGATTTGGCTAGGTCTTTTCCAATTTTTATTCTAAGTTTGTTTTCTATTATGCTCTCATATAACTTTGCCATTGTACAAATTAGAGAGATTCCTCTATAATTTGAGCACAACCTGTTATCTCCTTTTTTATGCACTGTCATTATAATAGTAGTATTCCATTCGTTAGGGATTTGTTCCGTTGCCCATATTTTGTTAATTAGGTGGTGTATCATTTCTACTCCATCTTCTCCGATATATTTCAAAATGATAAGAAAATCAATTAAAATATTTTTTTTGCAATAATATACTAAGTACATATTGTTTAAATATCTCCAGTAATTGAAGCATTTGATTTAAAAAGGTGTCTATTTTTGTTTTAAAACTATTCAAAAAGAGCATTTTTTTCCACTTTATGTAAATACATACTCACTAACCGTCAATGTATTGTATATTATATATTTTAATATTTGTATTCTTTTTTGTAATACGAACACCGTCCTACAAAAATAGGCTCACATGTAAAAAAAATCATTTATTTTGATTTAAATTATAGAATTCCCTGGAATACTCGTAATTATAAAAACCTTTACTTTTAACTTAAAATCGCAATATCTGAAGATTATAATATCTAAAAATAAAAACTTATTAACCAAAAAAATCAATTGAATCTTGCAAGTAAATATCACTTACATTTAATTAAGAGAATTAAATATACCCATTCAAATAGATCATGTAGACAATTTTTAAACTTAAATCTCCATAATTCTGTTAATTACATGTTAATTACATTGTACTTATGTGATATTATTTGCAAAATAGTATTGCATTTAATGTAATCAAGAATAAAAGAATGCACAGACTGGTACTATTTGAATTTACATTTAATACAAAGCTGATTAATTCAAATAAAATGCTCGCATTTAAATGAAACCAAATGAGAGCTATCCAATTAAAAAGAACGTATATGATACCAAACATTGTAGATTATTTTCATTGCACAGCGAACCTAATGAGAAACAAAGACAAAAAATTCATTATCATACACTGAATATCGCAGTTCACTCAGCGGAATAATCTATAGATTTTTTCATTACAATCGGTTTGAGGGCTTTGTATTTTGATTTCAAATAGAATAACTGGATTCCACAAATGATGAAATATAAAATCGAATTAAAATTCATATAATTTAGATATTAAAATTTATTTTAATCTGCACAGAATCAGAATAGTTATGTAACTATCAAGTGTGTTAATGAGGGCAATTAATGATTGAGACATCGGGACGCGTCAATTGGTGAGATCATTAATCGCCAATTAACACACGTGTTATTTACAATATAAAGAAACTCATACGTATCTTACTGAATTGGAAAATCTAATATTATATATGACCGAACTAAGTTGTCGTACACATAATCATATGGTACCATTTCGTTTCACTTCGCACCACTTCGGCACTATGAACTAAAAATTGTTCTCAGTTTGACACGGATATGCACTGGAAAATGAGTTGTTCATGTAATATTTATACGAATATTTCAAATTGCGCGGGCCATGTGCTTCGAATTCGTGCAACCGCACCTCCGTGCTCCGTGTAACGCGTGCAACGAGAACGGAAGTTGAGAAGATGACGTATTGTGCGCATTAATGCTGTGTGCACTTTTATCACCGTGATATCTGAATCCTAAATTTTTACACCCTACGCGTCATTATTTAGGATGTGTGTGTGTGTGTGTGTGTGTGTGTGTGTGTGTGTGTGTGTGTGTGTATGTGTGTGTGTGTGCGTATGCGTGTGCGTGTGTGCTTGCGCGCGTGCGTGCGTGCGCGTTTGCGCGTGTGTGCGTGTGTGTGCGCGTGCGTACGTGGGTGCGTAAGTGAGAGAGTGAGTATGTGTGCGGGCGGGCGTGCGTTTGCTGTTTGCGCACTAACTGGAATGCTGTCATTCAGAAAATTTTGAAACCTTGTTTTTCTACCTTATTCTAATATTGAAAGAAGCGATTAGATTTTGGTGTAAATCAGATAACCGGAAATGGCACTTGAAGCTCAAAATAGTTTTTCAACTAAAAATACCTTTAAATGTTATTTTTTCGATATTTATGTTATAAAAATTAAGGATTATTAAATTTTCTATTGGTTTGCATTAAAATTTTTTCTTTATATTGTATGGATAAATTTATAAAATTATATATAATTTAAATCACAGAGCTACGCTTTAAACAAACACAACTCCTTGTTTACACAGTTCATATCTGAAATGTATGTAACTGGCATATAAATGTCACTGTCGAAGAACTGGTCATTTCAAATTAATAATAGTAGCATTTTAAAAAGAAAATAATAAATAGAACCATAGTTGTTTGGATTGGGACTTAATACAGTTTTCAGTGTAAGTAAATATGTAAGTATGTATATTTAAATTAATAAAAATTAAATAGGGGGAGTGTGTTGGTCACATCAGATTTTTTATTTACTTACCTATACGAATGTTGACAGAATTGATTGTACAATTCATTTATTTAAAGATTATCTATTTATTTTCTCAGTGTTGTGGTTGAGATTGTGACAACCTGTATTTAAATTAAAATTGATATTGTCTAGAACGTTTCGGTATGTGGATGTTTCGGTACTTAACCTTCTTTTTGGCTTTTAATAAACAAAATAATGTCGATAGAATATTTTAGCCATATACTTGCAATTAGGTCTTTTCTTGCAATTTTAGGGAAACATACCAATCAAACTGATTCCGAATAGCGCGTTACATGCTTTTCTTTCCACCATAAAATAAATTCGGTATAAGTTTTTTCGTAAAGACTTTCTGGAAGAAGAATGCAATACTTTCTACCATTTCTGGCGTGGCCAGGGTAATATTATCGATGCCCATAATCGCTGACAAATTACAAATGATTTTGATTTTACGTTAGTAAAATTTTACGTCAGAAAATCAATAAGTTTTGAGCGCTTTGACATTAATTATTATTAGTGAATGCGTTCAGTTTACTTAACGGTAGATAGCACAAGTGGTTTTTTTAAATGTTATTTGAAAAATATTATTGTTTCAAAATCATTTTAAAGGTATGCTACGAGAATATGCCTAGCGAGCAAGTGTCAAAATCATGTCTTTTGAAACTGTCTAGCATTTTGTTAGCCATGTGATGAACGCACCCAATAAATCGTTTAATAAAAATCATGCATTAATAGAGGTCATTAATGAATGATTTACAATACATTAACATAACCTATTAATAAACGATCAACGGGAAAAATATGTAAATAAATTGTTATTCCCACAGTTCCATATAAGGTAACTGATATTGTAATTGGAAGAAAGCACTGTGATGCAGTCTTCTTTTAAGCTGAAAAGAACTTGATCATAGCTTTGGTCGTCAGCAAATAGTAATTTTTTTATTGAATTGTTTTTTGTTAAGTTTATTCTTCCTGTTTAACATTTTTTACATCAAATTAGATAAAAATATATTATAACAATTCGGCGACCCCACGTAGGTGCTTAAAACTATTATTTGCAGTATAATATTAATAAAACATAAAGTTACAGCTCTCGTTATTGCTTTTAGCAAAATACTTTTTTGTTGAATAACTTAAATAGGTACATAAAAATGGTATGAACATCTCTTTGAATTATAAGTTTTAATTGCATTTTTAGTTT
This sequence comes from Harpalus rubripes, assembly GCA_963082715.1. Taxonomy (NCBI): domain Eukaryota; kingdom Metazoa; phylum Arthropoda; class Insecta; order Coleoptera; family Carabidae; genus Harpalus; species Harpalus rubripes. Next base: position 32,073,743 of record OY720454.1, read on the forward strand.
AATATTTGTTTATAAACTATACCTACATATACAGCGGAACTAAATATACACATCAAAGGAGAAAAATACATAATGTTCTCGAAATGTAATTTGAAACAAGCACTAAGGGAAAAATGGCATTCTCTCCTGAGGTTATATACCTAGTCACAAAAATCCAAATATGTTATATTTAAAAACTTGTGACAAACTCGACTGTAATTTTTGACAACTAAATGAATTTAAGGAATTAGTAGCCTTTGAGATTCACGTACCTTGACAACACATAGATAGTTTTGTTACTAACAAAGTTGGATATTCTCTAATTTCATTTCAAGAATTTTGAGTTCTAAGTTGTTTTTTTCTGATATGAGTACAAAGACTACTACCAAGAACCACCAAGAATATGAGTACCAAGCCTACTACAAAGAACCACCAAGAATTGTTGATGCAATTTGTTCAGGTGTTCTAAAATTATTACCAACGAAATCTAGAAAGTTGTACGTATACAAATAATATAAACTACTTGACATCAGAGATATCGATTTCTAATCCCTATGATGAAAACCCCCAATTTATATTATACAAATGCTTTATAATTTCTATATCTTTAGGCACATCTGTGAATTTAAAGATATGTGGAACATTTTATTTCAATTTTATTATTATTATTATTATTATTATTATTATTATTATTATTGCATTGAATAAAGATTAATAAGTCGTGTCATTTACAAAATTTCACGAAAATAAACAACAAACTTCGTGAACCTAAGCCATCCTCCTACGCATCTTCAAAAACTTTTCACGGATGTTTACTTCCTTTTTAGCTCGTGCGCTAGAAAACAACCCTTTCTGGGGTCATTAGTCCATGTATTAAATTATCACTTCCTTCTTAACTTCCTGAAGCCTGCCTGCAGTGTTTCCTTACATCAGCTAATGGGTTGGAGCTTTAGGTACTTCGGCTGCGAAAGACTCATTGATGCTGATTCCGTATCGCCAATCCCCGAGCGTTTTATGGATGTGTTAAGTGGCCTCTGGTAATGTACTATAATGTGTTGCTTGTGCACATTTGTGGGGTCATTATACGCATACTGAATTTCACTAGAGTGGATGGTAATGGTAATTAAGTTTGAGGCTATGTGTGCAGTAATTTTGTTTCAAATTTGTAGCAGGGTTAATTTAAAGCTTGTACTATTAGTTGGATACATATTCAGGGTGAGTCTGGGAAGACCCCCCCCTTTAACTTTTTTATTATAAGTAATAGAAAAAAATGGCTCATATAAAAGTTTTATTATTTTACATATATTATTTGATGGCAGATGTAGATATTTTTTATAAAATCAGGTTTACAAGATACGACTATCAACTTTTATTTTTCAAATGGCAACCTATAATTATTTTAATAAAATAGAAACCTCTACTTCTTTCTCTTTTCGACGATGTATTATTTTTTATTAATGTATTTGAAAATATTCGAGAAAAATGAGATAATTTAGAAGTATTAGAAATACCTAATTTTTAAACAAATATTATAGGTGGCTATGTGAAAATAAACAAAACGTAACATTGTAAAACAATTAAATTAATGTCAAAAAAGTATACATTTGTTTGTTACTTAATTTAACTTATTTTGTAAACAAAAAAAAATTTGAAATGTTTACGAAGAACGAACTAATTGATATGATTCTAATAATTGGTGAATCGACTGGAATCATAAGAGGAGCAAAAATAATTTACCGTTCTTCGTAAACATTTCATAGTGTATTTTTTTTTTTTTATTTACAAAATATTTTAAATTAAGTAACAAACAAATGTATACTTTTTTGACATTAATTTAATTGTTTTACATTGTTACGTTTTGTTTTTGTTTTCACATAGCCACCTATAATATTTGTTTAAAAATTATTTCTAATATTTCTAAATTATCTCATATTTCTCGAAATTTTTCAAATACATTAATAAAAAATAATACATCGTTAAAAAGAGAAAAAAAGGCGGTTTCTATTTTATTAAAATAATTATAGGTTTCCATTTGAAAAATAAAAGTTGATAGTCGTATCGTGTAAACCTGACTTTATAAAAAATATCTACATCTGCCATCAAAAGTATATGTAAAATAATAAAACTTTTATATGAGCCATTTTTTTCTATTACTTATAATAAAAAAGTTAAAGGGGGGGGGGGCGTCTTCCCAGACTCATCCTGTATACTCGTATAACCTTACTATTACAGTGATATTCTGCTTACATTTTTTACAATATAAATTGATATGAATCTCAACTATTTCCCATTTTTGTCGATAGTACACATAGGTACTTACTGTTTTCACATTTGAAATAGAATACATCATGCATTTAATTATTTTATCATTTGAGTTACATTAATTGAAACTTAGATATTTACTTACTTGCTGAATTCTTAGCCTTCCTACCTTTCGGTGTAAAACTGTTTGAATTGCTAGATTAGATCTGTGTAGTGGTCTTCGATGCATTTGTTATTAAAAATTTAATACTGTAATGAAAATAATTTTTGTAATAAATATTAAATTACATTTAAAGTTTGTATCGTTTTCAAACGGTTTGCGTAATGCCGTTATATGGCGAAGCGCTGGTAAATGATGAACCCAAATTGCTACAAAACGATGAATGTTCTGTACGTGTAGTACTCAATTTTTAAACAGTAACAATCGCTATCTAGTGATTTATAATAATTAGATTTATTATCATAGGTACATTTTGGACTTTACGTATAGTATCTATGTTGCCATAAATGTTAAAAAAATATATGCATAAATTTTGAATGATTGCACTTTTGCTTTTTAAACACCATTGTCACATCTCTTTTTCAGAATGCACTCGAAGCTTTTTATTGTACGTGAAAAGTCCTTGAAAGAGTTAATAATGCAACTGAAATATAACACTCGGCTGCACTCTAAAACCTCCGCGAATCTTTGAAAATTCCAAACTTTATGCGAATCCGCATCTTTCCATACTTGGAGCTTTTGCCTTGTCATCCATTAAAGCTTTTTACAGTCCCTTTCATCTCGGGTCAAACAAAGCTCCCTGAAATTTCTAATTGCAATAAACGGAAAGGGAAGTTGCTATAAAATCGAACATTTCCCGAGACGGAGCCATCAAATGGATGAATTTTTACCCTCCATCGGCTGAGATGAGTCTTATTGTAGATTGTCACTAATCACGAGTCAATTAAAAGGCTCTTGCCCGATCAAAAAGCGTCGGACGTCGATTCGTTTCGGACGAAAATTAATAACGTCTTTCGGTAACTCAATTACAATTACGAAGGATATAGGTTACGCATCAAGAACAGTGTTTCGAGAGGAAATATCACCATTGCCAACCTAGTAGCTAATTTGTCTGGAATTTTACTGCGAATTGGAAAGAGCAGTAAATTAGGAACATACGGTCGTGATTTTTACGGCTTTTTATACTTTACGAGGGTACTTAAAGTATTGATTCATGAGTTAATTAGCAGAATGAGTTTTCATAATTTTCTTTGCTTAACAAAGCAGAGAAGTTAGAAGCTTAATTAGTGGCTAAATTATATTTCCCATTTCACAAAATTTCCGAAAGGATATCCTCGTTGTCAAATATGGGACAAATTATTTACATCCTATTAATCATTTTAATTGGTACATTCTTTACTTTATACCTGTGAATACATTTGTTATTTTCATATTTTATTATTTTCTGTCAATTCATTTTCTCAAAGTATATTTTAGAAATTAAAACAAGCAAAAATAAACAAATTAGCAAATATAACGATATTTTTAGATGGTATGAAAGCGTAGCGTTGGAAGAACGAAAAGACAACTAAGATATTAATCGTCTTTTTTCTATTTTGCGCATGTAACAAAACTGTTACAGCACCCAAAAGAGTTCGTTAATAGCTCATTAGAATACTGTAATAGACTAGTTCAATTTATTTTTTTAAGGTTAGTGGCTATCAATGTCAAAAATATCAAATATCAAATCTCGCTAAATAAGCGAACACAAACTATTGTTAAGAATACTATTTTTATATAGATATGAATTTAACAGTAGTCATAAGAAGAGTAGTAGAAATAGAGTAGTAAAGTTAGAAACAAATAGAATATATTATAGTTATATTTGATGTTACAAAACTGCATATACATACTAACCTATATATACTGAGCCATCCCTATCTTTCATATAGAGAAATAGTGTCCAGGAGAGAGTGAGACAAAACATATCTTATATCTTTTACTATGTCGTCCATGTTCTGATCGAAAAAACGGATACCTGCATTAAACAAATGCGAGCGAATATTTGGCTGCTACAACTGGCCATTCTCCCACTTGTCAGTGTCTTATTCAAAATCAGCCAATCAACCTGCAAAACGCGATAAGGAAACGATACAATATATATATATATATATATATATATATATATATATATATATATATATATATATATATATATATGTTAAGTGTTTCACTATTGCTATCTCGAGAACCGTAAGAGATACAAAGTCGGTTAAATTAGCAAACAATTTCTATGTTTAAAACTAATATGTTTTAAATGAGAGGAATTTGGAAAATATTAACCCCTTGAGGTAGCAACCCGCTGCACATGGGAATAGAACGGTTAACCCGCCCTGACTCTATTTAAATAAGTCAATAAATAAATAGAAATAACTGTTTCTGTTACTTTGAAAAATTAGTTATATGTTTTTACGTGTTTAAGTTTAATTTTAGTATTGTTTGAAATAGCTGTAGTATCTTAAACTATTTATTAATATTAATATTATTGCATCTGGCTTCACGCGAGTGCGCGCGCACCCCCACGCCAAGTGCAGCTGCTACAGCATTGCCCGACTGCGACCAACTCAGACTGTGTCTGGCTTGCAAACGGTAAACACGTATCGCGTCGTCGTCCGCGAGAGTGGTTTTTCCACCATTTTGCATAAAACTTTCTGATTTTCATATGATCAGTAAAGTAATTGGTTGTTTAATTATCGTACGCGTAGCTTGATTAGCCTAACACGACTAATTCAAGGAGTATCGTTCGGTTTTTATTTAATTTGGTACTTTATAGTCCGCGAATACTTTCCGGCGCCAATTTTTGCAGCTAATAGACACATCTCAGGAATCAATTGTAAAATCGAACTGTACAATTTGATTTCTCACGGGAATTCGTGTTGTTAGGGATTTGATTCATATTTCCTTGGGTGAATTCATTATTATTTCTTTGTAAACCTGTTTACACAAGTTCACCTTCGAGTGACGTCATTCACAGCGCATCTGCTGTTATTGTCGACTAGGTACATTCAATGCAACAAGTTTTGCAGTCTAGTTGGTTGTTATTAAGTTCATTTAGAGTTCTTAATATTGTTTAACTACATTTGTTTGTTCATACACTTATTAAATGATTTAGTTAATTTCAACAAATATCGTATTTGTTCTATCTTTGGTTTATTATTGTTTATGTCACTTGTATTCAATACGCTATCACATATTTCTCAGAATTGGATTTCAGTTGTTTGTTATTTTGTTGCAATTATATTTAGCACGTTTGTTAGTTCGTAAAACTATCTGGTCCTTCGTTGGTTGTTAATTAGTACGTTTCACAAATTAATATTATCCCGTTTATTGGCCAAGTCCAGTGATGTGAACCAGCTATCGAAGGTTGTAATTATTTTGGTTTACATATAGTTTTGTTTTATTCATTGAATTTAACATCAAACACATTGTTGGTGCTTCTAGACCGGATTCGCTGATCTAAAGACATCGCATTTGGGCTTGCGAGCAGGATCAAAACATTTTGGTTCTTCTAGGCCGGATTCGCTGGTTTAGGGATTGAACATTTGGTCCTTCGAGCCACTAGGTCCTTATTACTTAGTCCTTCGCACCGGAAGGACGCAACATTTGGTCCTTCGAGCCGGATTTGGCGGTATTCGGAGATAATTATTGTTTCTAGTTACTTTGGTATTAGTAATTGCATTTATTCGCACACTCTAAAATGGCTAAACTACTACTCGAACAATTAGAGGTTGTGACAGAACATATTCGTCGTCTATCAGTCTATTCTTCAGAGACTGATGAAAAAAGTAAAGTGAAATTTGAAGTAACTTTTCCGTCTCTCGCAGCTTGGGAACAAGAATTCAATCGTACTTATTGTGAATATTCTTCAAAGTTAAAACAAACCAAAAATCCCGACGAGGATATATTGGCAGAAATTTCCCGAGTTAAGAAATTGTTTAATGAAATAAACGAACTCATTTGCGACATACGTGTCAATTACAAACTTATGTTCAATGGAGACACCGGATCACAGGCAGGGTCCGACAGAGCTAAATCAGAATCACATTCGATTCAATCAGCACAATCTTTGCGATATATGCAACCTAGCTTGCCTAAATTGAATCTCCCAACATTCGATGGGGAGAAAACAACTTTTATGAATTTTTACGATTTATTCACACAGTTGGTGATAAATCGGGACAGTTTGTCAGATATTGAACGACTTCAATATCTCAAGTTATCTTTAAAAGGGGAAGCCGCTAGGCTTATTACAAATATCCCCGTCAAAGCTGATAGTTTTGATATTGCATGGAACGCCATCACAGATGAATATTATCGTCCTAGGTTGTTGAGGTCGGTACATCTGAATGCACTCCAAGATGTGCAAAAGGTCAAGCAGGCAGACGCTCCTACACTAAAATCATTGTTGAACACAGCATGCGAAAACATCGCTGCTCTGAAAAATTTAGAGGTTGATGTTGACTCATGTGGGGTCATTTTGGAAAACATGATTTGTCGTAAGCTAGATTCGTCTACTAGACGACAATGGGAACTAACATTGGATTCTGACTCCAAGCCCACTCATGTAGAGTTAATTGCGTTCTTGACTAAGCAAGTTTCAAACTTAGAGGTTGAACCAGACAAACCTGTCAAAACTCACGAGCCAATCAAAAGGCACAAGCCAGCATCCCGAGCGATGACATTGGCAACTAATACGAATTGTCCGTATTGCAGAAAATCTCACTACATCAGTCAGTGTGAAGGGTTTATAGCTCTTAAACCTAAAGGAAGACATGATGCTGCAATCAAACACAAGTTGTGTATCAACTGTCTTAGAATGGGTCACATACGCCCGAACTGTCCTAGTACAGCCACATGCAGAACGTGTAACAAAACTCACCATACGCTGCTGCATTTTGGTGAAAGGTCGAACAAGTCGTTATCACCCAAACGTGATAAAAAATCTGAGCAAACCAATCGTCCGTCATCACCCAAGAGTGATGCAAACTCTCAAGCCAGTAGTAGTAATTCTGAAACTACTACGTCAATGTCTGCTAGGACTTATTCACTAAGTCAACACAGAAAACATACTTCGGTATTACTACCCACTGCAAAACTGCATATATTTGACAGTGCAGGAAAGGTACATGTTGTACGTGCCTTATTGGATACAGGATCGCAGAAATCCTACATCACAAGTCGTTGTGTCCACAATTTGAATCTGTCTATTGAAGCGTGTCAAACAAAGATTATGTCAATCAGTGACACCCACGTCAAGGACACTAGTGGTATTATACATACCAAAATCAAACCATGTCGTAGAGAAACTCCAGTTCTCGATTTGAGTTGCATTGTAATCGACAACATTACAGGCAGAATCCCAGATTATCCAATATCTCGGGATACCTTTAAACAATTTGGGAATATCCAACTTTCGGATCCCGAATGATATAAATCTCAACGAATAGACATGCTGTTAGGAGCTGACATTTGGGGTCAGGTCATTCGTAACGGAGTTAAGAAAGGAGTCGATGGCACACTTACCGCCATCAAAACAATCTTTGGTTGGGTGGTTATGGGAGAATATACCAGCAAGCAAACAAGCAATGCTGTGGTGTCGTATCATACATACACACAAGAAGATACACACGAACTGTTGTCTAAATTTTGGGAATTGGAAAACGTTCCAACTCCATCGGTTGTCACTAAACCGGAGGATAAAATGGTGGAGGACCATTTTGTCAATACTACCCAAAGAGACTCCGCGGGAAAATACACGGTTTCCTTACCTTTTAAACAGTACCCACCAGTACTAGGCAATTCATACAAGAAAGCTTTGTCCATTTGTCACGCACAGCTGACTCGCTTGAGTAAAAGCCCAGAGTTACTCAAGGCTTATGATGCAATATTCGACGAATATTTGCAAAAGGGTTACGTCACGAGACTTGATGTGCAACCCAATTTGAATGATCAGGATTCGTACTATATTCCACACCATGCCGTGGTTAAACCTGATAGTGCGACGACACCGGTACGCATTGTGTTCAATGCTTCAAAGCCATCGTCTAATGGAAAGTCGATTAATGACTACTTGTATCCTGGTCAGGTACTACAGAAGAGTATCTTCACTCTTCATTTGCGAAATAGATTTTATCCCATTTTAATTACGGGGGATTTAAAACAGATGTTCCTACAAATTAGAGTTGTACGCGAGCATCAACGATTTCTAAGGTTCATTTGGAAACCAGCGGATGCCACACATCCTATTGTGTACCAATTCAACACTATCTGCTTTGGTTTGAATTGTTCGCCGTTCTTAGCGTTGCGTACAGTTGAGCAGTTGGCTCAAGACGAAGGGAATCAATATCCCTTAGCAGCTAAAGTCCTGCAAAATGATGTCTATATGGACGATGTTGTGACTGGAGCTGAAGACATTCAGTCAGCACTGACACTGCGCCGTGAACTCACGGATATATTCGAAAAGGGAGGATTCACCCTCCGAAAATGGGCCAGTAATTCTCAAACAATACTGGATGAACTACCAGACAATGCACGCGCAGTGAAAGATGTCCACTTCACTGACGACGAGTCAGTAAAATTGCTAGGTGTCAAATGGGTTTGCAAGTCCGACTGCTACGAGTATACGGTCTCAAAACCCGACGATTTGTGCACCAAAAGAAACATTTTGTCCTGCATTGCAAGGATCTATGATCCATTAGGCATTATGTCCCCATTGGTGATGTTTCTTAAACTCATCATGCAAGAGCTTTGGAAATCAAAGGTAGAATGGGATGAAGAACCTCCCGCTCATATTGTCTCAGAGTGGAACTTGTTTCTGAAAGAGATCGATTGTATATCCAACTATTCGATACCAAGGTTAGCCTGTTTGGGTTCTAAATTCGATCTTGTCGGATTTGCGGATGCCTCCGAGCGAGGCTACTGTGCCGTTGTCTATGTTAGAAGTTATCTAAACGATAAACCAGTGGTTCAATTGCTTTGTGCAAAGACGCGTGTAGCGCCTTTGAAAAAAATTACTATACCTCGTTTGGAATTATGTGCGGCGCATCTTCTCGCCAAACTTCTCGAGAACATTCTCGAAAATATTCCAAAACAACCGGAGGCTGTACATTGCTTCTCGGACTCTATGATAGTTCTTGCCTGGTTGCGCAAGGAACCACACACTCTGAAAACATTTGTGGGTAATCGAGTCGCTCAAATACAAACAAATTTTCCGAGTGAACACTGGCGTCATGTAACGTCGGACACAATGCGGCCGACGTAGGTTCTAGAGGTCTCAGTCCTCTAAGTTTCAAGACATGTACTCTCTGGATAAGTGGACCAGAGTGGTTACAACAACCTTACTCGTGTTGGCCACAAAGTGAAGTGGTTCAACTTGACGAAGATCAAATCAACTCTGCTCAGACAGAGATTGTCAAAAGCCTAACATTGAAAACAGTACAGCAGTTCAGTTTTTTCAATGCAATGTCCAACTATAATCGGATGGTGCGAACTATAGCTTATTGTTTACGGTGGAGAGACATCTCTTCAGGCAAACGAAAAGGTGCTGATGTGTTTTCACCAGAAGAGCTTGTCCGAGCACAAGCCAAAGTCGTCCTGTTGGCTCAATCAGAAGGACTACAGGATGAATTATCACAACTACAACGAGGGAAAGTTTGTCGATCCCCAATTAAGTCGTTAGTCCCGTTTATTGATATTGAAGGTATAATTCGGGTCGGTGGCCGGCTGGAGCATGCTAATTTAGAATACGCCCAGAAACACCCCATTCTGTTGCCGTCGCAACACCCATTTACAAAGGCCCTCATTAAACACTTTCATGCTAAGCATATGCATGTTGGTGCGCAAGGTCTAGAGTCTCTATTAGGACAACAATATTGGATCATTTCAAGCAGACGAACTATCCGTTCTGTGCTGAAAGGTTGTGTCCATTGTTTTCGGTTTCGACCGACAACCGACTACCCTCTCATGGGACAATTACCAAAGGACAGGGTTAACATTGCCAAACCCTTCCTTAATTCCGGAGTAGACTACGCCGGACCGTATAACATCTCCTGGAGCAGGAGACGAGGCACGTCCTCACACAAGGCATATATATGCCTATTTGTTTGTTTTGCCACAAAAGCCGTGCATATCGAACTTGTCACAGATATGTCCACGGACACCTTTTTGGCAGCACTAAGACGCTTTGTAGCACGCCGAGGTCGTGTTGCAAACCTATACAGCGATTGTGGCACGAATTTCATAGGTGTAAATCGCAAGCTCTCTGAATTACAAAAATTCTTGAGCTCTGAGGAATTCAATACTCAGGTGTCCAATCATGTGTACCAAGACGGGATCACATGGCATTTCAATCCACCGTCCACGCCACACTTCGGCGGACTTTGGGAGGCTGCAATAAAGTTTACAAAGAGACTATTATCACGAGTACTCACAGAAAAGCTTCTGACTTACGAAGAGTTCTCTACCTTGTTGACGGAAGTGGAGGCGATGCTAAATTCCAGGCCTCTGTTCCCGAAGTCATCGGATCCTTCCGATCCCACACCCTTAACACCAGGACATTTCTTAGTTACAGAACCCACTGTAACATTGCCGTCTCTAGATCACACTGAGACTCCCACAAATCGTTTGTCCTCATGGGAAATGTTGTCCAAGTTGCAACAACAATTTTGGGCACGCTGGCAACAAACATATCTTCGTACCTTGCAAGAACGGTACAAATGGAATGAGGATACCGATCCATTGACAATAGATACTATTGTCTTAATCAATGATCATCCAATGCCACCTACTGGATGGCGTTTGGCTAGAGTCATCAAATTGATTCCTGGATCAGATGGAATCAATAGAGTTGCCGAATTAAAAATTGCTAAAGGTGAAATCACTCGCCCTATAGCAAAACTGTGTCCTTTGCCAACAGCCTAAGTTTGTCTTTAGGGAGACCCTAAGGTGGCCGGTATGTTTAAAACTAATATGTTTTAAATGAGAGGAATTTGGAAAATATTAACCCCTTGAGGTAGCAACCCGCTGCACATGGGAATAGAACGGTTAACCCGCCCTGACTCTATTTAAATAAGTCAATAAATAAATAGAAATAACTGTTTCTGTTACTTTGAAAAATTAGTTATATGTTTTTACGTGTTTAAGTTTAATTTTAGTATTGTTTGAAATAGCTGTAGTATCTTAAACTATTTATTAATATTAATATTATTGCATCTGGCTTCACGCGAGTGCGCGCGCACCCCCACGCCAAGTGCAGCTGCTACAGCATTGCCCGACTGCGACCAACTCAGACTGTGTCTGGCTTGCAAACGGTAAACACGTATCGCGTCGTCGTCCGCGAGAGTGGTTTTTCCACCATTTTGCATAAAACTTTCTGATTTTCATATGGTCAGTAAAGTAATTGGTTGTTTAATTATCGTACGCGTAGCTTGATTAGCCTAACACGACTAATTCAAGGAGTATCGTTCGGTTTTCATTTAATTTGGTACTTTATAGTCCGCGAATACTTTCCGGCGCCAATTTATGCAGCTAATAGACACATCTCAGGAATCAATTGTAAAATCGAACTGTACAATTTGATTTCTCACGGGAATTCGTGTTGTTAGGGATTTGATTCATATTTCCTTGGGTGAATTCATTATTATTTCTTTGTAAACCTGTTTACACAAGTTCACCTTCGAGTGACGTCATTCACAGCGCATCTGCTGTTATTGTCGACTAGGTACATTCAATGCAACAAGTTTTGCAGTCTAGTTGGTTGTTATTAAGTTCATTTAGAGTTCTTAATATTGTTTAACTACATTTGTTTGTTCATACACTTATTAAATGATTTAGTTAATTTCAACAAATATCGTATTTGTTCTATCTTTGGTTTATTATTGTTTATGTCACTTGTATTCAATACGCTATCACATATTTCTCAGAATTGGATTTCAGTTGTTTGTTATTTTGTTGCAATTATATTTAGCACGTTTGTTAGTTCGTAAAACTATCTGGTCCTTCGTTGGTTGTTAATTAGTACGTTTCACAAATTAATATTATCCCGTTTATTGGCCAAGTCCAGTGATGTGAACCAGCTATCGAAGGTTGTAATTATTTTGGTTTACATATAGTTTTGTTTTATTCATTGAATTTAACATCAAACACATTGTTGGTGCTTCTAGACCGGATTCGCTGATCTAGAGACATCGCATTTGGGCTTGCGAGCAGGATCAAAACATTTTGGTTCTTCTAGGCCGGATTCGCTGGTTTAGGGATTGAACATTTGGTCCTTCGAGCCACTAGGTCCTTATTACTTAGTCCTTCGCACCGGAGGGACGCAACATCTATATTATAAGACTATTAAAATGAGCATTATAAAAAAAATTCAACCAGTGGTTTTCAAAATACAGAATTCAACTTTTTAATTTTAAATGAGAACCTACTTTTTTTATTCGCCTACTCGATTCAGCATTTTTTTCTGAATACAACGATATAAAATGTTTATACCCTTACATTACGAAAAAAACGAGAAAAATGCAAAAGAAAAATTATTTTTTTCATATTTATTTCTACATGTAATCAGAGTGCCATGACAAAAACAATTGAATATTTTGTTTTCATCATTGTTTGGGCGATTTAGATGCTTTAAAAAATATTATAAAAATTGTTCAAAATTATTGCCATCCTGATTTATACATAATTCTAGCCTTCTGAACATATTACTTCTTACTTTTCTTAAATTTCAGCCGTCTATGTGGGAAATAATATTTTCGATTGCATTTTTTAAATGCTGAATATCTGGATAGATAGTTTTGTAGACTTCATCTTTTATATAAGCCCATAAAAAAAGTCCAGGGGTTAAGGTCTGGTGATCTTGCGGGCCACGGAATAGGACTGAAGCTGTTGGCTTAGCTTCAAAATATGCTAATATATTTATCTCAGCTTCTTGACCTTCTACGCTAACTCGCTTCGATACGAATGCATCCGTATTAGCGCGCAGTGCTACTTCTAATTTTCTAAAATACTGACGACAAGGAACTCGCCGCTCAGAATAACGTTCCCTATAGGTACATATTCTTTACAGCAACAGTATTTTTCAGAGATAATATGAAAACTTCGTACATATCAATTTTTTCTTCGTGCGTAAATTCATTTTAACACAAAAGAAAACAAGAAAATTCATAAACGAACTACTTTGACATGTGATACAAAACAAAATATTCTATTGTTTTTGTCATGGCACTCTGATTACATGTAGAAATAAATATGAAAATAATTTTTCTTTTGCATTTTTCTCGTTTTTTTCGTTATGTAAGGGTATAAACATTTTATATCGTTGTATTCAAAAAAAATTGAATCGGATAGGCGAATAAAAAAAGTAGGTTCTCATTTAAAATTAAAAAGTTGAATTCTGTATTTTGAGAACCACTGGTTGAAAAAAAAATTGTACTGCTCATTTTAATAGTCTCATATTATAGAAATTGTTTGCTAATTTAACCGACTTCGTATCTCTTACGGTTCTCGAGATGGCAATAGTGAAACACTAAAATTGAACACCCTGTATGTATATATATATATATATATATATATATATATATATATATATATATATATATATATATATACTTGTATGTCGATTGCAACCTAATAAAATCCTCATCGCCCTATTTTGTAATAACTGTAATCTTTGTTTATCGGAAGCATCACTTAAATAGAGAACTGTACTGCAAAAATGGAAATGTGGCAAAATAATGATATTATATACAATATAATAACTATAATTGGTCAAATATTTGCTAATTCGATATAAGAAAGATATTTTTATTTGAAATTTTTTTGCCTAGATAATTTATATAGTTTTTAAACTTTAATTTATCGTCTATAATAACAACTAAGTATTTAATTTCTATTACTATTTCAATGTAACAATTCCCCATCTTAATTTAGAAGTTATTTTCTTTCCAATTATTTTTTATACTATTGCTTCCTTTGTTTTATTAACATTTACTTTTAATTTATTAATTTGCATCCATAGTAATACTTGCTCAAGTTCTGTATTTAAAAGAATTTGTACGGTATTTACACATTTATTACTGAAATATATTACTGTATTATCAGCAAATAAGTGTATTTTATAGTTTTTAACAATTTTTATAATATCATTTACATATAGTATAAATACGATTGGGCCCAAAATACTATCTTGTAATACACCATTGTCATTAATTAATTCCGCTGATAAAGTTGCACTGCATTTAACTCTTTGTGTTCTGTTTGTATGATAGTTTTGAAACCATTTAAGAACTACTCCTGTTATTCTTAATGCTTTTAATTTTTGTAATAAAATATTTTTCTCAATTCACTTGCCAGTCATTTAAAACATACTGTATAGCTGTTACACAATTATATTTGTTCCTGAAACTTGATTGAAATTAGTGGATCTACAATTTCATCATAGCATATATTCATTGGCGTAGCTAGAACTTTTGCCGCCCGGGGCGGTCCATAGGTTTGCCGCCCCTCTCAATACCCCAAAAATACAGTGTGATCAAAAATAACTGATTCATTTGGCAATACAATTCTGGGGATCTTATTATTTCTGTTTATACAACACCAGATAAAGGAAGAAATACTATTTGACATGTCATTTTTACAATAAATACATATAGGTAATGTCAGAGCAGGAGCCTGACAGCTAATCGAGTGATTGAAATATATTAGATTATTGTACAGTGGATAATGTAAGAAATAAAAGGATGCGGGTAAGTAAAACAACGACTATTTTAATAAATAATAGTAAATGTATTCGAATTTAAATTGCCAAATGTCGTGTCAACAACAGGAAATAAATTTTATGTAAGAGTCTTGCCAGTTTCAAGTATTTTTTTTTATTGCCAACCGAATCAGTTATTTTTGAACACTCTGTACTAGAAAAAGTCAAAATGAAATCGAATTTGAGATTTTATGAATATTGCTCATTATTTGTAGTGACAGCCATGGAATTGAAATAAAATTACAAACAAATGCATATTGTTTAAACTGTCAGAAATTCTGTTTTCAAATAATATGTTACATATTTATCAGCTATATATATATATATATATATATATATATATATATATATATATATATATATATATATATATATATATATATATATATATATATATATATATATATATGTAGATCAATGAACAGATTTCATTTTTATATTCTACACTTAATAAGTATTGTTATTATTTTCATATTTTGTAACCTATAATATCAAATTTCAGACCGTTCAAACGATATGCTTTTCTTTGTTATTTTGTTTCAATTCCATGGCTTTCACAACAAATGAGCTATATTTATAAAATTTCAAATTCAGTTTTACAGGTTACAAAACGTGCAAAAATAAAATTTGATTAGTGATTTAGGTATATTTTTTTATCTGTAACCTTGATTTGACACATTTTTGTAAGAAATTAATAGGTAGGTATAGGTAACTCTGTAACTACAGCAAAATAAAATAAATTACATTGTATTCCCTATATAAAAGATCATAACTACACAACAGGTATTTTTAGTTTCAAATATAGTTTTTAAAAACGAATTATTAGGGCCCCCTCCACCCCCCGCTAGCTACAACTACTAGTTAATTTGAATTTTACAAGTAAGAGTATGTAATATATTTATAATGTCTGAATAAGAAACATTAAATTATAATCTAATTTTTTTTTCTTCGTCGGTTATCTCTTGCTTTTGAGCGTCGAATTTTTTTATTGTAGTTAAACTTATTGCTTAGCTATTTTACTTATTTTGAAAAACAGTAACATTTGTTAAATCACTTCTTTTTGTCGCAGTTTGAGTGTTTGAATTAGTTTCCACATTTAAATTTAATTCTATAGGGGAATGATTTCCTATTTAGTGATAAGTAATTACATCTTAATAAACTCTAAAAATACTGTGTCAGAGCTCAGAGCTGCTCGGTGTGTGATATACTACCCCTAGTACATAACTGCCTTCAGTAAATACTTTTATAAAAATTTACCAATAAGTCATTCGAACAAAATAAATTTTTACCACTGTATACTTTATATTCTATCTAATATACATTAGGCACACCGCCAGTTGCTCTACTAATCTAATAGTTTTATAGTTAACTACATTAATGTCAAAATCATCTATATCATTCGTTAAATGAGTTTCTGTTAAACATATTTTTACTAACTAGAAAATCATTTATCTCATCGTAATGTGCTATAACACTCTGTGCATTTTGAAATTTGGCGTTTCTCAGCTACAAGCCTTAGCCATGTACTTTATACATATAGACCTCACTGAGCCTAACCATTGAGCTACCATTGAGCCTTTTGGAGGAGGGTTGGCATGGTAGGCATGGCATGCATCATATTTTCTTTTGAGATCGACCTATCGACTCTTCGATCGCTTATGTAGCCGACGCCCTAGAATATTGAAAGGCATTGTTCTTTTTGCCAAGAAGTCTATTTTTCTTCTCTTCTTCTTCTTCTTCTTCTTCTTCTTCTCCTTTAAATACCCGTAATTCGAGTGTAAAATTTCTTTTTCTTAAGGTTGATTTTCAATCCATTTCTTCCAATTTATTCTATCTTTTGCCATCTTTTTCATTTCTTTCAAGGTTTTGCCTCTCTTTTTACCAAGCTCTGTTATTCTTCCCTCCTATGTTTTCTTCGGTCTTCCTCTGCTTCTTTTGTTCATATTTCCAGCTTCTACTACTGTTCTTACTTTTTCTTCTCAGTACATTAAAAAAATATGAATACGGAAAATAGCCTATCTAGGGGAGCCAATTTGGTTGAATTCGCATTTAATATTTTTAGGTCATTACATACCTATGAATTAAGTTTCAAATAATGATCTCTTGTTCAATATCTTATCTCTAGTTCTTTCAGTTATTTGTGTGTAAATATGGATAGGATTTTAAAAAATTGAGAATTAAATCATTTGATGTTAATTTCTTAATAAAAAAGTATTATTTATAGAAATAAACTACGTTCATATGGTAGTTTTTTTTTTTAAAAAAAAAGAAAACTCTTAGAAGTTTATTATTAAAATCTTGTGTTGTTATTTCCTTGTGGTATAAATACTTATCTAGACGAAAAAGTTTCTCTTCTGTATGTAATTATTTTTAAAGCAGTAAGTTGAAAACTTATTTTCTTCTGTTCTACTTCTACATTAATAGCTGTAATAACTCCATAGGCGACGATTAATAATCATGTACGTCACCCTTAAAACTTTTAAAATTATTTTCTTTTAAAATAATTCTTCTTTAAAGGAAATTAATTCGTGTGTGGGCGATTTTCATAAAACTTTGTATGTACTCAATTATTATTATTATTATTGATGGAAATTTTTTAATAAATGCGGCTTTTTGCCTGAAGCAATTTAAATTTAATCTGTAAAAATAATCCGTGAAAATTTCTCTTTTAATGAAAAACAAAAGCAAAGGCCAATATTCTGGAATTATCTGGAACATAAGCTCCTCAAATTGGATATTTAAATATGAGGTTATTTACAAGAATAACAATAATACGATTTATTTTCGTAAACTCAAACAAAAAGTTAGTATAAACATCAAGTTTAATATTATTATTGTTCAACATGGAGAAATTCGTACAAATATTATATATTTTCATATTAAACTTCACTGCTTCTCATATTGTGTAATAAGTGAATTCGCTTTTATTCTTACACTGCTTATGCTACTTATTTGCACAAATGTAGATTAAACCGCTATTCTTCAAATTTTAAATTGTTGATATATTGAATCGAAATGTTAAATAAAAATAAAAATTATGATAATATTTCATTGAAGTAACTTGGCTTGGGTACTTATAATCAGTGAAAATAGACAATAATTATTTATATTATTTATTGTGTATTTGTCGCATACTATATTAACTGATTTCTTTATTTTCAGGTTAGTAATACAAGTACTACTTCCATATTTGATTGGCATTGAATCTTCGGCTGGTAAATATACATATACATACATAAATACTCGCATATAAAATATCAATAATAATAGTCCATTTAAATTTTAGATATAAATACACTATAGTCCTGATAATTAAAGACACCGGTTCAAAAAGGGGCCTGCTCTAATTTTTCAGGAAGATTTGAAATCTTTAAATAAATATTTTTTGTATTTTTTGTGAATACTAAGGTCTAGTTTAGTAAACAATATACTCCTACGAGTATCAAAGTTTCACATTCTTCAATTTAATTAAAGTGAAACATTTAAAAAAATGAGATGCTGTCTCCTTTTTACACCAGGATAAATAATAAATTATTAAAACGAAATCCTGTATTTTTATCATTTTTATTTAAACAAAAGTAATACATGTGTAGTATTAAGCATCTGTGAAGCTGATAACGGTACATTAACGTTTCATTTATGATTTTTTTAAAATAACGTAACAATTACTATATACCTTTATGTAACCGTAACGTAATAACGCTTCACTATAACGTTATTCATGTTTACAAAAATGTTTCCGATGAAAGTTTAATATCTTAATTTCCTAATAATATATACTTGTTGTTTTTGTAACACTTAATTTTACTTATAGAATAAGATTAGTATAATTTTTTTAATAAATTGTTTCTAATACTAATTTTAAATTGATTTGAACAAAAAATAACGTTATTTTAATTATATATAACGTTATTTAGTTTTTTCTTAAGTTATTTATAACATTCACGGATTCACTTTTTTTATAACATTATGATATAACGTAACGTTTTGTTAACCTTATTTCATCCCTGATTTGAGGACAGGTTAGGCTTTATCAGAATTTAGAATCGCTTGTCCGTTCTCGACATTTTTCGAATTCATAGTCATCATATCAAAGTAGTAATAAGCTTAAGATATTAGGGAGTTATTGCAACTTCTGAGATGAATTAACGTAACTGTTAACGTTATGAAGAAAACACATTACAGAGTTTTCACATAACTATAAATAGGTAGTGTAAACGTTAAAATTCCAGATTACGGGAACGCTATTTTATCTGTCACATAAGGAAAATGGATGGCAAATTGGAAAGGCTTATTTTGATTGCTTATATTTAAGATTCCAACGATGTCTTAATAAATTGTCACACAAACAACCAAACAACATTTAAAATAGAAAGATTACTTACAGCCTTGCAACCTCTAAATACAAACAGTTACGCTTGCGCAAATTAAATGTAAATAAAACGATGTAGTTTTGTTCTTTAATGTGAAAAATAAAGTAATATTCATCGGACGCTATTTCTGGACAAATAAGGTTAAACGTTATGCCGGTATCCCACTGTAATTTTTTTGATAAAGATGGACGTATATATTTTTATAATAACCGTTCTGACAGAATTTTAATGAAAACTATTTACATGACGTAAAAATTTTGATGTGACGTCACATAAATACAGAAGTCTGTATTAATTTTGTTGAAAGCTGCGTTATGATTGGATGTTGATGCGGGCGTGCGCAATACGGTTGCTTGAACCATGTGAAAATCATTTTCTAAAGAGACAACGTTGTTGTTATTCCCTGACATTATTTAAACAGCGGTTTATATTGAAATTGGAAATAATATAAAGCAAAATAATCAAAATGTGTAGTGTGGTTGCCTGATAAATACATCAGGCAAAGTGCGATTTTCAACTGCTAAATGTTATTATCTTATAATAATCAGGCAATACAACATCAAAAAATAAGTATTAAAGTTAATTAATGTTTACATGCGTTATTCTTTGCATTTCTTTTTCTCCTTTTAAATTTCCGTCTGAATCCTATTACAATACTCATTAATCGTAACCAACAAAATTTTTCAACCAATAATTTTACGTACTTTTAGTATAAATATCTTGATCTATAATTTATAGGAAGTGTATTTTGAATTACCTATACAAATTTGCAAAAATAAAATATGAAGTAAATGAGAAGCCCATAAAATCCGCCTTGTTCAAGCATTTTAAGATGGACTTTATTTTATTCACCTATATACTCGCGTCGTACCCTTTAAGTAGTGACGATAAAAGTATTATTTTTCCAAAATTTATGTGTAAACTAGATAGAACAATGTCCATCTTTTATGTGCCGAAATACACTGCCTTAGATGAGTGTCACGTTTCACACTTTAATTTCAAACCATGTCCATGATTTTAAAGAAATGGTCTTTCATTCAAAGAAAATTTCTGTAATTTATTTTATCTTCTATTCGTAATTCGTTGTGTGCGATAACTAAAACACTGCAATTTTTATTTCTTTTCTCCAGCCATAGACTAGTCCACCAGCGATGTTCTGATTTTTTTTTTGCAGCTAACAATTTTTTAATTGAATTGACGTTATTCATAATGAAATTACAAAACGCAACTACATCTGCAGAACAACGGCAACAAAATGAGGTTTAGTAGTCTTTGACGGCAATTCTCTTTCAGGAGTTATGCAACACTCCATAAAAACGCGTAAAAAAAATTACAGTGGGATGCAGTACTTTTCATGGAACGTTTTTATAAAAAAATTCTAATTATTTTTTTTTTAAATACAATAGGATACCGGCTTTATATACATACCGTACAAAATTTACGTACGCATACGCACTGATGTCAAAATGAGTTATAGCGTTCACGCTATTTATTTTGACGTTATATAAAAACTCTCTATTGTTTAAAAAATAAGGGACTTTCAATATGTATACCGCATTTAATTAGTGTATTTACATTGAAGTTAACGCTAAAAACAGAACAAACGAAGTTACAGTCGCACTTTTTACCGAAACATAACCTAAATACACACAGAACGTGTGACGTTAAACGCTCGCTATTTCATCGCACACAACGTATCACCATTCATTTAACGTGAACTTTGTTAGTAAGCATGCGCATTCGGGCTGTCACGTGACTTTAATGTGCATGTTATTTTTGCGTTGAAGCTGCAATAACTCTCTATTTACTTATCTCAAACGTAACCCTACGGTAGGTAACTTCAGCTTCAACTTAAGCCTTAAGAAAACTTTTTTTATGCACTCCTTACTAAAGCGACGTTTTTAAAACGTATTACATAATATGCTATTATTCATCGTCCTATCAATACCTATGTTGAACACCGGCACCAGCAATGTAAGGCAACATTCACTTTTCCAATTAGCCATTGCACGAGTACCTAACTATATTTTCAACAGATACATTTGGAATTAAAAACAAACTCCCATTACAAATGAATTGTGTTTCCTAATAAAGCTAATGCTTGTGTTTAATCCTCTCATGTCAAAACCTAAACATGAAGCTCGGGTGCTGTTACGTTAAATAGGGCACAATCTACATAGAAATTGGACGTAATCTGGGTTCATTCCATTTGATTTTAACAAGTACCATCATTAGCGATCTAAAATTGTCTAAATGAACTATTCACAGAGCATAATTACCTACATATTGAATTCATTGATTATTTATTTATTATCGTTATTTATTTATGCACCTAATTAAATACAACCAAAACAAATAACATTTGAAATAACAATGAATATAAAAATATGCAAAATAAATATTTGAATGTTTTATTAATTTAAATAATGAATTAGTGATGAAAATTAAATTCATATAAAATCTGATTTAATGTTTACATATGAAATAATTGAGAATAAATAATATAGATCAAATAGAAATAATACGGTAAATACTCCTATATGTTCAATACCATTTATATTCCAGGTATACTATGGATGTAAATTAGTGTACTCGTACGCAAAAGAAAAAAAAAACATATCCTAAGTAACTGGAAAAAGTAATACAAATTCATGGAATACATAATAATTTATTTATGAATTCTCGTTGCAAACAAAATATATATTCATACGTAATATAACAAGTGATATGATTATCATCGATGATATTCTCGAGTGAAACCGAGTTGCACATTTCACGAGCAATATCTTCGATTAATAATCATATCACGAGCTTATATTTAATGACAGAATATAATGAATTTTTGTGACACATTGTGTGTGCTGCTAACCTAACTTTTAATATATTGTATTACAACACGGTTAATTTGACAGTTGCCTTATTATTTTCATCGTTGTTGGTATCAACCCAACGATTATCGTAAATTTTTATATTCAAAATTAACTGTCAATGCCAAATAAAGAAAACAAATTTCTTAGTAATGAATATAAATAAGGTGATAATTACTTTGTTTTTATCATCGCCGTGGTAGACATGTAACTAGGGAGATTCTGAATGTTGAATGGTGGAAAACATGTCACGTGACTCATGAATTATATTCTCATACGTAATATAACAAGTAGTGATATGATTATCATCGATGATATTTTCGAGTGAAACCGAGTTGCAGATTTCACGAGTCCGAAGGACGAGTGAAATGTGCTGCTTCGGTTTCACGAGCAATATCTTCGATTATTAATCATATCACGAGCTTATATTTAAAGAGAGAATATAATGAATTTTTGTGACATTGTGTCTGCTGTTAACCTAACTTTTAATATATTGTATTACAGTATGGTTAATTTGACAATTGCTTTATTATTTTCATCGTTCCTGATATCAACCCAACGAATGTCGCACATTTTTGTACTCAAAATTAATTGTAAATGTCAAATAAAGGAAACAAATCCCTTAGTAACGAATATAAATACGGTGATAATTTCTTTGTTTTTTATCATCGCTGTGATAGACATGTAACTATGGAGATTCTGAATGTTGATTGGCGAATGAATTATATTCTCATTTGGATATTACATACACATAGCTGTTGTCATGACATTATTTGATTAATATTTTTAACACCTATATGAACTGAAAATTAGAAAACATATCTGTCATCAAAATTTTCGTGTTTAAACATTAATCTGTTTTTGAACATTTCATTATGTAAAGTTTTTAATTTTTATTTGTAATAGGTTTCAAAGTTTACATGAATACGAAGTTTTCTAATTTTCTTAGAAATATAGTTTGGAAAAAAGCAATTTTCAATGCATAAACAAATTTAATCTCAAGATGAAAGCTTCAATTACCTAAGAGGAAATATTCAACAATAAATATACAGGGTGTTCACTTTAAGTGTTTCACTATTGCTATCTCGAGAACCGTAAGAGATACGAAGCCGGTTAAATTAGCAAACAATTTCTATATTATAAGGTTATTAAAATGAGTATTACAAAAAAAAAAATCAACCAGTGGTTCTCAAAATACAGAATTCAACTTTTTAATTTTATATGAGAACCTACTTTTTTTATTCTCCTATTCGATTCAGCATTTTTTTCTGAATACAACGATGTAAAATGTTGATACCTTTACATAACGAAAAAAACGAAAAAAATGAAAAGAAAAATTATTTTTTCATATTTATTTCTACATGTAATCAGAATGCCATGACAAAAACAATTGAAAATTTTGTTTTGTCAAAGTAATTCGTTTATGAATTTTCTTGTTTTCTTTTATGTTAAAATGAATTTTACGTACGAAGAAAAAATTGATATGTATACGAAGTTTTCATATTATCTCTGAAAAATACTGTTGCTGCAAAGAATATGTATAGGGAACGTTATCCTGAGCGGCGAGTTCCTTGTCGTCAGTATTTTAGAAAATTAGAATTGGCACTGCGCGCTAATATGGATGCATTCGTATCGAAGCGAGTTAGCGTACAAGATCAAGAAGCTGAGATAAATATATTACCATATTTTGAAGCTAATCCAACAGCTTCAGTTAGAATGGCTGCTGCTGAGTGTAATTTAAGTGTGGGCACGTTCTATAGGATTTTAAAGAAACATAAATACAGACCATTCAAAATTATTAAAAATCACCATTTACATCCTGGTGATCGTGAGCGAAGATTAGAATTTTGTAATTTATTGATAAATGAGAATCCAGATATCTTAAAATCAATTATTTGGACTGACGAAGCCAATTTTTCTAATAATGGTATGTCAAATAGAAAAGAACACACACTACTGGAGCCGAGAAAATCCTGTTGCTGTACGAGAGAGAAGTTTCCAGCGAAAATTTAATATAAATGTTTGGTGTGCCATTTACAGTGATAATATTTACGTACACATGTACGAAGGTACATTGAGTGGTAACAGATACCTGAATTTAATTCAAAATATGCTGGGTATTATTTTGGAAGATTGGTGGAATGGTACTTATGGTCCTATTCCGTGGCCCGCAAGATCACCAGACCTTAATCCCCTGGACTTTTTTTATGGGGTTATGTTAAAGATGAATTCTACAAAACTATCTATCCAGATATTCAGTATTTAAAAATGCGATCGAAAATATTATTTCCCACATAGACGGCCGAAATTTAAGAAAAGTAAGAAGTAATATGTTCAGAAGGCTGGAATTATGTCTAAATCAGCATGGCAATAATTTTGAACAATTTTATAATATTTTTTAAAGCATCTAAATCGCCTAAACAATGATGAAAACACAATATTCAATTGTTTTTGTCATGGCACTCTGATTACATGTAGAAATAAATATGAAAATAATAATTTTTCTTTTGCATTTTTCTCGTTTTTTTTTCGTCATGTAAGGATATAAACATTTTATATCGTTGTATTCAGAAAAAAATGCTGAATCGAATAAGCGAATAAAAAAAGTAGGTTCTCATTTAAAATTAAAAAGTTGAATTCTGTGTTTTCAGAACCACTGGTTGAAAAAAAAATTGTAATGCTCATTTTAATAGTCTTATAATATAGAAATTGTTTGCTAATTTAACCGACTTCGCATCTTTTATGGTTCTCGAGATAGCAATAGTAAAACACTTAAATTGAACACCTTGTACAATATTTCTTTACGATCAGTATTTCCAATGAAATTTTTCAATTTTGGAATTAATAAGTTTTAAATCAAGTTAACGTAAAATGGAGTACAGTTTAATTTTTAAAGATGTCTGATCAAGGTTGTCTTCGAATTTTATGAATTAAGATTTTAGCTCAGTCATAAGATACTGACACAATGTCAGTCAGTGTCAGTGATAGTGGTACTGAAAATAACGCTATAGGTACGGCTATGAGTCAAGGTAATATATCTGAATTAATAAATAAACTTATTATATCGCACCTAGTGATGCACGCGCGACGAGACGAGACGAGAAATATAAAATATCGATCTCTTCTCGTTTTCGGATCTGTAATCTCGATCTTGCTCTCGTTCTCGCACATTTTTTTGGGTCTCATCTCGTTCTCGCACGAGAGTCTCGCGAAAGGCTCGCTATAAAAATAAGCGCTTGCGCACTACGTATTTACTTAACTATTTAACTACAAGAAACAAGTTCGCACCCATAGCACCGTCTTCCATGTATTTGCAGTCGTATGACTATAATAACGAGAAGAAACACTCAATTCTGGTCACCAAATTATTTCATGTTTATTCATTAACGGTCACCAGAAAATGTGATAAGTTGGTTAATAATTTAATTTACCTCTAAAATATCATCAAATTGTGATCTCTAAACTATTTCAATACGAACACATTCTGTCATCAGTAAAACGAATTAAACATTAAAAAAATATTTTTTGTAACTAAAAGTACCTACACTTTTTCATTACATATATGCCAATATTTAAGTAAGATTAAGTCATAATCATAAAAAACCGCTGCATTGGTAACCCGCTGCCAACCAATCACTCCGCTTCTCTCCCTGTTGGCTCCCATCGACGCTTAATATAACATCCTTTACTTTTCAGGGGCGACAAGAGTTTTATTAACCGTGGTTTTAACTGTGGTGAATTAGGAGCTGAAATATTAGAGAAAACTAGTTCCATTGGATGCAATACCGATTTTGTCTTTATTTTTGCATTTTCTCGGTCAAAGACCGATACTAATCGACTCTAAAGAGAATCAAAAAATATTGTGAATTCATATAATTTTCACATTTACGTGTTCTATGCATAAATTAGCGTTGACTCTATTCCTTGTACGGAGCATTTTTCATGGAATTTATGAATCAAAGCTATAAAGTTACAAATACTTTTAATTGCGAGATTCTCGCGAGATTCTTGCTTCTCGCAGATGTTATATCGATCTCGCCTAGAATTTAAATTGCAATCTCGCTCTCGCTCTCGTCTCGTATAATGCAACGAGACGAGACGAGATGCGAGAGTACTCTCGCCTCGTCGTGCATCACTAATCGCACACGCTTCTTGTCACTGCAAATAAGAAAGATATGTGCCAATTTGTTAATTAATAAATTAATTAATCTTGATCGGATTTCATTAAAAATTAAACTGCACATGACAAAATGACTAATTTTAAAGGGTCACGCCAGAATTATTGAGAAAAATAAGACAAAGAATTTCAGTGTCATTTAAACAGTTATTCATTTTTCATTTAATCTTAAATTGCGAAAGTTAAATTAGTTAGAAGCTAGTTAATCAAATTTTTAAAACATCGTTGTGTATGAAAATGGGGAATTAGCCACAAAGCATTTTCGGATTATGATTTATAATTTCACATCGTTGACAGTTTTTAAGTTAGCCTGAAATTAATTTGACAGAAAATTATTGGCGACCATTAGAGTCTGTTTAAGAAGCTTTTACTGTACTATGGATTTTAATACAAATTTTCCGAGTTTACCAAAAATTAAATAAAACTATTCGCAATATTAATTTCTGATACAATTGTTGTATGTATTATTTCTTTATTTTTCACAATCTCTTATTTTTTTCCAACATTGTGCGATAATTCTCAGGAAGAATCCTGAGCTGTCATGGCTGCTTTGTGGCGGATATTAACTGACAGTTTTCAATTCCGCGACACCGGAACAGGAAAGAGGACGTGCGACGTCCTAAACGCGGGATTTGCCAAATCCTTATTTTATTTGAATTTCGTCACGAGATTTGGAATATTGAAGAAAAATATTAAAGTTTGTGTTCTTATATCGCCTGTCATATTCGTAGTAGGTAGTACCAAGTAATCATCGCTTACTATAAATTTCATATAGAATTTTAAATTTTCTTTTTTACCTTCCGTCACCTTTAGGTAAGGAAGGTATTGTCTTTGGTCAAAAAATTCGATGATGAGTTTTTAATCAATAAGCACGTTTTAGGGTCCCTAGAATACGAATTTACTATTTTTACGATGATGTCTGTATGTGTGTGTGTGTGTGTGTGTGTGTGTGTGTGTGTGGATGTGTGTGTGTGTGGATGTGTGTGTGGATGTGTGTGTGGATGTGTGTGTGTGTGTGGATGTGTGTGTGTAACAAAATTTTCGTCTGCGATAACTCTAATACTACAGTTACAAAAATTATAATTTTTTCGCATACTTCTTCGTTATATCCATATGAAGAGCTGATTAGATTTTGGTTACAATTGGTCAACCGGAAGTACCATCATTTGAAGATTTTAACAGTTTTTCTTGAAAAAACTATGTTAAATATAATTTTTTCACATTTGATGTTATTATAAATATTAAAGAATATTTTATTTTCTATACGATTTGACTGCATTTTATACTTAATATTAAATGGATATAGAGTTAAAAAATTATAAAGAAATTAAAATTCATAAAGTAGCCATAGCTATGGAAACAGCTACTATATTAAGAAAATTCTGAATGAAAGATGTCAGTGTCAAGTGAAATTGATAGTGTGTTTGTCTTATAATTTTATTGGAAATATAGGATCTTTTGCTTTCTCTATGGAATTTGTATAAAATACATACAACTGCTTTAAGGTAACGTACAAGAAATAATAATAATAATTTTTTTATTTCTGCAGATACATTATACTGTATATAGAAAACGTCACAAAATAATAATTTTCTGTATGAAATTTGCATAAAATACATGCAACTGCCGGAAGGTAATGTACAAGAAATAGAATATTTAATTTAGCAAGGAACTTTCCGTATGAAATTTGTACAAAATACATAGAACTGACGGAAGGTAATGTGCTGGTCACATCAGATTTTTCATATGTGACATGTTATCACTCACGCTTTTAATATATTTTTTTAAAGAAATTATTAAAACATCTGATGTGGCCAGCACATTACCTTCCGTCAGTTATATGAGGCATTTACGAAAATTCTACCTGTGAACTGTTACCGATAAAAAGCTGTTTATCAGGTTATAGCTACCGGAATCGATATTTTAAGAACACAAGTGGTAAACAGGGTAGATCCATAACCTATAAAAAAATTGAAAAAGGTTAGAAATTTGATGTAGTTAACAAACTGAGCAGAGTCATACTTTAACGACATTTCCACTTTTAACGCGTGCACTTCGCTTTGCATCACTATCTTTTTTTGAAATTAGATTCTTCATGAATCCGGTAGATGGATCTGGTAGATATTGTACATTTTTCGAACAGGGTAACTTTTTACCACTCGTGTTTTCGAACACAGTCAGTAGATGCGGTATCTACCCGTAGAATTTTCGTAAATGCCTATGTATTTTCTATAAAATCCATACACTAAGTTCCTTGCAAAAGATTCTAAATTTTTTATATGTACATTACCTTTCCAGAGTTGTATGTATTTTATACAAATTCCATACAGAAAGTTTCGAGCAAAAAGATCCTATATTTCGAGTAAAATTATAATATAAATATACTACGAATATGTCAATTGCACTTGACACTGACATCTTTCAATCAGAATTTTCTTAATATAGTAGCTGTTTCTAGCATAGCTGGCTAATTTATGAAATTTAATTTCGTTATAATTTTATAACTCTATATCCATTTAATATGAAGTATAAAATGCAGTCAAATCGTGTAGAGAATACAATGTTCTTTAATATTTATAATAACATTAAATGTTATGATGATGATATTTAACATCTTTTTTTTCAAGAAAAACTGTTAAAATTTTCAATTGAGGGTACGTCTGGTTGACCAAATATAACCAAAATCTAATCAGCTCTTCGTATGGATGCAACGAAGAGGATTACGAAAGAATTATAATTTTTGGAATTGTAGTATTAAAGTTATAGTAGACGAAAATTTTGTTACACACGCACGCAGGCACGCGCGCACCCACACACACACACACACACACACACACACACACACATATACACATACACACGCACACACATACATACATACATACATACACACACATACACACACATACACACACACACGCATACACACATACACACACATACATACATACACACATACACATACATACACACACACGCATACACACATACACACACAAAAACACACACACACACGCACACGCGCACACGCACACGCAATCGTAAAAATAGTAAAATCGTATTCTAGGGATCTTAAAACGTGCTTATTCATAAAAAACTCACAACCGAATTTTTTGACCAAATACAATACCTCCCTTACCTAAAGGTGACGGAAGGTAAAAGAAGTTTCACACAAAATAATTTCTAAATGATTTTGAAGCAGAAACTCATGTAACTAAAATATTTATCCAAAATTTTCAACATTTTTAACCTAGAAGAAATTTGGACTCCCAGATTTGTTTCTTTCATGGATAATCTTTTCTGTAAACATTGATTCACTTGCAAAATACTTTTTTACCCGCTTGCCCAGAAAGTGACATTTTTCGTGCCTGTTTTGCGTGCGCAAAGTGGTTCATTTCTTACCAGTTCTACAGACCGTGTACACGGCTCTTACTTTGCGCACGGCACTCTTACTTTGCGCACGGCCTGTTGCAGACTTAAGAAATGAACCACACGCAAAGGCACCCAAAAGGTCACTTTTTGGGCAAGCGGGAGAAAAAATATTGTGTGTACCACGAGTGCAAAATGACATTGCCTCTCTCGCATCAAACTTCATGCTCGTGCGACAATATAGCATTTTGCATCCTTAGTAGACAAATAACTATTCTCTTGTTTTGGAATATGAATGGACATATTCTAGCACGCTTATTAATGCTAGAAGGATATTCATTCTTAAACTTACTTACTTACTCTTGGTATTACTGCAATAAATACACAAAATATTTAGGGACAGGCAAAATAAAAAAAAACACGAACTATTTTTATAAAGAAATAATGTGAACGAAAGTCGGAACTGAGAAAAAGGTACAAAACACTCGTTAAAGAGACCTAAACACTCCAGTCCGTATTTGAAAGTCGTGCTTGAATAGGTTGTATACCTTGTTACGGCTGCTGCTGCTGCTGCTGCTTAGCGGTGCGGCCGTAGTTATTTGCTAAATAAACTCGGTGCGGAAGTATTGCTGCCGTGTATAATTTTTTTTTTTTTATTTTTATGCCGGGTATTATATTATATAGTGGAAAAGAATATTCTAATGAATGTACGATACGACATTTTCAGATATATATTTCAAATATTCTAGTTGATCGATTCCAATTCTGAATGAAAACATCATTCACCATTGCGCTGTCATGTTGTTTTAACAAATTAATTTTTCAACCACTTTCAATCGCTCTTCTGCGGACAATAGACTGGTGACAATATTCTGGTGTCAAAACCCGGCCACTTTTTGACAATATTCATCGGTTGATCATCGAGTGATAATTTCCAATCGTGGTCAGCTCCGTCGGTTCATTTTCGCATATTCGGCTCCAACGCGCACGCTTCAAAATGAGTTTATATTTACCCAGAGAAATTATTGGGCTTTTGATCATGTCATGGAGTACTTGATGGATGGAAATTGCTGATTTATTAATTATTGATTGGAACAATTAATACGAGAATTGTTTGTGGACAGTATAAAGTAATAAAGTAGATGTTATCAATAACGGCGGTTTACAAACAACGCTGCACTATATATTATAATATTATTGTGTACCATTGATCAGTTGAGGGGTATCAATAATATAGGTTAATGTTATTAAAGGAATAATTTGTTGAATTAAATATTGTGTTCAAATATAGAAAAAGCACAAATGACTATGCATCTAAAAATCATTATTAGGTCCTCCAGATGAATATCAGTTAAATTAATGGTAAAATAGAAGAAAGCAATAATTTTCAACAAATTGCAAGTAAATTCTTTTTGCGAGTGTACTTTTGCAGTGAAACTTCATTTGAATTTGGAATTTGTTAATTTATCCTTCAGGCTATACAAGTATTTAAATTTTGGGGGTTTCATGCTATTCCGAACATAAATATGAATAAATAATACATTTTGTTTCAATTAAAACATAATTAAATTTTACTGTGTGCAATATTGTTTTAATTCAAGGAAAATATGCAAAATATGCATTATTTTTTGTAACCAATAATTACCATTATAACGGAGAGGAATTTATAATTTAAACATCAAATATGTATAACAAAGCAATTAAAATTATAGGAATAATAATTTTAATAACTAATAAATCCTGGAAAATATTCAATTAAAAATTAATTTGACCGTAATTTCACACATTCCATAATTTTATAACAATACAAATATGAGAACCGAATCAATATCCTACATTACTCTAGAGACCCTGGAGCAAAAATATGGAATGAACAATTTTGATTGGTGTCCGCAATAATAGAAATTTTGCTACGTATGTTATTTTAATTCGAAATACACCATTGTATGAATGCATACAAACTAGTAAAATGCAAATTCACAAAGGGACATATGTATATTTAATTTTTATTCACGAATGAAAGAATTTTAAAAAATATTTCAATTCAAATTGAAACTAAAAACCGTTACTATTATGCCTTATGTCATTTAAAATTCTAAATAATTTAGTGTGGGTCAGGATTGAACTCAGCTTCCCAGTTTCGAGACCAGACATTCAGGCACACGGCCACGAGACCCTGTAAAAAGCAAATAAGGCTCAATATCTTGTGTGAAGATAAATCCATTGTTATTTTTTTTTTAATTAACGTTTTACTTTAAACGGATACTATTTTATATCGTCATTCAGATCAGTAGATCAAAAGATATTACGGCATCAACAAATTAGCCTTCATGTTCGAGTTATAGATCCGAAACCACTGTTAATACAAGTGAGGAAGCAGAAAATATCATATTAGGGAAAATAAGATGATATAAATTACTAGAAATAAGTCGGATTCGGTGGCTCAGAGATTAGAAGAGCAACGACTGTTAGTACTGAGTACGCTTGGGGTCCCGGGTTCGAATCCCATTAAGGCATGATTGTTTGTCAATGTAAACTCACTCTGTAATTAGGATTTAATCCTGTTGAGTTTTTTTTTTTTAAGAAAAAGTCAAAGTTCTACTTTTATGAGCCATTCTATTTAGTCATATATAGAGGCTGTAGGAGTAGATGGCTAAATAGAAACAAGAGATAAATTTGATCTCGAGCTGTGGCCCGGTCTGATTTTTAGTCCGAAACCGAGCTTTTTGGACATGGATGGTTAATCAGTATAATAGTATTCATGTGAGAATGGCATTGCGCAATAATATTTCGTTTATAGATAACCCAGAAATATTTCGATTCGCCTTATAATCTGTGTTGACACTCTAAAGGAAACTATGTTTTTCTGCATCAAAAAATGCACTTGCAGACAGAATCATTATTCTAACCCTTATCAATAGCGTTTTGGCGTTATTGATCAACCTACACGAGACACAAAAATGCTTAAATACCCGCCGATGTATACGAACTATGTTGACAATTGCAAATTATTCCAGAGTTACGACATACCTGATGAGCATATTCATTCTATAATCTATAGGGCGCGAGTAGACACCTGTTTCGAGCGACCTTGATGTGCTTAGAATCAGCTGATTTGTGTGCGCGTGTCAATTTGACAAGAACAATGTCATTTTGACAAAATCAATGTTTCAAATTATTTTGATATTTAACTGCTAAAATGTTATTAATTTACAATATTTACAAATATATGAAATTAAAAACAATAACTTTGTAACAGTTCAAAATTAAAATAAGTCAAAATATTGGTTCTATCAAAGTGACATTGTTTTTATCAAAGTAACACGCGCACGAATATCAGCTGTTTCCAAGCACTTCAAGGTTTGGCAAAAAGAATATTGTCAATAATCATATACTTTTTATTGCGCAATGCCATTCTTACATAGATAATACTAAACCTACTCGTATCAAGTTATTTTACTTCAACGTTAAGATTGTAGGTAAAATATAACTTTACTTAAAAGATCGTACAAGACTTGTTAAGTTAAGACTTGTTTGGTAAACACTGTTCAATACTTGTACGTCTGTAATTTTAATTTATGAGGATAAACCTCTTACTACTAAAAAGTTTACACTAGAAGTATCCCATATTTAACAACTTATGTTCAAATGTTGAACGATCTAGGAAAATCGAGTATTTTCAAATTTTCAGTTTCTGAAATCCTAGGGAAACATAAACAATGATGTTGCTACATTTGGCCGCCAATCTCTGGACTTTGTTCGGAAAGAACTACTTTCAACCCTTGGTATACAAATAACTATTTTAGCACTTAATCATTTCTGTAAAACTGGGATTTTTATCATTTAGAATTTAAGTGCTTCAAACAAATCTACAAATAGGTATCCCAAAAATTTTTTTTATATCTGAAATGCAGAAAATACCGCTTCCCAAATTTTAATTAATTTTGTGATCAATACATCCTTGTGCACACTCCACCGCAGTTTCAATTCCGCACAGAGCCACAACACCGCAGATGAAGTAACACTTGAAACCGTTGATGAACCATCAGCCACGACCGGGAGTTAGTGCTCGTATTCGCCCACGGTTGCACTAACCGAATGCGTGATGAATAATTTATCTGAAGCGGCGACCGCGCGCGACAGTTAATTGTTAATAATGATGCGCATATGTTATGTGGCACATGATGATCATCATTTTAAATAGTGTTGTCCTTGTCTAGTTAATGATGGATGTTGGTGTTTGTTCTTGTTACAAGTGAGGGAGGATGTGTGGTTGTGTTGTCATATGAAAATTTTAGGGTTCTCGAAGGAATATATTAATTATGATATATTGCAAATGAAGCTTTGGGAATGAGAACATACTCAGACGAGATCAATATTCACGCACGTGTTACCATTACGAGTAGTTATTGCAGATCTTCTTTATATAGAGTAATCAATTATCACACCAGTCTATCGTTTATCACTCCCTCCTTAGTTATTGTTGTTTCTTCTCAATTCATCCTTAAAATAGGTCCAATCCGGTTGGTCTTCCTTATTCTTATTTCTTTCAAAATTCTTCACCAATCCTTCTCAACACAATTTCTCGCTGTCCATCCAATCTTCTTCATTCGTCACCTGAACCATTTCTCAAAACTTTCTAAATATTTTTTCTCCTTCTTCAAAATCTACATTTCGAATCCATACAGCACAATACTCCATATAAAACATTCTACAAACATTTTTCGTAATTCTATGTTGATGCGCCTTGCCGTTAACAGTTTTTTACCTTTTTACAGGTGATTGTGTTCATAATCTCTGCCTAACAATATTGCCATTCCAAGTAACTACGCTTTCTAAGTATTTGAAAGAACGTATACGATGATCACGCTAGAATAATTATGGATAATAAGACAGATGGTTCATTTTTTTTAATTTTATTTTAAATATGTTTAAAATAATTCCCATCAACAATAATACAATACACTTCCACTTCTTAAAATCTCCCAACCATTCTTCTTTTCGAATGCTTTCAAAATATTAATGAACTGCAGCATCCATCTCTTCTTCATACGAAAACCTTCTACCCCGTAAAACCCAATAAGTAGCCAGTATTGCGAGTGTTTTATTACATTTAGTATTGAAGCTACCTTATAGAAAAATTCATTATGATGAATTAACATAATTCCTGTTTCTGGAACTCTACTGATCACTTCAGACAAACATTTTTCACTGTACCATTTAGCGGTAACTGTCTTCTGTCCATCCAACTGAATTGCATGTACCAGTACCTAGTCCCGTACTTCTAAAGAATATCACATACATTACTTTTTTCGTGGCTTGCAATATCAATAATATATATATATATATATATATATATATATATATATATATATATATATATATATATATATATATATATATATATATATATATATATATATATATATATATGCAGAGAAGAGCCATTCTTGTAGAAGGTATTGGCAATATCCAATAGATGGGATGCCGAGTAAAATCTCTTAAAATTCTTTAAATAATATTGCAACAATATAATAATATAAAGTTGCCTTTATTAATAAGACAAGAGTGAACAAGTGAGTACAGACTTTTAAATGTGAACGAATACCGAAGGCAAGACAAGGTTAAAAGAGGTGTGCATTTCTCGCTGATGGTTGCAGTGCCGTAAGTAGAGCATGACAAAGGTTGCACACGCCACGGGCCCAACATTCTTAAGCGCAAAATTTTATTCATTTATATGGTTTTAGATCAAATATTTCTAAAATCTATTTTTTAAATTTAACAAATAATTATCCACAGATAGGCCAGGTGTTTATTGTGGAAATAATTGGTTACATGCTGGCGTGAATTTTATTCTCTTTGTTGGGAAAAAGACGTACGAATTTTTTGCAAAAAATGAGTTTTTGGCCATTTTCTTGAACACAGTGACACCTATCAAATTTTTTCAAAAATACAAAATTAAAGCACGTAATTTCCTGTACCTACATAAAAGGATTCTTACATTTTTTGCTTAGGATGAACTCTCAAAGAGTTATGTTAAAATATAGTTAACCAGAATAACAATTTATGACCGAAATTTAAAGTACTGAAAAAATAAACAATATTAAGTATTTAAAACTTAGCATATATCTTCTTTCATTTAAGCCATTTAGTAGTGTAGAGAATTGGACATAGTTTTGAATTCTCTGATTGGCTGAAATTGGAGACATGAGACACGTTTACCCAATGTAATTTCGACTACTTAAAACTAACACTGATGTGAGCGCCATCTGCTAAATGACCTAAATGGAACAGAGTATAGACCATTTTTGCCGATGAGCGATTCGCAAGTTACTAACAACTTAAACGTATATGAAATTTCTCTAAAATTTTAAACATCTGCAAATCATTTCATCTGAAATTTTGTTTGACACATATTAAACACGTAATATATCTTTGATCGTATCCAAATTTTAAATGAAAATATGAGAACTTAGCCGTTTTGCAGATGTTTTAAATTTTAGAAAATGTTCATGTAAATTTTTATTTTCTTGGGCGCAAAAAACTTTTTGCCACAGGCGCTCAAACCCTAGTTACGGCTCTGGATGGTTGAGTAAAAACCAAGTCATTTCATTCATTGTAATCGTCTCTAATTATTTTGAATTGCAAATACATACTTCAATAAAAGCATACATTTTTAATGATTGTTAACTCTTCTTTCATTAATTATTCTTTATGATGAACAAGCTTGTTATAAAAGCTAAAGTCAGAGTTTTCATCCTACGGGGAATTGTTTTAAGATTAACATTTTTAATTTTCATTTCTAGTTAAGACTATGTCTTAACAAATAAAATATCAAAAAATTCTTGTTTTATAAAAATGCAAAGAGCTTAAAATAAAATAAGAAAATATTCTACTTTTTAAAAATAATTGCAGTATGAAGAGAAAAGAAAACAAACTCGAATTATAAAAAACCGAACTGATATTTTCCGAATATTAACATAATTTCCAACTACCAACTTTATATATAAAATATTCAATATATAAATACATATTACTAGCCATTGTAAAATGTGAATGTCCAAAATTAACTTGTTATTTAGTACTCGTATCATACCTAAATCCTTTACCTATTGGTACATTTTCTTATATATTTTTATTCTAAATTGTATTTGTGCCTATTTCTTGTAAACTTTTGTAATAATATTATTATTTGATTGTCAATTTCAATTGTGGAGCTTTTGACAAAAACAACTTATTCCGTTTTTTTAACATCAGAAATAAACTTTCTATTTTCCTAGCTGTCTTTGGTTTCTGTAACACAATTTAACTCAGGGACATGTTTAAACATATTATTAATTGGATGTTACGTCATAGAAAAGTAAACATTGATGAGCAATTACATATTAATTACTTGATTAGTTATTTTTATAAGACATTATAGAAACTCTCAAACTTTTGTTATAAATGACGATTAAATGTTAGCGCTGAAAATTAGAATATTAAAACACATTTATCACCCAAACCGGTATATACAGTATTAATACAAAAATAATAACAAATCTAGATGACCGTCGCCTGGCCGAACCCGGTCACGCGGAATCCTCGTTCACGCCGTGATTATTTCTGTAAAAGAATTAACACATGAGAAATACTCAGTGAGGAGGCAATCAATTACAAAAGGTTCAGGCATTCACACACCGTACACACATGTTGGCAACTACGGGCAGTACCGCTAGTTACTACGGAACCTCTGCCGCTTCGGTGGTGATCCGGAGACAATCCTCTTAACCAACTGGATCAGATCACTACAGCCCTAACTGCTGCTACGCTGGCGACCACAGAATGTGGGTCACTACAGCCTTCCCTGCTGCTACGCTGGCGACCCTCGGGTTCACACGAGCGGCCACTACGGGACCACTGCCGCTTCGGTGGTGATCCGGAGACATTCCTCTTAACCAACTGGATCAGATCACTACAGCCCAAACTGCTGCTGCCGTTGGCGACACTAGATGTGGGTCACTACAGCCTTCCCTGGTGCTACGCTGGCGACCCTCGGGTTCACACGAGCGGCCACTACGGAACCACTGCCGCTTCGGTGGTGATCCGGAGACATTCCTCTTAACCAACTGGATCAGATCACTACAGCCCAAACTGCTGCTGCCGTTGGCGACCACAGATGCGGGTCACTACAGCCTTCCCTGCTGCTACCGTTGGCGACCCTCGGGTTCACACGATGCGGCCACTACAGTACCCAGTACTGCTCACATGCACACTCACAATCATACACACGCTAGATTAACTCTCTCACCTGAATCACTATAATATCGATGTTCTCACACTGAAATCTAGAAATAAACTGAAATAAAATACGTGAATACCAGTATCATTAAATGTAGCTCTTATCCAACAGCATCGGTTACGTACCTAAATGGCTAATTAGAGACAAAACATAATAAATTTAATAAAAATAATCTTACGCAAAATAATATCTGTGACACTTTACAATATAACAAGGAACTTGTGACTATAAGATACTTTTTTGCGAGAAAGTTTTACCAAACTGTATGGTGTCCTTGAAAGTAGATGTCGCTGTATTTACAATATTTGGATCTTCCACCATAGAACTAGAGACACGTAATACGGGCTTATGTTGTGAAGCGAACAGCCTGTAATCCGGGGAAAGAGGGCTGTGCCCCAATAAGTTGTTTTGTTGGTTGCATAAAAGAAAGTATTTATTGGAAACATTAAATATTATTTCGTTACAATTAATATAAAAATGAAATTTATGTTTTAAGTAGTTTTATTGTAAAGAAAGAAAGTCTTATAAAATGAGTTCTTTATACTATTTTTTTATATTTTGCGCCTTCTACAATTACTTACTCAATTTGTGATTATATTTGTAACCATTTCTACATTTTCATATAAATAATGTTCCCTAAATAAAAAAAATAATAATAATAATTTCGACATTATATTATTAAAATGAATTGTCAATTAACTAAAAATAAATTAGGTAAAAATGGGTTAAAGAAATGTCATCTAGCACCAATTACGTATCGCAATGGCTTCATTATGAACGCAAAATATTACAAAAATATTAAATAACTACAAATAAACACTAAAAAAGACCAAAACACATATCTACAATTAAATACATAGAATTATTATAATCAAAATGACAAAACGCCAAGTACACCGCGTCTCTTGTATTTACTGTAAATAAGCAACCAACATAACAACCTAGAGACACAGTCCCCTTTCCTCGGGCCTTGGACCGTTGGCTTCAAAACATTGTATACCCTAGCATAGGCGATTACGTGTCTATAGTTACGAGTATATGGTCGAAGATTTGGACTATGGTTGATTTTGCCAAAAACTCCACAATTTATTTCTGTACTGAATCAAGTTATTTATATATTCTTGAAACGGAAAACAATAATTGAAAAGAGCCTCGTGGCACCCCCTACGTGTCAGTGATCATGACCAGAATTTAAATTCGTAAAATCATACCTTGTTCTTATTACATAATATGTATTTAATGTAATTTATTGATACTATTTTGTATTCCCCTGGCATTCATTATAAATCTACCTCATGCTGATGTGTGTTTCCTAATAAAACGAGCGCAGTGGCAATACAGCATTATATTGATGCGGCAAGGGAGACAGAAACATATTAATTACAGTAGCTGAGGTATAGAGCACTTTGTCTTATTAGCTACGTTGCCAACACGATACCTGTTACATGAACTATCGTATTAATTATTATTCACCTTGGTGACAGGGCAATTGTTTGTTTCCTAGTTCGCTCTGATCACATTGGAAAATGATACATGAGCACACCTACTAATCTACTCGTATATACAATATGATTTGATTATCAAACGTGACCAGATTGGATAAAGTTTTCTTGATCATTTGCAATTGAAATGTATGCTTGAATCTGCCGACCGACTAATGCGTTTATGTGTAAAGCCCGTAATACACATGAGTCAGTATATCATCTTGGTTCTCGTAGAAATCCAATTTGATTTTTTTGTACTCCTTAATAACTGTCCAGCTGTCAGTTCAATATTCAAAGAAAAAATAGTACACTATTCAACAAGCATAATTATAATAATGTAGGGTATATTACACGAGGATAAAGTTTAGAATTCGAGCGCTAGGCGAATATTGTTAATATTAAACTTGGCTTAAATTGATTATACAATTCATAATTAATTCAGCCAATGATATTTAAGAATTTTACTTAATTACCATGTATATTGATAAGCGAATATACCCTTGACGACGTGATATAATCGCTTTTGTATATACATTGGGTCCCAAATGTAATATGGGCAGAGTAACCACCAGTAAACACGTTTTATTTATCAACAAACGTCAACTTTTTTATTTTTTTATCATCAAATTTATTCATTTTATTTATTCCCCCTTAACGTTTTTATTATGAGTAATATAAATAAATGGCTCATAACAGGTTTATTATGTTTTCGTAATACCACAGTATATCGGTTAAACGTTTCGCTCGCTTCTAACCAGTAGTGCACTCCATGGTTTTTTGAGACTAAAAAAATTGACCTTGCGACCAGTGGCGTAGCCATGGGGGTTTAAACCTTCCCCATTGAAAATATTAATATTTTCAAATGTATATAATTTAATTACGTAAGATATTAGCAACTTTGCCCGTAACAACATGTACAGCTGAACGGTCATTTTCGACATTAAGAAGATTAAACTCATGTTTGAGAAATACAATGTCAGAAAACAGACTAAATGGATTAGCCTTACTTAACATCTACAGAGATACCGGAATTTGTAGGGAAGAAATATTGCAGGAATTGACGAAAAAGAAAAGAAGATTAAATTATGATTAAAATTAAATATAGAATTGACTAGCCAAATAATTATTTTAATTTTATAACAATGAGTTTGTACCTGTTTTTTTAATAATATAATATATAAGTGGGATAATGTATGAGAAGTTATTTCGTATACAATTCCCCCCCCCCCTAGTTAGGCCATAAATTTTTGTGACATCTTATCCCCCTCCCCTATTTTAAAATCCTAGCTACGCCACTGCTTGCGACACTGGGAGGCGTGTCCTCACGTAGTTATCACTGTAGCCGTAGGATGGGTCTAGCGGCATGGAAAAAATATTTATCTAAAAAAATTTATACTATTGTAAAGAAAATATTGGTTACAAATTAATGACATTAATATCAGTTAAATTCCCACATCCATGCCCTGATTTTCCAGTAGAATATTAATTATTTTTTATTAGGGTTCGAATTTTTTATACTGTTAAATAAAATGACATTTTCTACTTTTATTATAAATACCTATTTTTTATTTATATATTTCACAAAGTTTAATCGTTATTACAATACGTATCGAAGGCAAGTCTTTCCTAACTTTTCTACGCAACTATTTAAAGTTTCACGATTATTGAATTTCCCGCCTTCGCATACCAAATTCTATATCTCAAAATAAAATAACATTTTATACTTTTATCATATATTGCTATTTTTATATTTTTTATTTATTTATTGTATAATGTTTAATCATTATTACAATACCAAGTTTACATTCATATCTATGTAGCGTTTTGCCGTTTTGAAACACAATTGCCGTTGCTGACCAAACTTATGAACTATTAACGTGAAAATGGAGACTTAACATGAATTAAATAAATAATTACCCATAATATGTAAATGCGGTTTAGAAATTAATATTATTTGATATATGTATATCTATATCTATGTACCTACATATTGGTCAATAAACGAGTATTGCAATAAAGTATTATTATTAACACAAATTACGTATTTATATATGTAGCTATGTTGAAATGATAAAGTAGTTCTAAATTGATAACCAGTAAATGTACTTTAATTAATTGAGTCGGTGTAAATTAATTTATATAAAATAATGATCAAATATATAGTAAGTTATATTTTATACCAACGAAAACGTAGGTGTAAATTCAATATTGGATTTGAATATGGAGTTAGAAACTCAAATGAAGTAATTAAATAAATTACATTTCCATATAATTCACTTCCAGTTCCTTATTTTCAGGCTTCTATTCCAACAATTGAATAAATTATCTCACAAGTATATTATATTAACGACCGTAATTCACTCTAATGGCGCTACGTCTGAAGTGAGAGTTTTTGAAGGAATAAAACGAGGTTGCAATGTACTGTATTAAATAAGAAGAATTACACGGTGTGAAGATGCTGTCAAAGGGATTATTATTTTATTCTATATAAGTGGTTTAAATATTAATAGTCTTTCGTGTGAGACCCTGAATTGTTAATTGAGATTCCAATACGTGTTACAATATCAAGAATCAAATGCTTTATCAATATATATCAATATATATATATATATATATATATATATATATATATATATATATATATATATATATATATATATATATATATTATTATATTAGTATATCATTAGTAGATATTGTAAATACTTCTACTAAGTAAACAATTCAAACTTCTCCGCCTTTTGAGTACCAGTTTGAGTTAATTAGATTTGATCAGAGTAAGTATGTGGTACATTTTAAAGTTTGCGGCGTACTGTATACGTCAGTTAGCTTTTAGAAACTTCATTGGCACTGTATCGAAACTTGGAGAGGCGCTGTCGTCTCAATGACAGAAACCATTTTACAGACACGTCAAAAGATTCTCTGTATTTGCTAGTGACAAGCACTTCAATTATAAACTACAAAGATGCGACCGCGATAGCAAAATCAACACATATCACGGCTGGTATTTTTAGATTTTGACGGGGGTGGTGGATATAAAGTATTGGAGTTTTTTCTAGCTCTTTACGTAATCGTTATTTCTGGGATCCGTAGTTTAAATATAGACAGGGTAAAAAATTCGTTTATTGCTTTTTATCCCACATCAACGTAGAAATCATGTTAAAAATAACACGTCGAGATTTTGGTAAATAAATACGCTTAAAGTAAGAGGGTGGATTGAAAAATTCACAGCGTAACACTAAACTGTATTGCAGGCTGTAACAGAAATAAGTACATTTAATTGATATCTCATCGAGAGCAACAATATTTCTTGGTAACTTTTTTTGCAAACCTTTTAGTTATTGTGTTAATTTTTTTTAAGTTTTGCCACAAATTTCATTACCTGCCTAGAAACAATAAAAATAAAATTTAAAAAAAGTTACTAAGAAATATTCGAGGAAATATTATTGCTCTCGAGGAGTTCTCCCATTTAATCTACGTATTTCTGGTGCACCTGTATGTGTCTCAAACTTGGAAGTATTTTTTTCCAAAAAATAAATTGAGAATTCGAAAAAAAGTTACTAGGAAATATTGTTGCTCTCGATGAGTTCTGTTACTGGTTAAATTTAATGTACTTATTTTGTTACACGCTGTATATTTTTTACATTATTTTGTAACACTGTCGTCTTTTAAGTTTCGACAATGGAATGATCCTGGTATTATAAAATGCATCGTCCTGGTCTGCAAAATACGTTATGACTGCTACAACTTTTCGTTGCCCTCTCAGGTGTTTTTCAAAGTGTCGGAAATAGGTGGACATCTGATGAAGCTATCCTGTGAACCGTTAGCATTCCAGGTCGCTTTTTTATAACTTCGCGAAGTTGATACAACAAGTTCGAGTATTGTCTTGTAATAGTTTGTCCCTTAGGTAGGTAACCCGCCATCTACATTCCCTTCCCGTCCCAAAAAGCAGAAACCATGACTTCACCAACGGACGGTACCACCCTCGGTACCACCAATGCTTTTTGGAAAGTGCTGAACCACTGTATGGGGTCTTGTGGCCGCGTGCTTGAGTGTCAGGTCGCGAATCTGGGGAACCGGGTTCGATCCCGACCGACGCCAAATATTTCGAATTTTAAATGGCACAAAATTGACCCCTGTGGTGCACTCTTCACGCCCGCAGTT
Source organism: Harpalus rubripes (assembly GCA_963082715.1). Lineage (NCBI taxonomy): Eukaryota > Metazoa > Arthropoda > Insecta > Coleoptera > Carabidae > Harpalus > Harpalus rubripes. The sequence goes on from OY720454.1 coordinate 32,117,490, forward strand.
AGTGATGCCGCGAGACGAGAAACGGCGAGAATCAATCCACTCTCGTCTCGTCTCGAAATTTCGAGACGAGATTACTCTTTATCTCGTCTCGTCATAATTTTTCTTGCCTTCTCTCGATCTCGACTCGAGAGTCTCGAATTTCTCGAATTTATAATTAGCAAAGAAACGAATAGGTACATTAATTAAAGCTGATTATTTTACTGTGTGGTTTTTAAATGGTTAGGTATTATTAACCGTTGCTGGGCGTGTCACTCCGTTTTATACGCAGATATTGGTAATTATAATTATATATTCGTATAGTGCGGGCACTTGAAGCTGGTGTGAAGAGTACACAATAGGTATCACTTTTGTTTTGTTTTTTTTTTTGCTAAATCCAAAATAATTTTAAAATGAATAAGTAAATATGAATATAAATGAAGAGGCAATTCAAATATTTATATATATATATATATATATATATATATATATATATATATATATATATATATATATTGATGAATATTTTGTTCTTTTATAGATACTTATATTTTAATTGCATAATTTTAAAAAAATCCATTCTAGATCTCGACTTTCCACTCTCGTCTCGAGCAAATCTCGCGGGCATTACTCTCGTCTCGTCTCGAATTGTCGAGACGAGAATAAGGTTAATCTCGTCTCGAAAATTCGAGAAATTTGAGACGAGATCTCGAAAATGCGAGATTTCGCGGCATCACTACCCGCAGTGAGTGCCCGTGTGGTGACGCCTGGTAAACGCCCGCACGGTACAAATATGTCATCATCATTACCGAAATCTGCGTACAAAGCAGATTGGCACACCCAGTAATGGGTAATATGCCGTGAATATATATATATATATATATATATATATATATATATATATATATATATATATATATATATATATATATATATATATATTTATATATATTTTCTGAACCACTGTACTTCCGTTGTTTCGACTGCTGCTTTGATTCAGGCTCATAGTGGTGAACCCATGTCTCATTGGTAGTAACAAATCTTTCCATAAACATATCAGGATCATAATCAAAACGGACGACGTCTATAAACTAAAGGTGTGTATACGTTTGAGACAGAAAACTTATGAGGCAAGGCGAGCTCGAACGGATGCCTCGTTCGTGAACTTTTTCGTTGCGAATGAGGTCACCTGAGGCAGTGAACGAGGCGCCGATTTAAATTGTGCGCGATCCATTCGGGCAGTTTTCTAGAAAACATGGCCGACGATTTGATAGTGTCTGCTACTGCGTTCATAGTGATTGCCGGATTATCGAGAAAGAAAAAGTGGATGACAAATCTTCATCGAAACAGATCGATTTCCGGGGGAAATTCATTATTAAATGATATGTTGGACGAAGAAGAAAATGGTCAATTTAAAAATTTCATAAAAATGTCATGGCAAAAGAATACGCAAATGAACAAATACGTTTGCTACACGTGTTCTCGTTACTTGTTCATTCGCGTCAGGAAAGTTGCCACGCTGCGCGCCGATGCAAGGTATGCACATGAAAAATCGTTCACGCCGAACCGAATAATAGTCTTTGATGTTATTCGCCGAATGAGCGGAGGCAATGTGCTGCGCTTCGGATTAACCTCCACACCCGAGAAATCGTTTGGATTCGGCTTGCCTCATTCTCATTCTGCTTTATATGTGCACCCATTCACAGAATTTTTTTGTGATTCCGAACTTGGTCAGAATGTTCGCATTTCAGAATGCATGATTGGTACTGAAAAACATGTTGATCTTGATTAATACCAACCTCAAATGATAACTTTTAAAATCGCTACAGTAAATCAAGGCTACCATATATTTCAATAATTACAGCATTCTGACGTACAATAGTTATTTATGATATAATAATTAAAAGTGACATTTTATTGTGTTAGAAGGAAATTTGGAACACGACAGGAAGCGGAGTTGTCCAAACCTTCGAACAAAATAAATTCATTTTTAACACTTATATTAAACACTATTTTTTCTACAAACACTACTTTTTTTCATTCATATGTCTAAAATGTCGATTTGTTGTTTCATTCGTCATTACCAAGGTAGGTCATTAATCCACTTTTATACTTTTAACACTAGTATTAAATGATCTGTAACTTTTTAACACTGGTGTTATAAAATGGCATGTTTAACCTTAAAAACAAACATTAAAAAGCCTACTTATGGTAAATTTGTATAAAAATACGTTTTTTACCTTCCGTCACCTTTAGGTAAGGAAGGTATTGTCTTTGGTCAAAAAATTCGGTGGTGAGTTTCTGATTCGTGTGTGTGTGTGTGTGTGTGTGTGTGTGTGTGTGTGTGTGTGTGTGTGTGTGTGTGTGTGTGTGTGTGTGTGTGTGCGTGCGTGTGTGTGTGACAAAATTTTCTAATGCGACAACTCTAATACCACAATTCCAAAAATTATAATTATTTCGTATTCCTCTTCTTTACATCCATGTGAAGAGCTGATTAGATTTTGGTTATAATTGGTCAACCGGAAGTACCCTCATTTGAAGATTTTAACAGTTTTTCTTGAAAAAACGATGTTAAATATCATTTTTTCACATTTAATGTTATTATAAATATTAAAGAATATTTTATTCTCTATACGATTTGAATGCATTTTATACTTCATATTAAATGGATATAGAGTTAAAAAATTATAAATAAATTAAATATCATATATTAGCCAGCTATGCTGTAACTCTGGAAACAGCTGCTATGTTAAAAAAATTCTGATTGAAAGGTGTCAGTGTCAAGTGCAGTTGACAGTATGTTTGTGTTATAATTTTACTGGAAATATGGGATCTTTTGCTATAAACTTTCTGTATGTAATTTGTATAAAATACATACAACTGCCTTAAGGTAATGTACAAGAAATGGAATCTTTTGCAAGGAACTTTCTATATGACATTTATACAAAATACATAGAATTGACGGAAGGTAATGTGCTGGCCACATCAGATTTTTAATTACATTTAGTTTTTTACCTTCCGTCACCTTTAGGTAAGGAAGGTATTGTCTTTGGTCAAAAAAATCAGTGATGAGTTTTTGATGAATAAGCACGTTTTAGAATCCCTAGAATACAATTTTACTATTTTTACGATGATGTCTGTGTGCGTGTGCGTGTGCGTGTGCGTGTGTGTGTGCGTGTGAGTGTGTGTGAGTGTGTGTGAGTGTGTGTGAGTGTGTGTGTGAGTGTGCGAGTGTGTGTGAGTGTGTGTGAGTGTGTGTGAGTGTATGTGAGTGTGTGTGAGTGTGTGTGAGTGTGTGTGAGTGTGTGTGAGTGTGTGTGAGTGTGTGTGAGTGTGTGTGAGTGTGTGAGTGTGCGAATGTGCGAGTGTGCGAGTGTGTGAGTGTGTGAGTGTGTGAGTGTGTGAGTGTGTGAGCGTGAGCGTGTGTGTGTGTGTGTGTGTGTGTGTGTGTGTGAGTGAGTGAGTGAGTGAGTGAGTGAGTAAGTGAGTGAGTGTGTGTGTATGTATGTGTGTGTGTGTGCGCGCGCGTGCCTACGTGCGTGCGTGCGTGCGTGCGTGCGTGTGTGTGTGTGTGTGTGTGACAAAATTTTCTAATGCGATAACTCTAATACTACAATTCCAAAAATTATAATTCGTGTTCCTCTTCGTTACATCCATGTCAAGAGCTGATTAGATTTCGATTATAATTGGTCAACAGGAAGTACCCTCATTTGAATATTTTAACAGTTTTTCTAAAAAAGATGTTAAATATCTTTTTTTACATTTAATGTTATTATAAATATTAAAGAATATTTTTTTTATTGTCTATACGATTTGAGTGTATTTTATACTTGGATATAGAGTTAAAAAATTATAAAGAAATTAAATATCATATATTAGCCAGCTATGCTATAACTCTGGAAATAGCTGCTATATTAAGAAAATTACGATTGAAAGATGTCAGTGGCAAGTGCAGTTGACAGTATGTTTGTGTTATAATATTACTGGAAATATAGGATCTTTTGCTAGAAACGTTCTGTATGGAATTTGTATAAAATACATACAACTGCCTTAAGGTAATGTACAAGAAATAGAATCTTTTGCAAGGAACTTTCTGTATGACATTTATACAAAATACATAGAACTGACGGAAAGTAATGTGCTGGCCACATCAGATTTTTCTGAAATAAAATTGACTATTCTGAATTACAATTGACGAGTCTTGAAATTAAAATGATATTGAATTACAAGTGACGCTTTCTGAAATTAATTTAACCCTTTCGGAAATACAATTATTGGAAAAGGTGTAGAATTTATCAAAATACACATTGAAGTTACTATAATAATAGGAACCGAAATGTCGGTGTTTGTTAAAAAAAATTCGCCAATATACATCAAGGACTTAAATACCATTAATTTTTCCCTTTCATATTATACCTACAGTCAAAAAATACTATCAATATACTGTATTATGAATTAAAAGTTTATGCATGTATCTGTCAATCCATTCTACAACTTTTCTGTCAAATCATTTGCTTTTACAATGTTTCTATTCGAACTCTTAAATAATTTACATCATCCTATGTCATTCCTTTATGCTTCCACTTTTACTACGACCTGTGTCATCCTCTCAACTCTTAACTCAAAGTATTTCCAACTTGCCGGTAGCTCCAGTCTCCGGGTTAATAACGATTTTAAAAATTCATCCTACACTCTTTGTAACATACGACACGGTTTATTTTAATTGCGAACTACATTATCCCCACACGTGTAGGGTCGTTTAAAATTTAAGAGACCAGACCACAAGATGGTGAGAAGTAATGTAATTAGGAGTATTAATTTTGTGCATCAGCTGAGATATAAGAGGGTTCATACAATTTATACGCAAAGCGTAGATATAATGAAGTTTTCTTTTTATATACGAGTAGAAGATACATGTAGAGCTTTTAGGTTACGGATATTTATCATTCAATTATTTGGTTCCATTTCAACAGTTCTGGAAATAGAAATATATAATCACCCCTTCCAGCTATGTATGCGGAAAAAAGAATACTTGGAACTATATAACATGACAAGTCGCCTAGATATTTTATAAAACAACGAACAGCTTACTTATAGCTTGTATATTTCTCTAAATATATCAACAATAACCTAACGCACAAAACTTCAAGCACGAGTTTTGTGCGGTAAGTTATGTTAAGGTATATTTCGAAAAAATGCAAGCGAAAATGTCCAAATATTCATAATACAATGTGGCCGTAACCTGTTGGTCGTTTTATAAAACGTCTAGCCAGATTGTAAAACATCCCTAAGTCAATGAAGGTTTGACAATCTGGCCACGTTTTCTAAAACGCAGGATTTTACAATCTGGCTACGATATATTCATAAATATTTGTTATGAAGTCGCATGGCTGAGTGTGTTAAGTGATCATGATCAATTAGAGTTCTGACGGCCTGGGTTCAAAACGAACCGACGTTAAACTTGCAAATTATTACAATTTTCAAATAACACAAAAGTAACTCTTTATATGGAGGAACTCTATCCATGACAACTTTGAGAACCCGCGAGGTGACGCTTGCTAGTCATACTACGTACAAACAAAAAAATCTCATTACAATGCCGTTCATTATATGTCTGGCAAATTTTTTCCGACTGTAAAGGTTGTTAAAATAATTTTTTTCTACAGTCTATACACAAAGTAGCCATTTGCGCTCTCTTTTGTCAACGCAAAATGTCACTTTGCCGCTCATGCGCGACAAAGTAGAAAAAATGCTCGTTGTCCAAATTTCTAACTATACAATGTTGAGAAATGTCACTTGTCTACATTCTTAATAGAAACGTTTAGTCAGGAACTAATGACACTGTAGTTACACATTTACCACCTTCACAAGTCAATCTGACATATAACTGCTCTGTCGGTATATTACATAACCAAACAAAATGCCGCCGTGCTGTGAAAATAAAATATGGCATTTATTTAGAAAAACGAAAGTATAAAATGCTTAGATTAGATTGAAGCAATAGCGCAAGAAGAATGGAAAATAATGATAAATTAAAATTAAATAAAAAATAAATTGTGTGAATAGTTGTGCTGCCACCTGCAAAAGTTTGTGTCGACGCTCCCAATGAACATCCTTTTTCCACTGCACTAGTTTAATGTACTTGAAACAAATAAATTATACAAAAACTTATAATATTCATTAAAAAATTGGCATTAATTTTTTGTAAAAACGAAAGCCAAAACAATATCTTGAAGTCATATTTGAATACGTTCCTATCTTCACTGCAAAACTATTGAGTAATACTGTAAGTACAAAGTGTACATTTGATTATTTTTTGTTATGATGGAGGACTGTAGAAAAAATCGTGTGTGTGTTTCGAGCGAAAATGGACATTGTCGATTTCGAGAGAATGCCGCGCTCCTGCGTCGCGCGTCATCAACCTCTCAATTGACAATGTCCCATTTTGCGCTCTTAATATAAAAATAGCTACTTTGTACTCCCACTTTAAAAACTTCTGGAAAAGTCAATGTTAACCTTTATGAGGTGACGCCTTGTAAACGCCCGCACGGTACAAATATGTCATCATCATTACCGATATCTGCGTACAAAGCAGATTGGCACACTCAGCAACGGGTAATATGCCGTGAGCATATATTTATTTATTTATTTATTTATATTTAGAAATATTTTAAAAAGAAGTGTGTGAAAGATTTAATAATATTAAAATGGAGTTTAGTCATATTAAATAAATATTTAAAAACATTGTATACAAAATAAGATAGTTTTAATAACAAATGCCATTAAGAAAGCTTTCAATAAAATTTCAAATATATACAGTTCCTATATTCTTTCTTTTCGTTAATAGTAGAAAAAGACTCGATTGGAATGTCCATGTCCATATCCACTCGCGTTGTACAAATTACTATTAAGAGCTTGAAGTACTGACAAATTTTAAAAAATCGTTTCATGAAAGTACTTTTTTAAAAAATCTACCATTTTCCATTGAGCTCGTTTCCTGAATTCCAGTTTTGGTGATAGAAGAAAAATAAACTTATTTCTATTAATGTATCTGTTTAGTTCCACAATTGTTCGTTCTCAATCTTTTACGAGTATCATTTTGTCGTTTCTTTTCTTTTGTATATAACAATGTGACCCTGCTCTTGCAATATTGTGATTGGTAGTTCTGAAGTTTGTAAGTATTCTGTAAATGTCCTACTTTTCGTCCAACATCAAAGTTCGCATTTGTTCGCTCTATTTTATACTTTGGAAACTCATAATAATGTTAGTTGAAAAAACATTTTATTGTTTCAATTATTCGCTTCGAAAGTAAAGCAAAACAGAACTGGAAACTTCCATTATTAATATATTCAAAAGTTTCTTAAGTTGCTCTATTTTTCTTCAAAATACTCATTTTCAACAGATCATTATTTTGCTGCATTGGAATTTCCAGCCTTTTAATATTCATGTTTAATGTTGCAGAGACATTTTTGGAAAATTCTCTTTGGGGGTATAATAAAATTATAAATTCTGTGTGATATGCTACTAAAATTGCTCGTTTAAATTATGACTTACTTTCTGAAATTTAATTATTTTCCCGTAATGAGCTAGTAAATATGAAAACATTGTCATATTCTTGTCTTCACTGAATTACATTTTAACTTAATTATTCTGATTATAAAGTAAAATTTACGCTTTAAATAAGTTACATTTTTGAGATTGATAATAAAATTCAGTAAATATTTTAAACTTAGCAGTTTTGAATAATAAATAATCTATTGAAAAACAAGTAACAAGTACTACAATGATCCTTATTGTAAGACGAGTACATTTTGCTTAAACGAACCGAGTTACGCAAAGAACGAATGGACATTGGAATACGTGTTTTTCATACTATTTTTCCTATTTTGCATTAATTTACTTTTATTTCAAAATTATTATTGAAAGATATATTAAAATATCAAAGCTGGTAAAAGTGATAGTTTCAATAAACATTTAAAATTTAATTTATTTTACATTTAGACAACAATTGTTTAGAAGTTAGGTTATAAAGTTACAATTTATATTGATTGTTATGAACCTACAAATAAATACTTTCTAATTTCATTTAAGAGAGTTCTTTACTGTTTGATGTAATTATTTTAGTTTAAAAATCCAATTGCAGTATTTTTCCATGAGTAATGATAAGTTATGACAACTAAAATAAAAGATAATCATTTGACATTTAGACTGTTACCTACTTCACAAATAATAAAATCCCCGAACACAGTTGTACAAAATTCACTTTGTGAACGGGAAATAAGAAAAGTCAATTTACTCCGTTTACATGTATTCAATAAGTTCTAATAACTTTACATATTTAAAAAACTTTTGTGGAACATAAACTGACATTCTTAATTCCAGCATACATGGCGAACATATCTCAAACTAAAAGTATAATTAAAAGATTTGAGAATTAGAAATATCACAGTGCACGTTCAAGTGCTTCTTCGTTTACTATTCACCTGCGAATTTCATTATGAGAGCCATTTTTCATTTGCTTCTTACTCGGGTATAAAAAACATTTGAGCAACAAGTTAATACTTATTGCATCCAATAAGTTCACACTTTTAGTCTAAGTTAATTAGTGAAGCAACAATCACCATATTTTAAAAAAAAACATTTTATTCGAGTATTCGTACTTTATTATTTAAATTCTACACCCTTTATAATGACCTACAAAATTTTATTACGGCTTATTACCGATTCCTGGGGGTGACAGTCTACTTCTATTTGCAGATTTCGGTAATGACTACGACAATTGATAAGTGTGATTAGTGAGCTGTTGACTAGCATTGTTTTTCCTCTGTCAGTTGTTTCTGGATTATTTTAGAAAAAAATCTGATGTGGACACCACACGACTTCCTTGTACGCAAGACTAATATGAAGTATAGACTCAATTATAAAATTGCACGTATTTGACGTAATTTCACATTAATTTTTTTTTTGTTATTTTTGTCTTAATCCATAGCAAGCTTCTTTACAAAAACCAAAAAGTATAAAGTTTTAAATTTACATATCTCGCTTATACAAAGGGCTAATTTAATAATACTTGATGTGCTAGACGCAGAATTTAATTCTCTAAAACTCTTATTTGAAGCATTTATTTCTAAAATCAAAATGAAACCATTTTATTCAAGAAAAACTGTTAACAACTTCAGGTAATATATCACTTCCGGTTAGCCTGTTTTAACCAAAATCTGCTGTTATTCCAATTGATATAAAAGTCTTATATACTAAATTTGAAAAGTTATAAACAACGTACTTAATATTATGAATATTTTTATGCCAAAAATTAGTTTTGTACCCAAAATAAATTATAAACCCTGGTTCACAGCAGAAATTTTACAACAAATTAAAAACCGAGATGATATATATATATATATATATATATATATATATATATATATAAAGTTTTTATTTACAAGAGATCAAAAAGATTGGTGTGATTATAAAAACCAAAGAAACAAAGTAGTATCTAATATTAGAAAAAACAAACAGCAATATTATATTACTAATGTTGATGAAAATAGAAATGATCCTAAAAATATGTGGAAAACATTAAAGTGTATTATATCGGGTAAACAGATAGAAAATTATGATAATATAGAATTTAATTTTAGAAAATGCTCGGATAAATCAGAAATAGCAAATGAATTTAATAAATATTTTATAAAAAGTATAGAAGAAATTATAACAGCTATTCTAAAAATAGATTTTGTACCAAATTATACATATTTTTCGTGTAAAATTGAGTGTTTTCAATTTCTTAACAAGGACACGTTAAAAGAAATAATAGTATTGCCCAATAAAAGTAGTCCAGATGATATTGACATTACTTTATATAAACTAATATATAATGAAATAGAAAATAAGTTGCTTAATTTACTAAATAGTTCATTAGAATTAGGAATTGTTCCTGACATGTTGAAAATATCCACTATAGTTCCAATAAGAAAAGTAGTTAAAACAGTTAAATGTGAAAATTTTAGGCCTATTAATACACTACCTGCTATGGCAAAAAATTTAGAAACCATTGTCTATAGGCAAGTCTATAATTATGTGGAAGAAAATAAATTATTATCTAAATATCAATCTGGTTTTCGACATAATCATAGCTGCGAATCAGCATTACAATACTTAATTGGACAGTGGAAAGATTGTGTAGATGAAGGCTTTATAGTGGTAAGTGTTTTTTTGGATCTTAAACGTGCCTTTGAAACTGTAAACAGAGAAATGTTATTAAAGAAATTGAAAATGTATGGTTTTACGGGTATAGTACTCAAATGGTTTCATAATTATTTAGTAAATAGAAAACAAAGAGTTAAGTGCAACAACATGTACTCTGAAGAAATGGATTCTACATATGGAGTGCCACAAGGCAGTATATTGGGACCATTACTCTTCATATTATATATAAATGATGTACAAAATATTTTTAAATATTGCAAATTTCATTTATTCGCTGATGATATGGTAGTTTATATCACTGGTAATAATAAAACTGAAATTACTATGAAATTACATACAGATATCGAAAATTTACATACATATCTCTGTAAAAATAATCTTAAATTAAATGTTGACAAAACCAAAGCAATGATTATAGGTAGTAACAAAAAAATTATGAATTTAATTAACGATAATTTTATAATTTGTATTGATAATACTAATATTGAAATAATACGAAGTCTTAAATATTTAGGAATGATTATAAACAGCAATCTAAAATTGGAAGAACATGTTAACTATACGTGCAAGAAAATTTCAAAGAAAATTTATTTCTTGAGAAGGTGTAGCCAGTATTTATCAAAAATAGGACGGGAAATTGTATACAATACTATAATTCTACCTCACTTCTTTTTTATGGGATCAATTATGTATCTAAGCAATCAAAGTGATATGAACAAGTTACAATTGCTTCAAAATCGTGCAATGCGCACAATTTTAAAATGTAACAGATACCAGTGTAAATCATATGTTATTACAACTAAATTGGTGCAATATTAAAGATCTACTAGAAATTCAAATAATAATATTTATTCATAAAATAAAAGTAGGAATTCAGCCAGAATACTTTGAAAGTAAATTAATCAAAATTGAAGAGAATCATGACCATAATACTCGACAAAAATACGAATATTATATTAAGCAAAAAAACACCCATCAAGGACAAAATACTTTATTATTTAAAGGCGTACAAATATACAATAAGTTCCTGATAGTTTAAAGATTTTAGATTTAAGATTGTTTAAAATTAAAGTAAAAGATTATTATTTACACAAAACATAGTGTTTTATTTACTTACCTAGCTTTAAAGATTGTTTGTATACTCAAATGTTATATAGTAGATAAGAAATTTGTATTACTGTAATTGTATAGCAATTAAGCTAAATAAAGTTATTATTATTATTATTATTATTATTATTATTATTATATTTTATTATAGTTTTTCATTAAAATCTATTATAGGCTTCAAATAAAGTACCATTTCTGGAAATTATGTAATGACCAAAAAGGGAGGTGCACAACTAGATGTTATAGAAGTCCTGAATACAAAATTTCAACTTTTTACGGCTTACCGTTTTTGAGTTATGCGAGATACGTACGTACGTATGTACGTACGTACAGACGTACATACAGACGTCACGATGAAATTAGTCAGAATGGATTTAGGGATGGCCAAAATGGATATTTCCGTTGAAATCTGGAAACCGAAATTTTTCGCGAATACAATACTTCCTTTACTTTGTACAGGGAAGTAAAAAAATTATTCAAATAACTTATAGAAAAATTACTTGTACTCATATTTTATTTGTGGGGTCTAGTGAGCGCTGCCTGAGTGTCAGTCACGAATCTGGGCCAGCGATCCCGACCGACACCAAATATTTCGAATTTTAAATGTCACAAAATTGACCCCTGTGATGCACTCTCCACGCCAGCAATGAGTGCCCGTGAGGTGACGCCTGGTAAGCGCCCGTGCGGTGCAAATATTTCAACATTACCGATATCTGCATACAAAGCAAATTGGCACAACCAGCAATGGGTAACAAGCCGTGACGATATAAATATTTATTTATGTTTTATTTGAAGTTTCTGCTTCAAAATAATCCATAAACGATTGACATAAAAACTTGAGAAAATATTAATATGAACAACTGCATAAAAAAGTTTTTTAAAGAAGATTTATACATAGTGATTTCTACTTCAGAATACAAAACGAAGCATATCTTGAATAGCTTTTACTTTGTAAGCATTCAATCCTAGTATTTCCAAAGGAAAAATAGAATAAAAAATCGCTTCGTTTATGAATATGCAACACATACTCTGCAGAATATCTCTGCAGTTTGTTTTTCTAGTTTTTTTTTCTGATGTTATTGTCCAGAATGCAAATATTGCTGGACGCGGGACTAGATTTTTCATGATTTGTTTATTAAATTTTGCTGGGATGTTTTGTTTGTTTGTACTGATCATTTTGTACAGAAAAAATCATGAAATTTGTGAGCTTTGCTGAATATGGAATGTGAAATTAGCCGGACATGGATACTGTTGTTTCTGATGAAAAAAATCCCTAAATTTTGATTAAATTTGCAGCAAATACAAAAGATAAAATGAGATAGTAGTACTTTGACCCGTTAGATACTGCACTTGAAACTAGGACCTTCCTTCCTAGTAAGATGCTTTACGAATTGATCTTCAAAGTGCACTTGAAATCTGTGAATTTTCCACCTGTCTTTTGCTATTATTACACGAGTAGGTGCGTACACGCTATGTCATCACTCGGTTTTGCTGACCACGCCTGTAACCCTGCAAGGAGGTGTTCAGTGGCGTGCACAATATGAATTTTTCTCTATTAATATTTTTTGTTAAAATATGGATTTTTCATTGAATCAGAATTAAATACAATGTAAAAATAACATTTTTAAATTTACTACCAAAAATATATGTCAATCACAATTCTTCTTTACAAACTAGCTTTATACTCCATTACATAAATAATAGTTTACAACATAGTAAAATAATTTTAATATAGAAATAAGTTACAAATTTGAATTGTGTAATAAGTCTATTAAATTTTGTCGCATTTCAGTACTTGAAATGAGAATGAAATTAATTTTATTTGGAATGTGTTAGGTATAGGTATCAACATTAACATTGTTAGTTTAATGAAATAATAATAGGACAGGAATGTGTATTTAAACTAAATTATTAAATTTTATATGCGTATAAATATCCACGTATTGTTGGCGGAACCAATTTAATATTTCATAAAATATTATTATAATAAACTAATATAAAGTTTAATTTACAACACAGAAAATTTATCTACTCATTTTGTGTACATATTTTGTTGCAAAACTATTTTCATAAGCAGTGTAATCCACGCTTGCAAAATTTCATTACTGTATGGCGTGTATTGTGCAAATTATTTGCATAAACATCTGACAGCTTTTATAAACATGTATTTGTTTAATATTACCAGAGTACAGCTTTGCTATTATATGCAGGATAAATTTTTTAATTAATCCTGTATTGCAGAATAATCACTCTTCGGTAACAATGACACCGCGCCATGTTGCTAAATCCGTTCTGAAACAAAAGAAGTCTGAAAAAACTAAAATTGTTAAAGCGTGTGGCCGTCAACGCTATAATTGACATGTGAACATTATTGTTTCGCCAAGCTCATACCAGGAAATTGCTGAATATACATTTCAGTAATATTGATGACTAGACGAAACTCCCTGTAACGGGCTAACGGGACGAAATATTTTGATGTTATTCGCGTCACAAGTGACGTTTATATTGATATAAATATAGTTGATTGAATCGGTCTTGTCACTTTATTATATTGCCTATGCGTTGACAACAGAATGGCGCTATTACATCGATTTAGTTAGCGAAATTGTCATTTTTTACCTCCTGCTACCCTTGGTAAGGGAGGTATAGGGATCGTGCTAAAAATCGCATATCGAGATTTTGGTAAATGGCCACGTTTTAAGGTCCCTAGAATCCAATTTTAACATTTTCACGATGATGTCTGTGTGTATGAGTGTACATTTTGTATCTCCCAGTTAATCCTCACGTCATCGATTTCTGATGCAAGAATTACAAAACTTTTATCTAGCATCTTTGTCGTACAAACACTGCATATATGAGACTTTTATTCGCTACCTCATTGTCGTCCGTGCTTAGGAGGGGTATAAGCTATCTTTGTCTAATCAACGGTAAAAATGAAATAGAAACTGTATTGTAACCGCGGCAACGAGTGTCATTTTCAAATATTTGAATTATTTGAATATTGATATCATTCTGTCATTCATGTGATTAAGGTGATTTGGCGTCGATAATAATTTGTGCTTCGTTTTCGTTGCGTTTTGGTAATTTTGTTAATTCTTATGATTATACATATTGTGCATTTTGCTATTGCAAAAACGGTGTTTCTAAGATGTCCGACATTTATTTCAACATATTGCCTTTAGACAATACCAGTTTTGACATTACATCATAATTATTCAATTGCGAAACATGTCACTTCGGATTTTGATGAATAATAATATTCACACAGTATGTGCATATTAGCCAACAACAAAATTATTGCAAACAAAATATTGGAAATGTCAAACATGACAGAGTCCTGTCATACTCTACCTTATATCAAACTAGAAAATTAAATCCCTATATTAAAACTATGGAAACAATATGACGTCATCAATTCCCTCCCTCCCCTGGCGATTTGAACCATATGTTTACTAATTGATGACGTCGGGATCACGTCGTGTATATATATATATATATATATATATATATATATATATATATATATATATATATATATATATTACAGAAAAAGTTCGAAATACAAGGTTTTAAAATTTTCTGAATGATAGTATTTGAATTAGAGTGGAGGATCCACACATACATACACATACACACACCCTCACACACACTCACTCACACTCACACTCACCCTCAAACTCACACTCACATTCACGCTCACATTCACGCTCATGCTCACACTCACTCTTACACTCATACGCACGCACGCACGGACTCACGCACGGACGCACGCACGCCCCGCACGCACACACACACACACACACACACACACACACACACACACACACACACACACACACACACACACACACACACACACACACACACATATATATATATATATATATATATATATATATATATATATATATATATATGTGTGAGTGAGTGTGTATGAGGGTGTGTGTATGTATGTGTGGATCCTCCAGTCTAATTCAAATACTATCATTCAGAAAATTTTAAAACCTTGTATTTCGAACTTTTTCTGTAATGGAAAGAGCCCATTAGATTTTGGCGAAAATCGAAAAACCGAAAATGGTACTTTACTAGAAGCTCAAAATAGTTTTTCTTCGAAAAATACCTTTAAATGTTATTTTTTCGAGACTAATGTTATTATAAAATTAAAGATTATTAAATTTTCTATATATTTGCATTAATACTTTTTCTAAAAAAAATTATAAAAATATCAATAATTTAAATCCCAGAGTCTACGCTTTAAACAAACAAAACGCAGTTATTCAAATGTATGTAACTGACAGATAAATGTCACTATCAAAGAACTAATCATTTCAAAATAATATTAGTAACGTTTTAAAAAGGAAAAAGTAAATAGAACAATAGAAAAGGAATTCAATACAGTTTCCAGCATAAGTAAATATGTAGGTATGTATTTAGATTAATAAAAATAA
This sequence comes from Harpalus rubripes, assembly GCA_963082715.1. Taxonomy (NCBI): domain Eukaryota; kingdom Metazoa; phylum Arthropoda; class Insecta; order Coleoptera; family Carabidae; genus Harpalus; species Harpalus rubripes. Next base: position 32,133,230 of record OY720454.1, read on the forward strand.
CGATTCACAAAAAATGTTTAAGCTAATCCTCATTTTTTGATTAGTGAATTCCATTCTATCCCGGTATTTGAAATTTAATCTTCATTTTATTATAGCTCCGGTGACTCAATGGTTGGAGCAACGCCTCATGTCATGAGTGCCCTCGGGGCTATGGGTTCGAATCCCACTAAGGCATGGATATGTGTGAATGTGAACCCACTGTAATTGGGATTTAATCCTGTTGAGGAGTTTAAAAAAGGTTGTTACTTTGATTAGATTAGACTATATTTTTAGAAATAAACTGTCAAAATTAGAGTAAAAATAATGATTAACTTAATCTTTTTTGTGACTCGGGCTGTAAATGGCGGGAGGTATTGTGTTGGCCACACCAGATTTTTTACTTCAAAAACTTGACATGCATTCCTTAGTTGCACCATAACTCCATAACTCGAAATTGCTATTTGATCATTCAAACTTCTCGGCACATTAAATCACAAGATTCTATTTTATCAGAGTACAAAGGGCAATTTTCATAATCGGGCCCCCTTTAAGACTTTATTTTAAAGCAATGTTACAGGCTACACTGGTCGCTAAAGTGCTAAAGTTATATTATGAAAACGCACACAACTTTAATTTAAATTAAAGTGTTAAAGTGAAGATAACGTTTATTATGAAAACCACCTTAAACGTTAACGGCCGGTTTCATAATAATTCGTAAAAGTGAACTTTACATAAAATTAAACTTTATTTTAAAGTGACTTTATATACACTTTAAAATATGTACGTTTCATAATAAAAATTTACTTTACTTTAAGTAAAGTAGTTCTAAAAAAGATTTTAGAACTAACTGTTGAGTTAAAAATTGTATGTTGTGGTAAGATTGACTGTCAGAATAATACATTTTAATTATGTCTACAAGAAGTAGAGGTGTTGGAATATAAGAAAACGAAAACTACAAAATTCAATGAATAGAAAAGGTGAACAATTTTATACGTTGGGTTACTGAATATTTTAATATTTATTTGAAAATTTTTTTAGGATTCAGCTTGGCAAAAAATTGAACAGGCTGTCATGGCTAAATTGAAAATACATTAACTTGAAAATAACTAGAAATTATGGTTTGAAAAACAGAACAATGTCAAGAAAACTACTGGTGGCCTGCCATAATAAAAGATATTGCTTTATTGGATTTTTAAAAATGTTAATAAATATATCTTTTAATTTATTTATGTTGCTAATTTTATTATTTCTTCTATCTGTTCCAATACAAATAAAATTGTATTTTCCTTAACCTAAATCTGTCATAAAATTCTTTTTCGTTCCATATATTTAATTATTAATTTCTGGCTAATATACTTTTCATTGTTTAATATTAACTTCTTCTTCTTGATGAATCGAAACTGTTAAGTTAAATTTTCACTTTAAGCTCGGAAAGGAACTCTCGCATGACTTTATTTTAAAGGACTTTAAACTAACAACTTTAATTAAGTTGAATTATGAAACGCTTTTTTCACGTTTAGATCAAACTTTAAAATTATAAAGTAACTTTATATTTATTATGAAACCGGCCGTAAGTCTTGCAAATGTTTATTGATCATTGAAATGAACAGCCCTTATTTAGATGTTCATCTTAACGGTCATTGGGTTTTGGAACTGTAAAATAATATTAGAAGGAACAATATATAAATATAAATAAATATATCATCACGGCATATTACCCATTGCTGGGTGTGCCAATCTGCTTTGTACACAGATTTCGGTAATATGCAGTGGCGGCGCTAAGGGGGAGCCAGGGTGGGCGCGTGCCCACCCTAAAAAGTCTTGTGCCCACCCAAGTGCCCACCCACTACCAACATACAAATAATTTTTCTATATATAAAATTTGTGAATAAAAGTTTATTTTTAATTCTGAACATTATTTGTAATTTATTTTGTTCTAAAATTAATAGGCCAGAAATTACAGCCATATGAAAATTTCACCATTGTATTTCTGTGATTTGGCAATTTATTTTTGTACATGAAAGAGAGAAAACATGCAGCTTCACATCCCTTGAAAAGATGTAACTTTCAATTAAAAAGCATTTGACTTGGAATGAATAAAAATTTGGCTGCGGCTCTTTTTTTCTGCTAACCTTTGCATGACTTATTGTAATCCCCCCCCCCTGGTGCCCACCCTACATTTACATCCTGGTGCCGCCACTGGTAATAAGAATACATATATTATTTATTATTATAAATTAGCAGGTGTACCTATTTTTTTAGACGATAATTTCGTGATATAGACTTTAGCCCTTTAGCTTATAACAAATCAGCTAGTGTATCCGTATATCGAACGGTAATTCAATGAAATAATAGACTTTTTCAACTCCGAGAGTACCAATCAATATCTTTTCTGTGAAGTCATCACATTTTGACAGTTCAGATATCTAATGTAGTGTAACGATTATTTATTTGGCTAAAGTGTAAAAATCTAAGGAATATTATTAATTAATATAATACTTATTTAACTGGCAAGCGTGTTGATGCGGACGATTAATGATTAAGACAGTTTAACGCGTGAGCGTAACGGGCGCATTAATTGTTGGGATCAGTAATCGTCAATTAACACACGTGTTACAATATTTTTCCGTTGACGCAGTTTGGAGAAAATCTATTTTTTTTAGATTAGTACCTAACATTTGACACATAAATTTTGACAATTGTTCAGCAATGTTATATGGTATCTATATGTTTACCTACTAAAATATTTTGTTTATAAAAATCATGCATTAATAGGGGTCATTAATAAATGATTTTCTATGCATTAACATATACTATTAATAAACGGTCAACGGAAAAAGTTTTATTAAACTATACATAAGAAAAATACTATAAAAGTAACAAACACTATGATTAAACAATTAAATAAATAAATATATCATCACGGCTTATTACCTATTGCTGGGTGTGCACCGATATCTGTAATGATGAAATATTTTCACTGTGCGAGCGCTTACAAGGCATGACCTCTCGGGTACTCATTGCTGGCGTGAAGAGTGCACGAGTCAATTTTGTGCCATTTAAAATTCGTCGGTAAATAAATGAACAAAAAAAAACAAATATAGACGTTAACTTAAGACTAAGAATATTATTAAAACTTAATCACTAAGATTATTTATTTAAACAATTCACACTACGCACTATTTATTTGACGATATTTATGTCACTAATTATTTATTTCGACTGACTGGATTTGACTCATCTTACTCCCAAAGAGCTGAGAACTGAGTCGCCTTATATAACTGCTCTCATAGCTTCTCGAAAGCTCTCGAACCTTCTACACACTCCCCCATATGTTCTAGTAACTTCACTCAGTGGCGTCGCTATACTGATGCCCGGTTTCACCAACATCAAATAAATCTTCAAAACCATAACACAAATGAAGGTATTTATTCTAGCTGTCATATTTTTCTCTTATTCTACGAATAAGCTATTCGAAGATTTATTTGATGGTGAAACCGGACGTCAGTGGTGTCGGGTCCGCGCGCACATTACTGTAGGTTATAGATTGCATCCTACAACTTTCTAGATATGTACATTTCGTTCGTAAAAAGTTTAGAACAGCAGCTTCAACAATTTCTTAAGGTTCTTCCGAGGGTTCTTCGCTGTATTCTTATTGTATTACAATTTATATTTAAAAAAAACAACGTAAATGTAGGTAGAACTTTAAATTCTCGAATTAAAATTTGCGAAAATTTTATTTTGGTTATAACAAAAATATGTGTTGTCAGGGGTGAATCTCAAAAATGACAATCACAAGCTTTAAATTATTAAAATTTGGTTTTTGTGTTGTTTCTTTGCGGTGATGAAATAGTTATTTGTGTATCAAGAGCGTAAAGTGAATCTTTATTGCTCGTGCTCGTAAATTGAAGCGCGAGCGTAGCAAGCGCTACAATCGAGCTAGAGCAATAAAGATACTTTACGCTCTTGATACACAAATAACTATTTCATCACCGCAAATGTACATTCACCAACAGAATAAAGTTGTAACTTAATTAAATAAATAAGTTGGTAGCGTACCTAACTTCGTATTGTTTGTAGCACATTTGTAGTGTAAAACTGAACCTAACGTATATTTTAGATTTCGTAAGTATTGTTTTAATAAATTAAAATTTCAACAATGATATGTATTTATCTAAGCGTTCCTTAGTAATCATTAACTTTACGATGACAAAAGAGAGCATAAATATCAACTTTTCATGGTGCGGTCGTAAAAAAAAATATTACATATACCTACCTCAACCTCTCATAGGAGAGAATTATATTTTTCCATCGGAATTTTTTGCCCGAGAGCGTAATTCGAGGGCTTTAAATTGCACTTCGAGAAAAATTATACATTTCTCTACCTTGATGTATAGAATATGTACCTACTATTTTCCACGACTGAGACAGAAAGTCGGTTTCTACCACAGAATAATTGAAACTTGAAACAACACATTTTTCTCTTCAAGGGCAGAAATAATCTCAACTATTATTCCTACTGCGCAAAATGGTCACAAAACTGCCACAATATAATTACAATTACTAATTATTTCTGAAGTTACGTAGCATTAGTACTAGGGAAGTCTATATTTATTTAGTACTAAACAAATTAATGCTGTATTAGGAGTATATAATAATTTTGACGTTTGTGGCGAAACAAAAATAAATATATCCCATGCTACTATTAACAATAATACACTCCAATTTTTTTTTATTTAAATTTTAATGATTTTCAATATTGAGATAGTGGAAAAATAGTATACATACTGCGTAAGCAAAGTGTGTTTTTTCGTCTTTGGTGTATAATACACTGTTCTTCTTGAAAAAGCTATTTCATTTTAGATTACTGTACCTTCAGTATTAGCCAATGCAATACGGAAATCCTTTTAGGATTTGTGTCAAAATGAAATGTCTACTTAATTAATCCCGTTTCATGCACTAGCACTTCTATAGATAAACAGTAATATTAACTAGATATGGAATGGAATTTCAATGTTTGGATTTATTGCTAATTGAGTTTATGCTAGTTGCATATTTTATTTATATATGTATGTCCCAATGCTCTGGATATACTCGTTAAAGGATTAGATATAATTTAACAAGTCTCGAGCATTAAACTGATAATAATTTCACGTAGATTCATGTAACAGAGAAATCAGGCATTATACACGGACGAATAGGGGATTATAATAATTTATATTTTTATACTGGAAAATATAAGAAAATATACATACGCAGCTGTTTTTTTTTTCTTTGATGATTCGGGTGTTACAACAAAATCCCTTTGTGATTAACGAGGCGTTCGTAAATTAAATTATAAACACATAGAATATACAACAGTATTAATTTGGGTATACATTTTTATTATGTGTAGAATGGTTGACGTCATTTTACATTTTATTTATGAACAGAATGTTGAATTTTGAATTTCCTCGTGTCATCCATTTCGTCTGCAAAAATTACTAAACTATTATGTAGTATCTTTGTCGTATACACATGGCATAATATGAGACTTTTATTAGCTATCTTATTATCGTACGTATTACAGAGGGGTATATGGTATCTCTGACCAACTAACGGTAAATAAATGAAATTGAAACATTAGTGCAACAGCAGTAGCAACTATGATTAAGATTATTTCAACGTTTTTAAAATTGTCAAAAATTGATATGGAATTACATTCTCGCCAATTATTATTACTTTTATTTCTAAAAACATCATTTGTAATTCAGAAAATAAATTATATTTCACTGAAAATGGCAATATAGATTCACATTTAGTTAAAAATTATTTCCTAATACTTATTAAAATCAGATGATAAAATTACTCTAGTACAATTTTTTCTTTACCTCTGTTGATGTAGATTTGCTTGAGTACAAATTTTTATTTCTTACGAATATAGACCTGAATATATCCTCTTTTTCTAGATCATTCAGTACTCATCTAACATCGCGCGAAACCCTTTAAGTAACTGAAATTTTATAAAAATAAAAATTAAGCTACGATGCAATATTACAATTTAACAAAAAATACCTATACTTTGGGTATAGAATATTTTTTATTGTACTACCGTGGAAAATTATAATAATTATACTCGCCGTCAAATGAATATGAACTGGTGTTGCCGCTTCTGCATAACAGCATTTTCAACATTGCCCATATGAAGTGGCAACAGTGTAGAAATTGCCAGTTCATATTTGACGACAAATATAGTAATAGTTGTATTAAGGTTTGGATATAGTCTCGAGCATTAAACTGATAATTTCACGTAGGTAGGTGTAGTCCGATGTTGCACTTTTATCTCCCTAATATCTAAATCCTATATTATATCCTATATCCTATATGCCATTATTTAGGATTTTAGGAATTAGATTTTAAGGTTTGCAGGAGTACGCAATTTTAAAAGCATTTATATAGGAGAACAAAATGTACAAAAAATATAGAAGTTTTGGTAATATATAAGACACGTTTTAATTTCAAACTTTTTATTAGAGTATTATAATAACGGTAAGAGCTCCCGCAGACTACTGATTTTTGATTGGCTAGCAGTATAATCGGTTGCTTAATTATAATGTCAACTACATAGTGATTCCGAATCATTGGGTGTGCGCACACACTATATTCTTCATAGTAATTAAGCAACCGATTAAACTGTCGACCGAACAAAAATTGGTAGTGTGCGGAGACACTAACAAAAAAAAAATACTAATTGCAAAAAAATGGGTAGTTTTTATACTTTTCGTGGTTTTGAGCTTTTCCAATAAATATTTTTTTCTACAGTCTATATACGAAGTTGCCATTTGCGCTCTCTTTTGTCAACGCAAAATGACACTTTGCCGCTCTAGAGCGACAAAGTAGAAAAAACGCTCGCTCTTCAAATTTCTAACTATACAATGTTGAGAAATGTTACTTGACTACATTCTTAATGGAAACGTTTAGTCAGGAATTAATGACACTGTAGTTACACATTACCCACTTACATCGACAATGTCCCATTTTGCGCTCTTAATACACAAATAGCTATTCTCTCTTAACAGAATCATAAAATTCTTTGCAATTCATTTCAAAATGTACAGTTATTAGCATTCTGATTATCGAATTATTGAAAATATAGGAGAATTTATCTTGTTTATAGGATGTAGCAGATTTTATCAAAATATAGGAGCCTCCTATTAAGTATAGGAGGTCTGGCAACCCTATTCACAATGCCTTGAAGTTGACGCGCACTAATTAAACTAATCATGTTCGTTGGTATAATTTGTGCAAAATGTCAACATTTAATCATAAGCATCATGTTAAATCGAATTATATAATTCAATTTTGTTGCACTAAAGTGTTCCCTACAAACCAATAGATGTCGTTAGTGTGCCATTCGGAGTTGCATTTGTCTGAAGTAAACCTAAATCCTAAATACTAAATGCCAAAATGTGACATCGAACACAGTCTTAATATTTAGTACTATCTTGTAAACGGAAACAATTCGGTTGTCACTTTCCCCAACAAATTTACAAAAAAACATTTTCTTCCCTACAATCCAAACATTTTCCCGTTTCTCCACCTTTAAACCCTGTTAATTCTTATCCCTACGCCCATGACAAACGACATCCCAACCACGCATCACATAGTTCAGTGTCGCACGTCAGAGGCAGAGCACCCCAACCGGTGCGTAGGTAATTAATGGGGACCCTCTGTTCCTGTTCCGGTAACGTGACGTAACTTCCTCATTTCAGTGCAGTACGTTACCGGAAGGGATAGGCCAGAGCATTGTATGATTGAATTATTAATTTTAGACATGGAGACAGCGGAGTTTTTTAGTTTTGGATTATATTACATTAAATTTAAGACTTTAATGAGGTGGTTGTTTTTTCATTGATTTGTTACCAAAATTAAAATGATCATTTTTTTTATAGAATGAGCCAGCTTCACATATTTTAAAAAGTATTTTAAATGAAATTTTATGCAATATTTTTCATAATAATAATAGTAATAATAATAAAAACAATATTTTGTTATAATTTTCGTAAATAATTACAAGTACATTAAAAAATTGGCACGAAAAACAGTAATTAAAAACAAAGCCCCACTCGTGTAACGTCAAAGTACATAGAGCACGCCATTCGTAACCAATAGGAAAACAGTTTTTCTATCATGTACGTTATTTATATAAATAAAAAAAGGTGATCATTTGTCTCATGTTAAGCTGTATGTAGTTTGACTTCACATTCCGTTTCAGATTACATGACTTTTTTAAAATATGACCCAAATTTCAATAATTAATTGTAAAATATCTAATGGATATTCCGTGATATTTTCAAATTTGAGGCTATTTAAAGAATAATATTTTTAAAATTTAGTACAGCCCTATACCTATGTTCAAAGTAGTTTTCTTAAAAATTAATACACTTCACCATTCTTCCCTTCCACTTCTTAACTAATATAGCATCTAACATTTGGAATGCCTTCTAAATAATTTTAAGGAGAATTAAAACTGTTAAAGCTGTCAAATTCATTTCTGGTAACTTGAAAACTGCTAAAGATATCAAATTAATTACTAAAAGACTTAAAAATGATCAGAATTAATTTAGGCAGATATTAAATTATAAATTATATTTCGAACATGTTCTTTGGTTAATTGCACATTTTCAATCACTTCCATACTTAAAAAAAATTATTAACTAAGGTCTAAATCTAACTAACTTTTACAACTTAATTTTAAATGACAGATAAATAATTGTTGTTGTTTTGTTGTCCACGGCCTAACGCCTAACTGATTTTCTTATTCTCAATCATTCTAGCGGAACCCTCGTATTATATACCTAATTCTGTGCAAATTGTCGACTATGGTAATTTTTGTTTGTGGTGTTGGACCGAATCTAATTAATTTTCTTTTTCATTTTTTCAATAGAAATGCAATTTAAAAGTCAAATTTAATTTTCAAAAACATTGTTACTTGATATGTACATAAATTATAATTTGTTTGTCTATTAAACTGCAGTTATTTCATTAGTATACAAGAGTGCACAAAATTGTTTTTCACAAACATCATGTAAATAAACTTATAATTATGTCGCATTTTGTAAATATTTAATGCACAAAAATGAATTCTGTTGCAAGCAGGTTTGTCGACGAGTTTGCCAGTTATTAATGAACGTTTAAAATAATTAATTTTACAGATTAAATAGTTTTGCAAAATTGAATTATTTTCTGCTCTAAAGCAGATTAGTATTAATTACATTTTAGCAATAGGAAATTCATTATATATATAGGGGAGACCGGTGTCAATTGAACAAAATTTATTTTTTTATTTTTCACGAGTTAACGTTATATTTCGAAATTTTGAAATTACCTATATGAGAACCTAACCACCTTAGTGAATAATATTTTGAATTTTAAACTTTGGAAAATGTGACAAATATAAAAGTATAAGGATTTTTAGTCAGGCATTAGGTATAGATAGTCTGTGGTCAGGCGTTACAAATGTTACAATTGCCACTAACTGGTGTCAATAGTAACAGGGCCAGTGTTAATTGTAACAAATTTTAACAGTGATGTAATAAGATAAAATAACAGATAAAAGAAGAAATTATTTATTTATTACCTCAGAAAATACAAAATTCAGATAACTCAACTCAAAGAAAACAAAATACATATTCTGCTGGTGATATGGACCATTTTGACCAATGCCTTTAGTCGCTAACGGAACTGCAGTTTAGGTAAACATACAATAGGTCTTTCTTCGTATAATTTATCGTGCCCGGTGTCCAGATTTTACATTTTCGCCACTGCAACCAATCTCCTGTGCTCTAAAAATATGGGCCAATACATATCAGAGAGTTTCCTCATCGGAGTCATCTGAAGAGTAATCTGCGACTGTTACTTTCGGAACTGTTTTTGTTTTCTTTGCTCTTTTTCTTTTATGTTTTCGATAGCAGTGGTTTTTTCTTGTAATTTTTATCATGATCAATACTGTACTTACCTAATTATTAAACACGTTGCAATCGACACCGTGGCATGTGTTACAACTGACACCGCTTAACGTATAAATATATTATTTGCTTTTTTGTATTTATTAGGTAATAATTCGAAATGTTTTTAATGAAAAATAAAAGCAGATATAACTCACAAACTGACTCTTAACTTGAAATATTTCTGAGCAGAGCACTTATAGTGTTTTAGAAACAAAGTGTGTCGTTACCTGTATTTACTTTTTTGTCGATTTACAGACATTCGTCAGAAACAGAAGCCGTATTTGCGCGTATGTATTTGCACTAAATACCAAAGAGCTATGACTCTTTCTGCTTTACTCTGCAAGCGCGTTTTTATCTACTTTGAAAAGATGGCCCTGTTATCTACCTTTGTTACATTTGACACCTGTTACAATTGACACCGGTGTCCCCTACCATCGAGATATATATATATATATATATATATATATATATATATATATATATATATATATATATATATATTTCATAAAAGTATAAGCAGAAATAAATTATTTCAAAATTTTCGCCTGACGTGAAACTTGTAATTTGAAAATTATTTCCAGTTTTCAAATATTACAAAAGTAGAACTCCTGCGGTGCTCCTTCCACTTTGAGAGCTCTCTGTACCGGGCTATTTGTTTTATTACAAACTTATACTGTTATGTGTTGTAGTATGCGGTCAATCTCAATTCATGTGATGTAACAACCTTTGGTTATACCATTACAATTGCACTAGAGATACCCTACTAAAACTAGATTTAATGGGAGCAAGTGGTTCTCTTTATTGCACCCGACTTTAATGAAATGAACACGCAGTAATAGTATTCCGTTTTACGATTTAACATAAATAGAATATTAATAATTGTTAGCATTGTCTGAAAAATTTGCTCGAAAACATGAAAAATCCCAAAGCCAAATTTCACCACTTAATCAGATTTAAACAATACCACGGTTAGGTTATATTACATGTTTAAAAAAATAAGTCAATATCAGTCTTTCTAAGTTTTGATAAATCTATAACTCGTTGTGGCTTGTGGCTCGGGTTTGCGCATTTTCAGAACTTCAAAACTAGTTGAGAGCAAATTTTCGAACAATGCCCGAATTCGGATATAGAGTATGAAAAACAAATATGGTATATAATTTATACATGGCAGAAGCGTATGATGTAACTAAGATTATTTTTCTTTTTGCAGGCGGAGATATGGAGCGTGTTCATAGCAATCCTTCGCAAGAGCGTCCGCAACCTGCAGGCGTGCACCGACGTTGGTCTCATCGAGCACGTGCTCCACCGGCTCAGGATGGCCGACACCGTTGTGGCAGGTCGGTGCACCACTTATAAAAACTGTCTATTACTGAGTTTACATGCAGTTTTCAAACCGTTTTCAAAACGTTTTAGTTTTAAAAACGCCATTTATGCAGTGTCAAAATGGTTTTAAGTTCTCACAAACCGAAACTTTTTCATTTCATGGGTTTGACTTGAAAACTAGTTTCAAAACTACTCATATAAACACTTAAAATTCAGTTTCGATGTTGCGCATAACGTTTCTGTCGCTTTATGTTACTTGTTACTAACCTACAAATAAACTGACAGTTGTGTAGTTTTAGTGCGTAAAGGTATAAAATACGAAGAATTTGGAGTGAAGAGGATCTGTCACTTATATCAGCCAAATGCGCATGCGCCGAAACTGTTTTCAAATCAATCTATAAACCTATTTTGAAAATTGCATGTAAACAGTTTCGCGTAATTTTGACTGAAAACTGAAACCATTTTAAAAACTGCATGTAAACGTAATATATATTAATTAATATATCGTTATTGTTATATTGTTGAATCTTTAGCAAAAAATTCAATATTTTTTTAACGAGAGGGCCAACAGATGTAAGTTTATTTTAAAATTGATAATAAATTTATAGCAAGGTACCTATATTAATTCTCATGATACAAATGAAACAAAATTTGTATTTATTTATTGACAGAATACAATTATTGATGCGCATATTTAAATTTCACACAGTAAATTCCAATAATTAATGTGCATTTTCCATAAACTTCAACGAAAATTTTTCCATTGAAAAACTGTCAATTGTGTCTCACTTTGTGTTAGTGGTAAAATATATTTGTATTCTCATTAAATATTGATAAATTTATGTTTTTACAGTTATTGTTCATATTTAGTCAAAATATGAATAATGCATTAGTGATGACAAGCCAAATTACCGTGATTTATTTGAAATATGACAGTGACAAAAAAGTAATTGATGTTTTTATTGTATGCACAACATACAACAAAATATTATTAATTTTTATGCATTCCAGGAACGTAAAATAATTTGTATGCATTTTAGCAATATATTTTGACATGGTGGAACCATTAATATTAGTAAGGAAAAAATATTAAGCGTCTATATTACTAACTACAGTAATTAATTTTTGAAACTATTAATAACTAAACTAAAAACTAAATTTACGGAGACTACAACAATATGATATAAATTGTGAACTTAAATTAATATTTTCGCATTTAACTTTAGAAATGAAATGCTTAATTTGTGTAGATAAGTACTAATTTTATTAAAATATATTGGAAATTCATCGGACGAAATCGCAATTTTACTAGCTGGCAAATAAAAATACGCTTTTCGACCTTTCGGCTATATCTTTGATAGAATGACATTTTGCTAGATATTGATGTTTCGTACCGGGTTCAGAAGCCGGGCGACGTATACCGTATTGACCGGAAAAGGGTACTAAACGATATTTTATATGCAAAATAAAGATTTAGAGGCCAGTAAACTGCTGCTGCCAAACGATTTATTACCAGCTTATACTTTCCTTATGTTCAAAACTACAAGATTCTATAAGTCAAAACTGCAATATTAAAGGTTTATTAGACAACCTACCTACATAAGCAAATAACATTTTGTATAAGTAAAACTTTTTTGTGGGTCTATGAAACTTATCGTGTGGAGGACCTCAAAATTAGAGTATAATTTTGTAGAAAATTTAATAAAATAAAGAAATTTCCACAAAAATTGGTCCTTGGAAACACGTCTCGTACATATATGCATTAATAATTATAAGGCCTTCAAGCTCCAATGTTTATTTATTTTATTTGTTGTTTACTAACATTGCGAGCAAAATCCGCTCATCTTCAGCAAATAATAATTGATGTTAAACAATAAAAATATAACACTGTAATTCTGCATTAACGTACATGTATTTAAATTATTTAACGTCAATTATCAGTTGCTGAAGATGAGAGGATTTTGCTCGAAACGTTTATAAATAACAAATAAAATAAATATACATTTGAACTTGAAGGCCTTATAATTATTAATGCACATTATCTACATGGTTCTGTTACATGACATTTAAAAATCTCGTACATATAAGCATTTTTTTCTGAATTTAAAGGGGGTGTAAATTAAAAATCAAAATTGTAGTATAAGTAATTATAAGAGTTTTAAATAACGCGTCCGCCGCTTGTGACGTCATACCGACATTAGCCGGCCGAACCAGCATTGGCAGTAAAGTATGCGTCTTCACAGAAGTAATCTGCGTGCCTCATTTGTATAATGTCTGTTCTACCTTTAACCCTACAGTGGTGGTGTGGAGTCTGTGAGACTCCAAAGATGTTAATTGTTAGTTTATTTCGGTAATTGATTTGAATATATTCGTGTTTGTTTCTCTACTTTCCTAAACTTTGTAGTATACTTCAGACTATTTATACGCAAGTAGCGGATGGTTACTCTTACTTAATTATAAATATACTTTTTTCTGTGCATGTTCTATTTATTCCAAATAAAAAAGAAAAACAAGAGAGATAATTTTTTCGGCGAAGTAGACATAAGAGTTAAACTTTTAGACAGGAAATAGTTACATTCAAAATTCAAAAAATTATTCTCGATACACAAGAAAATGTCCAGTCTTTAAATAAAAACAACAATAAATATTATTGCACCTTATGTATTTTTTGTGTGTTTAAAACAGGCAAATATGATTTGTTAACGTTGTCTAAATAAACATTATAAGTTAATTTAACTGATTTTATGTAGGTACATGTATATACTAATTTTTTTAAATTATATTTTATTTTTACCTCTAGCTAAGCCTTGGTAAAGGAGGTATAGGGATCATGTTGAAAATCGCATATCGAGATTTTGGTATATAACCATGTTTGTGTGTGTGTGTGTGCGTGTGTGTGTGTGTGTGTGAGCGTGTGTGCGTGTGTGTGTGTGTGCGTGCGTGCGAGCGTACGTGGTTACATAGTTCATAGCTTATGTATGTAACGGACAGATAAATGTCACTGTCAAAGAACTAATAATTTCAAATTAATAATAGTAACGTTTTAAAAAGAAAACAATAAATAGAACCATAGTTATATGGAATGGGACTTAATACAGTTTTCAGCATAAGTATGCAAGTAGATATAATTGAATTAATAAAAATTAAATGGCGGGAGGTGTTGTGTTGGCCACATGCCACATCAGATTTTTATGTATATTTTGTATGGATCAGTAGTTTATAAAAATGTGTGAATTTAAACTTAATATTTTCTATAATAATGTAACAGACATAATCATATTTCATATTCAACTTTAATGTACTTTAATGTGTAATATAATATTAATACTATATTTAAAAATAAAATCACTCAGACACTAAAATTAAAAGCGAATATACAAAATGGAGTCTGTCAGACTCCGCGCTACCGGTAACGTTACATTTTGGGCGTCACTCAGGATTAATATACCTACAACTCCAAAAATATTTTCAGAGTCGCCAATTTTAAAATACAAACTGAGAACATGGTTATTTATTTATTTAAGTACACTACCCAACAGGCGTAGCCTAATAAGAGGGTAGGAAAAAATGTACATAGAAATATAAAAACAAATAATGGTTACAAACAAAAATAATTAATAAAACAGTTAAACAGTTAAATTGCAGGTATGAAGTTTATTACATAATTCATTAAACGAAGAAGAGAATATATCAACTTCATCTGAATAAAGATTACTAAGTTTACACATACGAATTATTGGTGAACACATATGAACATTAGTTCTAGCAGCAGGAATGTAGAAAGTATAGGACGAGCGGGTATTAAACACTGGCGCAAAGAAATTCAAGGAAGTTAGGCACATAGGATCATCAACGGTATTATGAACTAATTTAGAGATATGTACTATAGTATTAACACGTCTCCTAAAATGTAATGATTTGAAGTTAAAAATATTAAGCAAAGCTTCATAAAGAAGTTGATGATCGGGGTATGACCTCATAATCTTAAAATAAATCTATCTCAAAAACTTCTTTTGTACGCCTTTAATTAGCTTACTATGAATTTCATATTGTGGATCCCAAATTAGTGAACAGTATTCTAGTTTAAACCTTACTAGCGAGAAATAAAGTGAGAAAACTGCCTGAATATTATGAAATGTACGTGTATTACGGATAACAAATCCAAGCATTCTGTTAGCAGAGGATGTGATCGATTGTATGTGCGGTATGAAAGTCAATTTACAGTCAAATATTACACCAAGATCACAGATTGTTTCGCATTTATCTAGAATCTGATTGTTTAAGCTATAATTAAAAGATATGGGAGTCTTTTTCCTTGTATATGTCAAAACCTTACATTTACTGACATTAAGATGAAGTTTATTCATTTGGCACCAAGTTTCTAATTTTTGCAGGTCGTTTTGAAGCAACAAACAATCTGAAGGATTTGATACACTACGAAAGATCTTAAGATCATCAGCAAACATTAAGATTTCACTTTTAAATATACATGAAAGATCATTGATGAAAAGTAAAAAGAGAAGGGGGCCAAGGTTAGATCCTTGGGGAATTCCTGAAGAAACATCAAAGTAAGAGCTTTGTTTTCCTAAAAAGTGAACCAAGAATTTTCTATTATTTAAATAAGATGAAATCAAAGAAATTAATGAATTAGATACTGAAAAAGACTTTAATTTATGAATTAAGATGTTATGATCAATCCTATCGAATGCCTTAGCGAAGTCAGTGTAAACTGCATCAACTTGAATATTGGCATCTAAGGCAGAAGAAATAAAATGTGTGAAGTAACAAAGGTTTGTCGTAGTTGATCGTTTAGACATAAATCCATGTTGACGGAAGGATAGTTGGTTCCTTACTTGACTGTATATTGATCTGTATATTAAACTTTCAAATATTTTACTAAAGATTGGAAATAAAATGCTTCCGATTGACACGATTTTTCCAAACCTTATATTGTTGGGGATCCTTTTCTTTCCGGGGAAAATTAAGTATTGTTAACGGTTGAATTCTTTAAGTTGTTATTTCAAGCAACTACACCGAAGAATATATGTTTTAGTAAACCTTGTAAGGTCTACACAACCGAACTACCCAACCGCATGCATATACAGTGGGCTAACTCAACCGACTCGTGTCGGTATGACGTCACACGCTATGTTACGTATTCGCGATTGAATATCTCAAGAAATATTGTTTATAGCAAACTGAGGTTTTCATTGTTGCTCATAGATTTTTTTTCTATTTTTTAGTGCAAGTTGTTTTTTTCCCTGAGTTAGCTATCACATTTCGTGGAAACCTAGGCGTTAGCCCCTTAAATTTCCATACGAAAAGATCGACGCACATAAATCGATCGTATGGGGGAGTTATTGGGCAAATCAACACTGGATATTCTTTCTCTCAGCGTAGCGAATATCTGTTACATCGTTTCCAAACCGTTTGTGTCAAACGAAACCGTTGTCTCTTCTCTCCATCGTAAAAAATAAATCACATTGCATTTTCCGCGTCGTTATTTCCATCAGCGGGAAAAACAAAGCGAGAATCGTAAATTACTTTTCATAAACATCTAACGCTCCGAGCTGCCGAGGAGTGAAATCCCAATGCCGATGATCAAACCGAGTTGGCTTTGCTTTCCCTTTGTAAGGGCAAGGGCTGTTTACACCAGCGCACACTGGCGTCACAGGCTTTAGTTTTTGCTCTAGCGAGTATAGTTCAAATGAATGCAGTTTGTGATTTTGTCAGTTTCAAGTGAGGTAAAACACTGACGGCGCACCATAAAGTGCCGTCAAAAAGGTGCGTTGGATTGCAAGAGAATTAATTACTGACCCGGAATTCCATTTTTTATTAAAAGCAAAGCGAAATGCGTGGGAAATGAACAAGCTTAGTTTTATTTTTATATTGACGTGGAATATTTATTTTTCTATTTTTCATCTGTACCCAAAAGAGTTCCTTCATTCGAGTGCTGTAATATAGTAGTACAATTTTTTTAAGGTTGGTGGCTATGAATGGTAAAAAATATCAAATCTCGCTAAATAAACGAACAAACGATTGTTAAGAATTTTATTTTTATATAATTTTTGAACTTAAAAATCAGAATAAGAAGAAGAAACGGAGTAAACGAGTAGTAATAATGTTAGAAATAGAAAATATAGTATATAATTGATGTTACAAAAACAAGGTTAGAGTTTGAATTATCCATCACAATAGTATCACCAACTGATACAAAATTCCATAAATTTTTGAAACTACGATTTTTTATTTAAAAATTGCATAAAAGTAAGAAAATAGAAAAAATAGTATACAGAAGTCATTTCATAATTGTCGATTATTTTATTTAAAGGATTGGTCCACTCCAGCCTTCCTTCTAACAAAATAAAATAACAATTATGACATACGTTCTTCAATATACATACAGTAGGTTGCGCAGAAAATAAAGTCCGTTTTATACTTGAAATACAATCAAATATTGCGGGTCATCTGGCAATTTCCTATCTGTCACTTTTTACCAAAATGAATTATTGCAAAATACGCATTTTGGTAACAAAAACTATCTGCTAGGTTAGCAACACGTCCGGTAGGTACGTCTTTACGGTCTAGACTGGTAATAGCTATTAACAGGTACCTGTGACTGTTTTGTGTATTTTAACTGCCGGAAATATCAGTTTGAAATCAGAGTTCGGAGAGCGAGGATGTTGTGGTAATTAACGTATCAAGGGTATTATAAGGGCAATAACACCTGATCCTAAGGTCAACAGTGTACTTTCCGAGGGCCTTTAGCCCGTGGTGTGTACGTTGACCGAAGACATTATTTTCCGTTTAACTCCCGTGGTGCGTTAAAAGTGTAACGACCGACTATATTTTTTTTAATATTCTACGGATTACGGATCAGAAAGTTTTTATAAAATGTAGGGATTAGGTAGGCTGTGAATGCTTCTGCTTGTTTTTTAGGCGTTATCCCAGTATTATCAATTTTTTTACATTACCATAGCAACAAGTCATAACACACTCTTGGGTGTTATTATTTGGTATACAGGGAGTTGACGGTTAGGTGCGAACATAGGGATTTAACATGGGACTTTTATTTTATGCAATTTCCTGCTCTAATGATCATTTTACGGCGAAAACTACAGAGTACAAAGTTGTGTGTGACGATTTTTTCGGATCGCTCCAATACCACTTTTCCAAAAATTATAATTTTTGCGTATTCCTTTTCTTTACATCCTTATGAAGAGCTGATTAGATTTTCGTTATAATTTAAAGATTTTAACAGTTTTTCTAGAAAAAATGCTGTTAAATATAATTTTTTCGCATTTAATGTTATTATACATATTAAAAAATATTTTATTCTCTATACGATTTGATTATATTCTATACTTCATATTCAATGTATATAGAGTTAGAAAATTATAAAGAAATTAAATTTCATAAAGCTGCTAGCTGTGTTGTAACCATGAAAACATCTACTATATTAAGAAAATTCTGATTGACAAATGTCAGTGTCAAGTACAATTGACGTAGTATGTTTGTGTTATAATATTACTGGAAATATATACAATCTCTTATAAGAAACTGTCTGTATGGAATTTGTAAAGTACATAGAACTGACTGAAGATAATAGAAATATAGAATCTTTTTCAAGAAACTTTTTGTATGGAATTTGTACTGTACTGTACTGTACGGTACTGTGCTGACCACATTATATTTTTTATTATGGTTTTAGTTTCTTCTCTATTTTAAAAAGAAGTTTCGTTAATTAGTAGTAGGTAATAGCCATGACGTATGACATTGTAGAAAACAATATTATTTTATCCAGCACCTTCTAATAATAACGCTATAACTATTTGAAACAAATAAAGCTGTTCATAAGTCGCTAGTGAGCTTAAAATCATAGTCACGCTATGCTATTAGCAATGTGAGATAAACATTCATATATATTATAGGTACTGTTCATGCCTTATCTGCATTTTTTTTACCCAATGTCATGTGTGTTAATTATATAAGTCTCATGGACTAACACTTTTCTTGCTTGATTTGACACTTGTAAAATAAAAACTATTATTCATATCCAATCAAAAGAAAATTTAGAAAAATAAATTAAGTAATGAATATATTTCTTCGAATAAGGAACGCGTCATTATTATGTGAGGGAAATAGTCATAAGTCATATTGACGTTTGACATTTATTAATATTTTCTGAAAACCAGAAAAAATGAGAACAAATGTCATGGCTATTGCTACAAAATAACAGATATTTAAAAATTTCTTTTTAAAATGGTGAACAAACCAAAAACGTAATAAAAAATGTAGAAACAGTTTTGTATACAGCATTTAATTCCGAATAACTTTACACCCTACAGTTTTTGTCCTAAAATGAATAAGAGGGCAGGAAATCACATAAAACTAAAATCCCATGTTAAATCCCTATGTTCGGATCTGACCGGCAACATCCTGTATAATAACCCTGAAAGCAAGGTTGTTATGATAATAATAACATACCAGTCGGACTTTACGATATATAAGGCCTGTTATGATTCATAACATCCATAGTTTGTTGTTTATCGAAATAAAGACATTTTTTGAAATTCTTTTATAATGCTATTTCCAGTATAAACAGAACAATTATTTTGATATATGCCAATATGGCAAATATTCAATTGTGCTTTATTCACGTTTATTATTTTAGAGTAAACTAACCGTATTACGATACACGTAACGTAATCTGTATGTATGCATTAATAAATAGTGTTATATTTTCATTTTATTTTATTTTCATTTTGTTGACTGTTGTTGACATGTCAGTATGGTAATATTACCGTACAGATATAGTTATTGCTTAGTTACCAGCCTACTTTTGTATATTATGTAAAAAAGGCAATATCCTGAAACCAGCAAAATATTTTATTGTCCAAGTTTAATTGCGTTCACATATTTGCCATTTCTATAAACAGAAAGTAAAGTACATTTCCACAATTTTAATGCATATTAATGTTAAAGCGTTAATCTTTACGGTTCTCCCCTTAATATCAACCCTGTCATAAAGAGAGTTCCACTAACAGGGCTGCCAATTCCTGCTCGCAAAATCGCTAAAACAGTAAAACATAGAAGTCACCCAGGGCACAATTTGTAATCAGTCCAGCTCCAGTTCAACCAACATTACGCCAGCTCTGCTACGAAATCCGGATATGGATATCGCCGTTTTTATTACGTTGCGACCGGAAATAAAAATAATATACCCACTGGAAATAAAAATGTGAACCAAAGCGAATATTAGGAACGTGCCGTAGTACGGCAAGAATATCGACAGGAATTTATATTCTATATTCGGGCATGAAAAGTGATATTTATAGCACCCGGTCGCGCAGGACCGTACCGAAGTTTGAATTAGTGATAGGGGGTGAATTATTTATGTAAGGCTAAAAGGAACGCATGATTGAGCTAATGTAAATTCATGAAAATTTACATTAAAGCGAAAGCAGAGACTAACATATTTTTGCCAAAGTATGACTGATTTATTATTAATAATTCCTTCGCATAACTTCAAGGCAGCTATAATTTATAATTTGCCTTAGCCTGCCTATACAGAGGAGTAACTTTTCTGAAATATTCAACATGTCATCGAAGGGGATTGCGAACTTTGTTTTTGAATCTCAGAACGGTTTTGATTATGTATAAAAGGAAAAGACGCTGATATGTTGAGATATTGCATGTCTTACAGAATATTTAAATTTTATCCCGTAAAAAATTATAAACGAAAAAAGTTCATGTTTCTTTTCATAAATTGAATTGTGTCTTAATCTTTAATCGATCAAAAGAATTTCCCTAATAAAAAGGAGACTTCATGTTTAATTATACCTTAAGAATCACTTTTGGGACACACATTTTTTTTAAAAATCTGTTGTCCTTGTGGATAACGACAAACTTTAACCATGTATTCTAGTGATCATTCTAAATAGTTCATATAAACTATAGTCCATTTTTCTCAGTTTTATTTTTTGTTTATTTGCTTGTTTATTTTATTTTTGTCGATATCTCTAAAACGGAGAAGAATTGACCCTTAGTTTATACGAACTTTTTTACTTAGAATGATCCTTAGGATACATGGCTAAAATTTATCGGTTTCCTCAGGAGGCATCCTATATATCATAACAAAGAAATTTGTTTATAATTACATAAAAACAATTTTTACAAATTCCGTTTCAAAATGGGAACTTTTTGTTTGTCTAAGGCCCGAGTGCTAGAACGTCAGGTATCACACAGTTACATGTAACAGACAGGTACCTGACGATTTGACGTGCTAGAAAGTATGTTACCCTAAAATGCATCGAGAAAGCTGTGTTACATATAACAGCGACTTCACGACCAGTTACCTGACTGTTATGTACTGTCAACTTGTCATATTGGTAATATTTTGCTCGTATGCAATTTTAATGTTTAAAATGTCGTCTTCAAATTA
Organism: Harpalus rubripes; assembly: GCA_963082715.1. Taxonomy (NCBI): domain Eukaryota; kingdom Metazoa; phylum Arthropoda; class Insecta; order Coleoptera; family Carabidae; genus Harpalus; species Harpalus rubripes. The sequence goes on from OY720454.1 coordinate 32,154,965, forward strand.
TCAAACAATTTCAGAAAACGAAATAACCTTTATATGAAGTGTATTTTAAGAAAGATTTCGAAAAATTTTGCCAGAAATTTAGTTAAATAACAAGAGGATAACTTAGCAGAATTACAAAAATATTGCTTATGTTGTTTACGATTCGTTTCTAGCACGCCGTAAAAAGGTACCGACATGTTAGGAGGTACCAGGCAGTTAAGTAACACATAGATACCACTGTGTTTCTAACACCCGGGCCTAAATGAATTATTTTTCGCAATAATGCGAATGTGACAAAATAATCTCTGATATGCAAATGTTAAAAGTAAATGGAGTTAGAAAATCTTTTAATACGTATCCTTCTATCTGAGGAAGAAAATATGCTAGTGGCATGGACTTCGTTATCCTACAATTAGTGTTGTATACTTCAGCGTCAAGTAATTTTTCGTGTAGAACCCTAACGTACCCATTACAAGTTTTGGTGGCATCGATTACATCTCATGTCATGATTATTTGATGTTTTGGTAATATTACTCATCATGTTTACCTTTTTCCCATCTTTCCATTAATATTTCTCCACTTCGGAATTCTAACTTGGAGTTTCTATCGTCTAATGAATTGTAGATTTTACTCTTCCAATTTTTTTTATTAACGAAACACGTACAATGACGTTTCGGGCGTAAATTAACCCATCATCAGATATAAATTTACAGTATTACTTTATATATAATTTACGCCTGAAACGTCCCTGTACGTGTTTTGTTAATAAAAAATCTGGTGTGGCCAACACAATACCTCCCGCCATTTACAGCCTGAGTCACAAAAATGATTAAGCTTTCCTTATTTTTGGATTTGCGAATTTACTTTAATTTTGGCAGTTTATTAATCCAAAATACATACTTACATACATATTTACTTATGCTGGAAACTGTATTGATTTCCTTTCCTATTGTTCTATTTATTTTTTTCTTTTTAAAACTTTACGATTATTAATTTAAAATGATTAATTCTTTGACAGTGACATTTATCTGTCAGTTACATACATTTGAATAACTGCGTAACGAAAAAGTTTTGTTTGTTTAAAGCGTAGAAAAAGTATTGATGCAAATCTGTAGAAAATTTAATAATCTTTAATTTTTATAATAACATTAATCTCGAAAAAAATAACATTTAATATCGAAGAAAAACTATTTTGAGCTTCAAGTAAAGTGCCATTTCCGGTTATCCGATTTACACCAAAATCTAATGGGCTCTTTCTGTAATAGAAAATGGTTGAAATACAAGGTTTCAAAATTTTCTGAATGATAGTATTTGAGTTTGAGTGAAGGATCCACACACACACGATATGCAATTTTTAGCACGATCCCTATACCTCCCTTACCAAGGGTAGCGGGAGGTAAAAAAAATTGGAACAGTAAGACCTACAATTCATTCGACGATAAATTCCAAGGAGGTTTCCAAAAAATATTCCAAGTAAGCTTGGAGTTTCTACTTTCAAACCATCACTCACATTTCACATTCTTACCGTTACCGCTTACGATATATGCGTTTGCGTGAAGTATTTGTATTTTCCCCTTTAGAGCTCTAGAGCAACGCGGTGTATCGTATCGGATGGAAATTGGCAGTCGGCAGTCGGAGATGTTTGCTGACAGCGAGGGATATGTGCACTTGTCGTTATGCCGCACGGAGATGCTATATCCATAAATTACCTCTGGGAATATTGGGAGTCTACTAAATAGTTCGGGAATAAGCGAGAAAGAATTGTTTCTGGACGGTACATTAATGGAATCAAAACTTAAAATCATTCTATTTTAATTAAAAAAATTACGGGTAATAATAGTTCATCAAGCATTTAAAAGGTCATCTTCTAGGTCAAATTTATCTTTTACCGAGACCCTATACTTTTGGCACAATATAGAAACAACTTCGTAAAAATCCAGTATACCTACAGTAAAACTTGCAAGACATATGGGACAATACTCGTCAGAAGAATATGCAGGGCTTGTGGATACAATACCTAAAGCTATTATTACTAATAAAGGCGATATAACCCAATACGGTATACTTGAATACCATATTCAGTATTGATAAGTTTCAAATCTATATTCAATCGGGCAAATATTTCTATGAAACAATCAATTTCTGCATAGAAACCATAATCCTGACTTTGTCCTTTTTGTAAAATCTAACTGTTCGTCCGTGTAAATCCTTAAAAGCTGATCTTTATAAAATTTAAAATGTTCTGTGATAAATTAATTATAAGTAATGAATTGCAAGGAAAATCAAGGTCCCAACTTCTCTGACACTTCAGTATTCTAATTCAAACCTTGTTACTAATAATCATAATCACATTATTTCAGTGAAAACCTTGGTGTCAGTTAACAAGAACCCCGATTTGAATCAAAGAAGAGGAAATATAAATTTTAATGTCACAGTATGAAAGGATAAAGCTCTTGAAATCGAGCGTAAAGTATCCTGAAATCCTTTGAAGGGAAAAGATACAATTAATAAAGTGAAAATTCATTAAAAAGTTATAGAATTAATTTTAATATTTCTCGTACGATCATCCAGATTTGAAGGTAATTCAACCTTAAACAATGATAACAAAGTTGAACAATGTTCCTGTTTCAAGACAAAATTAGTTTGCTAAGTATCAAACAATCCTACTTCATTAAGAGTTAATTTTAAACAATGACGGGGCCACATACAAAACTTTAAAGCCTTTACGACATAAATGATTTCATAAACTATGCTTAAACTTAATCGTGATTAGTTTAGAATAAAAGTTTTACATGAAAGTAATCTAACTACGAGGTAAATATTTTCTATACAACTTTTAAACAACTTCATTTCGTAGCAAACATACTGCAGGAAACCCTCTTCGATATTTTATGGTAAAAATGCGAAAAATAACTTTTAAGTAAATTTACTTCAAACATAGCAAATAGAACCTAGAACTTGGGCTTGTTAAAAATGAAAAACTTTCAATCAAAGATGCACAGAAATCTAATGTCCAGCCAGTAATCGTCTTTTAGATTCTGAAAAAGGAAATGTATGAAAACATGATAAGTATGTACTAACAATATCCTATGTAACTAAAATATTTATAAATTTAAAATGAAAACGCATTAAAAACAGAATATTTTTATAAATATTAAACCGGTTGCAGAAACATTCATCAACGCCTTGTTCAGTTAACGGTTCATCAAAACGAACAAATGCAAGACTATTTTTTGACAGCAATGATTTAAATGTCATAAGAACAAGGAAACTGATTCGAATTTGTTCATTTTTCTGCAACCGGGCAATATTGAATTTATTTAATATTCAAAAATTGATTAAAATTCCCGCTGAATCTCGAGCCCTCGCTTAGAAATTATAAATTTTTTCAAGCGAAATAAAACAAATTTACTTCGATTTGAAACCACAAACAACATTCTAAAAATAGAACTTTGGTTTGTGCAATTCTGCAACCTAATATAAACGCGCGTTGAAAAGCACAAATGCACGATTTTACTGATATTTAATTTCATTTATAAATATATATGAAGGTATTTTAATCTAATAATTCAAAAAAAGAGGAGCACATTTTATATTAGTATTGGAATAATTAAATTTAATAATATAGAAATAAAACTAATAATATAAACAAGTCATTAACCTCTTTAGAATTTAAAATAAATTATGTGTTTAAAAGCCTAAATGAAAAATCTCAATTAAATAATAAACCTGAAAAAGAAATTAATATAAAAAATCTGACACATAACACCTCCCGCCAATTCCATGATTAAAATAGCAATGAGCTTTAAGTATCACTTCCGGTTGATCGTTTGTAAACAAAATCCAATTTGTAGTTCCAATAAATAGAAAAGTCTGTAATACGAAATTTTGGATTTATTGCTTTTCCTTGAAAATATGTTAAGAGCTCCAAATTAAGTACCACTTCCGGTTTATCATATATAGTCTAATATGTTGTTTCAAATTATACCGGGTGGCGCTGAAAATCAGTTACATAGCCATTTTACATGATAAATCAGTTTTTACTTGCGCATTGCTCCCCAAATTTGTAACACAAGGGGGGTCCGGAAGAGGATGATGCTAATACTAATTACACCCTACGATGACACACTGACTGACTGATGGACGCCTTGGATGATTGGCGTCCACGACTTGGTGAGAAGGATGAACACACATACACTTACTCTTTACACTGGATGAATACTACATGGACATTACTAACATATATTTACTGATTCAACTAACTAATGTTTTTTTTTTACAATTAAACTAATACAACTAAGCCTAACATGTTACATTCCGTAACCCAGCGGGTGGGCGTTCTGCACGCGCCCCATAACTAAAAGACACTACATGTCCAAACCAAAACACGTCTGCACGATGCGACGAACTAATCTAGACTCTTACATGGTTACTCCATGAGTAACTAAATTCGACTATTTAAAACAAAACGCTATCTTCAGGACAGGATTATCTTAGGGGTACAGAGTGCATAGACTAGGGCATTCAAAGTCACGCACACATACATAATAATTTCGAGACCTAATAATAAACAAATAAATGTCGTGACTATCATAATACGATAAGAATTTATAAACTAAATTTTGACTTAAATAGATAAACAGAGTTAAAATATGAATATCGAAACTAAAATTTAAAAAAGTTTATAAAAAGTTATTAATCTGTTATTACTCTTACCCTAGCTTTGTCACAAATTATTTTAGAAAAAATTCTTCAAATAAAAGTTGTAGAGCATAAAATTCTATTTATAAATTAGTAAACAAAATTCATTTCGTATGTTTATCTACAAATTAAATATGAAAATTTTGAAAATTTCAGTTTAATAGTGCTAGCCGTGGATTTAAAACTAAAAGACAAACCAATTATTCATGCTTTAACTGTCAAATATTGTATTTTTCAGAAGAAAAATGAGAATTTGAACTGTATAAAATTAAATTATTAATCTGGTTAAGAATTTTACGTTATTTTATTAAAAAATAAAAAGTAGGTAAATTAAATTTTATGGCAGATAAATAGTTATTTGTATCACTAGTCCAGAAACTGAATATTTGCGAGAACGAGTTTATTTTGACAGGCCGAGCTGAAAGCGAGGCCTGCAAATACGAGATCTCGCAAAACAGTTTCTGGGCGTGTGATACACAAGATTTTTTGTGCCGACATCTCCATAAATTCTTCGTATATATCTCAACACTTTAATTCTATTTTAGATAACCTAAAAAATGAACATATATTTTTATCGGTTTTGCATTGCAAGTTTAAATATAATTACTTACATTTGAGTTAAAAATGCGTGATTATTTTATATTTATTGAAAATATATCATACAAACATTAGTTACGTATATATTTTGTGTAATTTCGCATATTTTCAATGACAGATAGCGGAAACTCAATTGTGTCACGTGAAGTTAGTTGCAGTTACAAAACAAACGAAACAAATTAGTCCTAAAGTTGGAATTTATAATTAAACTATACGAGATAACAGCAATGACAGCATATTATTATTTTTATGACAAAATTTAGTTATTTAAGTTACAATAATTAAAGATTTAGCCCTAAAATTTATAAACATTTTGCTCATTCTTGTGTTGAAAATAATCTTAAATTGACATATCACCAGAACAGTAATGCCAACTCCTTTTGCTGGCCTAGGTCAGCAACAGCGCATTTCTGGACGATTTTGGGTTCTGTAATACTAGTCAAATTGGACGGAGGTACGAAAAAAATATTTTTGTCATGATTTTCATGATTTCTGCCGCTGCAAAGCATCCATAATTAATTTTGTTTATTGAAGCAGATGCAAAATTTCATGATCTACAACTATTATTTGAAGTATTTTTTTCTAAAATAATTTGAGAAGTAACGTGAAAGAAAAAACTGTATTCCCATGTTAAATGTATATGTAACGTATTTTGAGCGCCACCTGGTATACGAGTTTTAAATACCAAATTTGAGAAGTCTTAGATCATATTTTAATATATTTTTTCAAGGAAATCTGTTTCGATCTTTCAGTAAAATAGCACTTCCAGTTTGTCAATTATAGCAAAAATATAATTTGTCGTTCTCATTAATATAAAAGTTTTGAATTATATCGTAATATATTTTTCACGAAAATCTGTTGAGCTTCAAGTAAAGTATCACTTCTGGTTTATCAATTTTAGCCAAAATCTAATATGTTGTTCTGCTTCATATAAAAATCTTAGTTTTGGATTATATCATAATATATTTTTCACGAAAATCTGTTGAGCTTCAAGTAAAGTATCACATCCGGTTGTCCAATTTTACCCAAAATGTAATTAACTCTTTATATGAATGCAGAAAGCTTAAGTACGGAAAATAGAAATTTTGGAAGTTCGATATAAGAGTTATTATGGAGAAAAAAATCGTTAGACACATTCATCCATCCACATATCAATCGTTATAAAAATAGTAAAAACGTATTGAGGACCCTAATTCGTGCTTATTCACTGAAAACTCACTATTAAATTTTTTGACCGAAAACATTACCTCCTTTACTTCTGATATGGCGGGAGATAAAAAAGACTATATGTAAATGATAAGATATATTAATGTGGGAAATTTATCGACTATGGTATGTATAAAGTTAATTACTCGAAATCTCAGTCGAACAGATCTTTTTATGTTTAGTTAGGGCCTGAAAACCTTATTGAGGTTGAACTTTCAAAATAAGTAGGTATAACTGAAAAATATGCTTAAAATTTTCTTAATTTGAAAAAATTTAATATAGGTGAATGAAAATTCAAACGAAGAAATACCTAAATGAAAAAACTAAATAATAGTAGTTGCTTTGTGCCTTTACCTTCGTAAGTGCTTTTGTTTAATTTAGCTGTCTTCTTTTTATGTTTTTCATTATCCAAATACACAAAGAGACGGCGTAATTAAATTGTCGTCATTGTCTGTAAATTTGAATTTTATCTTTCATTGCTTTTTATTAGTTTTGTTTGAAGTTACAGCATTAAAATTTCGTACGTACTTATGGCCGGCGTTGAAATGTTGTCTCTGATTTGCATACTTCGTCTCGGACTAATTTGCATTTTATTATGAATTCGGTTAATAGAATGCATGAAATCTTGGCGCCATTGAGGGTGCGTTACGTTACGTAGCAGTAACCAGGTTACGAAACAAATTACACTAGGATTGTAACGTACACACATACCTGTTCTTCAACATATGTAAAGCGGATTTACATCTCCAGAATGTGACAAAGAAATACGATCTTATTACGTGTGTTTAGCATGTAAATTCTACACTTCAAGACAGATGGTGCCATGTAAGATATTTCTAAATTCATTTCGCAGTTTCGCGCCAACAAAATACGTTCCTATTGTAAATGTATTATACTCGTATATACCTATTTTTAAAAATTGAGAATTTATTTAGGAAACAATATATATGTACAATAGTCAAGTTCGATAATGTTAATTTTACCAATCAAATCTTACAAAATTAGGCCCGAGTTTTCCAAGCGTGAATTTTGTGCGTTAGGTTATGTTATGTTGAGATGTATTTAGAGAAATTGAAAGTAAAAATATCTAAATATTCATATAACATTTGGCCGTAAACTGTTCGTCATTTTATAAAACATCCAACCAGATTATAAAATATCGCTAAGTCAACATAAGTTTGACAATCTGGCCGCGTTTTCTCAGAACAAATATACCTTCAGATCAAAAGCAATTGTAACACGAGGGGGTGCGGAAGATAATGATGCTAATACTAATGCTGCTTACTCCAACGATGACACACTTTACTCCTACTGGTGGACGCTTGGATGGTTGGCGTCCACGACTTCATGAGAAGGAAGAACACACATCCACTTTTACACTTTGATGAACACTTACATTATGACATGGACAATACTTGTGATTTTCTGACTACTGTTATATTTACATGATTATTATATCTTATTATTAATTATTGATTAAACTAAACATTATTAACAATTAAACTAAAGATTAAACAAATTGCATTGTTACACAGTGGGCTGGCAATGAACCAACACGCAAAACCAAAAACACTACATGTTCCGACATCTAACGTCTTCACGACGCGACGAACTAATCTACACTCTCTCAAAACAAAGCGCTATCTTCAGGACAGGATTATCTTAGGGGTACAGGGTGCATAGGCCAGGGTATTAAAAGTCACACACGTATACATAATAATTTCTAAACTTAATGATCAAAAAATAAATGCCGTGACTATCATAATACCATAAGAATTTCTAAATTGAATTTTGACATCTATAATTTAAATAGATAAACAGAGTTCAAATATGATTATTGAAACTAAAATTTAGAAAAGTTTATAAAAAGTTATTTATCTGTTATCGCTCTTATCCTCGCCGTATCACACAATTCATTCATTCATACAATTACAAGAAAAAAAAAGTTATAATACCAGGCGAGTAAAGGCATCCCGTTCCTATTTTGAAGTGACCAGTCGACCGCCGTCTCAACACATGATGGCTCGTGTGTCCTGAGCTTTCAAGCTACTTCATATGGGAGATAAAGTTTTATTTATATACATATATTTTAAATACAAGATCTTGAGGAATACTAATACACAAAGGGAGTGTTTTGAGGCATTTTATAAATCAACGAATTTTACAATCTAGCTAGGACATACCGGGTTTCGCGCTTAAGTCGATCCATCCTTAATAACTTTTTTATTTACAATTATTTTTTAATTGTCTTTATATATGTATTTGTAAACTAGGTTTAGGGGCTCATAAATCTTGGTATTTAACAGGACGGTAGCGCTTCCAATTTAACCGGAAGTGACATTAACTTTCATATTTTAAATAGGATACCCTACCAATATATATTCTTATATATTTGGAATCAAAAATAACGAATTCAACGATTGAAGTGGATTTTTGTTGGGAAAATAAAACACAAAAACGTAAGATAAAATTATGAATAATTAACCCATAGTGAGCCATAACAGGTACAGGCATTGATAACAAATTGGTAATTTTTTTTTGTAACAAAATATAGAATCTTACAAAAATAACTTACTATTTAAGCAATAAACTTAAATATTATTCAAAATTATCTCAACTGCTTTCACAGCCTGCCTGATATCATGGCTAACCAAGTTAATTATTCATAATTTTTTCCTACGTTTTTGTAATGTATTTCAACAAAAATGCACTTCAAGCATATCGTTCAATTCGTAATTTTACGTAGATTCCAAATATATAAAATATGTAGGGCGTGGTGTCCCATTTGAAATATGAAACTAAATGTCACTTCCGGTTAAAATTAAATTGATACCATCCTGCCAAATAGAATTATTTGTGAGCCCCTAAGCCTAGTTTATAAATATATAAAGAAAATTAAAAAATAATTATAAATAAAAAAGTTTTAAGGGTGGATCGTCTTAAGCGCTCTACCCTGTATACATAGAGCTACAATATTCCTAGTTTTACAATTCATATTTAAATAAACTGTTTAATTAATTGACTCAGATTAAGTTTCCTCCTACTATTCCATCCATGTATTTATCTTCCCAGTTGAAGTTTCAACCACTCATCTCATTGGTAAATATTTTGTTGCAGATCTCCTGATCGAGATGCTGGGTGTGTTGGCGAGCTATAGCATCACCGTGAAGGAACTGAAGCTACTGTTCGGAGCGATGAAGGCGATCAACGGACGATGGGTAAGATAAAGACATGCAATGGATGTAAACATTGGGAACAACCAACACAAACACTCGACAGAGGGATAATATTGAATGACCAGGATAATTGGCCGGCAGGCGATGTCTTGTGATGTTTACTGTCCGTTAAGTTTGCAATTCGTAAATATTAGATTTAAGGGGATCGTCTAGTCCTCAGTCTACTCTTTTCCAAATGATCGAAAAGAGGTTGTAAATTATTGTTAATTATGCTAAATCTGTTACGAACATGTAACATATTTTTGTCATGTTATTAAAAAATCTTAATATTATGTCTGTAAGTTTTTATTTATACTTTAGCGTTGTAAATACACAAAACACGTCTCAGCTTTTTACTAATTATGGCTGTATTTGTCATTTATTTGTAATAAAATTTAAATCCATGCTCTTGGAAAACATGAAATTAGGTTCGTAACGTTTTAAAATTTTAAAATATTTATTCTTTATTCGAATAAATAACTTTAAAATTAACCAAAACTCAACAATTTTAGAGCTTTGCCATAGATATAAGAACAATAATATTGCAAAAATAAAACGTTACAGACATAATATCAAGTTTTCTTAATAAATATGTTAAAAATGAGTAACAAATTCCTAACAGATTTCGCATAATTGGTAGAATTGTAGAGATTCTTTTCGTTCATTTGGACGAGCCTAGACGACCCCCTTAAGAGACAGTACTACATATTCAAAATTTTAAATTTTATTCATTAGAGATGTTTTTTAGTAAAACAAACTCGTCACTCGTCATTTCTTCCTCAACTTCTTAATATGGGTCACGCTAGAATTATTGAGAATAAATCACATGGTTCGTATTTTTTAAATTTTATTAAAGTAAGGTAGTTCCCGTCAAAAATAATACACTTATCATTCTTTTCTTTCATTTCTTAAAGCTCTCAAGCAATCTTCTTTTGAAATGCTGATTATTATCAAAATAATCACAAATTGTAGGAACATTCTCTTCTTCAGACGAAAATGCTAAGCAATCACACGAGTGTATGAAAATCTCTTTCTAGCGAGTTTTATACACTATTTTTCTCACGACAGGGTGTCTCATTTTTAATGTTTTTTTAAGGTATCTTGGGTAATATTAACGATAGATCAAAACCATTTGCACATTGCAGGGTCAACTTTTCGAGAAAAGTTTAATAGTCACCACAGGAATTTTCGATCTTCTTTTGTTTCGAGCTACAGGCAAAAACTCGTTTTTCGCTCATTTTGAGAATATAGCATATCTTATTTATTATAGTTTATAGTTAGAGAAAAAATGTTTTAAAAAAAATACCATTTTTTAGATACAATAAAATGGCGTAATTAGATTTTTTTATAAACTTAATAATTCTCGAGATATAACACAAACTTATGATTTTTTAAATGGGAACCTATGTTGAAAATAGTCTCACCTTTTTGTTTATTTTATAAGCTTTTCAATAATATATAACGAGTCTGCATTCTTTTGTTTTAAATATGAATGAAAGATGAATTATTAATTTATTGGGATGAAATAATTGAAAATTATTAAGAAACAAATGAAAAAATCTATTACAGATCAACATATGTATATTTTTAATAGTATTTGTTTCAGTTTTACTCATTTTTTCAATTTATTTACTTCAAAAGCATATTAAATATTTTTTTTTTGGATTATGTCACAGTCACTAACCCAAAAATAATTGGTTAAGAACAAATTTGAGAACATAGTTGTTGCTTAACAATTTCCGATATTTTCACCTCAACAAATTAATAAATCGTCTTTTATTCATGTTTAAAACAAAAGAATGTAAACTTGTTACATATCATTGAAAAGCTTATAGAATAAGCAAAAAGATGAGACTATTTTCAATATAGATTCCAATTTAAAAATCATAAGTTGGTGTTATATCTCGAGAATTATTAAGATTTAAAAAAATCTAATTACGCCATTTTATTCTCTATAGAAAACGGTAAAAATATGTGAAAACATTTTTTCTCTAACTCTCATAATAAATAAGATATGAGATATTTTCAAAGCGAAAAACGAGTTTTTGCTAGTAGCTCAGAAATAAAAGAAGATCGAAAATTCCTATGGTGACTATTAAACTTTTTTTTAAAGTTGACCCTGGAATGTGCAAACGGTTTTGCTCTGTCATTAATATTACCCGAGATACCTTAAAAAAACATCGAAAACGAGAATGTACAGGACATTACATAGACGAATCGCTGTCACTGCAATTTATTTTTGTGTGAATCACATTCACGTTGTCTCTGCAAATAAGATTTATTATATAATAATATTGTTTTATATACATATGTTTGAACTATTCTAACCTCAAGTCACATATCAAATAACAATAATAACAGAGTATAAGGAAAGTGAATAGTCGAGTGTGCCAGTATTACCAACTGTTCTATTTATTAGTACCTTATCATAAACGTAAAATTATCGTACAACCATAATTATTGCAAAAAAGGGTTAAATTTGCAGATTATCACTCATATTATTTATTTTCATACTTTTCTCGTAATATACAAACCCAAAATACCGGTTAGTGGGCAACAATCATGGGTGCCGACTACGTGGGTGCTCCAGAGCTCAAGCACCCACAGAAAAATTCCTCAGAAGTTAAAAGCACTGATTTCACCAGAATCAGAAAGGTTATATCAGTCATAAAATATCACCATTTAATCAAAACATATTGAAAACAATTGAAAGACATGTAAGCACATGGTGAAATGATCAATATAAGTCAGCCAATACAATAATTCACAGATACGAAACCCAACTTTCTCAGCCCTATTTATAGAACCTATAATGCTTCGTTAGTCGAGCGGACTTTTGTGACGAGTTTAGTTACGTGGTCTACGTACGTAGACCGTTTAAATATTACTTTATAACATTTGTTTTAAAAAAAATATATTTAATGAGACATCAATAGTTATATTATTTGAAGTATTTTCTTTCATATGAAATAAATGGTAATATTTACATATTGAATGGTTGCAAAATTTTATAAATATACAAAATAAATGTTATTCAGTTAAAAATGGTAAAGTATACATAACAGTTAATCATAAAAAATAACATAAAGAACTATAGAACGAAAAAATAAATACCAAGATAAAAATTAATGTCAAATTGGCATCTGTGGTGGAGTACGACCTCCTCAATTCTTCAAACCATTTCATCCGATCATTAATAGTCTCGATTCGAAGTTTTTATATAGGTATGTAGAGACATGTACCTATACTACTAAAATTTACAACAATAATAAACTCCTAAAGTAAATTTAAATAATTATAATAGTAACAAAAATAAAAAATCTTGGAACGGAAATAAAATATAACACGGTTACTCGCGCGGTCTACAATCGTATTTGGAAAATATATTTAGTAAGCTAAGAACAGCAAAACAAACCCTCGTCGTATGTAATCGCACTACAAACTCGAAAAATTTTCTCATTTTCTCCGCAGTGAACGTGTTAATTTTGCTGGGACAGCAGAAACTTTTTATGGGAATTGGAAATAAATAGTGCTGAATACTTTTTTCTTAAACTGGACGAAAAGAGATGAGCGTGAAAGAGGAGTTAATATTTTATAACTCGTTAAATGTTGTAGGATATTTAAGTATTTTAGAATGATCGAATTTTATAGGGCAGTATTTTTGCTACTGTAATATAAATTCGAGAGATCTTACATTAATTTTTTATTCAATTCGTGAGGGATATATTATTCAGACATCTGTAAGAGTATTTTCCTGAACGTAAAGTTAGAGTTGATGCTTTAAAAATTTATGTTATTGAATAAATGTATCACACTACACTCAAACTAATAGGGTGTTCTTTCCTTGAAGTACCTACATACTAAATTCCGCGGTAGTACGAGTATAGTTTCGGAAAATTAATAATTAGGCCAGTCGTCAAAGAGTTCAGCAGATGTAAATATGATATTAAATCAGGAAAAAGATTTATCTATTGGAATCGGTTTATTGTAGGCCTCTTTTAGACATATACTCATTTTCCCCCTCGCGCACCCCCCGGAACACCAGCAATTTTGTTTAAATCCCTTTTTTTGCCAATATCTCGGTTCTAGATAGTCCTGCGACAAAGAAGGTAAATATCAAAATTAAAGATAAATAAATTTTCTATCGAAAAGGTTCTTACACATTTTTACGTAATATCAATATCCTATGGGCTACAGGCGGGGAAGTCGCGTTTATTTTATGATTCAAGCGGCTTGCTTGGTTCATATATTCATAAATTTTAATTTCAACACATAAACGAGGAAAATTCCATTTTTTATTACAAATAAATGTTTGAATTATAATAATTGTTTTATATTTCCTTGTCATTTGTTTACGCAATTCATTGAAATTAATCAATTTGTTTGCCACGAAACAAGCACCCCGGCTATCCCGACTTTCTTTTCAAGTAATTCATAACTCTTACGCTACACTGTTCTGATTAGCTGCACGCTACAGCTGCACTAATGAAGCATAGACATCAACCAGATGCACAAATTTTCTACTGTGCTGCCATCAGTTGGCTTAGAAACAAAACTTCTATACCGCGACGTTCAAACATTAAAAAAAAGACGTGAGGATGAGCACCAAGCTAGAAGGTTATCAATATCCTTCTGAAGCTGATTAAGAGAAGTAGTCACCCGGAAATGCCCCGCAGGCAATTATTATTTATTGCGGGTTGTATACCTGATAGGCGCGGTTTTCTTAAAGTCCCAGTGGTGCGCAAACCATTGAATCTACAGGGCTGAATCTTTTTAAATATTAATTGTAATAATAATGTATTTGATGATGCAGTGCAAAAAATGAGTTTGGTTACATATTACGTACTAATTTTTCTCTTGCACAGAGCACTTTGTGGTTTTTGGAGAAAATTTTGGCGTCATTTTCGGGTGGTTACACCTCATAATTGGTTAAATATGGTCCCTGCAACGGTTGAAGTGCAATTTATAAACCAAACGGTTTTCTCGCATTCACCGTACTTTACCTTTACCGATTATGAGGTGTATCTACACAGAAATGTCGCCAAAATTCTCTCCAAAAAACACAAAGTGCTCTGTTCAAGAGAAAAAAGCCGTTTGGTTTACAATTTACACTTCAACCGTTGCAGGGATAATATTCAACCAATTATGAGGTGTAGCCGCCCGAAAATGTCGCCAAAATTTTCTCCAAAAATCACAAAGTGCTCTGTTCAAGAGAAAAATTGGTACGTTATATGTAACCAAACTCCTTTCTTGCAATGCATCGTCAAATACATTATCATTACAATTAATATTAAAAAAGATTCAGTCCTGTAGATTTAATGGTTTGAGTACCACTGAGACTTAAAGAAAACCGCGCCAATCAGGTATACAACCCGCAGTAACCATGGCTTGCGGGGCCTTTCTGGGTGGTTACATTTCTTTATCGGTAGTATATGGTCTAAGCAAAGAATGAACCAAACGGCTTGCTTGCATCATAAAATTCACCTTATTTGTCGCAGGACTATCGCGAACCGAGATATTGGCAAGAAACGAATTTTGAGCCATATTTAGGCAAAATTGAGGAAGTTAATCTTCCTAACGACTGGCCTAAATATGTACCTACCCGAGAAAAAAATTAATAAAGTCGTTGAAAATTTCTTGTGACTCCAAAGAGAGAAATAGGTACTACTTGTCCGCTCTGAGACAGAAGTAAAATGATAAAAGTGAATCGTCAAATAGAAGCACATAAACTGTAGCGGTGATCACAGGCCCACAAGCTTAGGGGGCCAAAGGATACAAACGTTAATTTTTTAAGATGTAGAAACGAAAATATCTAGGTTTTTTTTATTTTTGGTTTGCACTCTGACCCATATGCTTCTTGATACGCCGCTGCACGTAAAGTTAAATAGACATAATAACAGTAAGCTATCAGACCCCAAGAATATGAACTTAGCAAAATTGGGACCGTGACGTCACAACATTATTAAATAATTATTAATTGTATCTCTTTAATAAAATGCTTTATAATTAAACATTTATCTTGGTATAATTACAACATACTTAACGCTGAAATTGATATAATACACGTTTTTTAAAAAAAGATGTTATCCCTATTATAAACAATAAATATGTTTTCTTTCTCAATGCTACTATAGTTTAGTGTTGTATAACAAAAACTATTTAAAATCCAGTGTCCCGAAAGTTATTCGATAGAAAATTGAGGAATTACAGTGTCTACTGTCTACTACATAATGATTTTTATATGTTCGTCTTCGGCAACTGCCTGTGAGCTTTGTCACGTATCTCCACGTGTTTTGTTGTTGCAGCCCCGGCATTCCACCAAGTTGCTGAATGTGCTCCGCCAGATGCCTCAGAGGAACGGACCCGACGTGTTCTTTAGCTTCCCTGGTAGAAAAGGCTCGGTGAGTAATCAGACACGTCATTCTAACTCTCACGAACTATACACCACCAGGACTATTTCATAGAGAAAGAAATAAAAAATTGTTGTCCCTGTAGTCTTTTTTATATTTATTATTATTTTTATTTTACAACTTACCACTATTATAATTTTATTATGTAACTTCATATAAATTGAAAGCGATCTGCAGGTAAAGTCTTTGTTGTTATTCGTTCTATAACGTATATATTAAGCTAATTTTGTTCTCAGTGGAGTTTGCTGAAACTTGGAGTCACATAAATTGATCTTTTTCAGTATTTATAAAAATATAAATATGTTAAAATAACTTCTGTGGCCAGTTGAAATATGCGTAAGTAAAAGCAACGTCATACAATAATTAATAGAAAAAACGTACTATATACGTACGATATAAATTATAATCCAAGTGTTGAGTGCCACTGGCAGCCTTTGTCATTCAACATATCTTTCACTTCCATAATCAAAATTTACATAAGTGTAATTTGGTTTACTTTCATTGTAACATTGTTTTTCTATTTGCGCCTGTAACAAAGCTGTTACAGCACCCAAAAGAGTTCGTTAATAGCTCCTTCGAATGCAAAAATAAGGTTACGTTATTGAACGTCAAACTTTACATTAGTACACCAACTGCTACACAATTCTCTAAATTTTGACTGTACGATTTTTTTATTAAAAAATCTTATGTGGACACCACACGACTTCCTTGTACGGAAGACCAATATGAAGATGAAGTATAGACTCAATTATAAAATTGCACGAATTTGACATAATTTGAAATTAACATCTATTTTTTATTTTTTTGTTATTTTTTGTTCTAATCCATAGCAAGCTTCATTACAAAAACCAAAAAGTATATAAGTTTTAAATTTACATATCTCGCTTATACAAAGGGCTAATTTAATAATACTTGATGTGTTAGATGCAGAATTTAATTCTCTAAAACTCTTATTTGAAGCATTTATTTCTAAAATCAAAATGAAACCATTTTATTCAAGAAAAACTGTTAACAACTTCAGGTAATATATCACTTCCGGTTAGCCTGTTTTAACCAAATTCTGCTATGTTATTCCAATTGATATAAAAGTCTTATATACTAAATTTGAAAAGTTTTGGATTATATTTTAATATAGTTTTTCATTAAAATCTATTATAGGCTTCGAATAAAGTACCTTTTCTGGAAATTATGTAATGACCAAAAAGGCAGGTGCACAACTAGATGTTATAGAAGTCCTAAATACAAAATTTCAACTTTCTACGGCTTACCGTTTTTGAGTTATGCGAGATACGTACGTACGTACGTACAGACGTCACGACGAAATTAGTCAGAATGGATTCAGGGATGGCCAAAATGGATATTTCCGTTGAAATCTGGAAACCGAAATTTTTCGCTAATACAATACTTCCTTTACTTTGTACAAGGGAGTAAAAAGCGCATAAAAGGCGCAAAATAGAGAAAATAGTATAAAGAACTTATTTTATAATAATAGGGGATTATTTGAATTGGCGACTCAATGACCACCTATAAATATATAACGAATACCGAGTTAGGGGGTGGAGTCTACTACCAATGGAAGTAGACAAATTCAAATAGCGGACACGTTGCTACCAGTTCAGTACTGCAAGTCTCAGCAGTTTTTATTTGAATATAAATTGCATTAGAATTAATAATTTTGATACACTTGCAATTATAAAGCATGTAGACTTGTACAGTTTTATAATATTAATTCGTTTTTTTATAAATATATTTGGAATAAAAAAACTAATAACTTTAATTAAAACTTTGATAGTCTCTTAAATAAAAATTTCAGGTTTAGTTTTAATATAATATAAATTAACCTTGTTCTAATTTATTACTATGGTGTATGGTGGAGATTAAAAAGCTAGAAAATGTTTCATTTTAACAGTTTATTTGTAAATGTTAATACCTGACAATGTTACAAAAATAGACAGAAATTCAATAAATGGCGACAAAATAAATAGTGTCTACATAGGTATACTTAGTATAAAACCACTATGCGTTAAAAGCTCTGACAAATAAAACTGGATTATAAATCTGTTTTAAAACACAAGTACAACTTTTATAAATTCACAAATGAAAATTCTGTTATGTCCTGGTAAAAATGTGACCTAATTACTGTTTTTCGTTGGAAAATTTTTAAAAATTTTGTTTCGTTCTTTTGAGAAAAAAATTCGCTTAAAACATATTTATAATTTAATTTTAGTAAATGGAAAATATTTACGTGAATACATTTTTACAAGCCTGTTTTTTCTGCATTTTATTAGCAAAGCACTTGAAATGTTTTATATATGCTTTCCAGCATTTCACATAAATAGTAACATGGATTATTCGCATGCACTTAAATATAATACTGCTTATGATTCCATCCAATGTAAAAATAAAAATTGCTGTAATTTTAATTTAACTGCAGACTAAAGTGGTAGAAACTAGCGAAACAGGATGGAACGATGTCGTACATGCGACAACAATTCTATTGAATAGCTATACGGTATACTGGTGTGATTTGGTAGTAAAGGACAGTAACTGTAAAATTGACTTTTTTATGTTATGGTAAAATGACAGCAAGTGATACTACTTTTAAATCTACATTGGTTCAATAATCTTCTTCCAAAGACGAGCAACTGTACCTACCTACATAGCAGTAACTGACAATTTTTTGTATAATATGAATGTGAACAGCAGTATCTCATTTTGTTTTCTCTTACTGCTATTTGCTGCTGCATGATGTAATTTTTAAGTGGTATAGCCATAGGACGGCCATGGCCCCCCCTAGGAAAAAATACATATTAGTGTAATTATTTTATATTTTAATTATTGATATAATTTTGTGAATGGTGTGGTGTAAATTGATTAATCGACAGGAATTTAAGTGAGTAGTAAATAATTTAGTAATTTTTCAATTTGAAAAATTCTAATTAAGCAATAATTATTCGAGAAATTATGCTCTTCTTTCAAAAATAAAATAAGTGTTTTGTACTTTACATCCTAACCACATTATTCTTAAATTCACTGTATTTAATCATTAGCTAAAGTAACCAGCGATGTCTAGGAGTTTTCACGTAGAAAATTTCAAAACAATCCACATTATAGGTATACTTAAATATTCCGGAGAGTTCGAAAACTTTCTTACATGTTCCAAAATAATCTAAAATGCACATAAAAGTTTAAAAAGGTTTTTCATAAAGTTCCAGAGAGTTCTAGAATGTTTCAGAAAGTTCAGAATTTAGAGAGAGCTCTGGAATTTTCCATAAAATTCCAAAACGTTTTAGAATATCCTTCTCCATAAAGTTCTTTAACGTTCTACAATGTTTCTGAAAGTTCCAAAAAGTTCTATCTATTTGTGTCGGTATTTAAAACTAAAATGAGCTCAGCCATCCTTTATATACTTATTTAAAATTGCCAAAAATTTATAAAATATTCTATAATTTTCCGTAATATTTTGGAATTGAATGGGATATTCAATAATTTTTTGGAATATTCTAGAACAGTGATTTTCAAAATACATTTTTTAATGCGTACATACGACAAAATGGGATTTCCTATTTACTTTGCATTTCCAACTTAAAGGGCTTGGCCTCCCCTAGAAAAATTTTCTAGTTACGCCTATGGGTATAGCTAAGAAGGTAAAAAGCAGTATCCAAATTACCGGAATGATTAGAGAGGACCTAAAAATATCTTTAGGATAAAATGTATTAGGTCTGTATTAGGTTAGGTACCTTAATTTAATAAATACTTTTTTGCATTTATATCTTAGTCTTTTTCATTCAGTAAAATTAAGTTACTGCCCATAACAATTACGGTAGGTAAATAGACAAATTATGGAAAAGGCCCTAAGTAATTTTTTATTGAAATATGTGACTCCCATGCAATATAAACAAATCTTACAAATTTAGAGTCTATTATTATTATTATTTAATTTTTATTTCATATAAATAGTTTATAACACAAAGTGGCTACAAGCAAACACTAATCCTTAAGGTGCCTGTCCACGTGAGAGTAAATTCTGAGAGTTGCTCTCGAGAGTACTCTCATGACTGTGTCCACATGAGAGTATTGTTACGTGAGTTTTACTCTCGCGAGCAGTTCAGATAGCAGCCGGTTACTGTCACAAATTTCACTCTGTACTATGTCCAATTGAGAGAGTCTGTAGCTAGCTCGCGAACATCGCATCGCGTTTAGTAGTGTCCGAGATTTTATTTAGTTCTTGCGAGAACTAACAACATATAATTATTTTATCAGATTTTTATCAATATGCTGACCGAAAGATTAGGAACAAACATTTTCGTAATAAATAACTACGATGTGAATTTTCCATATAGTATACAAAACATTAAAAAAATAATGTTAGTGCAATAATTGAGCAGAAACAGTTTTAGGCATGTCAACGCACTCTTGATGTAAAACTAAAAAAAATCGTCCAAAAAAACTGTTGAAGTGCACTACTATATGCATAATAGAATGCTGATTCCAAATATGCAAAAATATACAGGTTGTTCCATTTAAAATAACGAGGTTAGTGGCAGTGTACAATATAAATGGAACATTCTGTATAATAAAAAATATTTTTAGGTTTGCAACCACTAAACATTTTAGTCCAATACATTTTTCCTCGTCTCTTAATACTGTATATTTACATGGTTTCGCAAATTATGTAATATTCGTTCAACGTATCCTAC
Source organism: Harpalus rubripes (assembly GCA_963082715.1). Classification (NCBI taxonomy): domain Eukaryota; kingdom Metazoa; phylum Arthropoda; class Insecta; order Coleoptera; family Carabidae; genus Harpalus; species Harpalus rubripes. Next base: position 32,175,773 of record OY720454.1, read on the forward strand.
AGTAAAATAATTGAATTCTGATGCAATTTTAGAACGTACTCCATTTTTTAATTCCCTTTCCGCGATTCAAGCTAAGCGATACGCACCAAGCGACTAAATTTTGAACTAGAAAAGTGACGTCACGACAGGGATAAAATCAGCTGTTTCTGTTGTATCGTTTATGTTTATAGAACTGTTACATATACATTCTAAGTGTTTTACTTTAATTTTGTTCCTTTAAATACAATATTTAACTATGAATATGGAAGGAGAGAAGAAAATATGCAAAATGTTAATTGTGTATTTGGGTGCAAATCTGTACGCTGTAAAGACACTACTAATCTAATGTTTCATGCTTTCCCGAAGCCAAATGAAAAAATCGAAATAGTGCACGAATTTGGCGTAGTTAATATTTGTGGAAGAAGAAAAATTTGGGAAACAAATTTGTGCATGGGAAAGAAATCGTCAAACTATATGACAGTATGTTCCCTTCATTTTAAAGCACAAGATTACATTTGTTCTGGTTGGAGTAATCAGAAGCCCATGTTGGCAACAGCTGTACCTAAATATTCAAAGTATTCTTTGAATTGTAGTCGCATAACTTTAGTATAACTTAACCTAAAAATAACGCATTTTCTGTATTCCTGAATATTTAAATATATTTTTCTGAAAAATAAATGTTATTTACTTACCTTGAATGTAAGTATTAATCAAATAAATACTAATAATAGTGTAATATTATCCTAAGAAACTTATTTATAAAGCTTTAAGCCTTATTTCCACCGAATGCTTTATGCTTATGCATAATAATTTGTACATAAGGCTTAATGCATTATAACAATTTACTAGGTTACCATTTCCAGCTACTTTTTTTAGTGACTAATTCAACAGAAATGTCATATTTTTTTTTCCTTTTTATTTTTAACTCTAGCAGACTGCAATTGTAACAGTAATTCTTGTTTGTTTTAATATGTCATATACATAATTTTCTGTATCTATATCCATATCGAAAAATTAAAAACTTAATACTTATAAAATAGACTGACAGTTGACAATTCAGATTAGAAAATTAAGAAAGATAGATGACAGTCACGCCTTAAACCTTGGAGTTTGCAAACCTTTGTTCTTACGCATTGCTCTTAGTTCTTAAGTATTAAGCCTTATGCATAGCTGGAAATGGTATAGTAAACTTTTCTATACGATAAATATTTTTACGCATTGCGCTTAGTTATTAATTATAACTCTTACGCATTAGGACAATTGGTGGAAATGAGGCTTTAGAACGCTTGCGACAACTTGTGACTGCAAAACAAATATGACAGTTCAAATTTTATCCCTGTCGTGACGTCATTGCCGAGCGAGTTGCATACAGTAATTTCTTAATTTGAATCGCGAATTGCCGTATTCTTCACATTTTAAATTCCAAAGTATAGTCATAGTTCTGAGAGTACTGTCACAATACGAACTGGGAACTGCGTTCGAACTTTGCGAATAACTATCAGATAGCTGTCCACTTGTGACCAAGATCTCAGGAATCTACTATCGGCGAGTTTCACGTTACTGCCTGCGAGTTACTCTTAGAAACGTGTCCACTGGCGAGTACTGCTCTTGAGCATAACTCTCGAGGGTTTGACTCTCACGTGGACAAGCTCCTGTATTTACTACACACTTTGTGCAAGTCAGATAATACTCATTACCAAATCACGGCAGCATAGCATCCAAAAACCGTGACCTTAAAAGTTTGATTTTATAATCATTTACGAGGAAATATACAAGGCCCTTCCCACTTCAGTTGACCCAATTGTTAAAAATTAATTTTTGCTGATTTAATTAATGGAATTTGTAAAAATAATTAAATCAATTTTTATTTAAAATCAAGATTTTCAACATTATGACGTAATTTTAAATTAAATTTTTAGCTAAAGATATATTAATTTCATATTATTTTTCAATATTGTGTAACAACGCTTTTTATTTTTATTACTACTATAATAATTAGACATTTTATTTAATAAAACCTAACATCCTTACAACTTAAATTCGTTTAAATGTTTTCTTAAATTGTTACTAAAACTAAATAATTTCATTTTACATTTAAACAATAATAGTTATTTACGATATAAGTGGGGTACAGACATTATTAACGCACGTATTGTGAATTCCCCTACGAGCTCGCAGTGCGAGTTAGCGTAACCACATAGTGCGTTCATAATTTAGTATCCCACGAATATCGTACAAAATTTTATTCTTTCATCATGCACACTCATTTTACATATTTAATGGCCTTCTTATTCCATTGAGTGCTTTAATAAAAATTATTACCACACTATGGTATAACTTATCCCACGATGATATATAAAATATTTTAGAAAACTTATTTTCCTATGTGTCAGTAGAAAGACAAAATGTGTGTAATATTAATAGAAATTAGGGATAATTTATAATAATTATTATTTATCATATTAACTAAATAAAATTAAAGCGGGTGGGCGCCTAATGATGTGGGAAGGGGCTCGTATAGTTTTACTTCTCCTGCCGGTGGCTAATAAATAATAAATACTTAGTCAGTCATGATTCTCTCTTCTGTACCAATCAGAAAATTTCTAGTATAAAAAATTCGCAAACAAAATGATATTTGAAAATAACACATCTCCATCGAGATAGGTTCATCAACAAAAAACATTGCGATGTTAACCTAATTTTAATGAAAAAAAAGTACGCCATATGGATTATTTAGTTTGGAGTTACGAAAAAATATATAAAATACGAGTACATTAGTTGTAGATAAAGTATAGTAACTAAACAACTCGCTAATGGCAATGATTACTTCGGACGATTACAACCCTTGTAGATTAGGTGATAGCAAATTCCTACTCGAAATCTCAGATATATATTTTTTTATTCTTACAAAATCGACGTTACGGTATACACATACATTTATACCTTCTTCAGGATATATATACCGAAACGTCGGTTTTGTATAAGAATAAATGCTATATGACTGAGATTTCGAGTAATTATTAACAGCTAACCATGATTCGTGTCTATTGTCTTTTGGCTAAACCAGGTTTAAATTAAATTTGGTTAAGTTAAGAATAAATAAATAAATAAATAAACATATTAACACATAGTGACAGAAAATGATTGAAAAGTTTTGTTGAACGAGCGGTTTTTGATAATGGTTGTTGACTACAGGACACGTTTTAGCGAAACAGCGGTAGCCGCAGTCGGAGATAGTAGATTACAGGTTGGCAAATTCGTATTTGGTTGGGAAGCATGTACTTCCGGCTTTCCGGACCTCGCTTGTTTAATTATAGCCGTCGTTATCGTTGGCTCAATACGACGAGATAATGGACATTCTTCCTCTAAAATGCCCCTCATATTTTATTCATAAATCTTATTTGAATTCTTCATTCGACAGAACGAATAGAAAATTACTTTCCAAATGCTAACACGTGACGAAGCGGGGTGTTGATTACCCTTTCCTTCCCAAGCCACACTTACTCTAATAACGTTTTAGGTTTCCGTTCCGTTTCGCTTACGGTAAACTATCGCTTGATTAATCTTCGAATCAATACCCTCTGAATTCGATTAAGTGAATGAAACTTTTTTGCTGTTTGTGGAATTTCAATTCAAGTTTGATAATTCGAATTTCATTGATATTCACTTCAATTACTGCTTTTTACTCTTATTTTTAGCAAGAATCCGACGGAACTGTTCATATTTAAAAGCTCTTCCGTTAAACCAATTATTACACGTACCTCGTACCGGAGAATTACCTGGAAATGTTGTTTTTATTTTTATTCAATTTCGAAATTTTAATATTCATTTATTGCCTAGGTATATCCAATATTGCAAATAAATAAAAAATATATATTCATTTCGCAGAAGCTATTTTTATCTTCATTACCCACTGATTTTCATACTGACAAAGTGTTCGTTTAGTAAAAAGCAAAATATATTATTTAAAAAATCATATTTCGAAATTTTGTATCAATTTTTAGACTGCATTATTTTCAGTGGGGATTTTTTTCTAAATTATCAATAACAATGAATTTTGCATCCTCAAATATACTTTCAAATATATAATACATATACAAACTGAAAATAATTATTCGTAATGAAATTTTAAAATAGCTAAATAGTTATTTGTTTAACTAGGCTAAAATACTAGATTTACAGAAAAGTTTGTCGAGGCAAAGCCGAATGATGCTTTGTTTAGTGCCATGATTGAAAATTAATATTAATTTAGTGAATATTTTTAATACATATTTTGAAAGTTGTCGCCATCAAATTATGTTGCTATGCGTTTGTTGAACGGTTGCTATGCGTTTGTATAGCGGTTGCTATGTAATAGTCAGTAAAAATATTTTTATTAGTAAAAGTGACATTTTACTGACAGTTTAGCTGTTAAGAAAAGTGCAGTTTTAATATCAATCGGAAAAAATATATTCATATAGATGAAGACCTTACTGAATCCCACCAATCCGGCCATAGAACAAGATAATAATTGAAAATTTTAATCAGTCAATAAATTTGTTGAATAATATAACAGTATCGACCTACATGTTGTGGGTTCACGGTAAAGCATTGTTAGAACTTTAAATTAAACAAATACAATACATGGCATTAAATTGTTGAAATCAAAAAAGTAAAGGAATTTTACAACTTTAGAAATGGAAACTATTCATTCAACAATTCAAGTCCTTCTTTTTAGCTTTCCTAATTTCGTAGAATTCCAGAAATTTGATTAAGGGACTTATAGCTTTAATTTCGTCATTTTTAACTATTGAAAAATAATACCAAACTAAGGGCCGTTTTCATAATAAAATTTATCTTCACTTTAATACTGTAAATTAAAATTAAAGTTGTGTTCGTTTTTATAATATAACTATAGCACTTTAGCTAGCACTGTAGCATTACTTTAAAATCAAGATAAAGTCTTAAAGTAATTTTAATTAAGGTCTTAAAGTAACCCTGATTATGAAAACGGCCCATGGTCATTGTTTAAAACTACTTAGCGTGTACCTACATTTCATATAAGGTGTTTTACTGATAAATTCCAACGGCAAGTTTTTAACCAATCATGATGCAAAACACTTGAAAATTCAACCAATGGGAACAGTATTATACTGATAAAACTCCGTTACCCCGATAATTTTCCGCTACCAAGTAAATAAACTGTTATCATTACCGATATCTGCATACAAAAAGCGGATTGGCACACCCAGCAATGGGTAATATGCCGTGATGATAATGATGATATATGTTATTGTTTATAACTGTCAGTGTGACAGTTAATTAATATTTCAAGTTTAAAAATAAAATATTAATAATTAAATTGTTTCATTTTGCGTTGTCTTTGGAATTTATCTCACCAAATACCACACGACCTCTCTGATTTTCTCAGATAAACTTTTATTTTTAAACACTCATTCTTTTTGCTTTTAAGCAAAATCACTCAAGCAAACTGACATTAGGTAAAACCCCTCCTCCTTCGGAGCCGGGATTTACCATGCAGTTTTCTTTCGTGTTTATTGGTAAGCAAAAAAATTCGTGCAAAATAAAAATTTATCGATAAAATCAGGAGGTCTTGTGATATTACTTCTGATAAGACACTCGTTTATAGTCACAGTTTTTTATCCAATACGTATACTAGTTATCTGTAGGTACGCAAAATTTCAATAATACCGATACATTTTTATGGCAGACTACAGGGATTACTTGTATCCGATAAATAATATCTTATTATTTACTTTCGTTGGATTCTAGGTATCATAAATATGACCCTCCGAATCCTCATTCCATTTAATGTTTAATCTTAATTGCTTTCATTATAGGCCGTAGTCCTCCCACCGTTGGCTCGATGGCCATACGAAAATGGCTTCACCTTTACAACCTGGTTTCGGTTGGACCCAATCAACTCAGTTAACATCGAACGAGAGAAGCCATATTTGTATTGGTAAGTAAATATGAACAATAGCATAAAGCCGGCATCCAATAATACAATATATTGTTAATGTTTCAGTTTCAAAACCAGCAAGGGTGTTGGGTATTCCGCCCACTTTGTAGGCAACTGCCTCGTGCTTACCTCAATGAAAATCAAGGGCAAGGGCTTCCAGCATTGCGTCAAGTATGAGTTCCAACCGAGAAAGGTACGAAAAGCCACAGAACGAGAAACTTACATTAGACTAGGTTTTAGATTTTAGCATTAATTAAACAAATTACACAAATTGCTTCATTTTGTACTAAATTTCTATTTGTTATAGATAAAAGCTTCTATTTTATGGAATGTAATATTATCATTAGGTAATATAAATTTAAACAAAAATGATTGAAATTTTGTAATAATAAACATTTTTAAAGTACTTAGTATTTAGGAATCTTCTCATTTATTCCAATATTAAAATAACAATAATAACTTTACTTTGCAGTAGTTGAAATAATATTTTCAAAAAAGCTCGACGCATTATAAACTAATGTTCTAAAACACTTTAACACTAGTCATTCACTGAAATGAACAGCGAAACTTATATAAATAAATAAATATATCATCATGGCATATTACCCATTGCTGGGTGTGCCAATCTGCTTTGTACGCAGATTTCGGTAATGATGATGACATATTTGTACCGTGTGTTTCCAAATAATTCCGGGTACGTTTTATGATCTTATAATGACGACAATTATAAATCTAGAATCTCCATAACTCTGTTAAAAGATAAAAGACTTGGTTTATGTTTCATAAATTTATTAACACTCTTGACTGTAGTTTCGGCATTTACGCCGTCATTAGAAGGAATTGTATGTTGTAATACTCTCTTATGTATAATTTTTTTAAATCAAGTATACTGGCAGGTAATGAAAGCTAATACATTCCCGAGTCCCGAACCTCATTTTTTTAAAGTATTGAAAAGTTACTTTATTCTATAAAATTACGGTTTTATCGGATTCGTCAACATTTCCTATAAAAAGCTTGTTATCAACCAAGCTACTTAATAGTCAAAACCATGACTTGGCTTGAAATTTCAAGCTTATAAAATTGTTGGGCTAAACTTGATGAAATTAAAGCATGGCTTGGCTTGAAATTTGAAGCTTTTTAAAACGTTATGTTTGGCATGTTTTTTTGAATTTATTTAAACCAAGCTAAGCTTTCATACACATGTTATCTAACGGGAAACTTGCTTTGAGTCTTCAGATGACTTGTGCGGCAATCTGTATTTCTAGAAAATATCTCCCGATATCTGTTTTTTTTTTAGACTGAACCTCTAAAATTGTTATATGTTTAATAGACATAATTTATAAAAATATGACCTTTTACCATTTCCCTTAAAACAAAATAAATAAGTAAATGCAACATGCAACAACAAAAAATATATAGTTAGAGTACCATCCTTTGTCTGTTTATCACATTTCGTAGAATTTTTCTTCTAATTAAAATATTTTTCCCTAGTGGTACATGCTGGCCGTTGTATACATATACAACCGGTGGACGAAGAGTGAAATAAAGTGTTTGGTGAATGGACAGCTCGCTTCCAGCACCGAGATGGCCTGGTTTGTTTCTACGAGTGATGTGAGTCATTTAAACTTTTTTTATGCTGCCAGGCGTGATCATTTGTATGTTTTGTACAGCCCTTCGATAAATGCTACATCGGTGCGACGCCGGAATTGGACGAGGAGCGAGTTTTTTGTGGTCAAATGTCCGCCATTTATTTGTTCAGCGAAGCTCTAACAACGCATCAGATTTGTGCCATGCATCGACTCGGACCTGGATATAAAGTAAGTCACAATTATCAAAATCTAACAGAAATTTATAATAATTAATAAATCAGAAGCCGTTTACTCATTACTGAGTGTTGAATAATTTTTAATGCAAATAATGATGATATATATTTACGGTAAAGGACATTCCCCAGATGTCATATTATGGCACTCAAAGCTTTTGTGTAGTGTAAAGTGCACTGTAGAACAACAAATAAGCAATAATAAAATATTTTTATTCTAAAAAGAAGGGGAAAGTGCACTTTTTTCTACTTTTTTACACTAAAGAATAAAAAATATACTTTTTCACCACCAACAGATCAAGGGGGATTAGGGAGCAGTTGACTAACATTGTTTTTTCTCTATTTATCGTTTATGGATTATTTTAGAGAAAAATACTTCAAAAAATATTTATAAAAAAATTAATTGTACGCATCTTTTATATGAAGATTTTTCTCTAAAATAATCCATTAATGATTGTGAGTTAAAAAACAATATGATACAAATAATAAAAATCCAAAAACTGCATCAACAATTTCTTAGGGTTCTTCTAAGGGTTATTCGACGTATTGGTATTTCATTTTAAGAAAGAATGACGTAGAACTTAATATTCTTGCAATGATATTTGAGAATATTGTAATTAGTTTATAACAAAAGTTTATGTTGTTAAAATATTAATCTTCAATACTATTAATTTCTTAAATTCATTGAATTGTCAAAGATGAAAGTTATGAACAAAAAATTATAAGTATTTATACACATCAGGACGAGAGAATACTATTTTTTGCTTTGTAATTGCACCTATAGAAAAATTATACATTTCTCTCTCTTGATATATAATTTAACTATACTATTTTTTAACGAGCGGAGAGAAAATAATTTATATAAATAAGAGTTTTTTTCCTGAATGATATTTACCGGTTAAGTAGAGAATAAACAGATTTTTTAAAAATCCGTTTTAAGAAGTACATTCCAGATTTCGGACAATTTTGATGAAGTAAAACTCTAAATTGTAATTTTATCATATCTAGTTAATCTTTTATTAATATAAGTCTGAACTTTGTAATAGAGGCGATACCTACAAAGTGAAATTAGTAGTTATTGTCGTTATTGAAGAGGCAATTAGATCGCAATGTACACAAAGCTATGTAATAATCGGAAACAAAGTACAAGTTTCAATTTCCTGCTGACACCTTTGCTGGCGGTTGCGCATCAGTGCCGCAACATAGACAAGTAGTAATACCTGATGTGATCCTATTGCAGAGCCAATTCCGCTTTGACAATGAATGCCATTTGAATCTGCCCGACAACCACAAACGGGTGAGTGCGACGGGAGAACCACAGCCCTGCATGGTTGATCAGACCTCTGCATCCGTAAGCACGTTTTATTTATGATTTCTTTTATTTTCTTGTTGGAGATGTGGCTACTAAAAATCGACCAGTTAGCTTTTCTAGCACAAAAGCATTTATTAACTGGGTTTATTAAGATCTTTAAACTACCCATTTTATGTGGATGTTTAGCGTGGTATTATAATCGTATCGACAAATTATCCTGTATAATTCGTCGTACCATAACTTCGGGTACAAACTTGAGCATTATAGTACTGACCAAATTGAGTAAAAAACGCTTTATCATTATAGGTCTGATCTTCAACTGTTTCCGGGAAAGAGGCCATTTTGTATTAGAATCGAAGAAAAAGATAGTGAACGAACAAAATTTTGTCTATAGTAAATAGACTATAAAATACAATAAAATTTCATATGAAACATTTTTCTCAATGTCTAATAGTTACGAAGTTATTTGAAAATTAAATATTAGCCAAAAAAAAAACGAAAGAACATACAAAATGACCTCTCAAAGTTAAACAAAAAGTCTCATTTAATCGAAGTCGTAACACTTACAGTTTTTGAGATAGCAGAGGTAAACCCCATAGAAACTAATTTTTCACTGCCTTATCTCAGAAACTTGAAGATCGGATCCATGTTGATAAAGCTTCCTTTAATCATTTTGGTCAGTACTTTAAATATACCCTTACAGTTTGTACCTGAAGTTTTGGTACCTGTATCTTCTTATAGACTTTAAAGAACGTAACTCGACAGTCAATGGGGCATATTATGCAGCACTTCTGTATAAATTGCGACAAAATATTCGGGAAATAAGACGTGGTAAACTAACCAGAGGCGTGCATTTGTTGCATGACAATGCAGCCGTGCACACTGCTGTAATTGCGCAAGTTGCGATTCGTGACTGCGGTTTTGAAAAAAATGATCATCCTCCTTTTAGTCCAGATATGGCCCCCAGTGACTACTATCTGTTTGGAAATTTGAAAAGAACCTTCAGTGACGACGAAGCTGTAAAAGCTGCAGTTTGGGCACATTTTGAAGACAAACCAAAGGAATATTTTTTATCGGTATTGATTTGTTACTGAAACGTAATAAGTGCATTGATGATTTTGAAGACAAACCAAAGGAATATTTTTTTAGGGGTATTGATTTGTTACTGAAACGTTGTAATAAGTGCATTGATGTCAGAGGGGATTGTATTGAAAAATAAAATTTAATTTAATTGTAAGTCTACAGCGTTTCTTTCATAGTCAGGCCGGAAATTATTGGCGCTGCCCTCGTATACTCAACACATAGGTATATATTTATTTTTTACATAGTACTGATACAATAACAGTTATTACTATTGCAATCAGTTTTTTGTGTGATTAGTCAATTTCTTTATTGTAATTAAATTGTCCTTCTTGTAATAAGATTTCAATAACTTTTAATAAATTGCGAAAATGGAAATGATATGCATTTTTCTAAAAAAAAATAAGTTTCAGAGTTTGGGATTGTTAACTTTTTTCATCTTTTTAACGCCTTGGTCCCAATGGATTATATTATGTACCATGCAAGTCCGGACTTCGTTATAGCCCTAAAAACCCAAATAAACACATTTTCTCCAAAATTTTCGAAATTTATTCAAAATTTTCAAGCCGCAGATCGATATCTCTTTTTATTTTCGAGATAATTACATTTGATGCTACCCATTTTTGGGTTGAAACCCAGAAATGGGTGGAGATACGACCCTGACTACTCTGCCATTCGATGCTACGGACAAAATTACATAAGTTTACCAATTTTCACAAAATTTGTCCCATTAGTTCAATTAACAACAATCGGAATTCTTGGCTATTTTCATTTATTTTATTGTAGAAATTGTATAAATTGTTAAAAAATGTTGAAAATTTGTTTGCTTACGTAATTTTGCCTCTAAAATTGAATGGCGATGTCGCCAAGCTCGTATTTGTTAGCTATCACTGTCAAATGAAAGGTTATGTACAATTGTATATATTTACATCGTTGATATTTACAAACGTTCGCTTCTCATAATTTTTCTCAGCGCAAAAAAGTTCGCACTAAATATACAAATGGAAAACGATAAAAAATATATAATAGTTATTTGTACATTAAAAACGTAGTGATGCTTTGTCGGTTAAGAAAGAAATTGAAGCGCGACAATGACAGTTTACACTCGTAATACACGGATATTTTTCTACGTTCAGAAAGAACGAATTTTAGAAATATTGATATATACGAGTAGAACAAATAGCGATATTTTAATAAAAATCTGACAAGCAGGAAGTAACGAAAAATTTATCTAATATACCTAATTTTAAGCTCAGGAATTAATATTACTTGTGAAAAGTGTACAATCGAGGCCAAACGAGAATACAGGCCTGAATACTCAGTTCGTGACGTCACAGCGATCCTCTTGCTGTCACGCCACGCCTCGAACGCTAGCATTGTAAGGATAGGAAGTATACGGAATTTTAAATAAATAGTATTGGAGAATGTGATTTATAAAGATGTACAACTCCTAAATAACTATTTAAATATTATGTATTACCTATTTTATATTCATAACTAAACAAATTAAATAAGAAATAAATTAGAAATACGAATCAATTATTTATTTTTGTTCCAATTGTACAAGAAATAAAAAAAAACGAATGAAAATTATATAACACAGAACATAATATGAAAATGATAATAATGAAACTAAAAATGATGAATGAAAGACATTTAGGTGCTCGCTAATTTATTAATTAATTAATTAATTTTAAACGTTTTCTTTGTAAAAATTAAAAGTGTACCATCTTTTATACTGACTTCCAGATCACAAATAATACATTTTTCCTCAAAATGCAAACAGCTGAGGAATTTGTGATCTTATAATTTGGCCGATGTATTGCATTTGACCATTTTCTCTGCATCTCACTATCGCGAGAAATTTAAAAACATTGATGAATTTATTTGTGTTACTGTAATTGCTCCTGCACACAGCATTTGAAAACCATTTTTATAGTTTCCTACAACGAGAAATAATAGAAATTTGACGTTCCGTCCCGCGTTGTGTCGCGCGTCCGCTCCCGCTGACTGCTATAAGTCGACTGTTTGTAGAAGGCTAGACTAGCGCTCGGGCCTCTTAGCTAGGCGTGACGCATTGAGCAGGGATAAACATTCAGGCCTGTATTCTCGTTTGGCCTCGGTACAATCTATTTTAATATATTTTTTAAATAATTTTTTTGTGAGTACACGAAATAGTTTTTTTTTCGCGCGTCTCCCATGTCAACGCGCAAAAAAAAAGAACTTTGTTGCTCGCTCCTCAAGAAACATCAACTTTACGATGAGAAATGAGAGCGTAAATGTATATTTTTCATAACACTAGAAAAAGTAGATTTTTGATAAATTTGAAAATGTTACCTTAGGTGTATATGAGTTTTTGGGGGCATAACTCAAAAACAGGTATAGATGCAGACTTGTGGATATCAACAATTTATTCTATAGAAGAGGGCTCCACTTTTCTTCTTTTCATACATTCCATCCAATAAGGTTACCTCGAAAAGATGCGTAGTCCCGTTTTTTAATGGCCACATCTCGTAATTTGTTTTAGTTCCGGCGCAACCATAGCGCTGTCACCCATTTGTTATAATTTTCGCGCTACCATTACATTAAGAGATAATGTATTGTAAGTGTGTTGTAATTTGTTATAGTACAGAAAGTTTAATATTTTGTTGTTTTGTTTAGCATGACGTTGATCATTTTAATGTACCAGAATTTATTGTAGAGTTATGATTCCGTACTTTTAATGCACTGGTTTTATTGTTTGTTTTATGACTAGCACAGTAGTTGGTAGATTTAAAATTGAAATATGTATTTTACTAGCTAGAACATTATGCAGATTTATATTCTTTACAGAATGTAAATGTTAATAGGTAGTACTTCACTGTGTTATGTGTTATATTCTCTCTGATATATTTTTGGGTGATTTAGGTCCTCTACGATGGGAAGTTATCAAGTGCAATCGTATTCATGTACAACCCCGTGGCAACGGATAGTCAGCTATGCCTCCAATCTGCACCGAAAGGCAATGTTTCATACTTTGTACATACGCCCCATGCCCTCATGTTGCAAGACGTGAAAGCAGTGATCACACATTCCATTCATAGTACGCTTAATTCCATCGGTGGTATTCAGGTTCTCTTTCCCTTGTTCTCACAACTGGATATGCCTTCGGACAGTGCGGGAAATACGGAGGCCAAGCGGGATCCTGCCCTCTGGTAAGAAAAATTATTGTAGGAATATTTTGATGTATGTCGTCCTAACTGATCCATCCTAAGTGATCCACTTCTACCTGAGCATTTGACTTTCAAAAAACAAGTATGCGTTATTCACATGGTGGTCTCGTGACCGCGTGCCTGAGTGTCTGGTCGCTTATTTGGGAACCGGGTGCGATCCCGACCGACGCCAAATATTTCGAATTTTAAATTGTACAAAATTGACCCCTGTGGTGCACTCTCCACGCCAGTAATGAGTGCCCGTGAAGTGACGCCTGATAAACGTCCACACGGTACAAATATGTCATCATTTCCGAAATCTGCGTACAAAGCAGATTGGCACACCCAGCAATGGGTAATATGCCATTATGATATATTTATATATTTATTTTATTTATTCACAGCGGCGAACATAGACGTAAAATATTTCTATAAACAGAAAAAATAAATGAGATAAATACGAGTATAAGTATGGATATAATAAATGTATGTTACTATTATCTGTAATTTAGAACTGCCATCATTGGGGTCTCGAGAACCATAAGAGATACGATGTCAGATAAATGGAACTTTTTGTGCACCACTAGATAATGATGAAACAGTGAATTGTGTTGCTTCTTTTTCTTTTTCAAATAACTTCTAAACCATAAACTATTAATAATCGAGAAAAATATTTTCTAATGTAAAACGTAGATATTTTTATGACCTAACCAGCAGCACACAAAATAAATTTATGTTCGTAAATTTTCATAATATAACACAAACTCATATTTTTTTAAATGTAACCCATATCTATTTTTAGTCTCAAAAAAATCTTTATTTTTTCTCATTTCACTAATGTAAGAGTTATTGTGTTTTGTATTTGTTTTGCCCCCAAAATTATAATTTTTTTTCTTATTTTGTACTAAATTTACTGTTATTTTGAAAATATTGGTAAAAAATTTCTATTTAAAAAATACTCCTTTTACTTAAATAATTTATTTCATGAGAAAATTTTGCACAAAACTTTATTAAATCAATTTTTGTTTCGCCCTTGGCGTATTATTGTGTAATTTGTATGTATGAGTTTAGAATGAAAATATTGAGCAAGGTAGACATAAAATGAACTATACCAATTAAATAAAATATAATTAATAAAAATAATAAAGTTTTTTCAGGAAATAATAACAAAATTCAGGAAAATAAAGAGAAAAATTAAATATAATACATATAATATAAAACATAATAACTCTTACATCATTGAAAAGAGAAAAATAACGTTTCTTACCTCTCGCCATACCGAAGGTAAGAGAGGTACTTAATGTTTTCGGTCCAAAAATTCAATTGTAAGCTTTCAGTGAATAAGCACGAATTAGGGTTCCCACAACACGTTTTTATTATTTTTACAATGATATGGGTCTGTGACAATTTTTTGCTCCACGATAACTCTTATAACAAACCTCCAAAAATTTATATTTTCCATATTTAAGCTATGTGCGTTCGTATAAAGAGTTGATTAGATTTTGGGTAAAATTGGATAACCGGATATGAAGCCCATAACAGTTTTTAATGAAAAACTGTATTAAAATATAATCCAATCAATTTTAATATTTAAGACTTCCATATGAAGGGGAACATATTTTGGTTAAAATTGATAAACCGGATGTGATACTTTACTTGAAGGTCTGAATAAATTTTCGTGAAAAATAAATTTATATACTCCAAAACTTTTCAATTTTAGTATTTAAAACTTTTATATCAAGGGGAATAACATACTGGATTTTGGCTATAATTAGTAGACTGGAAGTGATACTTTACTTGAAGTTGTGAACAATTTTCGTGAAAAATATATTATGATATATTCCAAAAAAATTCAAATATAGTATTTAAGACTTATATGGAGGGGAACAACATATTATATTTTGTCTAAAATTGATAAACCGGAAGTGATACTTTACTATGAAGCTCTGAACAGATTTTCGTGAAAAATATTATATATACAGGGTGAGTCTGGGAAGACGTCCCCCCCCCTTTAACTTTTTTATTATAATTAGTAGAAAAAAATGGCTCATATAAAAGTTTTATTATTTTACATATACTATTTGATGGCAGATGTAGATATTTTTTATAAAGTCAGGTTTACAAGATACGACTATCAACTTTTATTTTTCAAATGGCAACCTATAATTATTTTAATAAAATAGAAACCGCCATTTTTTCTCTTTTCAACGAAAATTTCGAGAAAAATGAGATAATTTAGAAATATTAGAAATAATTTTTAAACAAATATTATAGGTAGCTATGTGAAAATAAACAAAACGTAACAATGTAAAACAATAAAATTAATGTCAAAAAAGTATACATTTGTTTGTTACTTAATTTAACTTATTTTGTAAACAAAAAAAAAACATTTTGAAATGTTTACGAAGAACGAATTAATTGATATTTTTCAAATACATTAATAAAAAATAATATATCGTTGAAAAGAGAAAAAAATGGCGGTTTCTATTTTATTAAAATAATTATAGGTTGCCATTTGAAAAATAAAAGTTGATAGTCGTATCTTGTATCTTTTATATGAGCCATTTTATTCTATTACTTATAATAAAAAAGTTAAAGGGGGGGGGGGGCGTCTTACCAGACTCACCTGTATACCAAATCTTATCAAATTCGGTATTTAAGGCTTTTACATGAAGGAGAACAACATATTAGATTTTGGCTAAAATTAATAAACCACAAGTGACACTTTATTTGAAGCTCTGAACAGATTTTCGTGAAAAATATATTATGATATAATCCAAAACTTTTCAAATTTGGTATTTAAGACTTTTATATTAATGAGAACAACATAATAGATTTTTTCTAAAATTGATAAACCAGAAATAGTACTTTACGTAAAGCTATAAACATATTTTCTAGAAAAAATATATTAAAATATGATCCAAAACTTCTCAAATTTGGTATTTAAAACTCTTATATAATTTAAAACATCATTATATTTTGATTATACCTATATGATAAACCGAATGTGGTACTTAATCTGGAGCTTTTAACAGATTTTCGAGAAAAATCAATAAAAAATAATCCAAAATTTCGTATTACAGACTTTTTTATTTATTGGAACAACAAATTAAATTTTGTTTACAGCTCTCCATATGGATTTAACGAAGAAGAATACGAAAGAATTATAATTTTTAGAATTGTAGTATTAGAGTTATCGCAGGCGAAATTATTGTCACACACACACATACAAACATCATCGTAAAAATAGTAAACTCGTATTCTAGAGACCCTAAAACAAGTTTAATCATTACAAACTCGCCGCCAAATTTTTTGACCAAAGACAATACCTTCCCTAAAGGTGGCGGTAGTTTTAAAAAACCAACAAAATTCAGTTTTTTATCAATAATATCTAGTGCCCTATGAGAATTTTTGGAAAAACAAAAGTACTTCTGAGATGTTCCCCCAAAGGCGCACAAAAAGTTCCAATAGACCATTTCCACTGGTGTTATGTACATGATTAGAGTGAGAGGTCCGAACTGCCCTGTGAAATTATTTACATGTTGATGATATGGTCAGCTAACTTCATAGTTGTTTATATCAATCTGTCATCTAATAGTATATTCCGTAACTTAACCACGATGACCGGTGACCAAGGTTCTGGTTATGCGTTCCGTAATGTAACCAAAACATAATTTCAGGATCGCGGTTCAATTTCGGAATGTGGTTCCTGAAAGTTTTGGATACTTTTTCGTGACCACGACGACCACAAATTTTTTGTGGTTGTTGTGGTCATATTCTCATTTCTTATAATATAATAAATAATATTGTATAAACATATAATTACTATATACTATATACTGATATGTATAATATTTACGTTTGTATAAAGGTAGACAAAAGTTATGTTGTCACTTATTTCTAATGACGCGGTGGTTCCCTGCTTTATCGACACAAATTAACCAAGATGTTCCGAATCACAACCACTTTTCAGTGACCATACCTGACCACTTGAACCATAACCACGGTCGTGGTTAAGTTACGGAATATACTATTAGATTGCAAAATAAGAAGTGTTTTTGTCTTTACAAAAACCATGGTTGGAATACATTGTTGTGTCTCGGGGTGCAACAGTGCATACAGTAATGTTTTATTCATTTTTGCATATCTTCACTGACAAATAGGGCGCGAGCAGACACGTGACTCGAGCGACCTTGAAGTGTTTTGAATCAGCTGATTTGTGTACGCGTGTCACTTTGACAAGAACAATGTCACTTCGACAATACCAATGTTTTGACTTATTTTAATTTATAATAACTATAATAAAGAAATGATAAAATTTAAATAGTAATATAATTTCGAACATGCTATACTACTGCCCGGTTGCAGAAACTTTCATCAACGCCTTGTTCAGTTAGCGGTTCATCAAAACGAAGAAAAGCAAAGCGATTTTTTGACAGCAATGATTTAGTGTAAGAGCAAGGAAACTGATTCTAATTTGTTCATTTTGATGATCCGCTAAATGAACAAGGCGTTGATGCGTTGATGAACATGTCTGCTACCGAACATAAGTCTAACATACAAATTTTATATATTTGAAAATTGATTCACAACGTACATATTTTGCATTTGTAAGGAGGTTTTATATATTAAATAAAAAATGATTGTTGAACACTATTGAATATTTCTTCATAAACAATTTTACAAATAAATTGGTTACAAATGCTTTCATCCTTGGCTTAGAAACTTGAATAGTAATAAATATTCAATACTTTAACATATTATATTATACAAAAACTACAAAAAATAACAAATTCATCATCAATTTCTCAAGTCATTCATTGTCATTCACTGGAAAACGGTATAATTGAATGCCTGTTAATTGCTTTGTATTGCAGTGAACATATTTGTAAAAGATTCCAGGCAAATTTCAAAAATTATTCTGAAATCATTATTAAACTTATCAGTAAGAACACAAATAATTAATTATTTTAAAGAATATCTTTTTTCGGAATTGGTAATTCAATTATTTTTTTCACCCAATTCTCTTGATATAAATGTTAAATTCATGATCTAATTCTTTGTGATTTTTCATTATGTTTTGTACTGAATGAAGTTTTAAATTAAACATATTCCCAATAAATTTTTAATGTTTTACATTCAGATTTCAGATAACGGTAAAGTAAATTAGTTTCATATACTTAGGCGGTTTTAATACTCATATCATTCATTCTTCTTTCTGAAAGCCGTAGCTGTGATTTACATATCAGTCACATATGAGTTAATATTATATATTTTGATGTACCTTGCAGTTCTCGTATTTTAGGTAAATAATAATTCAATAATTTTTATATTATATACAATTTATAAAATGATATTTATAAACAAAATTTAAAAGTAATATAAACATTATTACAATCAGAAAACATTTAGAATTCGAAAAAGATACAATGAGTTAATGTTTAAAAAGATGTGAACGTTTGACTGTTTGCACGCAGATCGGGACTACCACCATTAAATTTGTCGGAAAATTTCCCATGCTATGAATATGCAAGTTTCAATATTATAACCAAAAATCAAGTGTACATGAACGCTATAACGGTTTGGATCTTCGACAAAAGAAGGATAGATACATGAATGAGATAGAATTCGTATGGCCTTGGCCTTCACCGGCTGCCACATTTTACTATTGCTTTGATCAATCTGTTATCGATGGCCGAAACTACATTGAATAAACTTGTCTCTTGTCTCCAATTTCAGCCAATCAAATAGGTCAAATCTATTCCCTGTTTTCCGCAATACTAAATGGCTTAAATGGAACAAATTATACAACACGAGATAATTCAAATATAAAATTTTACAATTTCGCCAAGTATTAGATGGCCATAGAAATAAAACTTAATATTAAAGATGGCGCGCGTTAAGTTGAGACTGGACCTGCGCAAATGCGCATATTGTGGCCCTTTGGCTTATAATTGAATCATCATCCCCTTTGTACCAATTTTTGATGTTGACGGATTGATTTTCTCGTCATAATTATGGCATATAATAATTACTATTATATTTCGACCCGTCCAAGTACGAATTTTAAGTTCTGCGCATACAAGGTCAGTCTCAAGTTAACGCGCTATACAAATTAACAATCCTTCTAATGCCTCCACAAATTAGAAAATGGGTTATTTATATGTAGCTGGTTACGATAGGGATCACGTATAAAGTATAAAAAATAGTTACCCCTATTGATTTTTTTTAATATTAGAGTTTTTAATGCCCTTAACATCTACGTTACACATCTACAATCTACATGATGTATCGCCAGGCCAGATAGAAATCACGTGCGTTTGAAAGAAAATGGAAGATATATTGAATGATACAAGTAGAACATCCTGCCAGTGGCAATCAAAGCTTGAAGTATAATGTACGCAGTTTTTTAGTATTAATTTTACGTCACAGAATATTTAAAAAATACTTCCTTGCTTCAATAAAAATA
Organism: Harpalus rubripes; assembly: GCA_963082715.1. Lineage (NCBI taxonomy): Eukaryota > Metazoa > Arthropoda > Insecta > Coleoptera > Carabidae > Harpalus > Harpalus rubripes. The sequence continues at coordinate 32,195,588 of OY720454.1, forward strand.
AGATAGGTACTAACATAAATTTGTTATAATTAGAATCATAATTATTTATCTCATATCTTGCGTCCTAAAAATAAATTTAAAATAATTTTCTATTTATATGACCATCGCTGTGAATAAAACATATCTGCTTCTTTGAAGTCAAAGGCTCGGATAAAAGCGAATCAATTGACATAAAAATCGGGTCAATTGGGATAAATCAGTTAGGACTGTATCATTTTGGTACGTTTTTATTTTCTGTCTAGTTCGAAGCTTCTTGGTTTCATCTGCGAGCTAGTGGAAACATCTCAAACAGTTCAGCAACATATGATCCAAAACCGCGGATTCCTTGTGATAAGTTTCATGTTACAACGATCGTCGAGAGATCATCTTACAACAGAAGTCTTGGGTTCGTTTCTTGGTTTAACCAAATACCTTGTCACGTGTCTCAGCGCCAATAGTGAGCTGCTGCTCAAACAGGTGAGATGAATTTTGATCCCGCATTAGTTACCATCTAACAAGATTTCCCCGTAGGAGATGTATTTTGTTGTTTAACAGAATTTAGTTTATTAATTTGTCATTGTTAAAACGTTTCGTTTCATTTATTTTACTTCCCCTCCCCAAATTAATTTACTTACCCGTTTCTGTTTGTCAAAAAGTGATTCGCACTTGTCGTATTTTTTGTATGACTATGTGCGAGCACGGGTAAGTTCCGCGGGCAGGTAGATCCATTGTGATACAGTTATTTTGCTTCTCGTTCCTGACCTGGCAGCTGTTGGACCACGTGCTGTTCAATCCCGCGTTGTGGATCTACACTCCGGCCCCTGTACAGTCGCGCCTCTATTCATATTTAGCCACGGAGTTCCTATCGGACACGCAGATCTATTCCAATGTACGCCGGGTGTCTACAGTACTCCAAACTGTGCATACGTTGAAATATTACTACTGGGTTACGAATCCTAGAGCAAAGAGCGGAATCACGCCGAAGGGACTCGGTTAGTGATGTTTCTTTCTTGCCGAATGTACACTTTTCATTTTTAATGTACACCTTAGATTATAAAATTCGTCTAGAGTTTGTTTCAAGATACAGTGGACTGAAATGAATTTCGTTATTATTTTTTTAACTCTGGTGTCAGAATAATAATTTTACTATCTGTATGCAAGATTTCCAAATAAGATTGTTTGGGTTTGACCGCTCTGTTTGTTTAATTTTTAATCTACTTATATAGAAGTTTGGTTGTCACATTAAATTAAAAGTCGTACTCTTACGTTCATTGTGTTAAAAGTTACATTCCAGTGAATATTTGTTTAACCATCACAACTGTATAAGAAAAAACCGCGTGCGTTATATAGATAACCGAACTGAAACCCATGGTTCAGGAGAAAAGGAAGTTTAGATTAGAGTATAAATTATAATTAAATACCACAGCTCTAGGACAGTTTCTGTGAAAAGAAAAAAAAAGTAATTGGGAAGCAGCAGGGAATCTACTCGTAATGAGACTGTTTAATTTATCAATCATGTACAGGATGTTTCTCGGATACGGGACACCCCGATTATTTTCTTTATTATCCGAAATAGAAGAAAATCATTCAAATAAAAGTTGTAGTAGGTGAAGGTGGACATTCACTCATTGAATATTTTTTTTAAGTGGTTCTCAAACTAAAACAGAAAGTTATATATTTTTTAAATGGGATGCTGTATATTTTTTGGGCTCATTCGATAGACTATTTTTTTCTAAATTCAACCATGTCAACTTTATATCCTTACATTACAAAAATATTGAGAAAAATGCAATTGAAATTTAATTAAATTTTATTTTTCAATAGACTATTAATAATAGATGGAGTCTAAGGTTAAATTTAACTAAAACATAATTAAGTTTTTGTTAAAATTAATTTTAAGGTTAAGGGGTAATTATAATAGTTTTAGTCAATAGGCTATGTATAAACAACAAAACAGTTATATATCAATTTGAATTATTTACTGCATAATTCTCTTTCTTGCTATTTAAAAAGTTATTATACTTCATTTCACGTAAGAAAATAGTAGATGGCGCTTAAGTAAAGTACCCTAGGCCGTTTTAGGGTACCTTTATAACCAGGGTATAGCCATGGTCCAAGATCACCGCCATTGTCGGTAATTCATTTCCCTATTTATTTGTAATAAATGTGATATTATATTAAAAAAAGAATATTAAATTATCACACTGTGAATTTAGCAAGGTAATAAAAAATAATTAATTTAAGAGAACACAATTATTATTATGACATACATTTAGAGTTTATGTAGAATATATGATATGGGTTTTTATTATCACATCTAATTTAATACCTGTAGTTCTTATTTACATAATAATTGTATATTCTAAACTTACCTTTTAAAAATTCAAATGATTGTGCTTAATATTGGTAATTTATAGTTGTTTTCAATATGTCAATAATCGTAGTGGGTATCTTAACAAACTACACAAGTAAATAAAATAAAATATATTACTTACACTTTAATACATATTAAAATGATAATTAACTGTGTTTTTCATTAAAATAAAACAAATAGCCACGAAAATACATAATAATTTGCACATGAACAACACATATAACAGATGGGCCGGTAATGGCGGACGAAACGTGAGCCACGCCATGACCATACCCTGGTTATAAAGGTACCCTAGGTCGTTTTTACATACATTAAATATATAATTTAAATTCGTGAAACCAAACTTTGTCAATAATAAATATTTTTAACTATAAAAATGTACAAGGTGTGCAATATTAAAAATTATAACATCCTCAACTACCTAACATAACCCCATATTTTTTTTACTAAATAAACAATTATCAGGTTGGAATCGGACTCGTGCAAGGGTTGGCCCTCATTATGTTTGGTCGAAGTCGAAGAGCTTGATAGACTACGTGTCAAGGTCTCTTTGAGGGAGGATGCATTAAGCTTTCTCTAAAAATAATTGAGAAATTTTAAAGTTTGATATAACTTTTGAAAGGGATTAGATAAAATAACACGGTTGGCCTTATTTTTTATGCAAAACGTTCCTCCTTCTATTAATATACAATACGGTACGCGAACTCGAAGCTTAAGAGAGTGAGAAAGGAAAAATTATTGAAAATTTTGAGGGCGAATAAAAATAGACAGTATCAAAAATCATCATTTTTTTAAATTTGGTTTGGTAGAAGTCCATTATTAAGGCTGGAAAAAAAGGACTTAACATAAAATATTAAATAGTCAGTCTATTATATCTTGTAACACACTGGCCATCGTAGAAAAGTGTATAGTGAAAGTGGAGAATGTATTTTCGGCTCGCATGTTCAACTGCTTTGAATGTTCTTTACTGTATGCAATTAACATTGCATTGAGCTACGAGCTATGGAATGCCTATGTTCATTGCAAAAATGTATTGTTTCTTCTAGATGGTCCAAGACCCGCTCAGAAGGATATTCTTGCGATTCGCGCTTACATACTGTTATTTCTGAAGCAGCTAATAATGATTGGAAACGGAGTGAAAGATGATGAGCTGCAGAGCATCCTCAACTACCTAACAACAATGCATGAGGTGTGTTTGAGACTCTCTCTTCACATGCGCTTTGTAAAATACACCATTCTTAGCAGGCACGATTCTTATTTGCATTCTTTTATAGGACGAGAATCTGCATGATGTTCTGCAAATGTTAATATCCCTAATGTCTGAACATCCTTCGTCGATGGTTCCTGCCTTCGATGTAAAACATGGCGTTAGGACAATATTCAAATTATTAGCAGCTGAAAGTCAACTGATTAGGCTGCAGGCTCTCAAATTATTGGGATTCTTTTTGAGTCGCAGCACACACAAGTACTATATTTAAGTATAAAACTCTAATAAGTTTCTTATTTAATGAAATTTTTTTTAAAACAGGAGAAAATATGATGTAATGAGTCCTCACAATCTGTACACATTACTAGCGGAAAGATTATTGCTGAATGAAGAAACATTATCGTTACCTACTTACAATGTCTTGTATGAAATTATGACCGAACACATAAGTCAACAAATTTTATACACGAGACACCCTGAACCTGAATCACACTTTAGGCTTGAAAATCCAAGTATGACCTTCAATAATTTTCATTTACACCATTATTAATTTGTAATATTTTCAGTGATACTTAAGGTTGTAGCAACTCTCGTCAGGCAATCAAAACAAAATGAACAATTGCTCGATGTTAAAAAATTATTTTTATCCGATATGACGCTGTTGTGTAATAACAACAGAGAAAACAGACGCACCGTTCTTCAGATGTCTGTATGGCAGGAATGGTTAATCGCTATGGCATACATTCATCCCAAGAACGCAGAAGAACAGAAAATTTCCGATATGGTATATTCTTTATTCAGAATGTTGCTTCACCACGCTGTGAAACACGAATACGGCGGATGGCGAGTATGGGTCGATACTTTAGCTATCGTCCATTCGAAAGTTTCCTACGAAGAGTTTAAACTTCAGTTTGCACAAATGTACGAACATTACGAACGTCAACGTTCTGATAATATCACCGACCCGGCTGTGAGACAACAACGACCCATTAGCACTATTTCTGGCTGGGAGAGGCAAGCTACCGGCGGGGAATGGAATGGCGAAACTCCTGCAATAGATGACGGAGAGAAACAACAACAAGAACCTGTCTGCAGCTGTGATCTTAACACTACATCTCCCGAATCACCGGCCAGTCCATCTTCTTGTGCCGCGAAACACGACGCGGATAGTGAAATAGTGTCTTTAGATTCAAGGACTAGTGATATGTACAGTGAAGTAGTTAAAATTCAAGCTCCTGCTAACGACACGGAAATCGTTCCATCAACAGACGAAGAGAACTCCGCCATCGTACCAGTGGAAACCATGTGCAACGGTATTCACGGTGACATCACCCCAGACAGTATTGGAATGATCGCGAACGATGAATCCGCAGAGCTAGATAAGACTGAAATTGTCGAGAAAATTGTACAGGAAATCCTCGCTAAAAGCGAAAGATTACTAGAGAAAAACGAAACCGAAGAAAGTATTATACCTGGTGTAAATACAGTCACGCCTGATGTACAAGATGAAGAAATAGTATTAGCTGTAAATGAAGTTTCAAATGAAAGTGAAAATGAAGATAAAAAGTCGGAAGAAAGTCCGAGTGTATCTTGTGAACCATCTCCTGTTCACGAATCCCCAAAGGTTACTGAAAATAGTACAAGTTTACAGCCGAACCTACAAGTATTAGAGTTGGAGACAGCCGGCCACGAAAGAGAAATATTTGATAGTGATTTATCAGAGCCTTATTTGACTCCAACAGACACGACAGAAGTTACCGAGAAAAGAGATGATGAAGGTAGTCAAGAAACAGTCACTGATGAAATTCCTCTGGAGGTTCAATCCGATAAACCTGACGACGGGGAAAGATTAGATATTGTTGAAATGCAACCTGAATCATCAGAAAATGTAGAAGAAACTATACCAGTACCAGAACCTGAAATTCAGGTTGAAGAACTTGTTGAAGAACTTCTCGAAGAAGAAGAAGAGATTGTAGAAGTTACGGAAAAGTTCGAAGAAAGCGCGGATGCAGAGGATGTTGAAGTTTTAGCTGAACCTGTTGAAGAATCAGTGAAACCAGTGGAAAGTCGCGCGGAAAGTGTTGAACCCGTGGGTGAATTACAAAGTGAAAACTCGTCTCAAGGAGACTCAGTGCCAATTAACGACAGCAGTGCCGTGTTTGAAACAGTAGAGCCGTCCAATGTTCATTCTAGTCTAGAAGCTGTTGACAAAGACACACACACCTCTGAAGTGCCATCGGTAGCTACCATACCAACCATTTCCACAATCTGTGATCCAGGTCACCTTAGCGGTGACGTTGTTGAAACTAATATAGTTAGTGATAGTGGTAAGTTGACGCTTTCTCCGGCGAAGGATCTGAAGGAACGGCGCGTGAGTTTGCCGATCTCCACCGAGCAGGATAAAGATCCTGACGTGGATGACGACGGCGGCGGCCACCACATGTCTCCACAGAAGCGCCCGAGGAGTGCGTCGACTTCTACTCAGGTCGACCCCAACTTATTCGGTAAGTTTAACATGTTATCATTTTGTACTACTTGTAGTTACAGTTAATGGGCGTTTCCACGATTTTTAATATTTTTGTTATAATATATGTTAATTTTGATAAAAAAAAAATTGGAGCCCAATTTTTTTATTGTATCCACAAATTAATAATTAATACTCGAGAAAAAAAATTAATAAAGTTGTTGAAAATTGCTTGTGACGTAGCGGCTGCAAAAGAGAAAGATACTACTTGTCCGAGTACTTTTCCGTTGTAAAACAGAAGTAGAAATTAGAGAGGCGTAATATAAATGTTTTGAAGATGTAGGAACGAAAATAATTAGGGTCTAGAAAAAGTTGTAGACTCCGTAACTTTTTTTCGTTTTTGGTTTACACAAGGACCCCGCCATTCGCATTACGCCATTGTGCATAAAGTCAAACAAGCCCCAAGAATAATAATATTATGAAGTTAGAATTGGGGCCGTGAAGTCACAACATTTAGTTTTATTTTTTTTTATAAATTCTTTATAATTAAATCTTTAATTAAAGTTAAGATTGATATGGAATACAATTTTTTTAAAAAGTGTTTTTAAAACCCCCTTTATTACAATTAATCGGTAAATGCTATTCATTATTTTAGTACGTAAATATTGGTAAATTTCTCGATTGTGGTGTAAATAGGTGTTAACAATTACTTGAAAAATCTGTCATACAGCATTTATTCTTACAAAATCGACATTTCGGTGATCTGTGATTATACCTTCTTCAGGGTGAGTAAGATCTTGCAGATTGTACGTAGAGTGCGTCTGCGCCTAATGCGGCATCACGCGATTTCGGACCAAAGAGCCGCGTGGACCCAATGTGTTGTTCACGACATCATCACTGTTTTAGCTCCGTGGAACTGCAGTGGGTCACGATACGCTGCAAAATGTACGGTATTTTTTTATACACTAAAAATTACGGCCATAGCGATCTACCGTTCATTTGGCCTGCGTCTGTGTGACTCCACTGCGGTGTCACACGCGAAAAAAATTAACAATTTTTTTTATTATTGTGGCCACGTGATGTCAATGTGGGCCCACATAAAAAAGTGACAATAATTCAAAAATTGTTGTAAATGTTCTAATGAAACCGATACAATTTGCATTATTACATAATTTCCTATAGAAATTTTTTAAAAAAATCTGATGTGGACACCACACTACTTCCTTGTACGCAAGACCAACTTGAAGTATAAATAAAAAATATATCATCACGGCATATTACCCATTGCTGGGTGTGCCAATCTGCTTTGTACGCAGATATCGGTAATGATGATGACATATTTGTATAGACCCAATTATAAAATTGCACGTATTTCACGTAATTGGACATTAATATAAATTTTTTTGTTATTTTTTGTCCTAATCCATAGCAAGCTTTATTACAAAAACCAAAAAGTATATAATTTTTTAATTTACATATCTCGCTTATAAAAAGGGCTAATTTAATCATTCTTGATGTACTAGAAGCAGAATTTAATTCTCTAAAACTCTTATTTGAAGCATTTATTTCTAAAATCCAAATAAAACTGGTAACAACTTCAGGTAATATATTACTTCCGGTTAGCCTATTTTAATCAAAATCTGCTATGTTATTCCCATTGACATAAAAGTCTTATATACCAAATTTGAAAAGTTTTGGATTATATTTTTAAATAGTTTTTCATTAAAATCTATTATAGGCTTCAAGTAAAGTGCCATTTCTGGAAATTATGTAATAACCAAAAAGGGAGGTGCACAACTAGATGTTATAGCAGTCTTAAATACAAAATTTTAACTTTCTACGGCTTACCGTTTTTGAGTTATGTGAGATACGTACGGACGTACGTGAATTTTTCGCGATTACAATACTTCCTTTACTATGAACAAGGAAGTAAAAAACTAGCCAAAAAGTTGCGACTTTTCATTAGCATTGTGGCACTCTACGTATTAAAAACGAATGTATTTATGTGTACATGATAGTGTATACCAAAACATCAGTTTTGTAAAAATAATTCCTGTTACTGAGTTTTCGAACAATTGTTAATACCTAAACTGTTTTGTTGCTTGTATCGTAATGTAACACTATTATTTTTCTCCCTAGCTGCCGGATCGAAGCGAACGAAGTCCGGCTCGTCGTCAACGCGCCCCATGTTTAGTCCCGGCCCCACTCGACCGCCATTCCGAATTCCCGAGTTCAAGTGGTCTTACATCCATCAGCGCCTCTTATCGGATGTCTTATTTTCTTTAGAAACCGACATACAAGTGTGGCGTAGTCACTCAACGAAATCAGTTCTAGATTTCGTCAACAGTAGCGAAAACGCCATATTTGTTGTCAATACTGTGCACCTTATATCGCAGCTCGCCGATAATTTAATTATTGCTTGCGGAGGATTGTTACCTCTTCTTGCTTCTGCTACTTCTCCTAACGTAAGAATAAATAACTCTGTGATTGTGTAAGAAATGATAATAATTTTTCGTCTTCAGAGCGAACTAGATGTGATAGAGCCGACTCAGGGCATGCCAATAGAAGTGGCGGTTTCATTTTTACAGCGTTTAGTGAATATGGCTGATATTTTAATATTTGCTAGTTCGTTAAACTTTGGTGAGCTAGAAGCTGAAAAGAATATGTCAAGTGGTGGAATACTTCGTCAGTGCCTACGATTGGTAAGTGCATGTTACTTTTACAACACTTTGAGTTATGAATTTCGCGGATTGTACATAATTATTGATTGTAATTTCAGTTTTCTGCTGCTGTTTTGTAAATATTATTGTACTTATTTGCTAAAACTGTGAGTGTGTATCAGGCATTATAATTCTATAGGTCCTAAATGATACCTTTCACAAATGTCATGCCCACATAATGTCACTAGTGCTAAATTATCGCCACCATCAGTGAGGCAGAGTTCAGACAGTCTAATCCCACAAGTGCTAAATTGAGATATTGGGACACGAAGAAAAGTTTTTTCAGTGTACCTATATTGCTTATTAAAGTATGGATGGTTATAGTACTAATTTTAAAATCAAATTTATTTTTAATCTTTTTCAGTATAAATATATTCACATCCATAATTTAATAGGCAATATAAGTAGTTGTGGTTAGGCGTCCTATGGACCTTTTACATTTTTATTGCACCGTGACTTCATTTTGCAATGCGCCACGTATTGAAATTCTTATGAACAGAGATCAGGAGGCACCATGTTGTCAAGTAAAATGATTAAAGGACAAGCATTTATTTTCGATAAAAAATTATTTATCAACACAAAAACTTAAATAATTTTGTCATTGATTATAAAGAAATTATTAATAATGAAAAAATATATATATTTAAAGAAAAAACAACAATTTTATTCTTGTTTGTTACTATCTTAATATCAAACTGGGAACTAAGCAATTATCTGTCATTTTATGTGGTGTTTATTTTACATCTTGTAGAACAAATAACCACTTTTCTGATTCCCATCTCATCTTTCTCTTCTTTTAAAATGTTCATCACAAACGCTTTGTAAGAATTAATTTAATAAAGTTAAGTTTTTAGCAAAGATTTTACTTTCCGCCATTTGTAATTTTATTTGAAATGTAACTGGCCCCATCAATGCGCAAATAATCTACTGCGCACTACACATATGTTATTTTTATCTATCTCTCTTGATGTAAAAGGTCCATTAACACTTTTCCTCCTGTTCCTACACCTCCTAGTTTAGCACTTGTGAAATTAGGATGTCCGAACTCTACGTCGCTGGCTATGGGGATAACTTTAACACTGGTAACACTGGAGCAGAGAAGACATTTGTGGGGCGCAGAATTTAGGAACTGTAGAATTGTAACGCATGACATGCTTCGAAAACTGTTCAATTAAGTGAGAGATATTTTCCGAAAGAACAATTTGTGTTCATGTTTTATTTGTTTTACTTTACTGGTTGTGCTGTAAATACGAATTGTTGTTGTACATTGCGTGTGTTATTGATGTTAGGTGTGCACTTGTGCCGTGCGCAACTGCCTGGAGTGTAAAGAGCGAAGTCGCCCGTACCCTGCACTCGCACCTCAGTCACTCATTGCTAATAACAAGGCCGCACATCTGCAATCACTGATCCGTGGCGTGCAAGCATCGCCAAAGGTATGTTAGCACGCTTCTCGCGATATCAGTGATCAGATTTCAACAGAACTCTGTACAGGCGGATCAGAACAACCCGGACACTATTACCTATCTGATTCAAAAGTATAGTCAGTCTGGTTCAAAAGTACATAACTTTGAATCCTATAGTTCTAGTAGATCCGGTTTCTTCTGGTCCACCTGTAACTCATTCATTAACTCTGTCCCCCATATCATTAGAATATCGTGGACAACCTTTCCAATCAATCAAGTCCTGTGAAAGACCCAGAGAAGCTCCTCCAGGACATGGATGTGAATCGCCTTCGCGCTGTAATCTACAGAGATGTTGTAAGTATTCCATGGGCTAACGGTTGATTCCACACCCTTACAACTCACCAGCGGCTGTTGTTCCAACAGGAGGAGACCAAGCAGGCCCAGTTCTTATCCCTGGCCATCGTGTACTTTATCTCCGTGCTGATGGTGTCCAAGTACCGCGACATCTTGGAGCCCCCGGTGTCCGTGAGGGTTCCGAGTCCTGCCCCGGCGATAAGAAGCAACGGGTCTAGTCACCACTCAGGAAGTCCCTCAGGTAATGATTTGTGATGGTGTGGTTTGGTTTCTTTGGAATTTATGGAAATGTATTATATGTTTTATGATTGATGAATACTTATATATAGTGAATATCGGAAAACTGAAACAATGTAATTTTTTATTATTATTGATATTAGAAAAAAGAGAGTTCTTTGGCTTTGAAAAAACTAAGTGGTACAGTAAAAATATTTATGCAGACGAGGCTCGTCTTCAAAGTTTGTAACTAGATAATGACGTCACGAAATTACTAGGTTTACACGGCATACTAATTTAATTTTAAAAAATGTAATGTGTGTTGCATAATTGTGTTTACGTGCGATGCTAATTTTTACAGTCCTGTAATAAAGAAGGTTATCCACTTCTACTTGCAGTTACCTTCTTAATCCATAAAAACCAGTAATATTTGTTGAACTCTTTTATCCATTAATATCAGTTACAATTTTTGGTCAATATAAACATAACCTATAAAATTAACTGTCATACGAATGACAGAACACCACATAGACAATGCATGTCATGTAAACGTATAAATTTTCAAATCCAGTAATGCCAACCACTGGTGAAAAAATGAACTAGAATTATTTTAATTAAATTAAAGATGCGTTAAAAACATTGGATCGAATTCATCACTCTTCTTTAACTAAAGAATTTATCTATAAATAAAATAAAGAGCGACGTATCTATTGATGCAGTAATAAGAAAAAGGTGCAAGCTATTTTCATTGTTACTAGAGATGGTCACTAGACTAATGAAGATTGTTGAATTCCGCCCATTATGTTCGACTTTAAAATAATTGTAAATTTAATTAAAATGTACTTTTCTTATAGTTTGCATAAAATCGTATTTATTTTCTTCGTTTTCCTAAACATTAATATCACTCGGCCATTGCTACCGTTTTTTTTTTAATTTTTTTTATTTTATTATGTTCTGATGACGTGCCTCCTCTGCAAAAATATTTTTAATATAGCCGGTACCGGTACTATAAGTTCACCGCGAATGCAAATATGGGAACCGGCGTTTTCTTAGATTATTTTGTTAAGTCAAGTCCAATCTCATCATTTTACAATTTAGTGCAAATAAAAATAATTGAATTGTATTGCATATAAGCGCATAAAGAGAATAATTATTGGCATTTAAATATGTTTAACATTGGAGAGACAACTATATTCATTGCACACTTGCATTTGTTGTTACTGATTACAAATTTATATTTGCTATGTAATTTATAACTATTTTAATTTAAATAGATTTTTTCTCGCAATTTATTCTTAATAAAAAAAATATGTAAACATTACATAAACTTTCACAATGCCATAGTAATTTTCTCTTAAAGGGGCAATATTTTCTCTTTGAAGTTTTTTTTAATATTAATAATTTAAAAAATCACATACCTATACCTTATGACCCTAGTTTTTCGTGACACGCTGCATATAATACATTTCCATAAATGTGAAACATCTGTTAAAATCAAAACTCTGAACCCGGGAATAATTGTTTATCTGTGTAAGCATGATTTTTATTTCCTTTTTTTTGAAATGAAATGTTAGTCCTAGAATCAGATGCAATTCGGCATGGGTTCTTTTTATTCTGAACTTGTGTGCATTTTAATCAAATTTAAGACTTGCTTATTTTCCATGTGTTTGTTTCTCTTTCCTTTGGAACATCTTTCGATGCACGAAAAACTTTACTTTTTTGATGAGAAACTTTAGAGTTTTGATGTAAACGGATGTTTGTTACTCGTATCAGAATCGCGTGTGATGACTGTTCTCTGCACTGTTCAAGTAGTCTACGTTTTGTTTCACAACGGCACAGCAAGAAACTTTCTTTAAAATAAGAATGAAATTTATTCAGTTAGATTAGTTCGCACTGATTTTATCAGAGAAATCACTTTACTAAATTAGAGGAATCGCATTTAAACAATTGGATTGAGGAATAAGGAAATACGAAGAAAAGGAGGATACAATTTAATAAATTGGCCCACACACATTTAAAATGAACTTATATAAAAATAATTGCAACAATTTATTTCAATTTTATTGTTATCATATAATTATTATACAATTAGGATTTACAATATCTACACAGATAAATATAAAATACACTATTTATGACGATATTTTAGGGGTACAAATATATTTTAAAAACAGTATTTATAGTACAATAAGGTCTAGATCGAAACTTATTTACCATTTATTTTACATTTTTAACGTAAATTTTAAAGAATGACACTCGTTATAATCTTATAGTTCCTAAATGCAACGTCCCTAGTAGAGCTCGTCCCAGTAAATGATAATGCGCAGGGAACAATATTCGTTCGTCGAGTCCAACTCAAAAAAGAAGGAGTGTTACGAATTGGTTAGTCGTACCTGGTATGTTAGTGGTACGCGTAGCACATAAACTTTGCAGCTAACATTTTAAGGTTGAATAGTACACCTTCTATTGCACTGATTTTTTCCTTCTCTATTGATACGAGCTCTATCACAAGTGCTAATGTTACCCCCACCACCAGCAACTTAGAGTTTAGATAGCCTAATCCTACAAGTGCTAAAATGGGACGTATAGAGACGTAACGAAAATTGTATGCCGGGTGGCGCTCGAAATCTATTACATAGGCATAGGCAGTTAACAAGAGAAATTAGAATATTTGCTTCCATTAAAACAGATTGTTATAAAACACATGTTCGTGAGCACCTATTGCATCATTTTAATAATTAATTGTTTAAAATCAATAAAAAATAATTGAAAAAAATGTTATAGCAAATTTAAAGTATTAATTATTATCCTCCGTAAAAGAAAGTTTGACAAAAGAGCGCGATAGTTATGCTTTTGCTTCTTATGCGAAAGGCGGTGAGTTCGAATCTACCGAACTTCTTTATTTTTTATTTGTTTTTTTTTTGTTGTAATTTTAAATGCATATCAATTTTAATATTACCAATTTTATCTGATTATATCAAATAAATGTAAACAAAAAATAAAATAATTCAGTAGATTCGAACCCGCCACCCTTCACGTAAGAAGCAAACCCATTGTGCAGTGAGTACTCTTTTGTCAAACATATTTTTTTACGAAGGATAATAATTATTACTTTAAATTAGCTATAATATTTTCGTAATTATTCCTTATTAATTTTGGACAATTAATTATTAAAATAATGCAATAGATCTCCACGAACATGCTTACAAATAGAGCCGGTCTTAGGGTTTGCGGGGCTGTGTGCAAAAATAAATGCGGGGCCAAGAAAAATAACTTTTACTTACTCATTATAAATATACACATGTACCATTTAATAAAAAAAAATAACTATAAAAATAAAAGCACAGAAAATTCAAAATTCAAAGAGAAACAAAAAAACCTTCATATTTTAATATAATTTAATGTTGCGTGCTTTTTTCGCAGCAAAATCGTCTATAAATTGGGAAAAATCTATCCCATTACAAATGCTTTTTTCAATTGAAATTAACGATAGCCCAACTAGTCTCTGTTGCGCTATAGTCGAGCGTAGGTAATTTTAATTAGTTTTAATTTAGAAAAACTGCGCTAGCGCGGGGCTGGCCTAACCACGGGGCCGTGTGCAGTGCACATTGTGCCCCCCCATATATCCGGCTCTGCTTACAAAGTTTTATAACAATCAGTTTTAATGAGATGCAAATATTCAAAATATTCTAATATCCCATATTAAATGCGTATGTAACGGATTTCGAGCGCCACCCCGTATATAGCGCTAACCATTCGCGTATTAAATTTTAGATGACTATGTAAAATTAATTCTGAAATTAGATGTTTATTATTATTTTAAATACTTAACTCACAAAAGTTTTGCAGGCTTAGTAATATTGAAAACAACTAGACGTTTTATGAAAAGACGGATTTTACAATCTGTCTACCACACAAATATTTATGCCTGAAAACCATTTAAAATAATCTGATTTTAAAATTAAAAGTACAGCTATCCATTGTTTAGGCGATATACTTGTGGTTATCGTCTTACTGATACATAAACTGAGAAAACTTTTCATCCCGTTCGTATACGTCCCATTTTAGGACTGTCTGAACTCTTTACGTCCGTGGTGATGGGGATAATAAATTTTAGCACTTGTGACACTAGGGGCATGACATTTTCTTAAAAGTGACGTTTGAACTGATGAGAATATATTGTGCTTTATAATAAAAATGCTATTATTACATTAGTGCACTTGTAATACGGACTTATAGGATCATAACGCCTGATATGTACTCATAAGTTTTTGCATCTCGATATTAAATGGCCTTATTGTACAAAGCAGATTGGCACACCCAGAAATGGGTAATATGCCGTGATGATATATTTATTTATTTATTTTACTTATTGTTTTTGCTCGGTCATAAAATACATAGTTGGAAGTTGTAAAATAGTGGGTAATGTCGCAGTCAGTCAGAGTATGGGTGATGTGAGTTTGGGTTAGTTGTTGATTTGTGGGGTGGCGGTCCAGAAACAAGCGCACGGCCGCTGTTCCCGCAGTGGTCGCACCACGTGTACCCGCAGTTCCTGCCGGGGTCGCACCCCAACGCGCAGGGCGCCGTACACCACCACCACCACCATCACCAGCTACAGCAGCGCCACCATCGCAGCCACCCCTTCTTTAAAAACCACCACAACATCAACAATAACAACCACCATCCGACACACCACCACAAGGTCGAGCATGCGCCTCCGCCTCCACCGCGGCCGTTCCACCACCGCAACTCGGTGTTGGGTCATCAAGGTAACCGACGTTGCCCCCCTTGCGTCTGCCCCCCTGCGTTGCGAACGAAAGACCCAAAGCTCCGCCAGTAGTTTACGTTATCCGTTATTATTCTTATTTATTTATTTGTTCGTATTTGTATTCATGTTCTGTACACAACCGCATGAGTTGTTCTAGGCATGATGATGATCCTGTTTTTATTATTTAATCAACTGATTGCTGAATGTACTTACCATGGATTTCAGATCTTCATGTATTTATTTATAGGTACACTCATTTCATTTCAACCCAACAAAGTAGCAGTAAGACTATCTGCATTTTACAAGGGTTACGCTACAATTATTGAGAATAAAAAATCGGGTAGATCATGGAAAACAAGCAGTTATTTAATTGTCATTTGGGATGAACTTGCGAAAGTTAAGCTAGTTAGAACTTAATTACGGCCGGTTGCATTAACGTTAGTTAAATTGACAGTATTACATTGGAATGAAATATCAAATGAATTATTATGTAGGTATCGCTGCCAAATTTTAGATTTTTTATTTAAACTTAACTTAAAATTTATTATTATTATATATAAGGGCAGCTAGAAACCTTCAGTTTTAGTAAAAAAAATTAATGTGCGACTTTGGGAAATTTTTTCAAATAAGGAGTAAAAGGTATTCGTCTAAGCAGAGATTGATACTGCAATTCGTGATTAATTTGAAAGCATTGCAAAAGAAAATTGGTTGTGAGCTTTTAAGAAGTGGAAGGAAAGAATGGCATGTATAAAAATAGGATCAATGAGTCTTCTCAATAATTCTAGTTTGACCCACGTAAAAATACGTTTCTGCGCGGAGGCCAAATTAAATGAATTTACCTATAAGTACTTATTTTTTACTTGTTACTTCAAAATATTTATTTTGCTGCTAACAAATTACAAATTTATTTAGGTATTTAGTTTTAATATTATAAGTAGACCATAGCTAAAAGTTTGTAATTTGTCATAGCACAAGCAAATTTAGAATAATTTGAAAAATACAGGTACATATTTGTTTTCAGTTTTTTCAAAAGCTGTTGTATATTTCCATGACATGTAATTGTATTCTCTTCTATGTTATTGATGTGCTACTATTTTCCTTCATGAATTTTGATCATCCTGATCATGTGTCCAAGCATGGGCCTGTAATCGGTTGCTAGACAAACGCGTGTTTTTTCTTCACGAATTATTATTACTTCATATTAATTTTTATATTATATTTACAGCTACTCCTCGGCCAATGCACGGGCAACTAACATCCCAAGATGACAACGACTACGAAGTCATCACCGCTTACGTAATGGACGACAACGGTTCTTCGGTCCATGCGGATCATGATTCACATTCCGGCGGTCCTCCGTCAATTAAGGTAAGTTCTGAACTATAATCTCTGCATCCTTTGATTGAACATGGCTTGCTAGAATCTATTTTAAACTATAACAGTGGAAGAGAATGCCAGCTAGTGGTTTTAATTCTTTATGCGCCATTTTCTGTAGACCTTACATAACGTAACGCAATTAGGTTATGTAAGGTCCTGAAGGGCGCGAAATGCCTGTACTGTACTAACTGTGTGCTTTGCTGTCTTGCGCGCCCGTGATGCAGGTTAGCGCAAAACAGCGTACCACGTCTCTGGGACATGGGTACAGAGTAGAGAAATCTCTTGATGGACCGCGGTATGCTCGCTCAGCCTCCTATTCTAACAAGGTAATTTTATACCTATGACTCACACCCAGAGCTGGGCATGACGAACTAATGAGCAAACTATACTCTTTTTTCAAAAATTATATGGACCAGAAAATAAGCAAAATCTTTCGTTAAATCTGTCACGGTTAATATACATACATTGTTTTAAAAATAAATAATCTTAAATGATCGTGAAATTAGACTTTTAACAAAATGTATGATTTTTCTGGTCCTTTTTGTATAAAACAGACCAAGAAACCGATAAACATAACAATTAATAATTAATTGAAATCGAGAACATAATTTTTAAAACAGTTCTTGTTCGAAACTTTTTTCTTTTTGATATACAGAATTTAAAATCTTTTCGATTAACCGGTTAATAAAATTACTCAGCAATTAAAAACTGTTATTTATGCAGGGTGTTAATGAATACGTGTTACATATTTAAGGGGTATGTAGTGGATGCAAAATAGATTAACTTTTACTAATAAACTCATATCTGGAAACACACCGTTTTCGAGCTAAAGGCTATTAAAAGAGTAACTATCTACCTTAATATTAGTTGGCTGTGACCTATTACTTTAGTTATTATATGGTTTATTTTAACTTTTTTACTATTGTATTGCACACGCATTATGAACGTGCATACTGTTCGCGATTAAGCTAACATGGTATTTATGTACGGCCGAGTGTACGTCAGCACAAGAAATTCAAACAAATCCGGGCGTTTTTTACTCTACTTTGCATCCCCTATGTACCCTATCAATTTGTAACACAAATTCATTAATATACTATACATAATGCCCAAAATAATGTTTCCAACATGGGGATCTCGGGAACTATATTTCGTTCAACGAGAGAGCATATTATTACCTAGTTTATCCCGATAGTTTCAACCCGCTTGAAAATGGGTTAAATTCGACCCGATTGAAGTTAGCGGGTTGAAATGACCGGAATAAACGCATTTTCAACCGGATTGAAATTTTCAACTCGACCCTAAAATACAAATGGGTTGAGCTTATTCGACCGGATTGACTTTACGGGATAAACGCTCAACCCGATCGAAGTACATGTATGATTCACTATCGTTAGGGGTTATCTGTCAGCTACATTTTAATGGTCAAATCGTATGTGATTAGAATTGAATTATATCAAAAAGAAATATTTGGCAGAATCAGGAAGTAATGTATTTTCAATGAAGAAAATGAAAATTCTCGGTCTTATGCACGGAAAAAAGCTTAGAATACTTCATATTCTCGACAGCTAGCGAGACAATATAGTGAAAGAGCAATATTTTTCTCAAAACTTACAATTTTAGAAGGGTCGCTTGAAAAATTATATTTTGGTTTCAATTTAGTATTTAGTACCTCGCAAATATAATTAAAGTGCTTTTAGAGACTCTAAAATTTTCTATTCAATCTGAATTTGTAAATTGTAACACGTTTTCCCACCAGACAAAACTTCGTGTTTTATTTTTTATTCGTAACCTTTTATTTTAAAAATATGTGCATAATGTCATTACTTGTTCTTGTTCCATTTTTGATTATATTCGTCCGCAAAAATCATGTAAACATAACCAAACAAACTGACATTTTGCCAATGTTTTCGATCGGGTTCAAATAGGGTTCACTTGACCCGCTATAACAAGAGCGAGATAAACGGTAGAGAGTTAACCTTGAAATTCAACCGTGTCGAATTTCAATCGGGTTGAAACTATCGGGATAAACTTAGTTGTTTCGCACAGGAAACTAAACATTTGGGTGGGGGAAGTCATACCAGAGTTATATTGTTATTATTTTTAAATTTATGTAATTAAAGTAATAAATAAATATTTCATACGGCATATTACCCATTGCTGGGTGTACCAATCTGCTTTGTAACTCGCTTTGAACATTCGGTAATGATGATGATATATTTGTACCGTGCGGGCGTTTACCAGGCGTCACCTCACGGACACTCACACTCATTGCTAGAGTGGAGAGTGCACCATAGGGGTCAATTTTGTGCCATTTAAAATTTGAAATATTTGGCGTCGGTCGGGATCGAACCCGGTTCCCAGATTCGCGACTAGACACTCAGGCACGCGGCCACGAGACCACATGAATGGATGAAGAGGATGTCATAATCCTTATTTGGCATTAATAATTAAATTACTATAAATATAATAGAAATAAGGAATATAATAATAGTAAAAGTGAAATAATAATACAAATTTGGTTCGTGATCAGGTACGTTCTCTCGTTGAACGAGATATACAAAATATAAGAGATACGAAGTCCGCTAACTTAGATAAAAGTTTACCAGGAGGCCATTTTAAAGGTAGATTGCTTATCAGACAAAAATACATAGGTCACTAGATTTGAGCGAAAATGTAAATTTTTAATTTTAAAAGAAAGAAGTTAATACGAGTATATTTCTAATTTGGAAGTTATTTGTAAAAAAATAAAAATTTGCAAAATTTACATTTTCGTATATAAATACCTAGGGAGCAATGTATTTTTTCCGAATGAACAATATATTGCTAAAATGGCCTCCTTATGAAGCACCTATTGTCTAAATCAGTCGACTTCGTATCTCTTATATTTCTCGAGATCTTCATATTGGACAGCTTACACCGCGTTAAAAAATTGATTCATTTTAGTGTAAAAAGTATTTACTTTCATTACATTTTGAAAAATATTAAAAAGCCGTATACTTTATACTTCTTTTTAGAAAGGATTTAGAAAACCAACTTTTTCGGGTTTTTAGTAAATAAAAATATCGGTTTCGGTTAATTATCATATACTTGGACTAATTAACACGATAACCGGCTTAAAAAAAACGGTTTCTTGTCCTGATATAAAGTAATATTTTTAGCATGCTAAGTACAAATACGGTACAATGTAAATACGTAGTTTTATAAAACGTAATATAACATATGCACGGAATATTTGTAATCATGTACAGCTCTGCTATTAACAGCATGTATTTAGATATAGAACTAAAACACCATTTACTATCTTATATATCACTTAATCTATATTTCTATATATCTTTTTGCATAATTTTGTACTTTAGATTTTATTGGTATAGTTTGAATCACAATAGTCACATTTATTTTGATCACATTTATACCATATTTTATAATGAAGTTAATGACGATTACTGAAATCATTCGTCGGGGTTGCAGAGCGTAGATTCCATAGAAGAAGCGAATTCTGTGAACATGAATTCAACTGAAACAAACATTGACGTAGAAACTGGAAGCGAAATTATGATAGACGACAATAAAATAATTAGTAACGATGAAAGTTGGACAGATATAAACTTAAACGAAGAAGGAGATCCTGTTACCACGAAAGAAGACCCAAGAAACATCCACAACATGGCCCATTCCCACGGTGGCATGGTGGACATGGAAGGCAATATCCAAACCGTCAACACCGAAAAACCACGAAGCGAAATATCAGTAGTTCGCGTTCCAGATAGTCTTTGTTCAGCTCCAAAACAAACAAGACCTGACGAACTACCAATAAAGAATCTAGTCGAACACATTCCAGTACCAACGCCATCAAGAGAAGCATCCCTAACTCAAAAACTCGAAATGGCGTTAGGTTCCGTTTGTCCACTCCTTCGGGAAATTATGGTGGACTTTGCACCATTCCTTTCGAAGACTTTAGTAGGATCTCATGGCCAAGAATTACTTATGGAAGGAAAGGGACTTACTACGTTTAAAAATAGCAATTCTGTTGTTGAATTAGTGATGTTGTTATGTAGCCAAGAGTGGCAAAACTCTTTGCAGAAACATGCTGGGCTTGCTTTTATAGAATTAATTAATGAAGGAAGACTTTTGTCTCACGCTATGAAAGATCATATTGTTAGAGTAGCCAATGAAGCTGAATTTATACTTAATAGGATGAGAGCAGATGATGTTTTGAAACACGCAGACTTCGAGGTAAGAATTTAATTTTTTAAAGCTGTCTAATCAAGGTCATCTGTATATTCAAAGTAATAAATGAACTGACGACAGTATTGTCAACAACGAGCATCATTTTTAAACACATATCGTAACTTAGACGAAACAATATGAATTTTTGAAAGACAAGCCTGTTATATCCATCCTTATGGCGCGCGCTTCTTATCAATGCAATTATGACATAAATGTATATGCCAACTTGTTAATTTGTTAATGATACAGATTATCTTTAACGGATACCTGTAAAAAAATTAAACTGTATTTTATCATATTTTGTTTGATATTTAATAAATTTTAGTCTCAATGCGCTCAAACGTTGCTGGATAGAAGAGAAGAAGAAAGAATGTGCGATCACTTAATCACAGCCGCTAGAAGAAGAGACAATGTTATAGCTAGTAGACTATTAGAAAAAGTTAGGAATATTATGTCAAATAAACATGGTGCTTGGGGGTACATGGATCCCATTGGCGCAAAGTGAGTTCTTTTTTTAAATATCTTTTGATACATTTTTATATTTATTACATTTTTGTAGGATGAGCGAATTTTGGAAGCTAGACGCTTGGGAAGACGACGCCCGAAGAAGGAAAAGATTTGTACATAATCCACTTGGATCTAGTCATCCTGAAGCCACTTTGAAGGCAGCACTTGAACATGGAGCGCCCGAAGACGCCATCATGCAGGTGACTTAAATACGTTTTTAGTTGACCTTAACAAAAAATTGAATTTTTCGTACACAAGAGCGGCCAAAAAATAACCGTTTTTCAGCCGCTTATATTATTATCCGATTTAAGATACCGCCATCTATTATTTAATAAAGAGAAAGTAAACGTTTCTCAAGGAGTCACAAATATGTTCAATAACAAACTTGTAAATTTTATAAAGGAGGTCGACTAAAAAATTTTGTGTGCACCACTGCCAAAAACTGTTATTTCATCAGACTCGGCCGAAAAAAATCTCTTTTTGGTCATGGTACACAAATAACTACTTTTTCACGATCGTCCAGCCAGAAAATGAGCAGTTTTTGATCACTTTTTAGACCGGAATTCCATATTTACTGAGCTAGTTCGGAAAATTGTCTATAAGGCATCAGAAAGTTAGTTCCTGATCCCTACATGAATGTTTCCATGGCGATCAGTTTGTTTATTTATTTTTTCTTATTTTCTCGCAATAAAAAATAATATAATGCATACAGAGCACAGATACAGAGGATATAATTTGATGCAGCTCTAGCTTGTTTCTGCAGTTCAAAATTTGAAAAATGCAGTTCTAAATTAAAATTTTGCAGTTGCTTTCACTTATCTCTTTATTATTTATTATTAAATAATAAATAAATGTGTTTATGAAACAAGAATTACAAAATATATTTTTATGCTAGGTATGTTTTATACGTCAACCAAAAAACCAGTATCTTGATTTCGGGTACACAATTGTTCATGCATATTTTCATCTATTTCGGGACAGATTGACACTGAATTATATGACATTTAAAATTGACACAACTTAAAAATAAAAATTAACCAAATGAATAATAACTTTGAATATGACAACGAAATTGAACATTCTATTACATTTAATGCCAATAAAAAGAACACAACAATATATCAAACATAATGTTTTCATACTTACATCTATAATAATTATTAGTAATACCACTAATGCGGTTTAGAAATTTGACATTGACGTATATCGTTTGATTTTGTTATGATGGTGTATGAAAGTAGCGGTAGTGAGGGTAAAAATACCAGAGAAACCAGGATTATTTTGTGGTTGCCGTGATCCTATATTTTACCAACTTTTTTCAGGAACCGCGTTCCAAATAGAAACCGGTAAATAATTTCAGGACTTACGGAACACAAAACCATAAACCTGATCGAACCGGTTGCGTTACGGAATATACTATTAATTATTAGAACGCTCAACACATCTAGGTATTCGATCTTGGACTAAAAAAAATCACCCCCACTTCTCCGGTTATCCTTGAACAAAAAAGTGCAGCTCTAAATTTTTCAAATTATATCCCTTGAATGCATACCTATTCGCGATTCAAGTTAAGCAAACTTTATCTGATGGAAAAATTTTGAACTAAAAATATGCCCAGAGTATATTATTTCCTTCCTTTTACAGAAATTTTCTGCAGTTTACGGGCGATTTAAATAATTTAAAATATACTTTAAAGCAAGTTTTATGTTTTTAAATTTCTCTAAAAAGCGTAACATGCAGTATCAGTGACAGAATGACAGGTCATACATCCCAGTTGTGACGTCACACAAACGGAATGGAAAAGTTAATTTGAATCGCCAATAGATTTTTATTTGAAAGTGTCTTTACTGGGCTCACAAGATTCCAAATCTACGGCTCGCCCTGGAATATGCTTGCTCACCCAGTGAAGTATCGCTGTCAGGTCTTGTTACATATATTAATATTTTATAACCATTTAAATTTTATTAATTTTGTTTAAGAACTCACTATTTTTCATTTTGTTTGTAAATAGAAATTAACATAATTATTATAGTTGTTGTTTTGATTAGTTGTGTGCATCATGGCGTCTAATAAAAATTACAGAAACATTATGACAAGTGGTTATGGTAAACTGTTGTATTTAGTGTTTGTAAAATAATTTAAAAACTATTAGAATGTGTATTTTCTTAGGCAAGAGAAGAATTCCACGCCCAGCTAGCTGCAACTCGCGGCCAGCAACAAGTGCAATCATCCGATTTGATGGACGATAATGAGCTACTATCAGATGATAGGGATCTCGATGTTGATTTAGCCGGTAAGTGAAAAACAATTGCTTTTAACATTGTTTTCATCTATTCAAACTTATTTTGCATTGTTCACTGATTATTTTGTTCTAGGTCCTGTAAATATAAGCACGAAAGCCAAGCTGATCGCACCGGGAATCGTCGCGCCGGGAATGGTGTCCATCACATCTGCGGAGCTGTACTTTGAGGTGGACGAGGACGACCCAGAGTTCAAGAAAATCGACACGGAGGTGAGTCCTTTTTCATTCTCTAGTATACTGTACATAATTATTACGAGAAAACCGCATCAAATTTTAAGTAACCTACAAATACTAGTTTGTCAAAATATGTAGGAACTTGAAATAGTATTTAAGCAATAAATATGAAATATAAATGAAATTATACAGAATCGATAATATACAACATTTTCATATAGCAAATATTAAAGTATTATTTCGTAAAATTGTTGATTAACATAAGAAATCAAAAATATTGTCGGCAAAATTTAATGTTTAAAAAAATAATGACCGTTAGTATGAACAACTGATTAAGGGTGATTATCGAGCATTTGACTAGCATTGTTTTATCTCTGTCATTCGTTTATGGATCCTTTTAGAGGAAAATACTTCAAATAATAGTTATAGAAAAATTAATTGCCCGCATCTTTTATTTGAAAAATTTTTCTGTAAAATAATCTCTAAACGATTGACAGAGATAAAACAATGCTAGTCAAATGCTTGCTAATCACCCTTAATCACCGTTCATACTAGCGGCCATAGTGTTCTGCAAATTATTAAAAATAGTTTTTCTATTCATAATATTTAATTTTTTATATTTTTCGTTCAATAATATTAGAATTTATCATTAATAATAATTCTTATTTTCAAAGTATTTTTCTTCTGAAAATTTGACAATGTTCATTTTAAAAATTATTTGAAGTAGGTTGTACTGTAAATTAAAATAAAAACAGAGAAAATAATGTAAAACAGTTGTTACAGTAGGATATTTAGGAGTCTCAGAAATATAAGTTTTTGTAAATGGGATTATCCACTATTCATAAAATATACATATAAAACTATCTAAATTGAAAGTGAACTGTGTTTCTATAAAGTCTTCTTATTCGACAAGCTGTAATATTTTTCGCTGTGTCTAGCGTCCCGACTCGGGACCCCGTTCTAGTCCCGAATGACGTCATAATGTTGCGTCATTGTAACTTGCAATTGCGCATAGGGACTTCCGACTCGGGATTCATTTTCTCTCCCGACTCGGTTATTGGTTCTAAAAGTTGTTGTCGGGACTTGAGTTTCATCCCGACTCGGAATCCACGTTGAGTTCTTTCAATAAGAATATTTTACTCTACATTCCTGTTGAGGGTTTCAAAGGAATTAGAATTAGGTGCTCACATCTAATGGCTTTGCAAAATTAATAAAATAAAATAAATATTAGAAACGTTTATAACAAAATATATTTCAAACAGTAAAGTAATTTACTACAAAACTCAGTGGTAGAATAGCTAAGTACCTGCCTACTAAAACAATAATAATATTTAATGATGTACTTAGGTATGGTTAAACGTAAACATAAAACCTGACTCTCTTCTTACTTATACTGATAGGAACAAATAAAGAATGCAGTACAAAACTGCGGATTCCCACTTAATTTACTAGTAGCAAGTGGCTAGGTGCTATAACAAATCCTATTATATCTTAAAATTTCAAGAACAAAAAATTATGCATATTATCAAAAATATCACAAAATTAAAACTAAATCTTCTTTTACTTAGAGGGACAAAATATATGTAATAAAATGGTAGTGAAGGAAAAACCTATCGTGAGCATTTTATGCAATACCACTTTCTTTTTGGTAGTTTTTTAAGATTCACACACGTAGTATGAAAATTTTGGAGACAGACACTGCACATAATATAAGTAGAAGAAGCAAGAGAATATTCAGTATATTCACAACATATTTCGCACAGGTATTTATTATTGTCTTTTTGGAATAATATTTGTGACAAAATCTCCCAGGCTTTCTCAGTAAAAAATGGTTTTATTAAAGATATATCAACCTCTTTATCCAAAACTACATTTGGTATTTTTTCTGAATCAGTTTCTAGATCTTTTTCATCGACTTTTACACCAGTTTGAAAAGTCAAATCTGCTCGTTCTTTCGACAGAAACCAACACAACATTATTTCCTGCTTCCTTTTTATACCCAAGTTTCTGAAAGTTAGAATTTCGTTTCTTCTTTTTTTCTTTATACCGATTGCAGTAAGATCGGAGCCTTTAGGTCTGCCTCTTTTTTTAATCACTTGAGGCATTTTTATACCCAAACTCTGGTTATCTTTGGAAGTCACCTACATTATCTCTCATTGTATTCGATTCAGTTAGAGTGTTAGAATAAAATACTTACATTTCGACTATTATTGATATTTTTAGATAGGTATTTCATTTAATATGGTTTTCGTACCTCCGTCCATTTTGACTAGTATTACAGAACTTAAAATCGTCCAGAAATGCGCTGTTGCTGACCTAGGCCGGCAAAAGGAGTTGGCATTACTGTTCTGGTGATATGTCAATTTAAGATTATTTTCAACACAAGAATTAACAAAATGTTTATAAATTTTAAGGCTAAATCTTTAATTATTGTAACTTAAATAACTAAATTTTGTCATAAAAATAATAATTTGCTGTCATCTCGTATAGATTAATTATAAATTCTAACTTTGGGACTAATTTGTTTCGTTTGTTTTGTAACTACAACTAACCAACTAACTTCACGTGACACAATTGAGTTTCCGCTATCTGTCATTGAAAATATGCGAAATTACATAAAATATATACGTAACTATTGTTTGTATAATTTATTTTCAATAAATATAAAATAATCACGCATTTTTAACTCAAATGTAAGTAATTATATTTAAACTTGCAATGCAAAACCGATAAAAGTATATGTTCATTTTTTTAGGTTATGTAAAATAGAATTAAAGTGTTGAGATATATACGAAGAATTTATGGAGATGTCGGCACAAAAAATCTTGTGTATCACACGGCCAGAAACTGTTTTGCGAGATCTCGTATTTGCAGGCCTCGCTTTCAGCTCTGGACTAGTGATACAAATAACTATTGTTGATTAAAATGTTCAACTGCCTGTAAACAAAAGGTTTAGTATGTACGCACATAACTAACTAATAAGTACCTACACTACTCGGTAATAATATAATATATAATCTCAAAAAGTTGCCAGATATAAACAAATCGGGACTCAACGCAGATCCCGAATTCGCTGATATTTCTGTTGTGCCGACAAAAAGCAAGTCGGGACTCACCGTAGATCCCGAGTCGGGACGGAGTTCAAGTCCCTATGCGCAATTGCAAGTTTCAATGACGTAACATTATGACGTCTTTCGGGACTAGAACGGGGTCCCGAGTCGGGACGCTAGACACAGCGAATATATTTTTTTTAATATTCTATGTTAACCCGATTTTGTTCTCAAAGAGTGGAGTTAGCTAATAATTGGAGTTTCATAAATTGATATATGTATTTCATTTCAACACATAAAAATATGTGAATAAATAACTATCGTGATTAACAATAATTAAAAAAAGGCAAGGATAATAAGCATTTGAATCAAATAATTAGGAAAAAACTGGGTTTTGTAATATAGTCCAAGTTTTTATTGCCACGTCATTCAACAATCAACATATATGTATCTCTCATTTTCATATAAACTTGACGTGGCATCATAATTCAAAGTGTAAGTGTAATGGAGTAATAGCCATTATATGCTAGTAGAATACTCTACTGTATCTAGGACTATCCAATAGGAAATTGTACTTGTCTGTCTCGAAAAACTACTTAATGTTGACATTTTGAAATTGGAAAAACAATAATAACATATGACATTGTACTGAGTCAAAGTACACTCAATAATATTGCAATTTTGTGTAATGGATCCTGTGATTGATTCTCCCATGTTATTACTCACGGCCCGTGAGTAATAAGTAAAAACTCACTGCGTTTCGTTATTTTTTGTATGCATAATTTTATTATATATATATATATATATATATATATATATATATATATATATATATATATATATATATATATATAATATTAAAGGCATTGAAAACTTGAATATTTTAAACTTTTGTGGGCCCTATTATATTGTTTTTAAGTCGAGTTGTAATTTTCAATATAAATAACCCTATGTTACTATGGTGGAGGACCCATTAATAATAAAAAATTACTATTATAAACACATTATTTATATTTAAATTTAAACAAAAGTATAAGTATTTCCTTGCTTTTTCTAGGTAACAATTATGTCTAATCCAATTGATAGCGCATACTATTTTTCGTGTGCGTTGCGGGTGGCTATAAATCATGTTCGCTGTCCGTTCGGTAGAATTTGTGGCCGCATATTGCATATTAATCAGCGTGTTCATAAATCATAAACGAGGCGGGTCTTGCGGACAGCCCCGTGTAAACAGCGGTCTCGGACCCCCGCGTCGACAGCAACGAGTAGCGAGGAATACAATACGATGTGTAGGAGGATACGATAATTAATTCTTACCAAGATAGAGATTTTATTGTGAGAATTAATATTAAAGGAATTTTAATATGATGTAGTTAAAGTTTTTGTTCAGGTTTTTATTTAAAACGTGCAGATAGTTCTCGCATATATTTTAGGTTTGTTATAGGCCGCGAGTAGACACGGAACTTGAGCGTCCTTGACGTGCTTGGAATCTTGTGTGCGCATGTCATTTTGACAAGAACAATATCATTTTGACAAGACCAATGTTTTACTTTTCATTTTGAACTACTAAAATGTTATTATTTTGCAATTTTCAGATAGTGAAACTCATGAAACTAAAAATAATAACTTCTCAACAGTTTAAAATTTAATGAGTCAAAACATTGGCCTTGTTAAAGTGACAATGTTCTTGTCAAAATGACAAGCGCACACAAACCGGCTGATTCCAAGCTCTTCAAGGCACAGAACACTAACTAAGGTCGCTCTAGTATTGGCATGTATTGCTAAGTGATGTGACATCTGGTGACAAAATAATGAACTACACGTTGACTTTATTATTAAAATGTGTAATATTAAAAATTTGTTAAATACTGTACGCATTTGTGTATTTAAGTCGACATACAATTTGTGATATGAGTAAAAATTATTGCAATTTACTTGGGTGCACATTGTCATGTGAGAAAGACAATAAATCATGTTGTCACTAATTCCCGCGTAAACGAAAAGTGAGTGTTTACATTAAAAATGTGCTTGACAAGATGGGAAGAGATAATAATTCCAGTGTGTTTGTTTTAAAAATAGGTTAGTTATATATATACTTCCACAATTTTGGCATGGGTGTCAATGTGACGTGCACGTACTCTATTCTAGGAGGGGGGAGGTGAATCTGTATTGAGTAATGTGATAACAAGTTTTCAATCTAGTAGCGTTGGAAATACTTCCTGACCCGTTCATAGATGTCGTTAGTAGTACAGATTTTACAGTGATTCTCAAACTTTAATGTCAAATCCTATAAGAAGGTGACAAATGTTTGAATACTGCTGTAAATTTCTCACAATTCTCTATGATTGCATTGTTCGACAATTATTGACAGTTCAAATTCAAAGTGTTATTTGTGAATTTGTATCTTTATAGCAATACTCCTTTAGATTTTTATCTTTCGGGTCACATGAAACAGATTGTGTATGCAATGCCGGTATTATAGGCATTCCAGCAACCACATTAACGCATCGACCTTTTCTGCGACGTGCAGATTTTTTGAACACAATGGAGATAATTTTGAATATATTTTGTAAATAATAAATAAATAAGTATTTAAAAAAGAATTATTTCATCAAATTCGTTGAACCCATTTAAATTATGAAATTGTCAATAACCAAAGGTAACAACAGTCAACTTCCCAACTAGCACAAATAGTCGATGGAACGTAGCGGCGTCTATAGTAAACCATTTTAAATACTTTTCCATTAGTTACAGGCACCTTATTAGAACATAAAAATTACGTGCGCGTTACCAAAATGGGGAATAAATTTTCAGTGGCAGCAACGTTCTGCTTACGATCCTGGGTTTTGTACGACTACGTTTTAGGGACGGATTGGTTATGTAGCTGTGTAGTTGCAGCATTGTAGCCTCGACTTTGATGGAACTTTTCTCTGGCTCATGTCAACTAGTGTTACTTGCTTTATCTTGCAACCGCTTTTATAATTCTTCTATTTCACTCTTCCATGTTCCATGATACTTTGTCTATTCCATTTTCCAAACTCAGGAACGAAATGTACCTATATAATACATTTGAGAATATAACTTATATTAATTTTCAATTATCTTAACGACAAAATTAAAACGAATGCCACTTTACTGTTGAACACATCAATGATATCATAAAAGATATGCGCCTCTTGAAAATTGCATTTTTAATTGAAACATTATTTTTGATATAATTAATATCATATAAAAATAAGCTAAGTAGTTTCTGAAAACCATTTTCTTAATTATTATGAGGAATCGAAGATGTAATATTTTGAAATCATTTATTATATTTTATGCAAAAATTATGACGGGCTGAAGATTTTAAATCATTGCAACGTAAAAAATCATAACATTGTAATATTGGCGTCAATAATGTTATTTTTTGTCCAACCGGACGCGAAATAAGCATTTCGCAGCCGCAATACAGGCCGCGAAATTGAATTTCACAACCGTTGTTATGGTAACGGCCGCGAAATGAATTTCGCAACCGTTGTCATGGTAGCGGCCGCGAAATTAGGTAAACAATCACTTTGACACTTGAGAATTGCATGGTTTTGTTTATCAAATGTCAATCTCATAGCCACCTTGAAAGCTAACTTTCTATTTACAATGAAACTGTTTAAAATTTGTAATTACATATTTTTTTACGGTTGCACAAAAAATATTGTGTACACCTTGTCCGCGAAATCCTTTAGCGCCCTCGAGATTGTCTTGCCTCGGCCGCAAGCGGCCTCGGCGACAACTTTTCTCTCGGTACGCTAAAGAGTGATTTCGCGGCCTTGTTTTACAAATAACTATTAAAGACTGTGCAACTAAAATTTGATACTAAAGTACCTGCAACTGAATGATTGCTGAATTAAGTATTTATTTAAGGATTTTTGTCCAATAATATAAAAACAATCATATATCATATAATCAAAAAGTTCAATGGCGAGTGATTAAAATATTATATTTTTATTAAATGTAAAACGCTTTGCAATAATAACTAGGTATGTAGGTGCTTTTGTATATGTTATCCTAATAATATTACTTGACGTTAAATGACAAGTTAAATATTAGTGAATGTGTATATATTTTCCGAAAAAGTGTTGCGTAAAATGCATATATACAAGTAGATAAACATTAAATTTTATAAATTAATTTTATTTAAACTGTAATGTATGTGATGAAAAGACTTCTGAATTTAATAAAAATTGTATATGTGTAATAAAATTATGATTGTTTTTATATTTAACAGAAAATTGCATGTACTTTTTAAATTAGGGGAACGTAGGGTAATGGGGCCCAGCGGGTAATGGCACCCACCATGTTATTGGACAAATTGTTTGTTTTATGGAATAACTTGCAGTGGTGACATATGTAGTATTGTGTTCTAAGCTACATCGGTAAGTATGAGATCTCTACTATTGACATTAAAAATTTTGAAGCGTATTTTATAGTTTATCAGCTCGCCATCTAAGTGTGGTGTACTAATAATATTGAGGTAAGACCATTCAAAATAATGATTTAAATATATCTAGTATACACAAATACTATTTTGATATGATCTGTTTTTAAAATCAACATTTACAAAAACTATGTGATGTATTTGATATTTTAAAATAATTTTTGCCTTTTTTAAGACGTGTTGGGGTAATGAAGCCCTCAGTGGGTGCCATTACCCCGAGTTGATTATAAAGGCACATTTACTGAAAAACTGTTTTTTATTTTATCTAAAGGCCTTGTAAATATGTATGTACTAAGTTCCTCTGATGAAGATATTGATGAGCCTGTTTACGACGATGATGAGCTGGACAATTTGATGGTTCCCCGGCAGATCAATGTATCGTATGTGGAGAATTTGGTAAATCCAATGAGCTATAGTACAGATGCACAATGTACCATAAGTGGGCTCATGGCGAATGTTTCGGTGCCAATAAAAAAGATATATATGTGTGATTTTTGTTGCTAAACATTAAATTAATATACTGGTCCCCATTCCCCCATTAGACGGGCAAAGGACCCATTGCACTTTTTTCAGTTTTTATTTATTACAAATGTATTTTCTTTGAAATAAAGTATTTTTTTGACAATTATTTTTACTGACAATGAAACGTTAATGTTTGCTCAAAATCATAACTACGAATGCAAAAACGTACAACATAAAGCCCAAAATTGTTAAGGGGGCCTCATTTCCCTACCTTCCCCTAAATAAATATACTTATGGGTGATCCATTTGTCTATGATGGATGGCGACATTAACTTAACTTAAAGGTATCAGGAACTTTACAGTTGCTGTGTATACCATAAAGTTTAATCTATAGGTATAGGAACGTAATTGAAAGTAATAAATATTACTTACAAGTTTCAGAACTTTAAAATGACACCGAAGATTCCCAGAACGTCGTAGCAACAACAATCATTGTTACTTAAAAGTAGTTGTAATTTGAACGTCAGATTTTAGTAATATTAGTTAGTCGGTGCTATTTTCGTTTGCCACTTTAAAGTTCTGAACACTTTAAATTCCTTCCGTTAGTAACAACAACGTCTCTTAAACTACAAAAGCTACGTAGAAGTAATACAACTATGAAGTAACTATTAATGGTACACACTACGTCCTAGCGCCAATAAATTTCTCAAATAAAGTTATGTCTACATTAAAGTCGTAGAAATAGTAGAAAACACGTAACAGCTATACTTGAGGTTCCCGTCACAGTTGCGATTACTATGATGCTAGTTGGGTTCAGTTGCAAGTTGTCAACTTTGGAGTTGCATTGCGTATAGTTGAGAAATGTAATATAGAAGTATAGAAGATTCCTGGTTTCTGCAATCATTTGAATTGCACATGCAGTATTTATTTCGTGTTTTTAAATATAATTATTCACTTATTTTAGCTTGTAAAATTAAACATAGTAAAGTGGAACTCAAACAATATAAAATAATTTCGAAATATTTATGAAAAATATGATATTCTGTGGAAAATGAACCACAAACACATATAATGCAAATAAAATTAAAACTTTTTCAGTTATTTCAGATGTTACAACTACATAAATATCTCGTTCCTGAATGAATATCTGTGTTTATCTGGTTGTAGAATGTAGATACAAGTTGACAAGTGTAATTAATTTTTTCAATTTTGGTTGAAGAATCTTAAGTTACTTCAATCAAGGTTGCCAGTTCCATCAACCAAAGTTGCCTAATGTAATATCGGCATAACCGAATTTTTATTTTAAAAAATAATAATAAAAATGTAGACTCTGATAATTTTGTTTTTTATGCCTTAACACATTAATTATAAAATCCATACACATACACACTAACAAATTGAAGTATAAATATTGTATTAGGTATATAGTGCACTTTTTAATCAAACTCATGTTATTAAATATCATGATATCCTTCTAATAGTAGTTGTATATGATCTGATGTGGTGAATGATACGATCAGTGAATCCACCTCCGCCTCGCCTCTTGATGCCTAAAACAAACAGAACGTCGCCCCCCGGGGTAAGGTGGTCTTTTAGGGATGGCCAATTATCCGGGCCCCCGCTGCGCCGACTCCGCGCCGGCGGGGCCCGCCAGGAATGCGACGAGGTAGCCCCAAGACAGAACCGGACTTAGCCCAGCCAAAAAATACTACTTTGCATACAGGAGTACTGCAGTAAAATTTGATCCAGTTCTGTAACTCATTGGTTTCCTATACCAAAAAAAAAAAAATAGATTTTATGGGGATCTATTGGATAACAATAGGGTATTGTGTCATGATTACAAATATTAAAAAGTTATTAAAAATAACGGTCTCGTGGCCGCGTGCCGGAGTGTCAGGTCGCGAATCTGGGGAACCGGGTTCGATCCCGACCGACGCCAAGTATTTCCAATTTTAAATGGCACAAAATTGACCCCTGTGGTGCACTCTCCACGCCAGCAATGAGTGCCCGTGAGGTGACGCCTGGTAAGCGCCTGCACGATACAAATATTTCATCATTCCGATATCAGTGTACAAGCAGATTGGCACACCCGTGATGATATATTTATTTTATTTATTTATTATTAAAAATATTAAAGTTGATTGTTAAAATGTTTTTGCAGCATAAACAAAAATATGTAGGTAATCGATTACTTAGAATGGTTTTTCTTATAAATTTCTTTTCTCTTTTATAAGTTTTTTTTTAGTAATAGTAGGTAAGATTACAATTAAATATATTATATTTCGTGTGGGGTGACGCCTGGTAAACGCCCGCACGGTACAAATATGTTATCATTACCGAAATCTGTGTACAACGCAGATTGGCACACCCAGCTATGGGTAATATGCTGTGATGATATATTTATTTATTTCCCATCATTTTCAATACTTGAACACCTTCCGGAAAACCAATGAACCACTGATTGTACACCGCTCGTACTGTACAACTAGTACGTCACTATCACGTGGTACAACAAAATCAAATTTAAAAATTAATATCTCGCTTATTTAAAGGAATTTTTAACTCGGGTTTTCAGAGGTACTCTTAGATATAGTTGTTCTTTAAGAAAAAAAATATGCGAGAATACCCTATTCACCTTTACAGTTAACAGAAAAAATCCCAGTAAAATTTTAATTAAAAATACCAGAAACAATATACGTTTTGTTGTTACCTATTTCTATGCTCAGATTAGACAAATTATCAAAATATATTAGCAAAATAAATGCTTATACTCATTAATTATTAACTGATTATGAATAAAATACTTATATGTAGGTACACACACACACCTTGCCCTTCGCGGGAATATTTAGTCTAACCACGCGGTCTGCTATCTAATATTTAATTCAGTGCTCGGCTGTAATGGAGCATTTCCCGGCTAAATATATAGTATTTTTATCCTATTATTTGCAATAAAATATTTTCCCAAATATATCTATATGGGCGTTTTTAACTAAAATGAAAGCTGCCAAATATGTTTTTAATTTACCTACGCAAATTTTGTTGATTACTATGTATATGTATTTTTCTATTTTCTTACATCATGAGAAGGACTATGGATAAAGTTTGCAAAAAAAAAAATGAAGATAAATAATATTTGTATTAGTTCTTATTACTTTTACTTGTAGATAAGAAAATCCGGGCATATTTACGAAATCTTGTCCGCTCCGGCCCTGCGTAAATTATGCTTTCCATTATTGTTGTGTAGTTCTAGTCGCTCTTCATTATTCCTTCTGATTACCATTTATTTCAATATTCGGTTTGGGCTCGTGCTGCCGTCCATAGACCTTGCCTCGTTGGACCGTTCAGTTTCCATTGCGTGTCTAGCGATATCTCTCCTCCGATCTGTATTTTTTATTTGTGTTGTGCTCATTTCACGAATTTTGTTCAGTAGCTCTAAATCTTATTCGAGAACACCAAACGCAGTATTTTTAAGACTCTGGAGGATGACAGAGATTTCCCACTGAGATAGGGAAAGTTTTTGTGTTTTGGGTTAATTTATTGAGGTGGAACCAGTAAAAATTGTGTAGTTAGCGACCAGGAATGGGAATGCCACCATATTTTGTTTGTTTTAAGATGACAATGATTTATACGATTACAAAAATACTGAGAATCTCATACCTGCATACGTGTTTCAGTTTGATTCGATGTTTTTTTTAAATATTTACTACGGCACACTACTAGAAATGTATACTTTATACGAGTAGTATTCTTCACGTAAGAATGGCATTGCGCATTAATAATTCGTTTATAGGTAGTTCAGAAATATTTCAATTCGCTTAGTAGCTTACACCTACTAGAAAACTATCTTTTTCTGTATCAGAAAACGTACACGCAGATAATAACATTATTCTACCCTTTTCGATTATTTTTTATGTATTGTAGATCATATAAATAAACACGAGACACAAAAATGCTAAAATTCACGCCATTGCATACGAACCATGTTGACAGTTCCAAATTATTCCTCAACAGTTAAGACAAACGTCGTCTTATGAGCAGATTCTATAATCTGTGGTAAAAAGAAACTACTTCAATTACGTTGTCTTCCAGAAGGTGAGATTATTATTGTTACTTCAAACTAAGTATGGTGTTTACCATTAGTCCCACGTCCGAACGTTTCTAGTACTAAACCACGCCTCATCGTAATTTAATGGAGGATTATACACAGGCATATTTTCGGGCTACCATCTATTGATATTTTCTTTGTACTACATTTGTGACTCATTTCACTCCGTTGCTAGATTACAAACAAATCGCTGTCACGGTGACAGTTGCAAGATGGTGTCAAATATGAATCGAGTATATGGCTTTCCAATAGTTATTCCCGCTATAATTATAAAGAATACATGACAAATGTGAAATTCTTTAAGTTTCCACAGCCATCCGAAGACATTGAATTATGTAAAACCCAAATTTCAAAACACAAGTGACAGAAGACATGTAATAAAACTCAGCGTTGTGTATAAAAATCACACCGCAGATACCAATGTAATAAATCAGCGATGGGGGTAAAAATCTACCCGTTGTCACCAATTTATAATGAAACTCAGCAAATGTAATAGATCAGACGCTGATTTATTTTTAATAATTATAATTTTGAATTTAGAATAAAATATTAATTTAGGGGAAAGTATGGGTTCGTAGCCCTGGGTTTTATTGAATAAAGGAGTTTATCCTTACACACTAAGTTTTATTTACACAATAAAATTAATACTGGTTACAGAATAATAATAGAAACAAATATTAAATTTACTTACAATTTTAATTTCTTCTTATTCTTCTTTTATTCTTATTCTTGCAGGACTGACACTTGAAACTTATTTAACAATTATTTATTAAAAATTCCTAAACTGAATTTTGTGACTTTATGCCGAAACTAAATATTGAAAAGTGAATCAACTAATTGTCGAAATGATTGTGCGTCTCTCCTCTCTCAGCGCTGGAGATCCCTTATAAAAGATTTGATGCGAGAGTGGGGGCCACTCTCTTGGAAGATAATTTCCTCTCAATCTTTAATTTAGTTTTTAAATATTAAATTTTTAGCGGTTTGTTACAGACAGATAAAAATGGCGATGGTTTGTTTGTAATCCGATCTTCCATCTCAACTTCTACATTGTCGCACTCTTTCTTGCGTGTGACGTCAAAATCATAACCCTCCATTGGCCCTGAACGTTAACGACGCCTCTTCGGGATTTTAATTTTTTGAATACGGTCCCGCATTCCCGGCTCTAGCCTCGTCCCAAAATTAATACTTCCTCAATAATGGCAAAGTAAACGCTAGAGGCGCTAATGCTCATAATATGTAAATTGCCTATTGAATAATCATAGATGAAGTACCTATATTACCTATACCTATAGTACCTACTCGCTATCGCTGTTAATACCTACTACTACTACTAATAGTATTATGGTGTGTAATTTTCAAAGTTATTCTTTTTATCTTTTACTAATTTTTATGTCCTAAATATGGTTCTAATTTGTCCTGCATTTTCATAACATCTTTTTTAATCTCCCGACTATATAATATAATTCTCGTGGAGTGAAAAGCGCAACAGCAATAGCAACACTGTCTTATAGAGAACCGTTTAATCAATCACTTGTTAGCGGGGTGCGGGTAGGCGAGGGCGGAGGCACTCAATCACTGCAGCACTCGGGGCTCCGGCCCAAGGCTCCTGCTGTGAGACAACATCCGTGCGCCGCAACGGCTTTGTCTCTAACCTAACCACAAGAAGAAAAAGTTACTGCAGTTCGATTGCTTAGCAGAAAAATCAGAATGAATTATTGGTATTTAATTACTACATAATGATAGAATAGTATAGCAAAGGAGAGAAATGCATGATTTTTCCAGAGGTGTAATTTGTAGCCAGAGGACTACAAAGTACCGCAAATTCCATTCTCTCCTGTATATGTTACACTTTATACCCCAATTCGGGCATTTTCCGAAAAATTTGCTCAGAACTAGTTTTGAACTCCTAAAAATGCTCATACCCGAAAAACAACCACGACGCGTTGTGGATTTATCTAAATTTACGAAGACGTGATATTAATTTATTATTTTTTAAACAAACAGTAACTTAACTACTACTATAGTCGCCGTCAAGTGTTGCTGCTTCTTCATGACAGCATTTTCAACAAAGCCCATGAATTGGCAATAGTGTAGAAATCTCCAATCCATAATGTGGTAAAATTCGGGTTTCGGAATTTTCAAGTGTTCAAAACTCATTCTGAGCAAAATTTTTGGACTATGCCCAAATTCGAGAATAAAGTATAGCACATACATATACTATTTTTGCCATGACCGAGAGGTGGAAAATATTAATTTCACAAGAAAATTTAAATGCGTTAGTTTGAACTTTGTACATTAAATATCATTATTTGTCAAAATAATAAAATCTCCCCTAGGACAATAATGTCCCCATTTCATCTCTAGATATAAAATGGTGTACTCCTCTTTCAATTTTAATATAGTAACTGTTTACTGACTTGGATAAAAATAGTACCTATGCAATCATTTAAAAGTAGCGAAATGTTAAAAATAACAAATAAATATTTCTTGTGTCGTTTCGAATTCTAAAAAGTGAAAATTTGTTGTGTTCTCACTCATCATGCATATCCCCAACCGCAACCCATAGCCAACATATAATTAGGACTAAGTATGGGCTCTGCGCGCGTCACAGCTTAAAGACAACAACGATTACAATCATCGCCCACTCGAGATGTTGTGCTCGTATGTGCTCGTATGGCTGTAAGCAGTTGACGGGTAAACGTTGGCTAATAACGGTTATCCTGCC
Organism: Harpalus rubripes; assembly: GCA_963082715.1. Lineage (NCBI taxonomy): Eukaryota > Metazoa > Arthropoda > Insecta > Coleoptera > Carabidae > Harpalus > Harpalus rubripes. The sequence goes on from OY720454.1 coordinate 32,234,485, forward strand.
TCTCTGCCTGCTCCACCATTGTTTGTATAAGCCTTCACCACGGGCGAAACTCACCGCGCATACGAATTTCCGATACCATGATTTATGGATCGAACAGAGGCGGAATGGGATCGCGAAAACAAGTTACATTTTCGACGAGCAACAAGTAAAACGCGAATCTTGTTTGTAAATAAATAAATTCAGCAGTGATTTTTCCAAATACGTTGTCTAATAAGTTAAAATAACGATAAAATTTTCATAAGAACATTGTCTAAGACACTGCATAATTTTATTTGAAGTGGAAATTGTGCGGCGTATAAATGTATGCCGTTTAAAATTTTTATTTACTTGTCATTGAAATTTAGGTGAGACATCTATGAGCAACACGATAAAATACTAAAATAGGTAGAAACTATTAAGGTATATTGGTTTCATTCATACGCACTATACTTATTAAACTAAAATTATATTAAACAACCTCAAATGCAACTTCTCGAAAACAAACAAATGTCACATATTTAAATTCAAAGCAGTTTTTATGCCTTTGTTGGGCAAATACGGTGATCACAATGCGAATTTACTCCCAACGTGAAGTGAAAACTTGGACCTTCCAAGTAACGAAATTATTACTTATTAAAGTTATAATAAATTTAATATCCGCATTAAAAAAGAAAAAAAATAGATTATTTAGATAATTTAGTATTTAATCTATTCACTGTTGAACTACCACTTTTTATATTTAAATTACAAAATTATAAAATTATAGCTTTCTTTTGTACTGGGTAGATACGTACTATGTACCTAATATTAATATATGTTTTTCCATTTCAACTTATAAATATTATTTCGTTCCATAAAAAGTGGAAAACGTAATAATGTCTCGTCATAAATAACTGCAGGTTTGATAGGTTGGAATAAAATAGGACATAAATTACAATTGTTTATTCCGTTTTTTGTTCAGAAGCTTTATTGGTTTAGATGATAAAATGTGGACTGAAATAATGAATTATTTATGCAAAATTTGATATTCGATTTACAGAGGAATTTACGTACGTTTTTACTCTAGCAAATTTCCCTCGACTGCCCAAGAGTATGATTAATAGTGTAGTACGACGTGTGCAATTTATGCTGTTTGAATATGAAACATTTTTACAGAAAAAACAAGCGACTATTTTTAGCGAAACATCGATCACGGGGAACTTTTCACTACTATAATATAATTCATATCTTTTACCGTCATATAGGTACGAGTATGTATATAACGATATTTATATTTAATGCTTAATGCAAGAAGAACTAATGTCAATATTACATACCAACTTTTAGGAATGAGTGATTTAAATGAGAAATTGAACTTTCTGCATAATTAATGTTGTTTGCAAAATTCAATAATTCTGTAATTTAAACTAACTCTAAAACCCTCTTTCAAGATGTTACCATTAGTTATTATTGCACTAACTATTTTTTTGTTCTTTGATATGGCATTGTTGATTAACGTGCTTAGCTTGCAACTTTAAAACTTCGTTTGACTTGGTTTGAAGATACTTAAAAATACAAACCAAGCCTGACATTTTAAAAAGCTTGAAATTTCAAGCTCAGCCAAGCTTCCTTTTTGTCAAACTAAAGTAGGGTGATCATATTTGCCATACTCATCTATTAATTTTTCTTTACATTTGCCACGGCATTCCTTACTTAAATGCCATGTGTGTTGCCCACCCGGCGCAAGCCCTTGTTACAACCACTAGCCGGTTCTCGATAAGCTTTGTGGTTGCCAAGTTTATTGTATTTCAACTTAACGAGAGAGTGGATACCGATTAAGGCCAGTCGAGAAAATTTCCCGACCTGATCCGGATTCGAACTCACGATCTGTGACTAGCATTGTACAACTGTGCTATCTCGATACCGCCGTATTGTAATTTTAATTTTGTTTATTCCTTTTCGTAGCCTCTAAATCTCTGTCATCATATTGGCAACAAAAGTATTACATTATTTATCAATTTCGAAATTAGGGACACCCAACAATAGATTCAAATATCATGATATATTTATTCATGTAACAATTACGATATTTCTGATTGTTATTTTGTTGTGATTTGTGATTCTGTTTTCGTTTGCATTGACGTTGTCGTACCTATTCGTAGTGCGTCCCTGTCCGATCTCATTCAATTAGCCTGTAGCTGGCGGGCTGGTGGTGCAGCAAAAGCTAAACGGCTATAGACATAATTTATAACATAATTACAGGTGCAGGACACAGGGTGCGATACCACGGTAGTGTAGATGTGATGGCCGGACCACCGAGTGCACGTCCACGCTAATTGTAGTGATTACGCGCCGCGCCACTGATTGATGTGCAACGGTTATTTACGGCGTAACGTAAACGTAACAACGCCCTACGCAACACAACACAAGGCGCCAATATACGACCGTAGTAATGGACCAGGCCAAGTGTATAAGTAAACACTAATAAACACTCTCAAAACGATCTGTTACTATAGATTGGAAATAGTATAACTCATAGTAAAAACCTATACAAGCCCTTTTGGAGAGATTTAAATGAAACGATTTGGTTTTTTGGTTGTTGACTCGTATGCGCAACGAAATTTAATAAGAAAATAACAAAAATGTTCATTTGTTTCAAACACTTATAATTTATTCATCAATAATAATACTGCCTTTTTCAAGGTATGTCCTATTAGATATAATGCACTTATACCAACCTTATTTCCAATCTGCAAAACCCTTGTAGAATACAGTGTGTTATACAGCCTTCATCATTTTGCCTTTATCTTCTCTATGAGTGTAACACATTCTTTCAATGTTCACAGGGGTCACTTTTGGCGTCGGTCAGAATCGAATCCGAGTCACTAGACTCGCGACCAGACGCACTGTTTTTTAAAAATATATTCTATTTTTATAGATTTTAACGATGTGTTTTGCAGAAACCTCTCGTAATTTATAGAATCAATATTGGTGAATCTTTTTTGTTCTAAGAGTCTATTAATCATATTATACCTATGTTGTTTTAAAAAAAAGTTATATGGGCAAATTTCGACAGATGTCTAATCCAATGAAATATGAGGTAGACTTATGTTAATCAATCCGAAAATCATTTAGTAAACCAAAAGAGTGCACAGTAGAAACCCAATCGTTAACATCCACTTAACCCTCGCATTATTCATTCCTCCATCATTCACTTGAGGCATCAGGCATTCCATCCGTCCGTCAGCAAACCACGGGGTCTCTGTCCCAATCGCCCTATGCCAATTCGCCCAAGACTCTAAAACAATGGATAATAGGACCCTTTCGCTCCCAAATTGTAGTAAGCAATATAAATATTCCGTCAAATTTACGAAATAACAGAATTTTTGAAATTTCTTTTTAAAATTCTGAAAAAACTAAAAACGAAAAAAATAAAAACAATCTTGTATGCAACACCATAGTGGACCAACCCACAATTTTCGCTAAATCGAGTTGACTATCTTACCAGCAGTAAAAATACATATTTTTCAACGCCAGAGTGAATCATTCAACATTTGTTTAGTTTACACTAGATAGCAGCACTTTCAACTTGATTTAATACGGCGTTTGGTCCTAAATCTCCTAAGCAAAGTGGATTATGTGGTTTAATCCATCTGCCTCTTGATTTATTTTAATAGTCATGCGCACTTCTTATGGTCTTTACAGCGTAAACGGCTGATTTCACAATGCATTTTTGCTGTGTTGAATGTTAATTTTGTTATAATAGAATTCATTCGCTTTAATGGAAAGATTTAAGATAATAATTCGGGTATACACTTTTGATTAGTGTTAGATGTGTTTGCTGTATAGTTACAACTTTCGAAAATTAATATTTAGTGAAATAATCATTTTTGTGTGGCTTTTAATTAACAATAATAATTTTAAAATGTTTGTGATGTACTTAAGAACCTATTTTTTAAAACTAAGTTATTGCTTGATAGAAGAGGAAGCACGGGAACTTATTTCCGTATGAAGACTCCAATTCAGAATATAACAGTTTTATTCCTAAATGGAATTCAAATTACAGAAGCTAAGAAAAAATACTTGATGGCTTTATTGGAGTTCATACCACCAATCTCCATCATGCTTTTTTATTATAAAATTAAATCCAGCATTCAGATAAGCAACATAATGGCTGGTAGTACAAGGCTTGTTTTAACTAAAACACTGTTTTAAGAAATTTGAAATTTCATTATTTAATAATAATAATAATAATAATAATAATAATAAATAATTTATCAAAATATAATTTTAAAGCAGAACGTAGTTTGTATTCAAATATTTAAAAAAAATCGTTCTTTAATCATAAAACAGCGTTTTAGTTAAAACAAGGCTTGTGCTACGAGCCATTATACCTACCAAGAGAAGAATGTGTAGAAGAAAGAATATGAAATTTATTATTATTCATCCAACTTAAGTTTTTTCCTTTATTTATAAATGAGAATTATTTAATTTTGTTAATTTAAATATTTTTGAAATAAAACATTACTGCAACAAGAAAATCTCAATTATTAACAGACCAAGTCACATTATTAAGAAATACTTTCAAAACCAGTGTGGACGAACCCACGAAATTTTCGAAATTTTGATAATTTTATTTATTTATGTAATAGAGATTGTCCCACAAGAGAAGATTACAAAAAATGAAATCAAAGTACTAATTTACGCCAAAGTTATAGCACAACAAAATTATGCTCTTTTTTAAACATTAAATATCTCGATTTATGTAAAGTTGGTCCATTCTGGTTCCCAACACCACAATTCTGAACAACTTTGTACTCTACAGGTATATAATAAGATAATCCACCATCAATATTCCCTTCGCGTCCCAAAAATCAGAAGTCATGACTTTGTCAGTGGACGGCACCATCATTGCTTTTTTGGAAAGTGGTGAACCCGTCTTTTTCCACTGTTTCGACTGTTGCTTTGATTCATACAGGCAGAAAGTGGCGAACTTATGTATCATTGCTAGTAACAAATCTTTCCATAAACAAAACGTATCAGGATTAGCTTCATAATGGAGCAGCAAGTCGAACGACGTCTGATTTATTATTTATATTATTTTCGAATCAATCATAAGCAACTAAATAGAACATTACTTTATATTCAATAATTATCAATTACTTTCTTTGGCTAAGTATATTTAATTTTTTTTTATTGGTTACCTTTTTCAGAATACCTTCTCATTCTCAACCCTAAGCCATTATGAAACAACCAAATGAATATAAGAACAAAATTATTTATTCGTTTTTTCGTTTCTGAGGTAGAGATTAAATTAACACTGTCTTCTTCTTGGGACGAATTAGCGTGGGAAGAATTAGTGCATCCATGTCTTTGAGTCTCTACCCCGCGGGTGGTGGAGCCCTAGGCTTGTGTCGCACGACGCTATTAATAACCAGTTTTCTTTTTAATTAAATTAACGACTGCGATCATGAGGATATACAAATATTTTTCGTCCCGTGGCTATTTTAGGAATTTCGAGTTTTTTCGTTTTTCCTTGTTGATATATTGTGTCATAATACTGATGTATGCAGACTTGGTAAATATTTTACTCCAACGAGCTCGTATTTTATTCCAGATCTTTGAAACTGATAAGTTTTCAAATATTGTAGGGTTTCCCTGATTCCCACGTAAGGAATTTGAAAGATACTATGTAGTAATAAATTTTAAAGAAGTACGAGTAATTTATTGTTTATTCCTTATTTGTTAACTAATTTTTAAAACATGGTGTGTAAACATAATAATGTTTCACTCTGTATCAAAAATTGATTCGTCATTGCAATATATGCATGCTATTGTCGTCTACAATTTTACAGATAATATTTTTTATGTCGTTGTATATCCTACCTACACATGTTCCATTTCTATTTACGTATTATTTATTAATTTTGATAAGGAGCTATCTTTAAAATGTTAATATCATTTCGAGTGAAATATTAATGTTTTACGTACAAGATTTTTTACATGCATAATTAATTTTGATAAGTTCTGAAAAGTTGAATTTTATAATCGCTTTTCTTTTTAATTATTTTAATATAAAGAATATTTTACCTTTCTTCGTATCAATTTTAAATAAAATACAAGATAGTGACTTCACATTTAATCTGTTCGTAATAAAAAAATTCTCGTTTGACATCGTTTAACATGTTCACTACTTTTAGGTGTAATTTTGTCGTTTTTTTATAACTGTAAACTCATTAATTTGATTAATTTCTGTGAGAAATAACAATAGAAGAAATTTTTGAAATGAAGAAATTTGTTAACTATCTTTTTTTACGGACCAAGAAAGTTTATCGTGTGAAAATTGATCGTGGAAAAATGATCGCGCGGAAAATTGCTTACAGTTAACGTTGACCGCATGCAACATTGGTCCCCTGTAAATTGTCACTAACACAATTTGACGTCGGTAAATTAAAAGGAAAAATTGCTCGTCAGAAAATTTCTCGAATGAAACTTTTAAAATCAATAAAAAGATCTCAAGGAAAAATTGATTGCTATTAACAACAAATCAAACAAAATTTATCGAATAACTCAACACCAATCCTAAGTTAAATACAAATATAAAATTTTATAGTTTCTTGGTCCAAGTTTTGCAGGTGTGAGTTGTATGCGTTAGATTAGTTTAGTTACGTTAATGTTTATTAAAATTACAAGCGAATGCGAATATGTCCATATGTTCATATTACAATGAAGTTTTGAAAAGTATTTTAAATGAAAGTTTATGCAATGTTTGTCGTAGTAATAAAAGATAATAATAATAATAATAATAATAATAATAATAATTTAATATTTATGGAAAACAACCCCCACCCCTCCCACTCCTGCGATGTCAAATTATTCCATAGGAAAACAATTTGTCATATAAATAAACGTAGGCGATAGTTGTGTCACATGTAGACTGTTAGTCCAGTCACTTTGTACAAAAAAGGCCAATATTCTAGAAAAATTTAAGTGAAGATTTTCCGTCGGAATTTTCTTTGTGTCGCTATAAGGAACACTGTGTAAAAGTCCATTGCAAAATTGTGTCCGCATAAAAAAATATTCAAGGTGGCGAAAATCAGTTTTTCTCAAATATCTCGAGAAATATTGCATTTACGTGAATTTTCGCCACCTTTGACCTTGAATATTTTTTTATGCGGATACGACTTTGCAATGGACTTTTGTGTTTCTTATAGCAATACAAAGAAAACCCCGAAGGTAAATCTTCACTTGCATTTTTTTTACAAGATGTAAGCTAAAATGACTTATGTATAAACTTTGACTTCACATTCTATTTCTGATCAAGTGACTTTTTCAAAATATTACTCTAATTTCAATAATTAATTGTTATCTAATGGATATATAGTGATATTTTCAAATTTGAGACTATTTAAAGAACAATATTTTCAAAAAAAATTAATAGGAATTTAGGAGGCATAATTAAAATTCTTACAACAGCCCTTGGCTTAGTCCTAGCCATTTGTAATTATTGCTATTGGCTTCTAGGCGACCAATATTTTTTTGGGATTAATTTCTCGACATCAAATTTTCTTGAAAACATTTTCATACGATCTGTCTTCCTTGCGATCAATTTTCTTCGCTATCAATATTTACTGCCTACGAGACAAATTTTCCAGCGATCAATTTTCTCGGGATCAACTTACCGGGAATCTTTTTTTGTGTGGTGGCGACTGGTAACACTAGAAAATATAAGTTCCTTGCAGATAATGTATAGGCGGATAAATTACCACCAAAATGCAAATAAAAGTTAGAATTTCTCATGTTTCCAGATATTATACTCGTACTCGTAGATATTGAATATGCCTCCATGGAATATCCTTACAATCAAGATAGTTTAAAGCTTGCATTAGAATCATCTCATTCTCGTCTATAAAAACCTTGCTGATTAAATTCTCCGACAAAGCCCCTCACACTACACGTCTGATTTATCTGTTGGGACTAATTGTTCATTATGATTCGCGATGAGTCTGGCGGTGGATGTGTCGGTCTTTAGTTCTCGCCCGCCAGGTTTTTACTTCAACACCACGTTGGGAATGCGATCACATTCCCCACATCCACATCGAAAGTGCTGTGAGCTCTGCTCTCGCTCAAAGACGAAACAATCCAACGGCGAGATAATTGCCAGTCGCATTCCAAGACTGTCTTTTGTCTCCTACAGTGTTGACACGCACGCAAAGAAAGACAACTGAGAATAGGACAATGCGCATCTTTATTACAAGATACACCGAGATATCGAACTTTTTATAACAGACGATTCTTTCGATACTAATAAACAGGCTTGGTGGCTGCACAAGTGTATATAGAATACTTTTATGAGAGGTGTAACCAAATTCTGGGAATCTAATGTTAACAAATACAAAGATTGAATTGAATTTTTACATGTTTGTTAGTTACTCGTAGTTAAGTAGGATTAAATTTTGTGGTTGATAAAATAATTTCTCTATACTATTTTTTACACCAATGGGAGTAGAAACATCACAAAAATCTAAATTTTTAAGAATTAAAAGCTAATGATCAATATGACGGTTATCTTTAACAATTCAATTAATTTACAAAATTGGTCATCTTTGAGATTTATAACTTGATTACACTGACTTTGGTTATAAACAAAGTTGAGTTTTGTCAAATTTTATTACCTATGATAATGTTAAATTCCGCTTCGATTTTTCTAAAATGGAACACCAAACATAATAAAAAAAACCCCAAGAAATTGTTGATGCATAGCTTCTACAGCTGTTCTAAATTTGTTATCAACGAAATCTAAAAGTTGTACAATGCAGCCTATAACCTACGTATAATTAGACATACTGAACTGTCAATATACCTATAAACTTCCTAGGGTTTATTTTTGACATATTTGATCTCTAAAGGCAAAATGTTAACTTACGTCATGATTTTCACATCGGAGATATGGACTTCTACTCCCGGTGGAGAGAATGAGAAAAGTAAATTAAATCAAATATAAATAATTCCAAGAAAAACACGTATTACAATAATCAATTGTCATGCTCGTATATTTTCAATTTTTACCACATAAAATAATTAATTAATTATATAGCAAATTTAGACTTAATAAACTTGTTTAATTTCTTATTGTTTTGTTACAATTTACTTTACGTTTATTGGTTATGTTTTACCGACTTCCCAACTGCTCTGTCTTGCCAACTCCCGCCAAGCAGAAATTGTTGCCAATATTGTGAACCAAATGCACTAAATTCATTATTTTAAAATTAAATTTCATTCAATATTCCACCATTTTCTTTTATTATTATTAAGCGAAGGAATGTTTGACAAACTATACTTTTTTATTATATATTTCTTTAAGAAATGCTTTAGAAATAGGAAAGTGTTTTTTCTAAAATTTTCCGGTCGCCTATCTGGTGGAGACCTGGGAAATTGATGTTTCGGACGTTGCTTAGGCGACACGAAACAACACATTTCAATGCATGAGTACGAAAAAGTATTTAATTAAATGTCAATTTGATACGAGATATTATCAATAATGTTATCTAAAGAAATCAAAGCTTATTTTAATATAATATACTGTATTCTTCTTAAATTACATTTCAAGATTAATTTTGTCAACTTGACTTTTGAATTGAATTGAGAAATACGTTTCTCTGTTCATAGTTACTCCGAGTTAGGTTTTTTTTAACACACTGTATAACAACATAATACTTGTATGTTGTTCATTTTGTATTTAAAAAAGTTAAATATATTAAGTTTGAGTCTGCTATTTTTCCTAAAATAGATTGAAACTATTGTCGTTCGGAGACTTTTTTGTACGACTAAAGACTAGGGTTGCTAACCGTCCGGATTTCGTCCGGACTGTTCCGTAATTTGCTTTGTTGTTCGTGTTCGGAACGAAAAACAAACCAACAGCAATTTGTTCGGTAATTTTTGCAAATAGATTGGTATTTATACCATTTACTATTTTGTTTTTGCCATGCCATCTGTTAGCTATATCCATTGCTATGCGGCTATGCTATGCCTATGCCGACGGTTTCCTTCTTCACAACTTTCATCAGTCATTTCAATTTTCAATCGTGTTCTGTGAATAAGAATTATTGTGCTACTCTGTTTGAAATAAAGAAAGAATTTTGACAGATAGATTCTTGTGATTCAATTGGTAGCTATGCGCTGTAGCTCAGCGCGGTTTATAGAAACACGATTCAAATATTATGTCAATTACGAAGTGCTAGGCGTAATTTGTTGTTGTATTATCGTTTTTTTACCTCTCGCTAAGAGAAGTGTTGTATTCATGCTAAAAATCGCATATCCAGATTTTAGTGAATAAGCACGTTTTAAGGTCCCTAGAATCCGATTATAACATTTTTACGATGTCCGTATGTGTGTGCGTGCGCGCGTGTGTGTGTGTGTGTGTGTGTGTGGATGTGTGTGTGTGGATGTTGGATTCACCATAACTCAAATACTATGACTTAAGACATTTTTAACTACGGATTCCTCAATCTAACAATAATGGGAAGAGTCGAGTCAGTTTTGGTAACAATTGGACAACCGGAAGTAGTAGTTACAAGAAAAAAATCATCTAAATATTATTTATCGAAAATTTATGTAAATACTTATATTAAAGAACGTTAAATTCTTTATTCGATAAATATAAATTCATTATTATACCTTCTATAAATTTAGAGATAAAGAAATGCGTATAAAATAATTTGATGTTAAAAATTCTTAGATCAAATTACTTCAAGGCAAGAAATTCAAATGTTTGTAATTCACACATAAATGTCACTGTCAAAAATATTTGTGTGTTACTGTCAAAAATATTTGTACATCATTATGAAGATTATGAAAATAAATAAAAAGTCAACAACGCAAAAGAATATACCTAAAAAAGAACATAAAAGGAATTTGCGAAAAAATAACGAATAAAAGAAAAAAAAAAAGAAAAGTAGAAAAAAAATCAGGATATTGAATATAAAGAAAATGTATATGTATTGTACATAATTTATATTAAAATAATTATTTTGTAGTGAGACATGAATGTATTTGTATTTAAAAATATTTTTCGTTTTATGCGTACAACCAGGTAAAATATCTGGCGAGAGGTTATGTGTTGGCCACATCAGATTTTTAAAGTTGTATTTGGCTATTTTCTTGTATTTATTGTTACGTTTTTGTGCAATTGTCGCTTCTTTTTAAACGTCGAAAATGATTTGGTGTAAAACAGACTCCTAACCACGCCCCAAATAACTGTCATTAAAATTCTTGGTTATTTCAAACAGAGTTTAGTGCGAAGGGCATGTGTCCGTCTGCGTCTGCATGAAATATTTCCTACTAAAAGTTTAAAAATTGAAAAATGCTATTGGTTTGTACCTGTTTTCTGTTAATTATTTATTGATTTTTTTCTAAAAAATTGACCGATTTTAGCAACCCCAGGCCAAGGCCGGCAAAAGACGTCTCTGCGGTTATAATAGAGTGTGGGAAGACTCTGGCAAAGTAAGATATATATTTCATGAAATAGAAAAATATGTGAAAAGAATAATAAATTTAATTTTAATAAAAAATGTAACTTTCAATTATAAGGCATTTGACCTTGAATGAAAAAAAAATTCGCCTGCCGCGCATTTTTTTTTTTCGGGACATCTTGTTTCACTAAAATTTTGGTGCACGAGCTGGCACTGTAATTGTGTTCGGATATCGGACGCTGATGACTTGGCAACCCTACTAAAGACTAAAGACAAACCCAAATACATACTGATAATCTTTATTTATTTGCATTCATAAAAACTGTGTACTTTCTTACATTATTCTGTTGGAATTTACTTTCAAAGATATTTGAAAATAAATGCTACTCGCACCTTTTTATGCAATCTTTGAAGACGATCTTAACACAATAATTCGAAAATGGTATGAGTAGAAAATTGAATATTATAAGCAAGATGACCAATATCAAAAATTTATTTGACTTAAAAGTGCCATACTTCCCGATAAATAGCCACAAAAAATCAGACAGTTCTTTGTTTTAGTCTACCTCTACCTACGTGTAGCGATGTTCCCTTCTTTATCTGGAGAAATAAATTAGTCAGAAATAAACGATAAAGTCCTAGAGGGAACTTGTTGCATAAAATATTCCGTAAATCACACTGCAGCCGCTCGTGGGCGCAGAGAACTGCACATCCCTGGGTTATTAATTCTAATGTGCTGCTAAAATGGTGTCCGATCGTTTCGCTTGTTCCCAAAAGAGTAGCACCAATATAGCCTTTCTCAGTTTTACCGTTTATAGTCGGAAATATATAGATCAGTTGATCAGTATTAGTTTATTAGATTACAGGACAAATCAAAAAATCATATGTTTAAATATATTAATTTGAAAGTGTTTCATCGGTAATTTTTTATATGTCAAGGGTTGAAAGTATAGCTCTATTCAGACCAAGACTAGAGATAAAAAAATTATATCCTATAGTTTTAACACTAAAATCAAATAATTATACTTTCATGTTCGTATATCTATCCACATTTTAGTTACTACCCCAAAAAATTATTATGTTCATAATTGGATAAAAATAATAATTTAATAAATCCAATTTTAATAATTGTAGTAGCTTCTCATCGCGCTGATTCCATATTTTGAAACCGCATGCCGATATCTTCTTTTACTCCTGACATATTTATGTTTAAAGTTGGAGCCCTAAAATACCCAATTTTGAGTAATAAACCAAAAATGGGTCGATTTACAGACTTGACAATATATCCATTTGATTCGACGGGAAAATTACATAAGTACACCAACTATCATAATTTTTGAATATCTGATTCATTTTATACAAATAAAAATATGAAAACCCTTAAAGATTTCGACTTTTTTTCAGACTTTTAAGCCTGCTTCAGAGTTTACATAACATAACATATCATAGCATAACATTACATAACATAACGTAACATAAGGAATCAGTGAAGGTTTCATAGTTCCAAGTACAATAAATATCTGCTAACTTCATGTTAAATATTTTGCTCATATATTCAGTTTGATGTTGACATTATTTGTTAGTCTAAAAATCAAGAATGCTATTATGGATACGGACGATATTCTTGCTATTAATAATTTAGTGCAATCTTACCGGACTGGTTCATAATTTCGGATATTGCAATCCATGCATAATTTTTTCTTCTTAATATTCTTAAAATCTGGTCGAGATTTATCATATTTCTCAACAAAAGGAATTAGTAATGCGTCATCCATCTTGACAGCAACTTAAATATCAAACACAAACTGGAATTGACAATTCAATTGACAGCTATTCTGTTGTTGGGAAATGTGGTACACGACAACTCACGTACGTGTCCGAACTTAACCGATTAACATAACGTATCCGTAAGGAAATAAAATTTAGCCATATTCTATGTTTTCTTAAGTTACGTTATGTTATGTTTGTTACGAAAACTATGAAATACTATACCGGTTTACATACATCCATATTTTCTTTATGTTATGCTATGTTATGTTACGTTATGTAAACTCTGAAGCAGGCGTAACGCGTATTTGAGCGACCGAAGCGAAGCGCGATGAAGAGAAGTTTTTTCATTCAATGTAATATTATGTGAATACGCGCACTTTGGAGCAGCGCAGTGCAGAGCAACGAATGACACAACTTCTCTTCTCCGCGCTTCGTTTCGCCGCTTTTCGCGTCGCTCAAGTGCGCGACGACCTTTACTCATAGCTATACCAATTGAACCAGTTGTTGAAAAATTATGAAAATCAGTATACTTATGTAATTTGAACTGCAGAATTAATTAGTGGAATCGCTAAGTTTGTATCTCGAGTGAAATAAAATAATGCGGAAGTGTATTATTGTTGGAGGGAACAAACTTTGAATATATTTAAAATAAAATTCTAAAACATATGAACCCTGTGTCTTACTTTTAATAATTCTAGATTGACTTTCTTATATTTTTAATATATAAACTTTAACATAACGCGAAATAAATATAATTATGGCAGATTTTACCCTTGCGTGAACCAATTTACTAGAATAGAATTTTTTGAATTATTTGTTCATTGTTCCTGTTATGATTGTGTGCGTTTTAAAAACGAAACATATGTTTCCCTATGTAGGTTATAACAAATATTCTTTATAGTTAGCAAACAAATGTAGATGTTGCTTTGCGTCCGTTAAAATTCGCATTCGCATTGAGTTTAAAGCCACGTCAGATCACTCAAGAAGAGTTAGTGCATTGGAGCGTGATCTAACATGGCCAACCAAAACTCTGCCTCAGCCCATTGTATGAAAATTCGCCACATGCTCACTCTTAGCTTTGCTACTTCTTTGTTTCCTTTACTCCAGTTTTTTAGCTGTTTTATTTCTTAGGAATAATTTATACTATCATCGTGTCAATATTTCAAGTCTTTCGTCACATCTTTAGTCAAATGTAAACATTTAATTAACAAAAGAATAAATTTCCATAACAAAACCATTCCACAATTCAAATTCCCGCTATTAGAAGACAAAACAATCAATAAAGCATCAGTAAACAAACAAATAAACAACTTCGCACTGGATGCCTGGCAACAGAGGAGGTTATAGTGCAAATTAATGCATCCCAACTCTGCCACTCCCAATTAGAAACAGATAGAGTAATAGGATAGTCCAAGTTTGAAATATCCCTTTTATATTAAAATATTTCTTCGCTACTAGACTATAACAGTATATTATAAACCAAGGTTATGAAGAGTTTCATTATTGACCGAGTGAATAGATTATAATCCCGAGGGATCCGAGGAATATAAATCGAGGAGAACATAACAGTGGTTTATATACTTACTGTTTCTTTTCACTACTAGCTCTTAAATTCTATTTAACGAATTTTATATTAATAATAAACATACGCATTGTGACATGAATACTAATTAATATCTTCAAAAACTAAATAGGCAAAAAACTATTTTTCTTTTTATTATCTGACATTTCATTTTGGTAACAATCATAGATAAAAGAAATAAAAAGTTACAATAAGTAACAATGTTTAATGTTTGGAGAAATATATCTATAACCTCTCTAGACCAAAAATGTGATTATTTATGTGGATAAAGAATTTAATTTTCTACATTTTTTTGAATGTTTAAAATTAATAGGACATTTTTGAGCAAGGAAATAGATATTAGGTACATCCGAGGTGGGATATGTTTCATTACAGCCGAGGGCTTCAGATACAGCGCGAGGCTGTGATGTAACTCCCACCGAAGACCGAAGTAATGTATACTATTTATTAAAATTTGTTTAGTCTACTTTATTATAGGGATCTATGACAATGTTGCTGAGCAACCCCTTCATAAACATTTCCAACCCGTGGGGTGGAAGTGAAATGTATTATTTCCAACCCAAGAGATTATCATTACAGTTAGGAATGATGAATTTCCAAACCTGAAAAGTGAGGAATCGATATATTACTATAATGATTGTGAATAAAACTTAAATCATTAAACTCCTATGGCCCGCTTTTCATGTTATACCCGGTACGTATTCAATATTTACGCCCATGCTTTTATTTACCGAGGCAGAAAGCCGAATAAAAATTATTTTTGTCGTTTTTAGTGTATTTTAATAAAATACTGCTTTAAGAAAATAAAAAACCTATCATGTTACTGATGATGTATTAAACAATTTAAAATAGCAAGGTAATTTTGTCGGGCATTTGAAAAATCTTGTACTGTAATCTCATCTAAACATTCTTCCATTTCTTGCGAGAATTACTGGACTATAATTTCCTTGGCAGCGAGTCAAATGAATCCGACGTACGTAATTAGTAATTATGTTAACACTTTTCGCACCGTTGCCGGTTACAGATGGCCTGTATGTTAGCAATGTGTTCATATGTAGATTACTCGCTGAAAGATATTTCTCCTTACGTATAGCACTTCATCCAGAACAAAAATGATTTAGATTAAATCATATCAGAAGAATATTTCACACGTTGAAATACAGATAAATTTGTTACGTATACACAAGAATTTTTACGTATTATGAATTGATACAAAATTTGTAAGAACTACCTAACCTATCGATTAAATATTTTTCAATAAATCTGTTCGATATATTATAAATATAAAGTGACTAATGCGAACATAGTCTAATATTATATTACAAACATAATTCTAGTAATATTAATGTTTGGATTAAGAAATGATTGAATATGAAAGAATAAAATGATAGATTATAAGTCATAAACTACCAAGTTTATTACAACTATTTTTCTTCGATATTAAATGTCATTGTGAACGTAATATCAATACACGTGCAAAATATACGATTACTACAGTATTTTAAAATAATATTACTTTGAAACCATTAATATGTACTAATCTCTCTAGATGGGAAGTAGCGCTGAAGTTGGGAAATGGCAACTTCCTGTCCTCTTGGACAATGAAATTAACAATAACTAACTTCCCAATTTTTGAACAGAAATCGCGATTATACTTCCATTTGTGAATAAAATGTTTTTTCTTTTTAATATTCAAATATTTGTATTAATAACCTATTTTTTTTTTAATATTTTGCTCACCAGTAAAATAATATAATGAATTTATTTTATATGAAATTTTAAAGATATTTTCATTTTGCTAATTTGCAAATCAAATTTTAAGGAAGTCTTCCCAGATGTCAGATAAAACAACTTATTTAATTTTGGAAGTCTTGCTTTACAGTTATACATGTGTTTAAAAATCCATAACGGTTGTAAACAACAATAGCGGACGTAACAACTCTTGAATAAATTTTCCAAATACGACATTTGAATGAAATCAAAGAATTATCTATTCCTCATCCATACAGTAATAGCGCTTTAAAATACCATCAAATACAATTTTGCTCTTTGTATATATTTTTAATATCACATTAAATTTAAAAGGAACAACAAGGTAGTAAAATTGAATAAAAATGAGATTTTTTAGCGTGGACGCTCATTAAAAATGGATTTTATGCATAAACAAAATACATATGAAAGTTTTGCACATAAACGCCCATAAGTTATGGCTTGAATTATAGTTTTAGAGTTCATTCTGTTTAATAATGGATATACAATAATTTATTCATATAATTATAATCAAAAGTCCCAGATGGTATTTATAGTTTATTTATGCAAATTTGATGAATCATTATTTAAATATACTATTATTAAAATTTTCAATATACCTTTCAGATCTGATAACATTTCTTTATTTTTTCAAGTCGTTCTGAATTAACTACAAAAAAGGTATGAAATACAGTTGCGTACTTAATGCGAGATCAAATCTTATAAAATTAATCAAATATTTAGTCCATGAAATTGAATATTGTAAATAGTAGTCCGTTTCATATTATAAGCCATTTCTTTAATACCTCAAAGTGAAGGTTCGTTTTATCGTTTTTGTATTATAAAAATATTTTAAATCTTAGAAATAGGCATATGAGATCGAAAAGAATTTTTTACAACTTCACCTTCTAAAGTCTTTATTTCATACTTTTCAATGGCTAAAATGTGTCATTATAGAAAAGTGTGAAATAAAAAATAACTGTAAAATAAAAAACTATGAAATAAAAAATCACCAGTATCACAAATACTCATTTTGCTCATTTTCTAGCTTTTTGAAGAACTAAATAATAGCAAAAAAATATCAAAATAATTTTTTTTAATAACCCTAACTTCTTCTTCTTCTTCTCCATATCCGTGTTATCCATAATCGGGTGTGGGATTTCTTTTCTTCAGGTTAAGTTTGTGTTGGAATAGTACCACTAGTTCATCTGTCGTCACAATGTGATTTCAGACCGTATGTTTTTCTACTTCCTAAGTTCGTTGTTGTATTCAAGGTTTTAGTTTAAAAAGTTGTAAGTATTTACATCAAAATGAAATTTTTCTTTTAAAATTTATTTTAAATTTATTTAACTGAAGATTGTGGTATTACAAAAAACTATGTATATAACCCGTGACTAAACGGTGTTTTTTTTTCATCGGCTTACTCATTAAAAAAAACACTGTTTAGCCACTTGTTATATAAAATGCTATTAATTAACGAAGAAAGATATTGTGTAAATCATTATTATCAACATGGGAAATTTATCGGCTGTGATGTGGATAAGGTGTTAACAATTACTCAAAATCTCAGTCAAACAGCATTTATTCTTTCAACACCGACGTTTCAATGCACACTTGCACCATCTTCAGGGTAGGAAGATCTTACAGGTTGTTACATATCGTGTACACAAAATACGTTCATATGTATTCCGTTTTTACACTTTGTACAAAAATTCATAAAGAACTCATACACATCCATTTACTCTTAAAATCAACAACAGAACGCCGGTGTTGTAAGAATGAATGTTGTTTGACTGAGATTTCGAGTAATTGTTAACACATTATTATCAACATTTGAGTGACGCTAAAATTGTCAATTATGTCGCACTGAGCATTTATCTACTCCGCTAGGAGAGTGTACTCGTTTACGAATTGTAAAAAGACATGTGAAAGATTCACTGACTTCAATGTGATCTTGTAGCTTAGTTTATTTATGCAAATTATTACAAAATCAGGAAAAGTAGTCATAGACTATGTTTACACATATAGCAAAAAAGTACTTTGACTTGACTTTGACTTTCAAAAGGCGACTTTTGCCGTTGTGTAACCACTCTCGCCTATTACTTTTCTTCCTAAAGTCAAGTCCAAAATAGAATAGACTTGACTCATATAAGTGACTTTTAAAAAGTCGTGTGAACCGACGAACTAAACATACTTTACTTTACTAACAGTGACATCTAGTTTTCATCCACAAATTTCTAGTAATTGGATATTTAATTACACAATTTTGTGTTTTATATCTGCATTTAAAATTTTCACAAATTTTAAAATATTTTATGCGATAATTTTTTAATCTATTTCGCATCCAATATTGTTGCTGCATAGTTATATTATTTAAAAATATCGCGCTTAAATTTAGTAACTGTAGTTTACTATCCCTTTTTTCTATAAATAATTTATTCTTAATTATGATTATATGATAATAGTTAAATAGGTAACTTACATCACACGAATCAAACTTTACTTTGCTGTCAAAGTCAAAGTTAAGTGAAGGACAAGTAACAAACGTAAAGTCAAGTAGATTTGACCCTTATGTGTAAACGCACCATTAAATTGGCTTTTCATAAGTCGCCTTTTGAAAGTCAAGTAAAAGTAATTTTTTCTCATACGTGTAAAGGTAGTCATAATATCTAAAGCTGAAGATTTCTGGCCCAAGAGCCAAGCCAATCTTTTTAATTTCCCAAAAATCTTTCTTCAATATTTAATACCTGAATCGTTCAGGGTTACAGCGAGGGAGAGAAATAGGAAAAATAATATTTTATTATGTGTTTATTCCTATCTACATTGATATAATTTTTTCGATGAGTATTATTTATGTATATGACTGTTCTTTTTCCAGAAATGAAATTCATGTTTTTCAAATGTGCATAAAAACAAGTAAATATTTTTGTATTCAACTGAAATTTATCGTTGAAAATATGCAGTAGGTATACTATAAAAATGATTAAAAGTGCAATATATTCAAAAACCTGCAATTAACAATACAAACGATGCAAACTAGTTTAATGTCAAGGAAAGTCCTAATTTTTTTTATTGATAATGCAAGGAAAATTCATTGCTTGTAGTGCAATATTTCATCGCTAACTGATCTCTACATTTCCTTTGCAATGTAATATATGGCAGAATAATCTAAATGATTTCTTTTTTGTAGGAGAACGTCATAGATAGGCTATTTAAAGGTGAAACAGTCGTAAAATGTCTAATAAATTAAAACAATAAATTTTTAACTAGCGATCTTAATAGCTTGAACGTTTGTTATAAATCATATAGTCATTTGATAATTTATTTGTGTGGGTGTGCTTTTATTTTGTTTTATCATGCACAATAAAATGTATGTCATTTATATACTGATCCAAAACAATCTACGAATATATTACAATCAATTTTACTAAAATGTGTGCTCAATTGAAGTTTTTCAAATCAAAACCGATTTTATGTTTTAGTTATTAAATAAAACCTGCTTTTTACGAAACAATAACGATAGTTTCAACTTCTTTTATTACTTTTTTAAATGTGCGCTACACACTCAAAAATTTATGTCATCTTGGGCTTTACATTTCAATCACATCTAGATTTTTATAAAGATTGAACATTTTTTTTAAATATGTGGCATTGCAGAACTACCATCAAATTTAAATTACAGTGCAGTAAAAAAGACTGACGTTTTAGCGATTTAAAAAAATTAATCTTCATAAGTTTCAGTTAGAAAATTACATTTAAGAAAGTACACAAACAAAACAATAAATAAAAAAATCTGATGTGGACACCACACGACTTCCTTGTACGCAAGACTAATATGAAGTATAGACTCAATTATAAAATTGCACGTATTTGACGTAATTTGACATTAACATCTATTTTTAATTTTTTTGTTATTTTTTGTCCTAATCCATAGCAAGCTTCATTACAAAAACCAAAAAGTATATAAGTTTTAAATTTACATATCTCGCTTATACAAAGAGCTAATTTAATTTGATGTGCTAGACGCAGAATTTAATTCTCTAAAACTCTTATTTGAAGCATTTATTTCTAAAATCAAAATGAAATCATTTTATTCAAGAAAAACTGTTAACAAATTCAGGTAATATGTCACTTCCGGTTAGCCTGTTTTAACTAATATCTGCTATGTTATTCCAATTGATATAAAAGTCTTATATACCAAATTTGAAAAGTTTCGGATTATATTTTAATATAGTTTTTCATTAAAATCTATTATAGGCTTCAAATAAAGTACCATTTCTGGAAATTATGTAATGACCAAAAAGGGAGGTGCACAACTAGATGTTATAGAAGTCCTAAATACAAAATTTCTACATTCTACGGCTTACCGTTTTTGAGTTATACGAGATACGTACGTACGTACGTACAGACGTCACGACGAAATTAGTCAAAATGGATTCAGGGATGGTCAAAATGGATATTTCCGTTGAAATCTGAAAACAAGGAAGTAAAAATAGACTACAGAACACCAGAAGTGCTCTGGAGCGCTAACTAAAGTAAAGTAGTTCCTCAACAATAATACACTTCACCATTCTTTCCTCCCATTTTTAAAAGCTCCCAACCAATGTTCTTTTGGTATGCATTCAAAATAATCTTTCTAGTAGGTAAATTTTAAATACCTAAGTACAAAAGATAGTCAATTGTCGCCCAATGCCAAATTTGATAAGTATAGCGATTGTCGGGTGTCTTCTATTACTTTATATATTTTTCGCCAAAAATTGAAGAAAATGCTCCCTGGTTAATTCCATATTTCACCCACGATAATTTCAATTACCTATACATAGCTGTTTAAAATGGTAGTGCAAATTTTGTTTTGATTTTCTTATTCTCAATCATTCTATCGTGACACACGTATCGGTAACGTTTTACCGAAATTTACTTAAAATAGAAGTATATTGCTCCATACTGTACCAACACAGTAATGCGATCTATTTATTTTATTTATATTTTTTATGTTATCGAACTCCTGATCCTGTTTGAATAATCAATCACTGATGATGGTCGCGTCTTCTCGGTGAAGAGATAGCCATCTAACATGTGGGCAATTCGCGGCGACAGGCCGCCGGCCCACTTGTGTGTTTTAGCATCGTAAACGTGTCGAATATTTTGCCCGACTCAGAATCCGCCGCTTCAATTCAAATAAATTTATTGTGAAATAAAACGACGCGTCGACGTGAGCAACACTGGGATTCAAACCGGTCAGCTTCATAAGCGTACTAAAATATAATTCTGTTCATACAACGAAAAAGTAAACGAAAAAACTCTAAACTACTTTGACTTAATTTTGACTTATATTTTAAATTAATGATTGGTTAAAATCGTACATAGTATATGAATTCGCTATCAGTGAAATTTAATGATAAATATTCTTAAAATTGATGTTTTTGCAGAGTTTGAATTGTCTTTACTACCTACAATTATCTTAAATTAGTAATATAATAAAGAGGCGTTTTATTAAAACCGATTATATCTAAAAATACATATTTTTAGGAAACAAAAAACTTTTCATTTCATACCGTTGTTGGTATGACTGCCAGTTTTTCTCCATACATGTAAGAAGCATAAAACAAGTTGTTCAGTTTGAAATTTTATTTTAAAAATCTATCTTTTACTAAATTATAAAAAACATCTGAACTTGTTTGTTTTTGTAGCAAATTTGCATTTATCAAATAAAAATTATGAAAATCAAGAAGTAAAAAATGTTTTTTCTAACACTACTATGAAATTCGCACATTTTCTGTGTCTGAAAACTGTTACAAAATAAAATGAGCACGTCCCGTAGCACTGGTACCGAATATCAAAGCCCATTAGTTTTTCAATTATCCTATTTAAAACTCATGGGAAAAAGCATTTGTTTTCAAAATCAAGCCGGCTTTGCTTAGCGCTTTGTTTCTTTTAATAGTGTATATGGTCTGTTGTTTCTTTGATTTTGTCACCTCAACTGCCTTACATATACAATATTTTATTATTTTTAGTAAAACTGTCAAGTGATGAGAAATAGCTATTTGTGTATTAAGAGCGCAAAATGGGACATTGTCGATTGAGAGGTTGTTGACGTGCGACGCAGGAGCGCGGCATTCTCTCGAAATCGACAATGTCCATTTGCGCTCGAAACACACACAAGATTTTTTCTACAGTCCTCCACCATAACAAAAAATAATGAAATGTACACTTTGTACTTACAGTACTACTCAATAGTTTGCAGTAAAGATAGGAACGTATTCAAATATGACTTCAAGATATTGTTTTGGTTTTCGTTTTTACAAAAAATTAATGCCTATTTTGTAATGAATATTATAAGTTTTGTACAATTTATTTGTTTTAAGTACATTAAACTAGTGCAGTGGAAAAGTGGATGTCCACTGGGAGCGTTCACGTCAAACTTTTGCAGATGGCAGCACAACTGTTCACACAATTTATTTTATATTTAATTTGAATTTATCGTTACTTTCCATTCTTCTTGAGCTATGGCTTCAATCTAATCTAAGCATTTTATACTTTCGTTTTCGTAAATAAATGCCATATTTTATTTTCACAGCAATGCGGGATTTTGTTTGGTTATGTAATATACCGACAGAGCAGTTATTATGCCAGATTGACTTGTGAAGGTGGTAAATATGTAACTACAGTGTCATTAGTTCCTGACTAAACTTTTTTATTAAGCATGTAGACAAGTGACATTTCTCAACATTGTATAGTTAGAAATTTAGACAGCGAGCGTTTTTTTTACTTTGTCGCGCATGAGCGGCAAAGTAATATTTTGCGTTGACAAAAGAGAGTGCAAATGGCTACTTTGTATATAGAGTGTAGAAAAAATATATTTTTCAAATTGTGTTAGACAAAATATAGTCTAAATAAAGCTCGCGAAATCGTAGACTTCGTCTACAAACTTTTCGCTCTCGCGGAAATTATCTATTCCATACAGAATATACTATTCAAATACAGAACTACAGAAGGGAACTAATTTGGTCCTTGTAGAATTACAGACTTACAACTTTCTGTTTTTCGTGGCTTGCTTGGTTATGGCAGAATTTGTTGCGTTGTGCGTTCTACACCACGGATGCTACGTAATCGGAATCGAATGATCAATTATACCGTATTCTTTTGAACTTAAAACGTGCTTATTCGTTGAACTCACCATCGAATTTTTTGAACATGGACAATGGCAATACCTTCCGTATACATGGTGACAAAAGGTAAAAAGAGAAAAAAGGTATGAAATAAAATAAATATTTTACAATATTCGTGTAAAAATTAATGTTCTTAGACCTGAGAGATGAAGGCAAGACAACTTACGATAAATAGCAATAAGATTTGGTTTTTCATTGAGCGGTATCAGAACTATTATCCGGTGTATCTACCCATATTTTCGGATGGTATTTTATTACATGAAATAAATTATTTTTTTAAAATAAATATAAATATGCCATCACAGTTTTCTACGTCTATTCGAAGATTTAGATAATGACGATATATCTATACCGTTGACGGGCGTTTACTCGGCGTCACCCCACGGACCGTCAAAGTTGGAAATAGTTTTCAAGTTTCAAGCAATCAATTATTGCAACATAGTTTGTATTTTTGTACAATATACAAAATCTTCTAAATGTTGCTGAAACCTCACCTATGTTAAAACATAAATCTTCTCTGAATTCCAAAAAAATATTTGGAGTCCTCTCTTATACTTATGTAGTATCATCTCTTGTGAATGTCTATGGCTTGTAGGCCTAGGTAGTTGTGGTGACACGTGACAGGTGAGAGGGGCCCCGTAACCCGTAACGTAAAACAATAAAGCACGGCGGGGGAGTGCACCCCGGGGCCACCAACCCGACTGGCGCCACTGATGCTCGCTCCGCGCCTCTCTCACATACCGCATCCAAACCTGATCATCACGGCTACATGCACGGCTTTAATTCACCAACTAGAATATGAATATGGGTAGAAATAAATTCCAAATATGAGATTGAGAGTAGAGAAATAGATCTATTTATACAAGCTAATTTTTACCTCCTGTCAATTATAGGTAAAGGAGGTATTGTCCTGGACAGAAAATTCTTGTAAAAAGAAACCCTCAATATAAAGTTATATGGATATTTTTCTTCAACTTTGTTCAACTGTTTCTAGGGATTTATTTATTTGCGAAGTTGCCAACTTAGTCTAAGCATCAATCAGATCTATCATTTTAACTGTCATGTACAATTACTATAATTACATTTTTCTAAATAAAATAACATCAGACCCAAACTGCAAAGCAAACCATTTTTTTTTTAAATTATAATTCAAAGTATGTTTTTGAATGGTAGTTTCTATTCTAAATTTTAGTCACTCTAATTACTATGGCTATCATTTAAAAACACTGAATTTATTATTTTAGTCGTACCAATTAATCCTGATTAAAAATAAATGCTACTACTAGTCAAAATAATTATAAATTTTATCTATAACTTGACTTCTAATTGATGTCAAAACAAATGTCAAAAAAATAAATTTAAAATGCTAAGAGCTCACACAAAAAAATATTGATTTTTTTAGTGTTGCCGCAAGACCAAGACCAGTCTTGGTCTTGCCTCGTCTTGTTTTGATCTTGGCGAGACAAGACCATAATTGTGGTATCGACTAAAAAGTCAAGACGAGACGAGACCAGTATCGAGTCTGTCGAGAAAGTCTCTCGACTTCAGTTCTTCGCTATTTTTTCGAAATATTTTTCTAAAAGTGCTTCAAAGATTCAGAGAAATACTATTAATACTATTTGAAAATTCATAAAAAGAAGAGATATTAATTTTTAATCTTATGTTCCTGAAATATTAATGTGTGTGAACGTAAAAATTAAATTTCCAAAAATTGTAAACATTACAAAATACTACTACAGCTACACAAATAATGAAATAAAAGCATATTTACTGCATAGATATAGTATAATAGATAAATTCATAAACCGTTAAATTATAATGTATACGTAGGATAAAATTAAAAACTACCCAGAATTAACCAAATATTAAAAAAATTGTAATTTTAATTATGACCTATCAAATGTAACTAACAAAACTGAATTTTCAAGTTGACTAAAATTATTTCCAATTTTCAAACAGCACAAAAGTACCTACAATGTAAAATATATTTGAAAGTAAATATAAACTTTCAGGTGCCAATTACTACGAGATCGCTTTTACCCTAATATATTTTATTGTATTTTTTTTTTGTTTTATATAATTTAATACTGTACCTCCACTAATTATGACCTAGTACTGCTGTATTGAAACATCTAATGTTCACTTCAAATATAAAGTATTTTTCATATATTTACAAAAAATAGAAAACGCCGACAAAGATTTTATGTTCTTAAGCCCTTGGGGAAACTCGTTTTAAAACAACCATATTGTAGATTTTCAACAGATGTGTTCCTTATTTTACCTAAATAATTCATTCGAAATTGAAAATAATTATTATTATATTATACAAAACGTAAAGATTCTTATAAATATAACCCCATAATATAGCCAATTGCGCATATGTTATGTATATTATTGGACACTTTCAGTTTCGTTTTATATTTTCAATTTTCACCAATGCTTTATTTCAAAAGTTTAACCTTGAGTTATAACTGTCCTGATGGTATGACCATAGTGTCCATAATACTGAAAGGGAAGGGATGAAGGACAAAGCAGTGCATATTTCCAAAAAATTAATTTATACCTACTTATACATTCTGCTCTAATCTTTTCATTTTGAATCTCTTAGATCTATAATAAGTATATGAATGTATATTTCTCACTTTCTTTATTTTATTACAATTCGTAAAATATTTTTCTTAATTTTCATGTGGTAATATTATACTTTCACATCGAAACACGAATAAAATAATATGAAAATAATGTATTTCCAAATAATGTAATATCAACTTCATTCTTGTTCTATATTTTTTTTATCTCTAGATTTTACTGTTTACCTAGTGCTATTAAGAAAAACGCATTGCTGTTAATTATAATTCGGTATCTAGTTATGTACCTAATTCGAATAAAATTTTATTCTATGTAAGAATAAAAAAAGAAAGAAAATGTAGCTATGCATGCGCATTTTCATATTAATTTTTTTAAGTGATCGATGACAATAAGAATACTTTTAAACTTAATATCTCAAACATTTTTTTAACCGCCATTGTACGGTTTTTCTTAGATATTCATGCACTATTACTTGCAATTATTATAAACAATTTTTAATAGACGCAAAAAGTCGAGAGTCTTGTCAAGACTCGACACAAAACGAGACTAATTTCAAGTCTTGTCTCGACACGATCAAGACAAGACCGAACGACCAAATATAACTAGACAAAACTTCATTTGGTTTGTTTTGATTTCGGCTGGCCAGACAGAGAAAGTAGAGATAGAGATATGTCTTGTCTAGTGCGAGTATTTCTCCCTAGAGGTCATCACTGAGGCTACGTAGAGTATCTGTTTAGTTTGAGCGTTGCTCACTAGAGGCGCAAGTGTTCTTAGTTAAAATTTCGTGGTTAACATTTAAGGTTAACATTAAATAATTTGTAGGGTTTAATATTAAAGAAAAACCAACGTGTCACTCTTAAAACCACTACAACTGCAAAACAAAGACAAAAAACATATGCTTCTACGTGGCCTCTAGTGAGCAACGTTCAAACTAAACACTAGACACTCCACGTGGCCTCTAGTGAGAAATACTCGAACTAGACAGACATATCTCTATCTCTAGTTTCTATGTCTGTCCAGCCGAAATCAAAACATTCAGTGAAGAGGGATAAGGAATGTTTTGTCTATTTATATTTGGTCGTTGACAAGACCAATGTAGTCGAGACTAAATCTAGACCAAGACAAGACCGACCTGAAGTCTTGTCTCGTCTGGTCTCGTCTTGTGGCAACACTAACTTTTTTCTCATATAGTAAAAATTTACCTAATATTATGCATATATCCCAGGATTGCGAACCGGAGCTGAACGTAAATCGGAAAAACCGTTATTTTTGTCGGAACGAAAACCGGAGCTGAACCTTAAAAAAAATCGGTTTATTTCGGTTTAGTATATGTTCAAACAAGCGCGTTATCACAAACTCATTCTTCACTTCAGTTGTAGGTGTTTCTTCATTTGCGGGGTCTTGTAGCGTAGTCGCAATTCATGTTACGCGAAAGAGAATTTGATTGGATTTAATAATAATTAATCACTCGGATTGAACCGAAAACCGCAAAAAATCGTTGTTTTTGCCGAAATCGAACTGATATATATTTCATATTCATTATTTGCCTTTTAAACATTCTGAGTCTGACTTTGTGACGTCATAATTTTGTACACACATTGATAATCACGGACACACGTACTGTACATGAATGTCATAACGTGAGTGCAGATCTGTTTAATAGGTAGGAGAGCAAGACAATACAAGGTTGCAAAATTATGACGTCATTTGAAATTTTAAAAAATATTTCTGAAAAACTAGAAACTTATGTAACATAAAATATATATTTATGTAAATAGTTTTAAGTGTAGTTTTAGGAAAGAAATTTTTTTAATACTACTCGGTTACGCAAACTACTCGTAGGGATCATTGTAATACTTCTCTTTCAATATACTATTTAATCACAAAAATTGAAATTATAATAACACTTAACAATGTGACGATCGAGGTGAGGGAAACAATTGACTGCATTGATTTTTTCTACAAATCAGCAGGTGTTACCTATATGTATTTTGGACGGTACTGTATGTGTGCTGTAAGTTTATTACGTGCATGTACTTTACTGTATTATACATATATAAAGTATAATCTTGGTGTTGGTCTGGCGTTGGAAAATAAAAATCCAGTTTGCAATATCTTTCTCATGTCAGTATCGACATCTCATAGAATATTCAGCAGATCAGTAACTGGCTAATGTAAAATGTAAATACGCGTCCACTACGTTATCTTGGCTCTTGAGCGAACATTCATTAATTATCCCATAATGGCGTATTCGTATGGTACAAGTATACGCGTATGATCCTCAGTCTTCGGCCCAGGTAACTGGATATCATACGGCATGGCATGGGTATGAGAACCTGCTTGACATGGATCTGGAGACACAGACATGGAGACAGGGCACTAACTGTTGTGGGGTTATCGGATGATCTAACAGGAGCCTGCTTCGGAGAAGAGAAGACGAAGACACACAGCAAGGGACTTAGGAGGATCTTTGTTTTAATGCTTTCAATATTTTCTCTACGAGTGATAAAAAACTACGTTTTTCGAATGTCATTTGATTTTAGAAAGTGAGTTGCAGACCAAAGCTCTTTGCAGAACGTTGCTAATAATAACTATCTATCAGCCGATCAGAAGTTTCGCTTTCATAGATGTGATGATTGCAATTTTTTAATTAAAAACAGTTAAAAATCGATTAATCTTTTTGATCGTAGAAAAAATGTTATGTTTACCTCTGGTTAAAAGTATTTTTGCAGACGTCAACTAGTTACAAGTTGCAATACTCGCTACACTCGGGCGGCATTCTCTAACCTCGGTGTGCTAAGAGCCACTTTCAACCTTTCGTATACAAATAACTATTGTATCGTCCGAAATGTATTCTAAATTCCATGCATATTGTATTTTGATTTATCGATACTTCTTTTCCATATCCTGGGTAGGTACCTGTGGTCGGGTATAGGATATCCTCCATTTCTCACGGATATTTTTTAAAGCATTCCTTCCACTTCTTTTTGTCCTTTGCTATATTTATCATTTGCAATTTTCTACATCTTTTATTTCCGACTATTCTTCTTTTCCATATTTTCTTCGACTTTTCTCGTCTCATTTTTCTTGTTCAAGCTTCCATCTTCCACTACTTTTCTTACTAGACTGTTCTGATCTGATCTGTCCTCATTATAAGTCTGTATACCAGCTTAATTTTACTATTTATTGATACTATCCTATAAAAGTTTGTTATGGGGCCATCTCACATTTTCCAATTATTATTTTTTTTTTAAATTGTACTTAGAACTATGTATGTATGTATTTATATAAATATATTTTTTATGTCACATAAGTTTCTAGTTTTACAGAAACAATTTTTAAAAATTATATAAAATTTCAAATTTTTTGAACTAGGTACGTGATAGCTTCCTGACAGTCTCTCCTTCTCGAATGAAATTGTAATTATGTTCAATTGACGTTTGTGTATAATCTTGAAATGTTGACAGCAACACGTTTTTTATCCCTCCTGCCTTATATTATTAATTTAGAATATTTCATTATTTATACTTATTTTTAACATCAAAATCCACTTGTTGCCAGCTTTCCGTCACTTCCAGAATTGTATAGGTTAATCAGGTCCGGATACGGCCACTGAGCAACTGGGCAAATTCCCGGTGGGCCGAACCTTAAAATCGGGCCGGCCGGAATAATTATGTAATTATTCTTACTGCATTTTTTATTTAAACAAAGGAAAAAAATTAATCTTAGCCAAAACTCCTACCACTCAAGAATTTTATTTTGATGGTTGCATTGCAAATCCATTAAAAACATTCAATTTAGTACGCGGAAGGCAATATTTATAGTGATTCCCGCATTTTATCTGAAAAAAATAGGGTTTAATTGCGTTAGGTTATGGTCACATTACAGCATTTTTTTAATTTGCAAACGAAAGTCATTTTTTACAAATACAGACTAAAAAATAATAATCATATTGGCGCAAAATGCCTATAAAATACATAAAATCACCCGAACTTCGTCAAATTGAGTTCTGTACTAGGTAACGTCAAATAATTTTTGAAAATTTGCAAGCGAAGAAGTTATAATTTTCACAAAGCCTTTAGAATATGTATGTATAATCTGATGTTATTCTTGCAAAAAAATAATACACACACCGGCTAAATAAGGGGAATATAAAAAGGCTATGTACCTGAGAAAGTTTGAACACTCTGACTATCATGTTTGTGTTGTTAATTCTACATGTATTACAACTAGAAATTGACGGTATAACTCCTAAATATAGCCACCTACTAAAGATTAATTATCACTTATTGAGTTAGGTATAGGTACATATACTATTATTCACGAAAGATGACTATTCAAGGTCGTTTGATCGAAGAAAGAATACACATCACTTCATAGCAGTAGCTTAGCAACATTTTTTATTAGAAAGAGAAAGATTATTTGACCTATGTCTATTTAATTTATGTGGTGTGACAGATATACGTAAATAGTGACATTACTTTCTAACACACTATAAATAATAATGACATATGTCGTAGAATTGTAGATACCTAATTATCTACTACACTGCCCTCTGTGCTAATATTTACCCAGTGGCGTTGACGTGTAATTCAAATTACTATTCCTTAGTTTAGTCTATGTTTTTGTACTTTGCAAAAACATAAGTGAAGAACATAAATCTTTCAGAAACGCATTATTTAGAAAGAAACATAATTTTCAAATGAATTACTCTTAGTTTTTCACTTAAAATGTATCCACAAATATTTCATTTTGCACGCCTATGCATACGAAATGCAATGAAGTTATCTGCAAGTAATATTATATCAGACGGCTCACAAATGACCTTGAATAGTCATCTTTCGTGAATAATAGTTTACCTATTGCTATTGTTCAGAGTTTAGTTATATGTGTTTAATTCGTGTTCACTATAGCTATAGTGAATTAAACACATGATCTAGATCACGTGTAATTAACCGTTCTTTCTACTTTTGTTCTTGTTTCAATTCTAAGTATATATGAAGTAAAAAAAATATTGGAAATTATTGTTTTTAATTAAAGATTAATAATAATTAAGAATTAATCATTTAAAAATAATGGAAAATTTAGGTTTTTAATTAGTCTGCAGTGTAAATTTAATCAAATAAATTATCAAAAAAGAACGCAAAATAGCTATTTGTGTATTAAGAGCGCAAAATCCATTTGCGCTCGAAACACACACAAGATTTTTTCTACAGTCGCCATAATGGGGTCCACGACCATAGCAAAAAATAATAAAATGTACACTTTGTACTTACAGTACTAACTCAATAGTTTTGCAGTGAAGATAGGAACGTATTCAAACAGTACTTCAAGATATTGTTTTAGCTTTCATTTTTTCAAAAAATTAATGCCAATTTTGTGTTGAATATTATACGTTTTTTGTATAATTTATTTGTTTCAAGTACATTAAACTAGTGCAGTGAAAAAGTGGACGTCCATTGGGAGCGTTCACGCCAAACTTTTGCAGGTGGCAGCACAACTGTTCACACAATTTATTTTATATTCAATTTTAATTTATCGTCATTTTCCATTCTTCTTGAGCTATTGCTTCAATGTAATCTAAGCATATTATACTTTCGTTTTTGTAAATAAATGCCCTATTTTATTTTCACAGCAGTGCGGCATTTTGTTTGGTTATGTAATATGCCGACAGTGCCATTAGTTCCTGACTAAACATTTCCATTAAGAATGTAGACAAGTGAATTTCTCAACATTGTATAGTTAGAAATTTGGACAGCGAGCGTTTTTCTACTTTGTCGCGCATGAGCGGCAAAGTGACATTTTGCGTTGACAAAAGAGAGCGCAAAAATATGATTTTTTTATGTTTCTCTAATTTTGCCGAGTTGTGTATAAATACCTGCTTCTGCGCTCTAATATGTGTTTCTTTGTTGTATTAAATCTAAAAGAAAATATTACAACAAAATAATTGGAGTTTCAAGGGTGGTAGATATTCTAGAATCCAGTCTCTAAATAATAATTTAAAATTATTCTTTTTCAAATTGGGATTAATTTTTATTCGGGCCGGTCTGTCACTATTTGCTCGGGCCAGCGTTAGACCTCGTATGGGTTATATACAGGTGTTCATTTTAAACTATAAGGGGGTGTATTCTGTAAGGAAACTGTTAATTTTAAACAGTATGTTAAAAATAAACTTGCTGTTAAAATATATTTTCTATTCTGTATTTATCAATTTTGTTAAAATTTTAACACCCGTGTTAAAATTAGGTGTTAAAACTGTATATTTTAACGTCATTGAAATCGATGCCTTTAAAATTTTAACATCTGTTTATACAATAAAATTATAACAGCATTTGAATATGTTGCACTTCTAATTAATGAAAATGAAATAGAAAACGAAAGAAAAATACCATGGATGAATATAAAAAATATCTAGGTGTTATTTAATAAAATATACAACTGTTTTACGAAGTATTTTATTTAATTACGGTCACCCGTTCCATCGTATGTCTAGTAGGAATATTTAATTAACATAATTCGACAAAGAGTGAACTTTGAATGGTATACCGAGAGCACGATTTAGATGTATCGTAAAATATAGTACTTTATTATAATGTAGGTATTAATGCAGTTAAAATTGCTTATTCCTGCCTTGTTCGTCAAACCAACGTAACTTAACATTTTGGATTGTCAATTCTGAGGATCAAGCAGAAGAAATTTTACATACCTAATGATAACTTAATAATTTACAATTTCAATGTAATTCATTTTTAATATGGAACCTAAAAATGAGACATGATTATGCAGCAGATTTTTATTTATTTTCCGAAGCATTTTTTCCATTCGTTTTTTAAAATTTCAAAATGACAGATT
This sequence comes from Harpalus rubripes, assembly GCA_963082715.1. NCBI lineage: Eukaryota > Metazoa > Arthropoda > Insecta > Coleoptera > Carabidae > Harpalus > Harpalus rubripes. The sequence goes on from OY720454.1 coordinate 32,267,625, forward strand.
AGTTTTCTAAAATTTCAAAGTGACACATAAACTAACAGTTCTTCACTCTTTTTATCATGTTTATTTATTTGTGTTATGGTTACAAACTACATTACTTTAGTAAAGACGTGCCTTTTTTCTGTTTTGTTGATCACTTCATTCTGGTGTTTAACAGGCATGTTAAAATTTATGATTTTAACAGCAGTGTGAAAGTTTCGCGTAGAGAATACCAAAAAATGAATTTATTGTTAACAGTCTTGTTAAAATATAATTTTTTAAAGGCATGTTAAAATTAACATATTTTTTACAGAATACACCCCAAGATATCCAAAGATGGTTAAATGGGCAAACAATTTCTATTTTACAAAATAAATTTTTTGAACGACTTGTTCTCAAAATATGGAACCTAACTTTTTAATTTTAAATGGGATGATACATTTTTTATTTGCTCATTCGTTAGATAATTTAATTCTGAATTAAGTGATATAATGTTTTTATTTCCTTACATAGCGATATGTTTGAGAAAAATGCATGTCAAGTTTCATATTAATTGGATTAAAATATGGCTATAATAAGAGTGTCATGAATGGAAAAAACGAATACGTGTTAATTTTTTTTGACATAGAATTAGAAAGCCATGAAAGAAATACTTGAATTTTTTTGTTAATGTTGACATTTATGATCAGTTACAAGAACAAAACATTCACTTCTTTCGGTCAGGGTACTCTAATTCTATGTAATAAAACTGACATGTAGTCATTTTTTCCATTCATGGCACTCTTACTCGTATTATAGCCATATTTTAATCAAATTGGTATAAAACTTTACATGCATTTTTCTCAAAAAAATCGTCATGTAAGGGTATAAAAGTATTATATACTTTAATTCAAAATTAAATTCTCTAACGAATGAGCAAATAAAAAATATATATTCTCATTTAAAATAAAAAAGTATTTTGAGAACCACTGGTCGAAAAAAATATTTTTCTATTATTTAAATTTGTCTTGTGAATTAGAAATTGTTTGTCCATTTAACCATCTTTGTAGTTCTTATAGTTCTCGTGATAGCAGTAGTAGCCCATTTAAAATGAACATATAACATATATATATATATATATATATATATATATATATATATATATATATATATATATATATATATATATATATATATATATATATATATATATATAAATAACATTGTATTCCCTATTACGAATTTCAAATAGACACCGATATGTTAAATATCAGCGCAAAACCTAACAATATACAAGATCAAAGCTGACATATATATACATATATATATATATATATATATATATATATATATATATATATATATATATATATATATATATTGATCTTGTATATTGTTAGGTTTTGCGCTGATATTTAACATATCGGTGTCTATTTGAAATTCGTAATAGGGAATACAATGTTATTTTTTTCATTTTGGTGTATTTAGTTACCTAATAATTTTAGACAAGAATATTTCAAATAAAGCTTGTAGACAATAAAATTCTACACCTATATCACTAATCAGATTTTATTTTGCATGTTTTGTAACCTGCAAAACGGAATTTATAATTTTATACATTTTGCTCATTTGTATTAATAGCGATGGAATAGACACAACATTACAAATAAATGCATATGTCAGAAAAATTTGTTTATTAGGTTAGATACTACATAATTTATTTTAATTGTTATAAAAATACATTTCGTAAATATATTACTAATTTATTGTGGTTTAGTTTATAAATAAAGCGTTTTTATCAAGAAGAGAATCTGCAAATAATTCAATAGTATTATTCTGAAATCATTTATTTGTAGTTTTGTGTCAATTCCATGGGTATCACTACAAATAAGCAATATTTATAAAATTTAAAATTTAGTTTTACAGGTTACGAAACGTGCAAAATTAAATCTTATTAGTGATTTAGGTGTAGAATTTTATTATCTACAACCTTTATTTGAAACATTTTTATCTAAAATTAATAGGCAACTACAGCAAAATGAAAAAATTAACATTGTATTCCCTATATTGCGGATTTCAAGTAGACATCCGGTATATGCATGTTAAATAAAATTCTTTCCTTGCATTTTCTACGACCTTTTTTCTCAGTCTGAAAGTTGCCTATCTCACAGTCGTAGGTAGAATAGCTAAAAACGTCATTTATCGTTAGGTTAGAAATGAATTACTATTAATAAAATTTTAATGAAGGAAAGATACATATAAAATATTGCAATTATTAAAATTTCAATGTATTAATGACAAAAGCACTGAATACTTGCACAAAGCTATGAATATTTACAATTCAGCTTCTCTATAAATTTCATCTCTCTGTAATAATTTTAATTTCCTGTTGAAAGTTTGTACAAACATAAAGTTTACTTTATACCTACCAGTGTGTTTAGTATTGTCGATGACTATATTCATAAATTAATCTGTTTACATCGTAATTCTCCATACGTGACTAATAAAGGATTCAAAATACATGTACATCAAAAAACAGTAAATTCTAAATATATACACTGAATTTTAAGTGCATTTCTTAGATTCTCTTTAATTATAAATGTAATAAATTTAAAGGTATTTTAGATCCGCTGACACAAAATGTAATATTTGTAATTTAATAATATTTTCAATATAAAATAAATTATATAGCGTGTTAAAAAAGGGTAAATTTTTTTGAGGGTACATTTCAATGTGCTGATTCTCAATCATAAAGAAGAAAAAAATGTACGCTTCAAAATTATTTTTGATTCAGAATCAGCACATTAAAATGTATATTTTGATTAGTCTTCCATTTTCATAAAAACGCAAATGGTTTCTATCCGGCGTGGCATCATAAATTCATAAGTCAAGTGTTAGTTGATTTACTTTCGTTGTTTCGTTATTTCTACATTCATTATTTCAAAATGGATTTTGAGTTTCAAAAAGGTGATATCATATTTTAAAATATATGCTCCGTTTAAAAATGAAATTCTTAATATTTTTTGTTGTTTGCAATAATTGTCGGTTCGTGTAAATATGTAGTAAATTAAAGAAACCCATGAATTTGCCTCACGAAATTCTTCTTCGTTGTCTATTGAAAGTCAAAATTCGTTTGGTTGTGGTGAGCGCACGGTGAAATTTCGGGCCCACACACTCGTTTCAGCGACGGTGCCTAAAGGGCCCTATTAACCTGTCAACATTATTATAATTACAGTTCGCGTTCTCATAACTAAATAAACGGTTGTATTACAATGTAAATTGAAAATCATACCATGTCCAAACATTGTTTTAATTACGGGACGATATTAAAAGTATTATTAATTTTCATCCAGTTGGTAAGGGGCGTTCTTGATGAAATGTCTTCCGAATAAACAGCCTGTCAGAAGGTATCAGGACCGGCATCAAAATATTTTAATAACAATTGCCAATAACAGTACTAACACAAAATATAAAAGAAATAATCGGGCGATAATATTCGTTTAATTATTTTTATTTTCGAGTGCGAGTTTTGTGCAGTTGCAAGTGAAAATGTTCAACTATTTATTAAAAAATAAATACGCATTTATAAGAAAAAAGGATTTTCCATAATGGTTATTTGTGTATCAAGACTGTAATAGTTATTTAGGCATAATTAAAAGATTGTAGCACGAGGAAATGTTTAAAGCTCGACGCGTAGCGGCGATTTTTAATTGCGTGTTATAATCTTGATTATGCCCGTTGTACATACAACATTTTATTTTATTTTGGTTCTCGAAATTCAAGGATTTAATAGGTATATTTCTATATTCGTTATCGTTGTACTGCGATTGTGAATTTTATGTATGCTGTGGTCTTTATGTTTTTTGTTATGAACAATTTTAATTTAGTGTCAAACGAAAATGACAGATATAGATTATTCCAACGAAATATCGGATGAATTTGAAGCCACACAGGACAAGTTTGTTCCATCCACAGAAGTTAAAAGACGTAGGTATACAAGGAAGAATACGAAAGTTTTGTGAGTGGCAGTGTTCAGAAAATGTGATTTATCGAATTTTTTGTGTTGCCTGACATTTATCTGTAAACCACGATTTTGATATGTTTGATTGGCTGTTGCCTGGCAACTTCATAGGCCCTCGGGTAATAAAAGCCAAATGCACCTGCTTTTGAGGGCGAAAACTGTGACTCCAAAATAAAATTAAAGTGATGTTTTTGCCGAATCTTAAGTTTGCAACTATGAAGCAATCGCCGAGGCCAGGCCAGCAAATCAAAAAAGAACGTTTAAGCCGAGGTGTACACAACAATTTTCAAGCGACTATCACAAAAATTTGTGTTTAATAATATATTTCATATCTGATAGATCCATGTTACTTGTAGAATGCTATGTTATTATCTGAACAACACAGAAAATAATCTGCTTACTGTCAAAATAATTCATTTATTTAGCAAGAAAATGAGCGATAGTGTATCAACAATTTTTTCAATATGTACTTTGTTGCGAGTAATACAAAGCGAGTGACTAAAGCGGCTCTAAAGAAATGAGAGCATTATTGGCATTTTTTTATTAAAAATAATTAATAATAGGAGCCACAATAGATTTATTTTATTTTAATCAACCCTGATTAGTAATAAATAATTCCACTATAGTCAAAGTTTTTCTTTCCGTTTTTTAAATGTTACAATTTTTATATTCTGAATGAGTTCTGTAATTAATATAAAAGCATAAACGGAAATTAAACTTCTTCGTAATTAAAATCACCGAAATCTATAATAAAATCAGCGGTTGTGTTGTGTCTGACATGCTAATCTTTATTTCCATCTTAAATAAAATTATTACTAGCGGAGTTATTAATAATATATGCACACATAGACACAGAATTAATTTCCTACAACGTATTTTATAATGAGTAATAAATGCTGCGTGATACATCATTCTCATTATGACATTAGATATGTTTGTTTGATGTTATGACAATTGGTAATTAACAAACGACTTCACCAGACAGAACTCTTGAAACTTGAATGATTTTATCGCAAGCTGCATTAATTTATATGGATACAGAGACATTACGATTTTATTCCACATTCTACAAGATTAGAAGAAGAAATGCAAATAGTTTTGGGTCATTAAAAAAGTTTGTAATGAAAGAAAGATTTGTACTAATAACCGACATATAAAGAAATTAAATATTCTATGAGCCTAGTATGAATATCACGATGTATATTTACATTTATAGAAAGTATATTTTGCCACTGGATAGCAACACCAGCCTCGGTTTTTAATCTTTATAAATAAAATTCCATAGAACTAAATATCAGTAAAATCGACCAAAAAAACGAGAAATGCCGTTTTCCCCATAAAATCAAAGTCAAATACTAATAGATTTCAATAAAACTTAAAAAAAATATACAGATTCATGTTCGTCTAATGTTGAATTTTTATAGTTATTAACGTCATAAGGCTGATATGTAGCAAATAACAGATGAGGTTGAGTGTTGTAAAATCGAGGCGATAGCCGAGATTTTATAATCAACCGTGTCTGTTATTTGTATATCAGCCGTGTGACGTTCAGTATTTTTCATAATAACATAAAATATCTTCTTAAAATTCTATTTTCTACGGCATGTTGACAGGTGACAGATCTTCATGACAATTTCATGACGCTGCGATTTTTTTTGGAACACATGATTTTTAATAATTGTACTGTTATAAAAAATAACGGCCGTGGCTGCTTTGATGCATATATCGGTTGAGCAAACAGTACTGTTAAAGCACATTTAACAGTATGGTATTATGAAAAAAATATTAATAGTTCTAGTACAGGAACAATTTATTTGAATTTTCGCTTCATATATAGTACGCAGAGGTTCCATTTCTATATAGGGTATAGCGTCTTGCACAAACCAAAGTTCTATTTTTAGAATCTTGCTTGTTTCAAATCAAAGTAAAATTTGCTTTATTTGGCCGGGAAATATTTTTTTTGTAACGTGCACCGAAAGTATCCAATTACTAGTCTATATGCGGGACTGAAACAGCCTCATTACTGACCAGGTCAATTATTATTCATCATTGACTTGCTACGAGGGCAATAATGAAAAATAATTGACCTGCTAAGAGGGCAATAATGAAAAATAATTGACCTATTCTATTTAGGGCTTGTATACATCTGTCGCCGTTTACCCTTTAACCGAATTGACCGAGTCGCAGTGTTTTGTTGGATTTCAGCCATTTATTTAAGATGTATAAGTGGCCAGCTTATAGCATCCGAGTGTGATAAATACAAGTAGCTGTATTTATTTTTTACGACAAATCACACATGGTTCGGGTGAGGTCACTGCGAGCTACGAGATGTGCGCTAAACCGTTCAGCCACCAAGCCGACTATTGACCAGCTGAAAAAAATCCCCCTCGTTGCGCAAAATGAAATTCTATTTCGTTTTGCGATGTTAATATTGTCTTGGATGCTGAAAAAAATTAGTTATCATTTTTTTTTGTCCCACTTCTTATATAACAAGTGCCTTGCCTTATATTGTACAACTATAGTATATACCATATAGCACTTTCAGTCCCGCAAATAGACTCGTAATGGGATACTTTCGGTGCACGTGTTGCAAAAAGTATCGTATGCAGCACGGACAACTGCTCGAACTTCGCTCTCGCCTTCACCTCGTGCAGCCATTTCACCCTGGTCATTTATGACGTCTGTTCAGTCCTTGCAACATAAGCCGCTTTCGTTCGAACTGTGATTTGTGATAAAATTGAACAAAGTAAACATGATTAAGAAGAATTATGTTTCTTCTCGTTATTTGTTATCCCTACTCTTTCATTTTTTGATCACAACATGCCCCCTTCAGAATCAGTCTTTTCTCATGATTACTGATATTCAAATAACAAAAGTTGAAAGATGAATTATGAGAAGTACCAATACCAATAATTTGTAACGTGTAGTATTTTTATTAGCTATAGTTAGCAATAACAGTTTCAACATAATTATTTATACAAGTTCTTCTGTTCCGAAAATTCATGTCTACATCAGAATCAGAAGTACTAGAACTTGAGTCAGTTGATTCAACATTCATCACTATTGGTTTCGAATTTTCTATTTAAATAATAACCAACAGAATAATTTTTGTTATTCAGGATTAGCTAACTTGTCAGACTGTAAATTTGTCATTTGACATTTGACGCCAGTTCGTTCGACGTTGTGTAAGTTTCGCGTCGAGCGGATTAGTTTTATTGTTCGTTTGGAAAGAAATTTAGCATGATTTTAGGAGTCATTCTTAAACGAATCACGAGATTTTGCGGGAATTTGAAACAAGTTTTGGAAATAAATACGAGTACCTAAATATAATTATAGTTCAAAAATTATCACTGGATGGTACCAGAAATATGATTTTTATTTTCATTCAGTATCTGTACACTTTCTGCAATGAAGAATACAAATTGGATGAATTATTAATTTCAAAAATCACTAAATATTAAAATTAGTTCTTTTTACATTACGTCACACTTCACTACCTAATATTTATAATGCATGAATTTTCACTGAATTCAAATTTTAAAGTAATACAACATTTTTAAATATTGGGATCAGTTGCAATGTTGGAATTATGCCAGATTGCAGAAACATTCATCAATGCCTTGTTCAGTTAGCGGATTATCAAAATGAACAAATTCGACTCAATTTTCTTGTTCTTATGATATTTAAATCATTGCTGTCAAAAAATCGCGTTGCATTTATCCATTTTGATGAACCGCTAACTGAACTAGGCGTTGATGAACGTTTCTGCAACCGGACATTGTTGAAAATTACATCAAAAATAAAAAATTAACAAAAAAACTAGAATTTGTGCTAGGATACTTTAGTGATTGTAGAATTAATCGCCAGTTATACTAATTAGTCGATAAATTTGAATTATCCAATGAATTAAAAAGTTCTTTCACTTCTGGCTGACGGTGTTAATATAATTTTCAAAATTGACACTCCTACTACAACTGGCACTAACTACACCATTTCAAAAGTGCGCATGTGTCCGCAATTTTTCTTATTGAGTGTGCACAAATAGCAATTTTATCATCAAAGTCCTCCAGTCTTAAAAAGTTAATTCTGAGACTACCTACCTAGTGCAAAGTCATTAAACTGACCTATAGTTGGTTGATAATTTTGATGAAATAATTTGAATATTCGATTTTTCGCTAATCTAGTTTCATTTCCGATGTGAATGAGATTCGAAGGGCCTTTATTACCGCCTAGGCCCACGAGACCACGGCCTAGGGCCCGATTGCCGCGTAATAATTTTTAATTTACCCACTTTATTTTTCAATTTTGATTTTTTATTATACCAAGATATAAAGGATCTAGTCTCTTTCTAACATCACCAATATAATGTGTAATTCACCCAGACATTATATCCTAGAATTATTAATTTATTGGAAAGTTTGGCGCAGACATAGTTTTTACGGAATTCTGTCCGATGCGTCGCACTTACATGGGCCCCGCATATTCAAATATCTAAGAAAATTTGATAATAGATTTTTTTACAAATATTTTGGGGCTTCGCTAGCAACATATTCCTGAGGGCCTGCAAAATCGTCAGCCGGCCCTAGAGAGGAGTAACACACCTTTTCAAAATATTCTGCTAAAATTTCACCCCAAACTAGTATCGACCATGCGGTACTCGTAATATATAATTGATCAGCTTTTTTTCTCTGTAAGTAATTTTATTTTTTCTTTAGTAAATAAACTTACATTATAAATATACATATAAGAATGAGTACTTGTTTTTTACTATAAAGTGAGACAGGGGCCAGAAAAAAATTGTGGCCTAGGACCCGAAAATCTGATTAATTTAACTGACAGTTGAAATGAAAAATATCACATTGAAAAATTGACACATGTGTAATTTTTTACAATTTATGCCATAATTTCGATGCTATATTTTTTTTAACTCATAGTTACATTAACAAAGAGTTTAACCAAAGATTCGCAGTCACAATAAAAGATACTTACAGGGTACGTTCGGCATTAATATTTTGAGCGCTCAAAGCCGTCGATTGCGTTCGGCAATGACATTAGAGCGATCTGTAGCGTTCGGCATTAAACTCGCTAAGCATATGGAGCTTGCTCTGTGTGCTCGGTGATCAAGCGCCGAGCACACAGGGCTCTCGAATCTGTGCATGTGTATAAGCCTTTATCTCAACTGCCATGTGGCGGGTCAGTTAAAAATTTCATTTTCGCGTAAAAACTAGCAAACTCAGAACTTAAACCGGCGGAGGGTAGTTCTTAGAATTCTGTACGCTCTCGTCTGATAGTTATAAGATAATTTAACTCATTTATCGCAAAAAGTTTTAAATATTAACAACAAATTTATTTACGTGCCCTTTATATTCATTTACAATTAAAGCATGTTTTATAGAAACATTACAAAAACATGTTCAAATAAACATAAAGATGTAGGATATAGGGAAGTTAGAAATAATATTTTGAAAAAATTACTCAAAGTTCATATAACCTTTTTCATAAAGATTGTACAATGAATCAAGTACACGATAATTAGATAATGAATACAGGTTAGGTTATAAAATATATTATTACTGAAACGTAATTTCATTGTTACCTGCTAAGAAAAAAATATAATATTTTAACACTAATGTGAAAAACTACTAATTCGTTAATACACGTTTTACTTCTGTACTATGCCTGTTCCTAGTTGCATATTTGTGTATTATAATTTATTATTATGAATCTGGAGCGTTCGGCATCTGTGAAATTCGTCACGTGACGTACGAGCTCTAAGCAATCCGTAGATTTCAATGCCGAACGTACCCACAGACGACGTGATGATATACCCATTTATATTCTGTTATCTTTACCAATCAGCAAATATCGCGCAGACCTAAGCCACCCTAAAATCCTCATTTCTTCTTCTTCCTTACAACCTTCAGATAAATCTCCTCCTCGACATGACTGGCGCCAGTTGTTGGGTACAGGTGCACGTCAGGTTGTTTGACAGTGTCTCTGTTGCGTCAGTGTGGCTTGGATATAATAAAGATGGTTTACGAGGCACGGCCAGCGCTGCTGAAGCATCTTGACGTGCGGACAATGGTGTCCCCGCGGGGCGACACGGACCCCCCGAGGAATGGGATAGTGTCGCAGGGACGGACGAACAGAAATACATGGAAATGAGAAAGAAACAATTGTGGATTTGTGATAACAAATAATAACGAGAAAGAAATAAATTGTGACATTGAAAAATCTGTATGGTTCTAAACATTTTAAACACTAATGCCCGGTTTCACCAATATTTAATTGGTAATTAAACAAAAATTAAATTAAAATCTTTATATATATATATATATATATATATATATATATATATATATATATATATATATATATATATATATATATATATATAGGTATAGGGTGTTTCCATTAAAACAACCAGCGCTTTTTTGGGTGAACTAAAAATATTTTATACCAAAAATGATCAAGAATAAGGGCATAATGTATCAATAGTAACAAACCGAATATTTAACCAGTGATTAAACGGTAGAACAAAATTATATTTTTTTAAATGGCACCCTATATAATTTATTAGCCCTTTAAATAGAATATTATTTTCTGATTTCAACGATATAAATATAGCATAGGGTTGTATAACAATTATTTCGAGAAAAATGGTATTAAAAACTAGAAATAATGTAATAAAAATGGGTTTACTACTAGCGTAACTAGGCATAGCCTAGTGTAATATAACATTATTTTAATACCATTTTTCTCGAAATAATTGTTATACGACCCTATACCATATTTATATCGTTGAAGTCAGAAAAAAATTCTCTACCTAGTGGGCTAAAAAATTATATAGAATACCATTTAAAAAAATATAATTTTGTTCTGCCGTTTGAGAACCGCTGGTCAAATTTTCGGTTTGTTATTAATAAATTAGCCCCTTATTCTTGATCATTTCTTGTATGTAATATTTTTTTCCTAAAGTCATTAGTTCGTCCAAAAAAGCGCTGGTTGTTTTAAAGGAAACACCCTATATATATATATATATATATATATATATATATATATATATATATATATATATATATATTTCGGGTTTGTGCTAACCCACTAAGTGGAGCATGCGTAATTTTATGTTTGTATATAAACCTTGATTTACTTTCTGTTTAATTTTCAATTATAATTGGTGCAATTGAGCATGTTCCTAATCATATAGGATATACCAGCTTTTCTCTAAATATATACAAACCATGGGCGCTTGCAGAAGGGGGGGGGGCAAGATCCGCTCAGCGCCATCTATGTTTTTAAAAAAGAAAAAAAATCAATAAATTTAATAAACAAACATTTATTACACTTTTATATATTTTCTATGACCAAAAGCCGGAAGAAATAGAACAATTTTATATAGATTTATAATAATAACTTGATTTTCAAAAAAAGACGAATTCACCTATGAAATCTTTGTTTTTGTTATGTACAACAGTAGTGAAATGCGTCCGTAACACCCCACCCGATAGTAAATTATTTTTCAGTTCCATCCTTTTTCAATTTCATCTTACGAAAAATTTTGCGGGCGTCATTGATACGAACCTTATATATCGTTCCTTATTTTTTTTATTTTTGGGATAAATGCACTAGTACCATTTTTCCACTAAACCCCTCATATACTTAGTAATAGATAGTCTTGCAAGAAATACATTTTTACTTGCACACTTTATATGGGATTTATTTTTAATTATTAAATTTTTATTACAGGTAAGTGATCATTTGTTTACCAGCAAAAGGTGGTAAGTTAAAATTATAAATATGTATTTACAAGATACTTTCGCCTATTGCATCTACAATGGAGTATTCTATATTTTTGTCTGAAACTACCTCTTTCTTGAATCACAAATATTAAATTTAATGGTATTTTCATTTTCCACTTCATTTAAGCGAGATATAATTATTTTAAAATTATTACAAAAACCCTATTTAAATTTGAATGCTTCTCAGTGATATTTTTGTTTGCCCATAAAATTACTTCTATTTGTAGTTTTATGTTTCAACCACTTCTGGAATTTTAAAATATAATAGTTTCAAATATACTTATTTAAAAACTTATCTTGAAATAAGAATATAATTGTATTATAATGTTAACAAATAGTAGGATACTAAAATATCAAAAATTCTGGAAATTTTGCGTTCTCAACTTTATTTTTTATAAAAAATTTCAAAATTCTATTAATTTTCTACAAAATTTCTGCGCGATATTTCCTAAGCAATTATTGCGAGATTCTTATTCATATTTATAGTACCCACAAGTTTGAAATAGAAATGAAATTACGTTGTTCATGTAGGTAGGTTACCTATTTGTAAGAAGAATTATTTTCGATTATTATCAAGAACTTTGATAATAAACATATTATATACTTAAGATTTAAAACTTTATTGACGTTGGGCGCGTACTTATCAACTCGTAAGACATTGTAAATTGAACAAACATTATATTATGAATTTTATCACGTACACTATCTGTAAATTGCTTGGAAAGTCCTGGGTGGTGCATTCTTCATTCGAAGACGTGAATACTTTTAAGATTGCTTGTATACGTTCTTCAACTTCAGCTGTAATATAATATGAAGCACATACAGTTTATTTGAAAGAATATATGTTAATTTACGAATTTCATCATTACGGTTCTGTTTCTGGTAAAGACAGTCCCCCGTAAGTTTGTGTCATGTTCGCTGAGTGAATATTCGTAGCCGAATATCCTTTTCACCTGTAGAAAACGACACAAGACAAGACACTGTTGATGGAATGCCGTTTATCACCGAGACATACTTTTTTTTATACAGATTTGACTTTTTCTCGCGGGGTAAATTATGGATTTTATAATTTATGACTGGTTGTTAAGAAATAATTTGCGTTGAAAACAAATTATTTGTTAGCGGGGGTTACAGGAGAATTTACTGTCGTCCTTATATATTTCGACATAAAGAACAAGTTTTCTTTTTGGAATATGCATTGTATTTTATCGGAATCTTATACTCGTCTGCGAACAGATATAGGAGTTTGCAAGGTTCAAAGAAAGCAAAGACAAAATATGGCAATTTCATTGTTTGGTGTATATTTTTTAAATTTTTATTTTAAATATATTCAAAGTTGTTTCCTTTAACAATAATACACATCACCATTTTCTCCTACTTCCTAAAAGCTTCCAACCCAACTTCTTTTATAATTTTAAAATAATCGAGAATTGCAGCATCAACCTCTTCTTCAGAAGAAAACCTTCTACCCCCTAATTTATTTAAGTCCTAATAATAGCCAAAATCACACATTGCCAAATTGGGGGTATGGCGGGTGTTCTATTACTTTTTTTTTTCGTCAAACACTATAGTGTTGCAGCTAGCAATGTTTTTTTTGATAACAACTGTAGGAGGGCACCATGCTTCTTTTTGGTGCTGAACAGAATTTTTTTGTTCTAATTCTTTATACCCACTCTAAATAACCAAAGAAGGCACTTGTTCATTAAAAACTGAATCTTAACTTTTTTTGTACTCATAAGCACATGAACCTATTTTGTCTCACTAAAGTATTATGAACTGTTTATTGCTAGGATACGGTGTATATAAACATATCTATAATAACCGGGGCATTATATGAGGGCATAATAGTTCATTATGCCCTCTCAATAATCCGATCATCGTTTATGGACTTTAAATTAGAAATAATATTAACGGTATATAATGAAAATTATTTTCTTTTTTATTATAATTCATTACAATAATAATACGGATTGATTACAATTAATATAAGAAAACAGCTTTGAAGGCACAATACAGAAATCATTTTTAATTTAATTATAATACTTAAAATTGATTATGAAAAGGGTCTTAAAAAGCAGTGTACTTTCACCACACATATGTAAATCGTAAGTACGTCAAATTGCAAACTGCAATGTTTCGCATTGATTTTGGACGGATGACAGATTACTAATTTTTTTGGGAACTATATTTATCCACGTTTGAAATCATTTTTGATATTATTTACCGTCTCATGTGACACATCCGAAGCAGTACAAACTCTCTAAAATGTAATAAAATTCAGAAATAAGTGCATAAGAAATAAAGAACTGATATCTGTCATATGAAAACGAACCTCAAAATATAATACTTATCTTCTACAGACGGGAATGGAATAATTACGGGAACATTTATGCGTTTATCTTCCTCAAAGTATGCAGAAGCATTCAAAATAATTTCTTCACACGCCGTTTCGATAAAATATCTTCTGAAACATCAAATTCACCCATTTCATCATCTCCAACGATATAGAACATTGCGATATTTTAAAAATAAATAAATGTTGATAATTAACAAAATAATTAAACAACATCCTTAGCAACGCCAAAGCTTAAGCATTATTGTAATCAAAATTATCATTAATGAAAACTTATTTTACATATTCTAATGAGACATAAAATCTTGTATGCACCACGGGCGTTACAATGATGATAATGCCCATCGGACGACATCTATCCCTCGGGCCCTTGGTACATAAAATACTATTAAATCATGATTCAAAAATACTCGGGCTTATTCTGTTATTCAGTGGTTAAATCAATAGATATTGATTTGACAACTAAAAATCCCTTTTTACCTCCCGTCATACCGTAGGTGTAGGTGTGTTTGTGTGTGTGTGTGTGTGTGTGTGTGTGTGTGTGTGTGTGTGTGCGTGCGTGCGCGTGCGTGTACACGTGTGCGCGTGCGTGTACACGTGTGCGTGTGACGATTTTTTCCTCTACTATAACTCTTGCAACAAACTCCCGAAAATGTCTATTTTCCGTATTTAAGCTTTCTACATTCATATAAAGAGTTGATTAGATTTTGTATAAAATTGGACAACCGGAAGTGATACTTTACTTGAAGCCCATAACAGTTTTTATGAGAAATTATATTAAAATATAATCCAAAGCTTTTCAATTTTAGTATTTAAGCCTTTTATATCAAGGGGAATAACATATTGGATTTTGGCTAAAATTTAAAAATCCGAAGTGATACTGTACTTGAAGCTCTAAACAGATTTTCGTGAAAAATATGTTATGATATATTCAAAAACTTTTTTTATTTAGTATTTAAGACTTTTATATGAAAGGGAACAAATTGATAAACTGGAAATGATACTTTACTTGGAGCTCTGAACAGATTTTCGTGAAAAATATTTTGTAATATACCAAAATTTTTCAAATTTGGTATTTAAAACTTTTATATTAATAAGAAGGACGTATTAGATTTTTTCTAAAATTGATAAACCAGAAGTGATATTTTACTTAAAGCTCTGATCAGATTTTCGTGAAAAATATTTTTATATATACCAAAATTTTTCAAATTTGATATTTAAAACTTTTATATTAATAAGGACATATTAGATTTTTTCTAAAATTGATAACCCGGAAGTGATATTTTACTTGAAGCTCTGAACAGATTTTCGTGAAAAATTTATGATTATTCCAAATTTGTCAAATTGGTTAAAAAAATAACCAGTGGTTAAAAATTAACCACTAAGTTTCAGAATAGGCCCGACTCTTTTTTAAATTTTATATTATCACTCATAATGATACTTTAAAAAATTGATTAACTAAGTTCTAACTTAAATTTCACAACTTAATTTCCAATAAAAAAAAGTTGATTAAACTGAGGGAAATAATTTGAGTACAGTGATTTTTACAGCAGGTGTTGTTCATCAGTGTGTATAATCATATAGTCATATTGAAAATGTTCGAAAGAAGGCGTGATAATATATTTGGAACTAAAACTTTATAGCATATTATTATTTATAGTTTGTTTACTCTTGGAAAATTAAAATGAAGAACAATTATGTAATAAATTTCTTGGTTTTAAAGACTATAATAGCCACCCTGAGGGTTTAACAAACGGAGCAGGTAAACCAGGTGCATATCACTTTCTGTTCTCCAACCTGTCACGCCTTGGCTTTTATCATATTTGCCACTTGTTCTGCAAATATTTGGCTGGATTTACGCAGTCTGGGAACCCCACTGAAGGCCTGGTTCCTCCTTCGTGGACTCGAGGCGATCCATCACTTTCTCAGCCTTGTCAGAACCAGAGCTGCTAACCACTCATCAAGCAAGCGTAATGTTTGTATTTTGTTGGTTTTTTAACAGTATGATTGACTGACAAAAAAGAAACGATGGAAAGGTAAATACTAGAAATTCAATTTGGACGTTGGCTTTTGAACCATTAGAAATAGATACATCATCAAGTATTCTGTGATAGAAGAGCATATGTACACTAGTTGGTAAAATTGAGGCTGTGCGTGTAGAAGAACTTGAAAAATAAATAAATATATCAACTGGCATATTATCTATTTCTAGGTGCATCACTCTGCTTTTATTCGCAGATTTTGATAATGACAATTTTTCTGTACCTACCGTCCAGTTAAACATAAAATAGATTGTTTTGAATTTTATGAATTGTCTTGTTCGTGACAAATTTATTAACGTTTCTATTGTTGATATCTAAAGTAATGTTTACTTTTGGAATGCTGATTTTATTGGAGTTTTTATATCCCCTTTACGACCGAAAGGCCAGATTTTAAAATTTATAGTCTCTAAATATTTTATCGTTCCTCTAACATTCTTCGTGATGATTTTTGCTCCTATTGCAGTAGATAATTACAAGATCTCCTGCTACGATAGCGATAAGCCGAGGTTCTATTGATTTCACCTTTCAACTTCAGCGTTCATTTACACTGGATTCCATAAACGCAATTACGGAGTAGAAGAAAATGGGAAAGAAAGAAATACCGACCAGAAAAGTATATTTAATTCAAAATTCAATTAAAATAGTAATGGAAGTCATAAATCTGTAGAAAATGGACCTAGTATATACACAAGAATGTGTTATTACCGTAATAATGTTGTACAGGTTGGGCCGAATAAAATAAAAAGTATTGCTGATGCTGATAGACAAAATTTATTTTTTGATAATGAAAGAACACAATTTCAAGTTTTAAATTCATGCAGTTTTAAACAAAACATCTTGAAGGTGATGGCCACCGTTCTCTATGCATTAATGCAACTGATTTCTGAAGCTCTTCTCTACATGTTCCAACATTCGGCTCATCTCGATTCGAGGTGATATCGTGTGATCGGCGCGCTCGCCCGATCTATCGCCTTGTAATTTTTTTATGGGGATATCTGAAAGCAATGGTTTACAAACACCGCCCTACAACCCTACTTTAGCTGAAGAATCTTATACGGCAGGAAATTTTGGAACATGTAGAGATGAGAGAGGAGCTTCAGAAATAAGTTACATCACTGCAAAGAGAACGGAGGCCACCATCTTAAAGATGTTTTGTTTAAAACTGCATGATTTAAAACTTCAAATTACGTTCTTTCATTACCAAAAACTAAATTTTGTCTATCAGCTATAGTTTTTATTTTATCTTTTATCCGTCTTCAATAAAAGGTGCCTGAATGTTGGAACGTGTAAAGAGGAGCTACAGAAATCTGTTGCATCAGTGCATAGAGAACGGTGTCCACCACCTTCAAAATGTATTATTTAAAAAGGCTTGATTGAAATTATATTCTTCCATTATCCAAAAATAAATTTTGTCTATCAGAAATACTTTTTATTTTATTCGCCTTCAAAAAAAGGAAGTTTCTAGGCCCCACCCTGTAATACTGCAGAAAGTCAGGTATTATGTAGAGGGGAAGAAAATAAGGGAATTCCTAACGTATTCTGCGAACAAATATGCAGATTGATGATATACTCATATATTTACAGCCGAACCAGTCTAACGTAACAGTCCTCGCTGGTGTGACTAGAATTATTTTAGCTCTGTCAATCGTTCATGGACTATTTTAGAGAAAAATACTTCGAATAGCAGTTCTACAAAAATCAATTCTATCTTTTATTTGAAGTATTTTTCTCTAAAATAATCCATTAATAATTGACAGAGCTAAAACAATGCTAGTCGCACCAGCGAGGACTATCACCTAAAACTGGTTGAGCTCTAAATAGCACAATAATAGTGATCCGTACGGTGCTCTCTTCACGACTGCTTCGAAGTGAAGCAAGTTACAGTGAACAGATATAACTTCTATACCGATAACTGTGAATAATCCAGAACGACTCACCCAAATATGGGTAATAAGCTGCATTATTATATCCGTGGCTTAATTTATAAACATCCAATGAAATATTTCATAAATTTTGGGAATGAGTGATTTAAGGTTTATATTACATTACAAGCCAGGTATAGTATGACTAGCGAATGAAAGTTGACGTTTAGATTATTTAATAGATGTGGTTTCTTTTGAAAACATTTCCCTATATTTGATTTGAAAGGAAACTGACCCTTATGTATTCCCTTACAGAAGATTAGAATTGTACTCAATACCAGGAGGCATTTAAAATGACCTTAACAACAGGATTCTGGGATGTATTTAAAAAAAATATTACCGCAAATTCTAGTTAGTTCGTCTAAGGTGTAAGCAACTCTCGAGTCGGAATTACTGTTAGAGGAAATTAAAAATAATCCTATTTCATAGAATTGTCAAACTAAATAGTTTAAAGATCAACATATTTTGTTATAATCAACATAAACGAAAAATGTTTAATAGTTATTTGTATATCAAGGCTGCGAAATCACTCTTTAGCGTACTGAGAGAAAAATTGTCACCAAGGCCGCTTGCGGCCGAGGCAAGATAATCTCGAGGGCGCTAAAGGATTTCGCGGACAAGGTGTACACAATATTTTTGTGCAACCGTAAAAAATATGTAATTACAAATTTTATTAATTTTAATCAGTATCATTGTAAATAGAAAGTTAGCTTTTAAGGTGGCTATGGAATTAACATTTGATAAACAAAACCATGCAATGTGGTGTCAAAGTGGTTGTTTACCTAATTTCGCGGCCGTTACTATAACAACGGTCACGAAATTGAATTTCGCGGCCTGTATTGCGGCTGCGAAATGATTATTTCGCGTCGGGTTGCACAAAAAATATTTTAAACGCACCCCTGTTTTAATATTCAGTTACCCTAGTCGGCCATCTATTTTCAGCCAGACATAGTAATGTATTTCTGTGATTTCCTAGTCCAGTATTTAAATGGGTTCATGCAAAAATTTCATACCTGAATATTTCGTACAATTCTATTCTTGGCGAGCCTATCATCTCTTTGACCTATATTGTACAATATTTTATTTGTTACTGCAAGTATTTTGACATTCAGCAATTTGCAGTATCAGCGTTGAAAGGCTCTTTTGTATTTTTATATTTGAGGGGTGTTTAAATGTTTCATTGCGATCCCTCGAGTTCTGGTGACTACAACTGTACATATCCTTGTGTATGATTTCTGTGATGAGCTTGAACTTGGTGCGTGGTGATGTGTAACCTGTTGAACGTAGTTACGGGTAGCAATTACAGGGGCCGAGTCGGGTGATGTGTCATGTCCGTTGAGTTCGTCTCGTCTAACTTTAACCAGGCACGGTGACAGCTCGGAACGCCTACGGCCCCGGGCCAACAAACACGCACTATGAGAACTCCAAGAAAACTCAAGCTCATTTCACATACACAATACACCACAACACAAAAATTCAATAGAAACATATATTTGTACAAAGTTTTATGAACAACGTAAACAATGGTTAGTGTGCTTACTTATTAAAAGTTAAAAGAGAAATAATGGGGTTGAATTTCGTAACCCAAAATTATATATTACCTAAAAAAATCAATTTCAAGATCAAGAAATATGAAACATTTAAAAAAACAAGTGCCTATTTTATTATTTGGATATTATAGTGTCAAATGCCTGATAAGGTAAAATATAGTATCGATATAAAGTAGGTACATACAAGTTTTAAAAATTTTACGTCTCAATTTTTTGATGCGACATTTTTCATTTTAACTGACATGTGGGCGGTAAATAGAGCCAAAGCCTGGTGACTGGTAAACAAAACTTCAAAAATACAATTGGAAATATAATCAACACTCTTATTTAAAAAAAATGATATCTGCTCCGTTAAAGCTTCACTAGCTTTTATTAGAGTTGCTTAAGGATTTCTCGTAAAACAGTATCCGGGGAACCCTAAAATATGCTTATTATTATTATTTATTAATATTATTATTATTTATTATTAACATTATTATTATTAAAACTCACCATCGAATTTTTGATATGTATTTTTTTTAACAATAAAAAATACGGGTAAAATATTTTCGTCTGAATTCATTATTATTTACAAGATTGGTTGGGAGCTTATAAGAAGTGGAAGGAAAAAATGCTGAAGTGTATTATTGTTGAAGGAAACTACTTTAAACATATTTAAAATAAAATTCTAATAAATATCAACCATGTATCATGTGTCTTAATCTAAGTAATACTATAATGATTCTCATAAAATTCATACCCCATACTACACTTAGAAATACTGTAAATTTTCTATATTTAAATAAAGTAAGAAGATACTGTTCTTGTTCTTACATCTAAAGTTACTGAGTTCCTGAGCGAGTTTCTGCCAATAAAATAAATAACGCAACCTGATACCTTACTCAAGTTAATCACTTCCGCTATTAGATACTTTATCTTTCTACTAATATAATTTCATATAAACCACAAGTCGGAGTAAAAAACAACAACCTAGATGGCTAGTTTGTGATTTGTTTACCCTGTGAAACATGATAATGATACGTTTAATTAGTTAGGATGCGTTGAGATGAGTTGACGTGCGTTGCTCTTCAAGATCATCGTGTTGCAGTTAATTACAGACGTGGGTATAGTTATATAATACCCGTGCATCTTGGCATTTGTTAGACACTTGTCACTCATCGAGAAGAAAAGAAGAGGCTCTAAAACGTTTCAAAGAAAAACGAAACAAATACTGAACAACAATTTTCGATTTTCTAATAATCTTACACGGGCAGTGGTTGTGGTTAGCGAACTCGCATACTTAGCATCAAATCATGAATTCGATTTCCGCAGGCGATAAATATTAACAAAAAAATTGTATTTGTTCAGATTTCACTAAGCAGTAGATTCCTTACAAATGCTGTATTCTGAAAACCTGTATTAAAAATCTGATGTGGCCAACACCAAACCTCCCGCTATTATTTTTTATTAATTCAAATACATATACTTACATATTTAGTTATTGCGGAAACTGTATTAAGATCCATTCCATATAACTAGGGTTCTATTTACTATTTTCTTTTTAAAACGTTACTGTTATTAATTTGAAATGATTAGTTCTTTGACAGTAACATTTATCTGTCAGTTACATACATTTAAGATATGAACTGTGTAACCAAGGAGATTTGCTTGTTTCAAGCGTAGGCTCCGGGATTAAATTTATAGATAATTTCATAAATTTATACATAAAATATATAGAAAATCTAATAATCTTTAATTTTTATAAACATTAATCTCGAAAAAATAACATTTAAAGCTATTTTTCGAAGAAAAACTATTTTGAGCTTTTAGTAAAGTGCCATTTCCGGTTGTCCTATTTACACCAAAATCTATAATGGGCTCTTTCCATTAGAGAAAAAGTTCGAAATACAAGGTTTCAAAATTTTCTGAATGATAGTATTTGAGTTAGAGTAAAGGATCCACACACACATACACACACACAGACATCATCGTGAAAATGTTAAAATTGGATTCTAGGGACCTTAAAACGTGGGCATTTAGCAAAATCTCGATATGCGATTTTTAGCACGATCCCTATACCTCCCTTACCAAGGGGTAGCGGGAGGTAAAAATAAGCAGTAAATAAATTATATATATATATATATATATATATATATATATATATATATATACAGGGCGTAAATGAAATAAATGCATTAAATTTAACCAGTGATGTAACTCGTCGTTTTTTCTAAATCTTCTAGTTTTTGAGTTAAAATTCTTTAAAGATTTGTTTAAAATTTCATTACCCGCCACTGGCAAGATCTCTGCTGTCCTCAGCTGTCTGAATCAAAGATAGATGTACACAGCACAAAAATTGTCGGGTGGTGGTTGCATACATGTAGACACATTAATTAATAAACAATCAACGGAAAACATATTTATTATTAATAAATTCGTAATAGTACAATTTTGAAAATAAAGAAATTTAAAATTTGAATAACAAAATTGTGTATTAACACAGGTTTCTGAACTGTGTGAATAGAGTAAACGCGTGGGAAGAGCATACTAGTTATGGAGGTTATGAAATGAATTTTCGTGTATCAACACGGCAAATCATAATAGTTTAAATACGTTATTCAAAAAATGTAAGTACATACATTTGTCCATTTAAACGAGGTGGGAGTATATGAGGACCAATGACTCGTCAATTTATTCCCGCCCAACAATTAATGATATTTTTTGTTGAAAATTGTTTCCTTCTTACAGTATGAGGATTTTTGTGACCAGATAAGAGTATTGTGCATTATTAAAGACACTTTCTCTAATATATCCAGCCCTATCAGTGAACAATACAACCCATTCGCAAAATTGAAATGCTGGAAACAATGAAATTTTTGCACATGGCATGGAAGTAACTGTTACTCTTTTAAAATATTCCAAATTGTCATATGTGACACATCAAACTGTGACAATCTCGAAGATATTGTATGTGGTACAACATAAATTTACGAATATTACGAAGAGGATGATTTTCGTGTAACTTCGTTGACCTTGAGAACTTTACCATAGGTAATTACAATGTCTACTATTATGATTTGCCGTGTTGACACACGAAAATTCATTTCATAACCTCCATAACTAGTATGCTCTTCCCACGCGCTTACTCTATTCACACAGTTCAGAAACCTGTGTTAATACACAATTTTATAATTTTGTTATTCAAATTTTAAATTTCTTTATTTTAAAAATTGTACTATTACGAATTTATTAATAATAAATATGTTTTCCGTAGATCGTTTATTAATTAAAGTGTCTACATGTATGAAACCACCACCCGACAATTTTTGTGCTGTGTACATCGATCTTTGATTCAAACTGCTGAGGGCAGCAGAGATCTTGCCAGTGGCGGGTAACGAAATTTTAAACAAATCTTTAAAGAATTTTAACTCAAAAATTAGAAGATTTAGAAAAAAAATTATTAAGAAAAAGTGTTGCTCTCGACGAGTTAGATCACTGGTTAAATTTAATGCACTTATTTCATTTACACCCTGTATATTTATATGTATATATATATATATATATATATATATATATATATATATATATATATATATATATATATATATATATATATATATATGTATGTATGTATGTATGTATACGAGCCCAGTCGCATATGTATTGGACCAAAGAAGAACCCTGTACAGAAAACTAATTCTCAGATAGAAACCATTCATAGAACAACAAATAAGTATATTAAATACAGGTGTATTTTTTTTTCGATGCAATGGGTATGAAATCACACTATAATATTGTAAAATTTTTGTTTGAAACATTTTTCTCGATAACTAATAGTTTAGAAGTTATTTGAAAAAGAATAAAATAATCAAAATCAGTTTTTTGTCATTTATCTAGTGAGCTGATTTTTTTTTTTTGAAAATTTACTTAATTGCTAAAACTATAGTGAATTTAGTATACTTATTTGTCCATCTGCAAACAACTTGTATACAAAAAATTCCAATTCCGAAAAATGAACCCTCTGCACAAAATTCTTTGGTCCAATATGCGACTAGGCTGGTATTGGGGATTGAAAATAAAATCGCGGCGGTCCAATATGCGACTGGGCTGGTATTGGGGATTGAAAATAAGATCGCGGGGCCAAAATGAAACTATCGTTGGTAGAATAAATTGACATTTTATAATTTCTTTTGTACTTAAATGTATATTATTAAGAAATACTGTATTTCTAAAAGTAAGTAATATAAATTTATTATTATTATGGATAAAATTTATGTTTATACAACCAAACTAACGTCACACAGCATTAACTTATCCTGTCAATGATAGTTCCGAAAATGGCACCAGATGTAATATTGCTTATTTACAATCCCCAATAACCATTCATGAAAATACCGGGCCTAAGTGTCAGACTTTACTAACCTAAAAATAGTCTTTGAATAAATTATCTTCAATATAATACTTTCAAAGAAAAAATATTGTTCCTAACACGTGCGTTAATCGCAAAATAAAAATCTCTACAAATCGCTCTTATTAACACATTCGATATTTAATAACCATTTATCCATCCTCATCATTAAAGTGTTGCTTTAGTAACGAAATTTCGAGTTTCGCTAAATACATAGTAAGTACTACAATTTATATTTAAGATATGATTTCAAACGCTTTATCTTGTCATATTTTTATTTATGTCTTAAGCAGTGTTGAACTATAGTTATTGATTTCTGTTAATGATAAATTATGTTGTTTAATGACTGATTCTTGATAGGTAACTGGTAACAGAATGTAAGTTTGATATATTGATTTTTCTCTATAACAATCTTTTATTAATTTCTGTGTTTGGTCAGGTCAAGAAAATCAAAAAAATAAAGCTTACTAGAATAGACTCATTCAGCGTTCGTATGATTTGTTTTAAAGTATTTAGGATTAAACCTCTTCTCGAAAACAAAATCTCCCGTATTTGCTTTTGTAGAAAAAAAACCTTCTTTTTGTTCATCTTCTAACCTTACCTGTCTTTGCCTTATCTGTCTCAATATCTAGTCCGGTCTCGTCCGACAATAGGACAGGCTCTCGGCAACAAGAAGAGAGGAAAGGAAAAAACTCTGTCTTCTTGGCTCATCCTTTTAGTGCATCCTGGCGGAAAATGCAACGCGGCGGCTCAGACCTTGTTGCTTTGCCTTTTTTACCCACAGAATCGTTACGATCTGCTGTATCGATTTGTAAGCTTTTTTAAGGGATCTTGATCGCATTGTATTTCGAGTGCGTCCAAGAGCAGTTAACAGCACGAGAAACCAAATAGAATAGGTGCTATAGAAATAAAAAAAAAACGTACAAATGATATTATTAAATAGCAAAATATGGATAATTCTATTCGATTTTCTATTAAAGGTCAATTTTACAACTGCCGGTTGAATCATGGATAAATGGAAAAATAGGAAAATATCGCATCAAGATTTGACATTTAATACAAATTTGACAATTTGAGTTTGTAACACGAGGGGGGTGCGGACCTGAAGAGAATGACTGCTACACTACACTCTATCTGACTGGTGATAAGGACTTTTTGAGAAGGAAGAACACACAGACACACTTTACACTGATGAACACTACGGACATGAACAAATCTTGGTGATTTAATAACTAATACTTTATTTGCATTTAAACTAATACAACTATAACTAAGCCTTTACTAATAAGTTACATTCCGTAACCCAGCGGGCGAGCGTCGCCCCAAAACTAAAGGACACTACATGTTCAAACCAAAACACGTCTTTTCGACGCCACGTACTAATTTCGACTCTTCTACATGTTTACTCTCACGAGTATCTAATCCGACTGACTTAAAACAAAACGCTATCTTCAGGACAGGATTATCTTAGGGGTACGGGGTGCATAGGCTAGGGCATCAAAGTCACGTACGTATACATAAAAATTTCTAGACTAATGATAAACAAATAAATGTCGTGACTATCATAATACAAAAATAATTTCTAAACTGAATTTTGACATTTATAACTTAAACAGATAAACAGAGTTAAAATATGATTATCGAAACTATAATTTAGAAGAGTTTATAAAAAGTTATTTATCTGTTATTGCGCTTACCCTCGCCTTGTCACAAGTTATAATTTCGATGCTAATTTTTTTTGTTTATCTCAGGAATACGATATTACTATTATTCACGAAAGATGAATATTTAAGGTCATTTGTTCGAAAAAAGAATGCACAGCACTTTTATAGCAGTAGCTTAGCAACATTTTGTTTTAGAAAGAGAAAGATTACTTTCTAACACAATAAGAATAGCAGTGACGTATGTCGTAGAGTTACAGACATGTAATTATCTACTACCCTGCCATCTGTACTAGTGTGTTTATCCAGTGACGTTGACATTTAAATTAAATTTTAAGGTATTTTATGGTTTACGTCAAATCTATATTTTTGTTTTATGCAAAAACGTAGGTGAAGTTAAAAATTTGAGAAAAGCACTATTTAAAAAGAAACAAAATTTTCAAATAGAGTATATTTATTTTTTCAGTTAAAATGTATCCATAAATATTTCGCGAGTTAAAATGGCGTTGCACGCCTGTGGGTGCGAAATGCAGTGAAGTTATCTGCAAGTAATATTATATCACACGGTTCATAAAAGACTTTGAGTAGTCATCTTTCGTGAATAGTACTATATCCATGGTTTCTCCAAGAAATATAAAATTGATCCTAAATAGATAGTTTCTTCTTTATAATAATAAATAGATTTATTGAATGCCTGAAGGCCAACCAAATACAAAATAAATACAATATAAACATTATTAACAAATATAACATCATTAACAAAATATAAACATTATTATCATAATAATAAATAAATATGTCTTAATTTACCTTTTTTTAATAAAATATTGCTTCAGTTTATTTGCTGTTTATTCCCATATTTTTACCTCTCGCCACTGATGGGAGGGATATATGGATCGTACTAAAAATCACATACGTACCGAGATTTTGGTAAATAAACATGTTATAAGATGGCCTTAGATTTTCGTGTCAATCGGATAACTGGAAATGTCAGTTTACTTGGAATTCTATTTATGAATTTGAAATGAATATGTTTATTTTCTATTAAGTACCAATTTTTGTAGTACCCAACAATAATTAGTTTCTGTGCTTAAGTACATTGTTGATTTGACTCATTTTAATCACGAGTTAATTCCGCGGTAACATATTAAAATGTTAATTAGTGTATGATTTGTAATGCAAAATATGTGTTCCTTGTCAACATAAGTCTATTTCGAAGTAGTAATAATTTAAAATTCAGGCCCGACTTTTATATCTAATTAAGCGTTAAATACACGTCAGCCTACGTTACAGTGAGTTACTCGACCGAAGAAACGAACATTCCGACACGGTGGTTAAACAAACATCGAATCAACCCTGGACGTCATGCAGAGATGAGATAAAATAGTATTTTTAAAGATGATATGATCCAGAGACCAATAATTGGTTCAACCAGAAAAGATAGTTACTGAGTTTAGTAAAATCAGTCACTTTCCTGTTGACAAAAAGAATAAAAATGTATGTCTACTAAGCGTCGCTAACACCCAAATTACCGTTGTCCACTTAACCATCTTCCGGTTGACCAACACCCAATGTGACTCGTCCAGTTATTGCGTACCGTATATATGTTATAGCTGCCTAAAATTTATATGAGTATCAATTTGTAGTCAAGAATGGTACATCGATATAAAAAAATTAATACGTGTTTATCGCAAATGAAGTATTTACAACCATCACGTGCTTTGTTACCATCTTTGAATTTATAATTCTGTGAATTTCCCTCTATAAAACCAGCACTTGTTATGCAACGGTGTAGCTATTGTATGTAATAAAAATAAAATACGTTTCCTTCTCTCTTCATCTTTTCTACAATGTCTGCAATTAGCAGACGATTAAAAAACTGTGTCAAAATTGCAGTACTCATTAAAGGAAGGTGTGGACTTCGAAGCATCGGACAGTCCATTACACGTATTAAAATTAATGTTTAAAAATCAATTTGCTTTAACTTCAACGAACATGTTGTTTTTTTGCGAATCATGGCATGGTTCTGTAAATGAACACGAGGAAAACAGGGTATGTTAAACGTTCGTTAACTGCTCGCGGTCGCTCAAGGAGCTAATATTATCTTTACATGTAACAGAATGTATGCTACAGTGCAGTACAAGATGTATGAAGAACGTAAAAACGGGAAGATACAGTCAAGAATTTTTCACATCATTATAAACGAAAAAGTTACCAGATTATGATATATTATTTTCTAAATAATGCTATATTTATACAGAGAATTTATTTTAAAATGCAACATATGGTTTATCACTTCCATGGTTACACACTACTGTCAAAAGTGACAGCAATGTAATATTTGTCCATTTTAAAATGCAACATTATAAATAGTATTGCAGCACAGGAGATGCCTCCAGAACACATCACAAATGGCATCTATTCTTTCTACAATCGACTAGGATATTGCCTCAGTGTGAATGGAGGTATTTTTGAACATTTATTAGATTAAAATTTTGAATTTTTGTAAAACAAAGTTTGTTAAGATGTGCTATGTTAAAATTTTGAATTTTTGTTAATAGTATGTAGACTAATTTATTGGAAATTAGTATTGATAATACATAACTACAAATTTTTGTATGTTGCATTTTAAAATGGACAAATATTACATTGCTGTCATTTTTTGACACTAGTTTGTAACCATGGAAGTGATTGACCATATGTTGCACGTTAAAATAAATTCTCTGTATGATAAATTGTACTGTAGTTTGAACTGTATTTTGTGCAGCTGTTATTTTAATATGATAGCGAAATTAAAACCATTTTACTGGGATCGTACTAAAAATCGCATAAGTTTCGAACTATTGTGATTTTAAAGAAAAACTATGTACCACGTTTGATGGCGTAGACATAGAATTTAATATTTTTATGATGACGTCTGTAAATATTTGCGATTATTCATGTCTACTAGGGTTATCCTTTAAAAAAATAAATCATCGTCTTATTTTTCAACATAGTCCCCTTTCACCTCGATACATTTTATCCCATTTTCAAATTTTCATTCCATTCGTCGCTTACCGCAAGTAGTGGGTCTGTTTTGATTGTTTTTTGTTTAATGTTAGTAATGAATCCAGGTTTCATAACCTGTTATGAGACCGAGCTTAGAAATGTTCACTCGTTCAAGTTTTTAGGCAGTTGTAAGCAGGCGCTGCCTAGTTTTTTCATTTGCAAATATTCACGCACCTTCAATCATTTATCATTCAAACATTTTTCCAATATTTTCTTCGGTGCTCATGCGGCCACATTGAAAATCACCAAACCACTTATAAAACATCGTAATCGAATATGTGGAGAATACAGACTGTACGTTATGTTTTTCAACTTTTTAGTTCCTTCTGCTGTTCCGTCTTTCAAAAAGTACAACAATTGGGACATGTTTTTATTCAATTATCTCGGTAATCGCGTTTATCTCCTTTAATAAGTTTAACAATAACATTTCTTCATAAAAAGTACGTTGGGAAATCAAAGTATGTACGTATTTGAAACTATATCCTGTTGTATGTTGACAGGTATCAGCTGACGCTAATACATCTAATTTTGATTTGTATGTTTTTAAAATTCCGTGTTTAATCTTCATTTGCGTCGTGGGCTCGTGATTAACGCATGCCCGCAGGTGGTGACTTCGGACCAGCCTGGAATAATTACCAGCATTCATCGCCACTTCGCTTCACCTACAGCTATTCACTCTTCAGTATACCAATATGTACCTTCTAGTTGCAGAGAACAGATTTGCAGATGATTGAAGTGAACATTAACGGTTATTATACGGAAATTGCGAGCACGCCTTAGGTTAGGAGCTTTACCGAGAACAGGAACAAAAAATCTGATGTGGCCAACACATAACCTCTCGCCAGATATTTTACCTGGTTGTACGCATAAAACGAAAAATATTTTTAAATACAAATACATATATTCATGTCTCACTACAAAATAATTCTCACATATATTTGCAAAATCTATGGGATATTTTAAAATAAATTATGTACAATACATACATTTTCTTTATATTCAATATCCTGAAATTTTCTTTTTCTACTTTTCTTTTCTTTTTCTTTATATTCGTCATTCCTTTTATATTCTTTTTTACGTATATTCTTTTGCGTTGTTGACTTTTTTTTATTTTCATAATCTTCATAATAATGTACAAATATTTTTGACAAATATTTTTTTCATAATACCATACTGTTAAATGTGCTTTAACAGTACTGTATGCTCAACCGCTATATACATCAAAACAGCCACGGCCGTTATTTTTTATAACAGTACAATTATTAAAAATAAAGTGTTCCAAAAAAAATCGCAGCGTCATGAAATTGTCATGAAGAGCTGTCACCTGTCAACATGCCATAGAAAATAGAATTTTAAGAAGATATTTTATGTTATTATGAAAAATACTGAACGTCACACGGCTGATATACAAATAACAGACACGGTTGATTATAAAATCTCTGCTATCGCCTCGATTTTACAACATTCAACCTCATCTGTTATTTGCTACACATCAGCCTTATGACGTTAATAACTATAACAGTGACAATTACGTGTCAATTACAAACATTTGAATTTTTTGCCTTGTAGTAGTTTGATCTGAGATTTTTTACATCAAATTATTTTATATGTCTTTCTTTATCTCTAAATCTATCGAAGATATAATAATGAATTTATATTTATCGAATAAAGAATTTAACGTACTTTAATATAAGTATTTACATAAATTTTCGATATATAATATTTAGATGTTTTTTTTCTTGTAACTACTACTTCCGGTTGTCCAATTGTTACCAAAACTGACTCGACTCTTCCCATTATTGTTAGATTGAGGAATCCGTAGTTAAAAATGTCTTAAGTCTTATAGTATTTGAGATATAGTGAATCCAACATCCACACACACACACACACACACACACACACACACACACACACACACACACACACACACATCCACACACACACACACACACATCCACACACACACACACACACACACACACACACACACACAAACACACACAAACACACACACACACACACACACAAACACACACACACACAAACACACACGCACACACACACACACACACACACGCACGCACGCACGCACGCACGCACGCACGCACGCACACACACACACACACACACACACACACACACACACACACACGCATTACAGTGGGCACAAATCAATAGATTGGATTCTGGATATGTCTTAAACTTAAAACGCGTATAAGAAAAAGCCATTTCACTCTGTATTTCCATAAAAAACACGAACAAATATTACAAAATATTTTCTAGTGCTAGAATAATATAATAGATTAATAAATAAAGTATTATATGAATAAATCAAATTGTTAAAATTTTTAGTATTTACTCGCTGGCATGATTATATAGTGTAACGTGAACAGTCTCAACTTTTTTGTGCTCACAATATCGGGATTCTATATACTGTATCACGAAATATCCATTAGATATTTTACAATTAATTATTGAAATTGAAACAGAATGTGACGTCAAAATTTATACAGATTAACATGTGGCAAACTATCGCCTACATTATTTATATAAATAATGTAGGTGATAGGTGTTAGACAAACTTTTTCCGATTGGATGAATGATGTTCTGTATTTAATTTAACGTCACAAGAGTGGGGGGTTGTTTTTCATGCCTATTTCTGGCGCCAATGTTTTTATTTAATTATTTACAAAAATAACAACAAATTATTATTACGTATTATTTTTATTTCTATGAAAAATACTGCATTTACTTTCTTTTAAAATAATTTTTGAAAAATGTAAAACCGGCTGATTGTTTTAAATCACCAACTTGATCTTTGAATCTATTAATCATTTTGGTTTTTGACAGTAAATGTAATGGCTGGTTTATGATGAATTTAATTTCTAAATTTAGATTTCAAATTTACGATTTATCTTGCTGGTTTATAGTGAATTTAATGATATGAAATATGCCCATTCAACTTACGTGGTTTGACACAAATGGGATGACATAGTTATATGATATTTATCGTTTTTATCATAATCAATCTGTATTGTTCTATAGATAATATTAATAATATATCCATATTTTCAGATTCCATTTGTCAAATAAAAATTAAATACTTTCAACTGTCACTTGAAACAGTCATTTTCCTCACCAAAAATCATTGTTTGAAATACTGTGAAATGATTGGACGCATTTACAAATTTACATTTAGAATATAAAATATGGTGATATTTTATAGCTGGTTTATGATGGATTTAATTTACAAATTTAGAATTACGAATTTACATTTATAAATATAAATTATACATATCTGCCTTTACTGGTTCATGATGAATTTAAGAATTTTATGATTTAGAATTTACATTTAAAATATCACTATATTTTATATTCTAAATGTAAATTTGTAAATGCGTCCAATCATTTTACAGTATTTCAAACAATGATTTTGATGGGGGGAAATGACAGTTTCAAGTGACAGTTGAAACATTTTAATTTTGATTTGACAAATGGATTCTGAAAATATGGATATTTTATTAATATTATCTGTATAACAATACAGATTGATTATGATAAAAGTGATAAATATCATATAACTGTCATCCCATGACAGCTTCTCTCAATGAATTAATATTTGGGTGGCGCTGCTTATAAATTTTACATTTAAGATGACCCTATAAAAAAAAAGTCGCAAGGTGCTAAATCAGGAGATCTGGCTGGCCAATTTAAAGTTCCACCACGACCAATCCAGCGATTTGGAAATGCTTGGTTTAAATAATCTCTAACACTTACTCCGAAATGAGCTGGGCAGCCATCTTGTTGAAACCAAACCTCCTGATTTTCGCGCGCTACGCTGTCTAATGCAGGGCCGATCTCATTAATCAAGAGTTCTAAGTATGTTTCAGAATTTAAGTTGCCAACGATCTCAAATGGTCCAATAATATTGCTATTAAAAATGCCTGCCCAAATATTAATTTTTTGAGGATATTGCGTTCTGGTGGTAACATTTAATCTTGGATTTCCTAGAGCCCAGTGCCTATCATTTTGAACGTTTGGTTCATTGTTTAATGTAAAAGTACACTCATCGGTAAAGCAAATAGATGGAAGAAAATCACGATCCCGATTTGCTCGTTCTTGCATATCTTCACAAAAAACTCGCCTACTTTCTTCATCAATGGGCGAAATGTCTTGATGGCATTGCATCTTATAAGGGTGGTATTTATGTTTTTTAAGAATGCGCAATACAGTAGAATGAGCAATCTCACATTCCTGTGCTATTATTCTTGAACTTAATTTAGGATTAAAATTTATTAATTCCAGAACTCTTTGTTCGTTTTCTAAATTAATGCGATTATTTTTATTTCCTATAAATAAAGATATGATTTGTTTGTAAATCTCTTAAAAAATATTCAAATTTAAATTTACCTGTACTATTTTCCGCCGCAACACTTGCCGTGGATTCAAGTTTTTGAACATACGCGCGTATTGTTGTAGCGCTTGGAATTGGCCTATTTGGAAATTTCACGGCGAATAAATCTCTAACTATACGTAAACAATTTCCACTATAAAAAGTTTTTATTATAAAAACCATTTCTTCGTTAGAATAAACTGAATTCATTTTGATATTTTACCGTCAAATTAGTTATTTATCTGTCAAACGTCAGACATTTATTTGTTTCTATTTTTGTTTCAATTCCATGGCTATTTGATATTTTCAACGTAATTTTCAATATTTTCTTATTTAATTTCTGTCGTTACAAAGCATGTAAAAGTAATTCTGTTTATTGATTTAGATGCAGAATTTTATGCTCTACAACATTTATTTGAAGCATTTTTGTCTAAAATAATTTGGGGTGCAATGCGCACGAAAAAACTGTTTTTCTCATATGAATCGCCTATGTACACAGGTATGATGTTCCACCCGGTATATATATATATATATATATATATATATATATATATATATATATATATATATATATATATATATATATATATATATATATTTAAAGCAGAACATAGTTTGTATTGTATATAGTGAATTTGAAAAAAAAACGTTCTTTAAACATAAGGGTGAAATTAAATATTGAAATTTGACATGTTCAAAACTGCGTTTTCAAAAAAAGGCTTGTGGTACCAGCCATTGATTCTGACAAAAAAGTGTTTTTAAATATAGTTGAAAAATATAAAAGTGTATTAGAAAATAAGAAAACTAATGCGGTTTTAAATAAATATAAAGCAGAAGAAGGAGTCAGAGATAGAAATGGAGAATAACAGCCAGAAACCGGTGCTTGATTAATGAACAAGGGCTAACAATAGTTTGATTACTAGATTAGCTTGATTTTTAATGGGAGTTGAATTGATTCAGGAATTAGCGTTGATCTGTGGAGCGACTCTTGATTAAGGAATGGTGAATTCGGCCCTTGATGTTTTAGTTTTCATCGAAAAATCGGCATTCAACGAACAACGAACGAACAAATAGTATAAACATTCTTTTGAATAGCATCTGGTTCATCAGCAAATATTCTTTCCTGTACTGGGTAACTCAACAAGTATTGCACACTGCACAGTGTCTTGCCTTTGGAATTGTACTTCAGCAGCATAACAATGCATTTGTTGTGGGTCCCTGGGCGCCTGCGATGCACGCGAGGCCGTGGCCGTGCGCGGGATCGTTAGTCGGCGGTGCCTTTTCCAGCCAACAGAGCTGAGCAGCCGGCCCGCAGTGTGATTTATACTCACGCGGCTAAATAATCACCCGATATTACTTTATGTTGCTCCGCGTGCCGCCAATACAACTCATCAAATCTTAATTACCACAAAGCAAGAGAATGCAATGCGAGAGTATCTTTAGGACTCATATCAAACATCTTTGATATACCAATTCAATTTAGATGCTTCGATGATGGCATGACAGCATGTATGAGGTGATTTGAAACGTCCGTACAAAAATGAAAACTACTTAATTTTTCCGAACAATCCTTTTTTATTTTCTACGCAATCTCATTTTAAGCTTATATTTACTTCGTTCAACGGCGATCTAGTTTGTTGATCCCTTCCGAATAATAGGATTGTTTGTTGATCCCTTCCGAATAAAAGGATTGGTCTTACTATGCAAAATAGGCAATCGTTTCCGAAATCACATCCCCATTTGACTAAAATCCCCTTCCCTCCAATCATTTCTTCATATTGGGCAACAAGTAATAGTCGTAGGGTGTTAAATCAGGAGAATAGATGTGTTACGGAACAAGTTGGAACCCTCTGTCTCCATAAATTTTGCGGCTACAACATACAACTCTAGAAGAGTGAGCTGGTTCATTTTGTTTTGTTGACCAATCGTGGACTTTTTCGTGGACCTTGGTTTTCAAACAGTCTGATAATGATGACTATTCCCCTCATAATGTTTACACCAGTCAAAATGCTTTATTTTGCATAGAATCCACGTATTACGGCAAGAATATAATTTATTAGTCTCGTGACATGTTTACCGCAATCAACATTCAGAATATCCCTAGTTACATGTCTCACAATGATGACAAAAACAAAGAAATTATCACCTTATTTATATTCGTTTCTAAGAGATTTGTTTTCTGTATTTACAACATTGACAGTTAATTTTGAGTATAAAAATGTGCGATAATCGTTGGGTTGATATGAACAACGATGAAAATTATAAGGCAATTGTAAAATTAACCATTTGTAATACAATATATGAAAAGTTGGGTTAACAGCACATACATTGTGATACTGCTTGTGAAACCGAAGCAGCACATTTCACCTGTCCTTTGGATTCATGAAATCTGCAACTCGGTTTCACGCGAGAATATCACCGATGATAATCATATCACTTGTTATATTACGTATGACTATTCCCCACATCATGTTTTACACCAATCAAAATTATTTATTTTGCATAGATACCGCGTATTACAACGAATATGCGCATACTAAGATTACTAAGCATACATCACTGTAACCATGACAAAACAATTGTTTACCTAATTTTTTTATTTTGAAATCAAATATCAAAATGTCCCAAATTAATCGTTATGGTGAATATTTACTGCTTTACAACGTAAGTATAGAAGAATAGTGAAATTTGTTTCATTTGTGAAATTGCCAATACGGGTACTATACGAGCATAAAAAATAATAGAAAAACTATTGCCTCCTGGATCGACGTATTGCCGCAAAGCACCCCAAGACCTTATGGCATATGTCTTATCAGTTGGCAGTATTTTCGAAGCTCTTGTATTATAATAATTGAATATGATTCGCTTGTACCCTTTCGTCGATAAGAATTATTCCTTGGGAATACCAAAACTGCCGTCATAATCTTCTCGGCTGAAGGAACGGTCCTGGCCTTCTTTGGTGCTGATTCCCCACTGGCAACCCATTGTTTGGCCTGTTCCTTGTTCTCAGGCGTGTAATGGTGTATCCATGTTTCGTCCACAGTGATGAAAAGATTCCTAAAGTCCTGTCGATTCAGCTGAAACAGCTGCAAATTGCCCTTGGAATACCTCACACAATTTGATTCATTATTGGAACTCACTCGACTTTTTCAGTTCAAACGAACGCCAGGTACAGAGAAATGGACCGATTTGGCTGAAACTTGGTGTGCATTCCTCCAAG
The DNA here is from genome assembly GCA_963082715.1 of Harpalus rubripes. Classification (NCBI taxonomy): domain Eukaryota; kingdom Metazoa; phylum Arthropoda; class Insecta; order Coleoptera; family Carabidae; genus Harpalus; species Harpalus rubripes. The sequence goes on from OY720454.1 coordinate 32,303,979, forward strand.
AGATGTTACTAACTAAAAGTAACCTTTATATACGCAGTGATTCTATATTTCTGACTTTCCACAGAGCTTTAAAACAACCATCAAAGAATAACTATACTCTGTAATACATGAATTAATATTCTAAAGAAAGAAAAAATATTTTTTTTCTATTATGAATTATGATACTTGTTAAATAAATATATATTGAGTTACTGTAGAATAATTGTTTTTATCAAATAGTTATTTATGCTACAAGAGATGTAGGTGCCATTTATAAATCGAGGACGATTTTGCGCCCGAGCGATAGCGAGGGCTAGCAAATAAGTTCGAGAGTGGTCAAATGTACCTACATCTCGTGTTGCATATAAGATTTTGTCCACTTCCGATGATTTATTTTTTACCTGTTCATTTTCACTGCCAGATATGTCAAAGCTGTCAAGGAATACAGTTGAATATTGATACATTAAAAAAAATGTAAGTATTCCATGGAAAATTTAAGAAGAAAAACGCTGTCATCTGTCACATTTGTCACGTCAACGGTTACTTTTGAATGGTAATATTTATGAAATGAGGACAATTTCATAGAAATTAAATTCAAAATTATAAAATAAAAGAATGAATATTTGACACAAGTTTAAAATATCTAACATCTAACTGTTGGTTGGTATTTCACAAAGAGGGAGGTAAATTCAGCTGTAAGGACAATCCGTACTTCCCGTCTCTAATAGAAATCGATATCTTGACAGTAAAATAAACATACTTCCCTACAAACAATGTCCTAATAGCCAACTTACGATACTGGGAGTGGGAAAATTTATTTTTCATATCAAGTAAGGAAAATAGAATACTATATTTCAGATGTATTACAAAGTGCAATAATTAGTGTTACAAAGATAATACAAACTGCAAATTAGCATACAATGTTTTCATGGGTTTGAAATATGACAGTAATTAAAATCATGAGAGGTTATTAATGAATTTTGCTACAAAATAAACAATCCGTATCTAAAGTAGGTATTCCCACAATACACAGACAAAACCGTTAAACATAAAAATGTGTATCTATGTAGATAATTTTTATTAATATAAAATAGAATGTTGGTAAAGGAATGTTATATTTCGTTAGCGTTTTCCATTTGTATATTTACCTACTGCCCATTTTTTTTTGCACTGAGTGCATAAGTTGTTTTCCATTTATATTCTCAGTGCGCACTAAGTGAATTTTACGTTTTCCATTTATACTTTTCGAGTGAACTGAACCTTACTCAGTGCGCACTTTCTTGCACTTACTACGGTCGTCAATTTTTGCCAGTGCAATCTGTCAAATTCATATATGTTGAGTTGTAAAAAGTGTCTGTTAGGTGCAATGGATGTAAGTTTATTATTAATAGAAGAATTATTGGAAACGTTCTATTCTGAGGCCGATTATTATATTATATCTATATTGAGAACAATAAGACCAAAACAAGAATATTTTATCAACTTTTTTTAACATATTCATCAACTTATAATAAAGAATATTACACCAAAGAGAAAGACGTACCAGAATATTTCACTTCTTCACAGACCGATTCTTGTGTATTGATATCCATAGCTAGATAATCTGTAAGTTCTCAATTGAAAGTGACAGCTAAAAAACTTACACTGGAATTTTGAAACATGTTCCATTTAAAATGCACTACGCATGTGCTGTACCAAGTGCGGGGCATGACGTCATTACGTGCACTGAGTGCAAAACTAAATTTGTAAATGGAAAACGCTATTAGTCTAATTCTTTTGGAACATACTGTGAATTCAGTAATAATTATTATATGCTAAAAAATTTGAAAACCTTATCTAAGGCTAATTGGTGTACCTAGGCTATGAATTCGTACAAAACGAAAGGTATCTGTACTATTATTTATACTCAGTAGTACCTACTAGATATTGTTATCTTTAGTTAGAAAGGAAAGCTACCTATAAGTTATTATAATTTATAATGTCTTATAAAATCATTACTACGTTAATGCTTCCAGGCTAGGTTTTTTTTTGTACCATTCTGATTTACATGGTCGATTAACAAATAAGTATCTGGAGGTCTATGAATATGATTTTTGTTCTTGGTAAAATAGGCTTGGCGGAAAAGGTTGCTTGGGTTTAAAAAAAATATTTCAATTATCTAAGTCATAAATGTCATATTTAAAAAAAATAAGCGCGAAATTTTATTCTCTTCCATACACTTAACATCGATTACATTTGATTTTGGGAGACTACGACTAATAATGAACTTCTTTGGGTCAATACGTGATTGATAAATTAATTCTGCAAATACGTGATTGATAAATTAATTCTATTGTTTCATTAGATGCCCTGGGTCTTCCCAATGATTTGGGTGCTTTGCACAGAAATTTTGGCCTAGAACTACGGTTCTTTAATAACAACTTATTTTTCACTTGAACCATGGATTTCACTTTGGTTAACCACAAAATGCATGTAGTTTTTTTTCTTGCACAGTTGCCATTGGGGCCTATTATGTAACTCAGTGGTTAATTTTTAACTACTGGTTAATTTTTTTAACCAATCAAGTATGTTGACATATAACAAAAAAGGGATTTTTAGTTGTCAAATCATTATCTATTGGATAAAAATTTTAACCAGTGTTTAAAAATTAACTATCGAGTTAGAGAATAGGGCCCATTGCTAGTTAAAAATCCAGTGTAGTGTAATTTTAAACCATAAATTAATAAATACAGAACGTCAATGTATGAAGTATAATTTAAAGAAACAATCAAACTTCTAGATTAAAAATTAAACAAACATTCAAAACCAAAGATAGGTACCTATTTCGGAACCCCGATACAACCCTACAAAAATGTTATTGTATTAACATATTGAGCCAGATCTATATGGTAGTTTGTAGGAGAATGGGATTTGCATTGAGCTTTTGAGTCTGTGATGTGATGAGTTGCGCGATCCACCGCGAAACGCCCTCGGGCGGTGCGGATCAAAGGGCGCGTGAAGCACCGCCTCCGGCTCCGCCTTCTACAACCCTGCGCCGCCGCCGTCTCGCTACAGCACACTACGATCTCAACTCTCAATCTATCTGGATATCCTATACCACCCTGTCGCTCCCAACATATAATTTCCAATTCTTAAAATGTAATTAAATTGGTGTTTATATAGGGAATTTTTTTTAGGGAATTCTGAAACACCCGGTATGACAAAAAAATTTATTTTAAAAAAGTAAGTAAAGCACCAAAGGCGGAATCCTTTAAAAAAATGTCGATTTTACTCATTACCTAACCTCTGATGCACAAATCTCACGCTTGGAAATCTCAAGTCGAGTTTTGTGCGATAAGTTAGGGGTTAGGTTATTGTTGTTTTATTTAAAGATATATACAAGAACGGCCCCGCCTTCGAGTTTTCTATGATTTTGCATAAGTCTTGTACTAAACCACGCTTCTTCCGGTTTTGACTTTTTAAAAAATAATATTGGTAACTATAGAATGGATTGTCGAAAAATCGGAATACCGAATCCTGGAATTCCGGTTTAAAATTTGCTAAATCACCGGAATTCCGAGCGTCGATCGTTGATTATATATTTCGATAAATTCAGTTAATTTCGGATCGAGTCTGTGTTTATTTACATTTTTCGACGTATTGTATAGGTCAGTTGTAGTTGATAGTAGTTTTATAAAATAAGAGCGAAAAATAACAATCTGGCTTTATTTTGAAACTCAAAAATGTCTCTTACTCAAATTACTGTTATCTTACGGAATTAGGAAAGTCTTAAAGATGGATTAGAATTGATGGATAAATAACTTTGGCCGTATTTATTCGAAAACTTCATCCCTTGATCTGGTCTCCAACCAACCTGGGTTATTTCCAAATAAGTGGTACAGTTCTAAAATTTAGCTGTTAATTCGAATGCACGTTATTTATTCCCATCATTCGTAGTATAATTGGCTCTTTTTAACTTTATTTCATTGTACGAGTATATAAACCACTCCACGTTCAATCCACATCTATCATTTTAAAAAATAAATAAAGATCGCAACTGTTTAGAGAGAATAGTCGGGTTGGATCTACTAACCCAGCAAATCTGCTAGGTGAATTCTTGGATCAGTTCAGGATCAGTTCTGGGTTACTTAACACAACTAACCTATCGAAAGTCCCAAATAAATAAGTCATTTGTCTCTTTCATTCGCAATTTCTACAATGTGCAGTGACCGGCCTTTTCTAATCCCTTTACTTTTTATAAATAGGTTGTAAGAAATAATCGTAAACATATACCCAATCATTTATCCGATACCAAGTAATGTATTTTATTTATTTAACAGTTTCAATAATGGTTTACCGTGAGTCTACAACTTGTAGGTCGATATTGTGATATTATCCAACAACATTATTATCAGATTAACATTTTTAATTCAACCTCAACCGAAATTCCGGTTTTATGGCCGGATTGGCTGGATTAATATCCCGGATCTTTGTTCCATTCATAACGAACATGTAAAATCCTTTAGTTTGTTATAAATTACTATTTGTATCAACGTATAATATATTTATTTCTTTATCGGCTGAGTAATGCTTTCAGTATATAGAAATCCTGGTGAAAACCCTGTGAATTATCTCTATTTGATGGTGAAGTTATGTTTGCACTCAACCATAATGAAACGCAGATTCCTTGAGAGTTTATTCCATGTGAACAAGCAATGTATTACAGCCAAGTAAATGATTATAAAATAAGAAACATATTTCGTGTGGTATGCCTAGAATCCTCCGTTAACTGTTAACTATGTTTGTATCATTGTTTTAATGTGGTCATAATTTACCTCTCTCTTACTCTTACACTACCAGTATCTTTTATATACATTTTACATCAATTTAGAAGCGAGATTAAATGCTGTACAACGCCTGTAAATCAGTTATAATTTTGTAGGAAGAATTCACCAATTTATATTTACATATAAACCAAAATACAACATTTATAATTACCTATACATATAACATTTGCAAAGCTGATGCAGAATAATACTTTTTCTAAGTTAGTAGCTAAATTTTATAATTACTTATATATTAAATAAACTTGTTTAGTATTAAGTAAGTACTACAAGTATTACATGCACCCGGTTTTCAAATACAGAGTGTCCCCTAAGAAAATCGACAAACTTTAACCGGGTCATTCTAAGGGCCACTTTTACAATCATTAGATAAACCTCGTATAACGCTATACCAAGTATAAAATTGGAAATTGTATTTTACAAACCTCGAATAAACCTCAGATACCATAAACACCAGTATTTCTAATCCCATGGAAATCGGTCGTATAAGCCTTAGATAACTTTATCCCTCGTTCTTATGGATACCACGTAAACACAAACGATGTTTTGTTATTCATACGTTTGACAGATGTCAATCAAGTATTTTATCATCACTGTCAGAATGAAAAATAACATTTTTTTTTCAAACGTCGTAGAAATGGCGTTTTTTGTGACTTGATTCACAAGGTAGAAGTTTCATTTCTACGCCGCTGGAAATTTCTACGCCGGCGGAGTAGAAATAGCTAATTTCTACGCCGCCGGAGTAGAAATAGCTAATTTCTACGCCGCCGGCGTAGAAATAAAATAAATAAGTATCCATAGAAACTACATAGAATTAGCGAACAAAAAGAAAAGCAGTGCGCTTGAAAAAAAATTTAATATGTCATTCGGAATAAAAGTGTCTTTGTGTGCCTCGCATGCAATTGTCCAACTCGCTTCGCTCGTCGTGCAAACTTCCATGCTCGCCACACAAAGTATCACTTTTACTCCTAATAACACAATATACTATTATATTATCTAACATCGTGAAAAATGTAAATCAGAAGGCAGAAATAATAACAATATTGAAGAAAAATAGTCTAACAAGATGATAATTTTATTGTGCCAATACCAACCTACAGTGATTTAACGTAATTCCTGGTATAACTATCTGACATATAAAAATGCATTGTAAAAGACAGACTTGTTTATCGAAGGTATAATTGCTAGGATAAAGTTATACCTCCGATAGCTATACCATAGTTTATCCAACAATTGTAAAAGTGGGCCTAAGTAAAAAAAAGTTCATATAAACTATGGGTCAATTTTCCCCGGTTATTTTTTATTTGTATTTATTTTATTTTTGTCGTTATCCCAAAAACGGAGAAGAATGGACCCCTAGTTTATATGAACTTTTTTTACTTAGAATGATCCCTAGAATACATGGTTAAAGTTTTTCGGTTTCCTCAGAGAACACCTTGCATATTACAATTTTTAAGAAGTTTGTTGATTTGAGTTGAGTATTTGATTCGCAGCCACCTGCTTTATCTGTTGTACAACAAAGGGATCCTCAAATTCTCCTCACCTAAATCTGTCTGTTTTTGCGTTTTTTTCTGTGAGTTACGTACGCTGTGAGTCTCGGTCTTCGCCCTAGCGCGTGCTTCGCAATTAAGACGTAGGATTTACAGCCTCGCGGAGTCCGGCAGTAAAAAGCGGACCGCGGTGATTAAAAAACGAAATGAGCCGTAATGGCGAGAGAGAGGCGGACATGGGCTGCAAGAACCACAGGACGCAGGGATGATTTACGCACTCCACCACGCAGCTATGCACACAATGCAGGGAGGATTCCACAACAATCGTAAACACCATGGAAAGTAATTAGAAATTTACCATAATAAAGAAATTCATACGGGAAGATTGATTCATATTCACTATAGTAATTTAGAGCATTTTTGGTAGGTATAGGAAAGTCACGTTCACCTGATTTATATTTTTTAGAATTTTATTTTGTATGTTTAAAGTATTTTCCTTCAACCAATACACTGAACCACTTCTTAAAAGCTCCCAACCAATTTTCATTTGGAATGCTTTTAAAATAATCATGAATTGCAGCATCAATTTCTTCTTCAAACGAAATCATTATGTATTAGTAGCTCTTTTAACTTCTTCGATTATTTTCTTAACAGCAGCAATATTCTTTTTGGTAACAAGTGTAGGAGAACACCTAACTTCTTTTTGGTGCTGAACAGAATTCTAATTCTTTGATCCAACGGTAAATTATAGCCAAAGAGCCTTGTGCATTTAAAACTGAATCTAAATATTCTTTGTACTCATAATCACTTAAACCTATTTGAAATCATAGTAAATCATGTTTCGAAAAACGAAAATGCTCTCTGATTAATGTCATATTATCACACAACGATATTTAAAAAAAATGATTAACTAAGTTCGAACTAACTTAACGTTCGCAACTTAATATCAAATGACAAATAAATAATTGATTAAACTGAGGGAAGTAATTTGAGTACCTACATTGATTTTTACATCAAGTGTTGTTCATCAGTTTATTCAAAATATTCCTTTTTGGTAACAGCTGTAGGCGGACACTCTACTCCTTTTTGGTGTTGAATACAACCAGCTATAAATTGTAGCCAAAAAAGACACAAAGGGCCAGTTTTTCAATCTCCCGTTAAAATTTTAATTTCCAGTTAAGTAAACAATATTACATCGTTTTGTTGATAGCAATGATAAATCTGTCATTCGACAATTTATTTCGTTTCAATTTTGTTTATTTAATTGTTAGTTAAATTTTAACTAGAGATTGAAAAACTGGCCCTTATTCATTAGAAATGGAATATAAACTTTCTTTGCACTTTAAGCACTTAAACCTTTGTGAAATTGTAATAAATGATAACTAAATTCTAACAAATTTAACTTCCTATTAACTTTTAAACTTAAAATGGTAGTGCAAATTTTGTTTTCTACGGCCAACCAGATTTTTTTATTCCTAATATTTCTGTTTTAATGAGTAGTAGTTTTGACCATTTTTGATGTATTTTATCATTCCATCTCTTGAAAAACTAATTCATTTTCACGGCTCACCACCCATACCAGTACATATTTCCATAATGGCATATACTTCCATGATTCATAGTTTGTATCCATCGAAGCATATGATTTGGGGTGAGAAGATTTTCGCAGGAAGCTGCAGACCGCGAAACGAACCGACGGCGTGACGAATCTTCGCAGCAGCGAGAATTCGTCACGGCTGCTCCAACCCGCGCTAATAACTCAATCACGGAACTTGCATACTCATTCTACAGAGCTTTCATATTGTGGCGTGTGTTTGCATATAGAAGAAAGAAATCAAGATAGCGATGAAAGAAGAGGTGATAACATTGTTGGCTTGTCGACAGAGTGAAAATGTTTCAATCGAGGAGATATTCAAACATATAATTTCCGAAAAATAGTTTTATTGTTATTGAATATATACCTATCCAGATTTTCGGACCATTCTTTTTTATTAATTTCTTCACATCTATTTATGGCATTTTGCCGGACAAATTATAAAAAGAACCTTCACTAAAACTTGTTTAAGCCCGATCTTTAATCTATGGTTAAACTGTACTGTCAGTGAAAAAAAATATAGCATCAATTTTTTAGCATAAGTTATAAAATCTATACATGTGTCAATTTTTCAATACAATATTTTTCTTATAATTGACACATAGCTTAACCAGGGATGAAAATACCGGGCCTTAGTCTCCTTAGTTTTAAATTAATATGGTGATTAAAAAGTGTATATTATTAAAGTTAACACTATTTTCCTGATTTTCGGTAGTCATCCAGACTTTCTATACTTCGTCTCGAATTTGTCGAATTTTCGAACCGAGGTCAACTTTATTCTCGTCTCGAAATATCGAAAGTAATGCTTTCGAACTTTGCTCGACACGACAGTGAAAATTCGAGATCTCGGCGATTTTTTTTTCTAAAAATATACAAAATATTAATCGAATATGAATTGCTTCTTCATTTACATTCATATTTTTTTATTCATTCTGGAATAATTGGGTTTTAGTAAAAAAAAAAATGCACAAAAGTGAGACTTACTTATGGTATTCTCTTGACGCCAGCTGCAAGTGTTCTCACTATATACGAGTATACCGAGTGTCTACTTTTTTTTATGGACCATAGGAAATACAATGGTAAATTATTCATATGGCTGTAAATTCTGCCCTTTGAATTTTAAAACAAAAAATGTTCAAAATTAAAAACTGCATGAGTCAAAATTTATTGATATAATAGGTTCTTATCATGAAATAAACGTAAAATAAAATATCCGCTTTAAGCTTTTTACAGAGTTCCGTACAAGACAAAATATACTATTCAAATAGTCGTATTGTTTGACTTTGACAGATGAAAGCTTATTAATTGATTCTTAATTTTTAATGTTAATATTGTTCCATTGTGATCTTTCTGGGATGGTAAATGTATCGATGATAAATAAATTAATGACTTCTATAATTATTAAAACTTTATAATAGATGTCATCTGCCAAACTCAAGCAATACATCTGTTTAACCTTTTGTGCTATTGCTCATGGCACTCTGTGAGTAGCTAAAATTTATAACTTTTATTTTGCCTCTCTTTCCCAAACGAAGCGTATGTGAACAATAATGTTTTGTTAGATACAGTTTTTAATTCTGAACATTTTTTTGTATTTACACATTTATTCTAAAAGTAATACGGCAGAATTTAGAGCCATATGAAAATTTTATCACTTTATTTCCTATGGTCCACAAAATAATAGACATCCGGTATAAATATTTGCGTATAAAGCTGATTGACAAAGCCAGCAACGGGTAATAAGCCGAGTATTTTTTACCTAAGTCCATTTAAACACCAGACTTTGTAAGTAATGTTTTAATCAGTGGTAGTCGTTTATTATATCCATGTTGCTTGTAATGTTAATTTATTTAGCATTGTTAATTATAAATCCGAGAAATTCAAGACTCTCGAGTCGAGATCGAGAGAAGGCAAAGAAAGATATGACGAGACGAGATGAAGAGAGTGAATCTTTTTTCGCCGTTACTCGTCTCGCTGCGTCACTACTTGGCTTGGTTCCGTTTAGGATTTTACTTTGAAAATAAAACGTTATAATAAAAAATTAATTTTGGAGTTTCGTGGCCGCGTGCCTGAGTGTCTGGTCGCGAATCTGAGGAACCGGGTTCGTTCCCGACCAGTGCCGAATATTTAGAATTTTAAATGGCATAAACTTGTCCCCTGTTGTGCAACCTCCACGCCAGCAATGAGTGCCCGTGAGGTGGCGCCTAGTAAACGCCCGCACGGTACAAATATGTCATCTTCATTACCGAAATCTGTGTACAAAGTAGATTGGCACACCCAGCAATGAGTAATATGCCTTGATATACAGGGTGATTCATCGGTCTGTCCTCTCTTTATAACTTTTATTTTAAGTCAAATAGAAAAACTCTTCAAATATAATTTATATGATATATTATTGTCTATCTACGTACCATATGCATTTGTATACAGGGTGCTCCGTTTAAGCGCAACAATATGTAACTTTATATTTCTTAATGGAACAGCCTTTATTTATTTATTTATTTTGATAGTAAATTAGATTCCCTTTAAAAAAGTATTAAGTAATAAGGGGTCTAAAATTATAAATTAAGAAGTTATTTACGTTCATAAAAAATAATAGTTCAGAGTGGAAAAAACCATAATACAATACAAAATTTTGGTCCTTTTTTATTAATACTTATTTTAAACATTACACTAATTCCAAAGAAGCTATTAAAATTTAGTGACAGACTAAATAATGCAAAATTACAATAAATGCTCGAAAACTTGTACTTCAACTTAAATAGATTTTTCTATTATAAATATTATATTAACCATCTCATCTTTACTAAAATTTCTATTATTCATTTTCACATCAACATCAACAATGATAAACTAAGAGTTTTTGGACAACTTGTTTGTTTAAATTTGAAACAATTGATCAAATTATCCATAGCTTATTTTGTTAATAATAACATGATAGAAACCTATCATTCAACGAATAAAGGTAAATAACTTCTTAATTTATAATTTTAGACCCCTTATTACTTTATACTTTTTTAAAAGGAATCGAATTTACTATCAAAACAAGTAAATAAATATAGGGTGTTCCATTAAGAAATATAAAGTTACATATTGTTGCGCTTAAATGGAGCATGCTGTATACAAATGGATATGGTACGTAGATAGATATATCATATAAATTATATTTGAAGAGTTTTTCTATCTAACTTAAAATAAAAGAGTTATAAAGAGAGGACAGACCAATGAATCACCCTGTATTTATTTTATTTATTTAAGTAATTTAAAACTAATTAATATAACTCAAATTCAACAACTTTATCTAATGGAACTGATTGTAAAATAGCCCGTATAGCAAATAGCTAATATACCTAACTAGAAAAAGCATAAACACGCAAACTAACATGTTTAGATGGTCATGGTCACATAATAATAACAGACTAAATTATTCACACAACCAATTAATATTTATGTAGTAATAGTAAATTTTCGTAAAATATTTTAGTCAATAAATCATTTCAGTACCTACCTATAAACTATGATGATGTTATAAAGTTAACTTTTACATACAAATACACGGTTTTAATATGAATAACACTTAATATATTCGTAAGTCTGCGTTTTTTATGATTTCCATTTCGTTTTAAATATATTCCATTTTAAATCTGCCCTCTGTGCTTATCCGTATGAAAATTTTCTATTTGCATATTTAATTAATGAATTGCTGTTTCAAAAATGTAAAGCAATTGTCCGTTGGCGTGAATAATAAGGGTGGTAGAGCGAAAAACTGCGTGGGCATAACATAATACTTCTTCGCTCCAGAAGATTCTGAGCGAAAAATGATTTATTTCTAGTATTTATTCTGAAATTAAATCACTCCACTGTGAAATATAAATTATTATGAGTTTTTATTTAGAGAAGATCATATGATGAAGAAATGTAACGTAAATTCTTTGATATGTTTGAATTTAATTTGCAATAAAATATGTAAAGATTCTCAATATATGAACACATTCCGTATTTGGTAGTGAATAATTTTATTATAGGCTAAGCATCAGAGAATAAGAATAAGACGTGCTAGAAATGTATAAGTATGAAATATTTTTACAATAAAAATAGTTTTATTTTAACATAAATATATGAATTTTAATATATAAACTGGTGCAACTTATACATACATTTTCTGCTGCAGTTATTTATTATTCTATAAAATCTTATACATATTTTATAATAAAGTATTATATGTTCGTACAAATGGGGTTGTGTATAGAAAAATTTACAAGTCCTATTTATTATAATTACCAACGCACATTCCTTCAAGTTTAATTGCTTATTATGATTTAGTTATTTTCTTGCTCATTCATTAGCAATTAATAGTTATTTATGTTACAAATGAGTAACGACATATTTTATCCAAAAGCGGAAAGTTTACACCTTCAATAAAATATCTACTGTCGAGTAACATACATTGTTTTCAAAACCTACCCTTTTTTGATAAAAATAAAATATTTAGTACATTTGTAAATAACATGTGACATATGTCTATTTTTCATTTCTCTAGATATCAACGCAAATTTCGCTGGCATTTCTATGAATAGGTATGAATGTATTTAGTTTTAACCTTTGTGAGTTTCAATGGGTCATATACTCATATAATCTAGAAAAGTGTTAAAGATGCCCAGTGAAAAATAAATATATTATAAATACGTTTAACCTTTGTTTGAATCAGACTGTAATCCTAAAAAACCTAAATATGTATACGAGTACATTGGTATGTATTTTCTCCAAAAATTTTGACATTCCAAATTTTATATTTTTAAATACATACATTTCAACGCGTAGTTAAGTTCGCAGAGCCAAAATACTGTAATTCCGAAAGATCACAAGGGGTACACCTTAGATTTTTTTGCAATATTTGACCATTTTTAATTGTTTTGCTGTAGAAATTGTATACATTGTTCAAAAATTTCTATAGTTATGTAATTTTGTCCGTAGAATCGAATAGCAAAGGTATGTATCTCTATTTTTTGGAGTTATTGCCAAGAAATGGAATTTTTGGGGTCCAAGTTTGAACGCAAATTATCTCAAGAACTAAAAGAGATATTAATATGCGGTTTCAGAATTTAGAAACAGCGCATTGAAATATATGCATCTCAAAAGTTGATTTTTGAAAAAAATTATGTATCTATTTGAGTTTTTAGGGGGATAACTCAAAAATGCGTAGAGATTTAGACTGGTGGGTATCAGAATAGTTATTTGTATATCAAGGCCGTGAAATCACTCTTTAGCGTACTGCCGAGGCAAGACAATCTCGAGGGCGCTAATCGCTAAAGGATTTCGCGGACAAGGTGTACACAATATTTTTGTGCAACCGTAAAAAATATGTAATTAATTTTTTTATTAATTTTAAACAGTTTCATTGTAAATTTAAAGTTAGCTTTCAAGGTGGCTATGGAATTAACATTTGATAAACAAACCCATGCAATTATCAAGCGTCAAAGTGATTGTTTACCTAATTTCGAGGCCGCTACCATGACAACGGCCGCGAAATTTATTTCGCGGCCGTTATCATAACAATGGTCACGAAATTTAATTTCGCGGCCTGTATTGCGGTTGCGAAATGATTATTTCGCGTCCGGTTGCACAAAAATTTATTTTATGGAAGGGTAACGGTAACAATGTGTTTTCTTATTTTATTGCACTCGGCAAGTTATACAAAAGTATCTAACTATATTATAGAAATGTATGAATGCGATAAAATGTTTGAAAGAGAATAAATAAATTAAAAGTCATTGCTGCTAAGTTTATTCGATAAAATTAGCATATTCTTAAAGTAAAAGGTAACCCAGGTGAAAAATAAACGCGAATATATTTTATGCAGCTACAACATTTCTAAATTAGATTAGTCATATCTCCATTACTCGGCTGTACAAGAAGAAATATGGAACAAAACTAATGAACAACATATACAATGGAACATGTTATCGGTAAATCTTAATCAAAACAACAAGTTTTCCACTTAAACAAACCTTCACTGCGTGTTGTACAACCGACATTTATTAAATGAAATGTAAATTAATACCAAGAATTATTTTTCTACGTTGGAAGAAATATATCGATACATTTATTAAACAAGATTAATTAACAGAGCGAACATTGTCAGTAATTAAACCCATTTATAGACTAATTACTCACTACAAGAAAATGAGAATGAGATCAAATTAGAACCCTTTCTACAAAAAGCAAAACATTACGTCATATAATAAAATGGTTGCTCTATTTGTAGGGTGACATAAATGGAGAATAATTGATGCTTTTGCTTGAAAACAATCGAATTAAGTGCTTGGTTCGTACCCTGCTGGGTTAGGGGTTGAAGCGAGGGGCTGTTAGCTGATTATTTATCGATGACTGAAGCAGGGGGCCAATAATGAGATACAAGTTGATTGAAATTCTGACACGGAAAGGATGGAATTTAGGATGTATTACAATAACAATTTTATGCAGAAAATTATTTTATAAAAGTAAATGTTGTTTTATGTTTTAGTTAATTAAACCTTACCCGCCAATTCACTTCAAAGTTTAAGCTAATTATCATTTGTGGATTAGTGAATTCTATTCTATCCCATTTTTTAAAATTTAATCTTCATTGTATTATCAAAAAAAGGTAGTTACTTGGATTAGATTAGAATATATTTTAAGAAATAAACAGTTATAATTAGAATAAAATTGGCTAATCCAAAAGTAAGGATTAGATTAATCTTTTTTCTGAATCGGACAGTAAGTGTTCATTTACTTAATTTAATTTGCACAGTAATATTCTAATATTTACAATAATAACAAACATGAAACGCAAAAGCATTTTTTATAACTTAAATTCGATCTGTTCGGTTATAAAACGTGAAAAATAAAATGTGATTATTGAATTGGATAGAGAATTTAAGATGGTTCTATCATTATCATTTACGACATTTTTTTAATGAAATTTAAGTATGTTATTTTTCATGAGTTTTTACACATGTATGTACATTTTTATAAAGGTGTACCAAAGGAGCGTGAACTTGGCACATAAAGTTTGAGTGCAAATTTTGCAAATATTTTGCACCTAATTTGCACCTATTTGTACCCGAAAAATTACTTTTGTACGTCCATTAGTTCAAAAGGTATTAACAATTTTTGTGCCAACTTCACGCTAGCACAAAAAATATTCGGAATCAAAATTTTCATTTACCAATAATTTGCACCCATTTGCTCCATCAAATATTAACAAATACTTTTTTAATTCCAGCACATAAAGTGTTCAAATTTGATATTGTTTTTAAGGGAATAATTCAACAAAATTTTCACCCTAAAAATTATTTCCTTATCTTTATTATTTCTAAAGTTATAGTTAACGCGAACGTAATTACAGTGCATCAAAGTCATTAATTATGGATTGTTAAGAGGGTGCAAATTGCGAAAGTTATTTATTATTATAAACTAGGGTAGGGTACAATTTTCATCCTAAAGATAATAGGTCTCTTCGTTTCGCTAATTTGCGTCTACGGTTTACTGCCGCCTCCATACAAAGTATATGGGCGCGGCAGTAAATCGTAGACGCAAGGTAGCAAAACGAACACACCTATTGTCATTTCAACATGTATTTATTTAAATAATAGGGTTCAAACGTAGGAGCATGAATTACATATATTGCAACAATTGTCATTTATTATAAGGTGCATATTACGAAATTTAGTATTATTAACATGGGTAGGGTACAATTTGCACCCTAAAAATAATGTCATTTCAACATATACTTATTTAAATAATAGCGTTCAAACGTAGGAGTATGAACTACATCGGTATATATTGCAACAATGTCATTTATTATGGATTGTTATGAGGGTGCAATTTACGAAATTTATTTATTATTATAAACTAGGGTAGGGTACAATTTACACCCTAAAAATAATTTCATTTCAACAAGTATTTATTTAAATACTCGTAGTAGTGTTCAAACGTAGGAGTATGAATTAAACATTCAATCGTTATATATTGCAACAATGTTATTTATTATGGGTTGTTATGAGGATGCATATTACGAAATTTATTTATTATTATAAATTAGCATAGGGTACAATTTTCACCCTAAAAACAATGTCATTTTGTTTAAGTAATAGCGTTCAAACGTAGTATGAATTACATCGGTATGTTTTTCTACAATGTCATTATGGATGCAGATTGTACCCTACCCTAGTTAATAATAATAATTAAATTTCATAATTTGAATCCTTATAACAATCCATAATAAATGACATTGTTGCAATATATACCGACGTAATTCATACTCCTACGTTTGAAAGCTATTATTTAAATAAATACATAATGAAATGACATTATTTTTAGGGTGCAAATTGTACCCCACCCTAATTAATACATACATAATCCGGTCCTCTTCTACCTTCAGATGTAGAGGTTATTCTGCTTCTGTGGATCTTCTATCTTGTACATTCTTTCCTGTATTTGGTTCCGATATTATCCCACTTCTGTGAGGATCTGTTTCACTCTGTTGTTCCATGTTTGTCTTGGCCTTCCTCTTCTATTTTTACCCTATGCCTGAGTTTCCCGTACGACTTTGACTTTTCTTCCTTCTTCCATTCTTACAAGATGTCCAAACCATGAAAGTTTTCTTTCCTCTAATATTTTCTCAGCTGAAAGTTCCTTTCTTATATCCTTGTATTTCCTTTTTTCATTTTTTCTTACTCTTAGCACTGTCCTTAGGAATTTCATTTCGGCCGCTTGAATTCTTCCTTTTTGTCTTTCCGTTAATACCCAATTCTCTCCGCCGTATAACAATACAGGTAAATATATTGATTTGTATACTGATATTTTGGTCTTTTTCGTTATTTCTTTGTGGTCTAAAAATTTATTTTGTAGTGCGTAGGATACCCTATTTGCTGCTTGTATTATTTTGTTTAGTTCGTCGTTTAGGTTTTCTCTACTGTTAATTGTACTACCCAAGTATTTGTAGGTCTCAACTTGTTCAATGTTGTCCTTGCCAGCTGTACATTGTAGTTCTTCTTTCTCATTACTAATAATCATAGTTTTTGTTTTGTCTGTGTTCAGTAATATCTTCTGTTCTGCTAATACGTCTGTCCATAAATCAATGTTTTTCTGTAAACTCTTCTCTGAGTTAGCAAACAGGATAACGTCGTCTGAAAATGCACAAGTCTCTACAAATATTGGTTGGAGTTTTCTATAGCCTATCATAGTTTTTTCCATTTTTGGTAAACATTTTTTGATGACACTGTCTATTACGCAGAGGAATAGTAATGGGCTCAGAGTGCTGCCTTTTCTTACCCCCGCCGTAGTTAGGAACTTTTCTGACAATCTGTTGCAGATTTTTATTTGATTGTTTGTCTCTTTATATAGACTTTGGATTGTTGATATTAGCTCCTCTTCGACTTTCATATTCCTGAGACTTTCCGAAATTTGAAGTCTATCTGCAGTATTGAATGCCTTTTTCATATCAATGTAACAAACATGCACATTTTTTTTACCAGTTTCTTCTCTATTATCTGTTTACTGTGAATGTATGGTCTTGTACGCTATAGTTTGGCTTAAAGCCACTTTGTACGTCTGATAGCTGGTCTTCCACTTGTTTTCTTAATTTGTCTAATATTCTTTCGTACAATTTAAACGCTATACATAGGAGCGTTATTCCTCTATAATTTGAACATTCTCTTGTATCCACATTCTTGTAGATAGGCATAATAATTCCATTTTTCCATTCTTCAGATATTTCTTTTTGTTCGTAGCATAGATATTTTTAATAGTTCTCGCTTTCTTTCTTCTTCCATATATTTGATCATTTCAGGGTACATCTCATTTACACCAGGGGATTTTTTTTTGCTTCCTCTAGTTCTGCCCAGCAATAAATTGTTCTTCTTGATTATCTTGTGTTCCTTTTATTTCTTGGGTTTCTTTAGCTGTTTTAGTTTTATTATATCAACAGTGTTCGAAATATTCTTTCCACCTATTAATTATTTGGTGACCTTCTACTATTATGCTTCCTTGCTCTGTTCTGATTTGTTGGAGTTTATATATCGATTTATTTTTAAAATTTCTTAAAACCTTCAAAACAGTTTTTTTTTTGTTCTCTGTATTATTCTTTGCCATTTTTTTCCCTTAATTCTTTCCACGACTTTTGTTTCCCTTCCAGTACTACATTTTTAACCATGATCCTTTGTGTTTTGTATGCCTATGATAGTTTTTATCACATTTATTGTGCAGATATTTTTTCCATAGTATTTTTTTGTTTCTCACAGCTTGTTTTACCCTATCATTCTACCAAATTGTCGACTTATGCGTATTATTTGTTATATTGTAGCCACAAACCTTTTTTGCCGTATCCAAGATCACTTCGTTAAGTCTTTTCCATCTTTCATTTATTTTTGAATTTTCTTTAGTTCTATACTGTATCTTGTTTAAGATTGTAGTGGTGTGAAAATAGGAGCAATTTAATCTTGTTGTTTGATTGAATAATACCGGGGTATTATCCAATCAGAAAACAAGATCAAACTGCTCCTATCTTCGCACCACTGCAATCTTAAACCTGCTGACATGTTTGAAACCAAAATAGAGTGAAAATATATTGACGATATGTAGGAATAGTGTTTCACAAGGAAGGTACTTTTACTCGGCAAAACTTTTGTACGACTGTCATGTTTCATAATAGAACTACCTTAATTCTTTACAACATTTATTTGAAATATTATTGTCTTATATTAATTAGAATTAATTTTTGGCTCAATTTTTGTATTACTCTACATGTCAAATTTATAATTTAGACAAATATTCCAACGGATGACTAAATACGTCCTGTAATCAGGTGGTTTAGAAAATTAAATACGTCTGAATTCGAATAAATGCGAAATACTCGTAACTGTACAAAAATATCCATATTCTTCAATTTGCTTATTACATCTTTTGACTCGTTGTTATCGGTAATGTAAACGACTATATTATTACGACTTTAACTCATTTGTGGATGTCTGGGAAATGATATTTGATTCTGCCAAAAAATATAAAATCCTCTTCGTTTACGAAAATGGTTACTAACTAGACCACAACTCTTTTAACCATTAATTTCCCTTCAAGTTCTATTACGACTTTGACCAATTTTTAAGTGTCTGAGAAATGACATTTGGTTCTGCCAAAAAAAATATAAATTCTTCTACGTTTACGAGAAAGTTACTAACTATATCACAAATGTTTTATCCATTACTTTGCCTCCAAGTTCTTTCCTGAGTCATCCTCACCAGGTGAGCGATTCTTCCTGCTATTGTCCTTCTCTCCTGCAGGACAATAGCTGCAACCACAATTTGGAAAGATGAATGCAGCATGTTGTGTATTCCCATCGAGCACTAAACGCCAACATGCATCCGAACGCGGACGCACCCTTTGCTCAAGGGGCAAGGCGTCGTGATATATGCCAGGCAGGTGGCGTCGGATGTAGTTATTTCACGCTCCGGTAGAGGCGTCCGGGTGCTGGATAATGGACCAGGGGAGGATTTGATGATCAGATGAGTTAGAGAGGGTGATGTTTGGTTTTCATTTTTGTAGTTCATAGATTGTGGTCGAGTTTGAATCTTAAATACTTCTTCTACTTTATGTTGATTCCCGCATTACCGCAGGATCCGTATATTTTCATTATACTTACACTCAATTTGACTTTGTCCAAAGCGTCAACTAGGCCTAATACTTCGCCGTACATTAACTAGGACGGCGAGAACGCATCTCAAATACTGTAGGTATGTATTATTTCGTACCTGCAATACCTACCAAAAATGTATTTTTGAATAGATAAAATGGTGCTGCTATTTTCTCGAATTCATTGCTGCCCCCAAACAATAATTATAAAAAAGAATGACCGTCTTAGCGCTTTTTAAACTAAATGTTTGAAATTCACTGATGTTACGTGTTCATTCAAAATTTGACAAATAAAACTAATAGATAAACTGACCCTCTGACACAGGCTTTATCGTAGGAATTCCACATATTGCTAGACAAATTTCAGTATTAATTGGAAAATAGCCTCAATTATAAAAATATTACAAAAAAATACAACTAGATTCTATTGATCTATTGTATCATATTTGCTTTAGCTTCTGTGTTTCGAAATTGAAATATAACCAAAGCTGGTTATTTGTAAAACAACTTTAGATAGTCAAAGAATATTTTCCCCCCGAAATCAGCATATAATTCTCCCTATTTCAGCAAGGGCTGTTTGCTTCCACCCTCCTCATCAAATAGGATTATCCCGGTTCGATGATTTCTGATGGCCCTAGGTTCGATTCATGACATCCTGCGTCATTATCCTGCTCGTACTATATTTCAAGTAGGAAAAGAACAGCAAATGTGGAATTAAGCTTTAGTAGCGCTATATACAGAGGGCTTTACTAAAGTACAATTCAAGATTTATTACGTAAGTTGTGAATTTATTATCAAGTACAGAGTAACAAACTTTTGGGCACCACTATCTATTCGCAAAATAATATTCTCACGAAAATATTTTCTTATCCTTCTGTTTTTTTTTTTTTTTTTATTTTTCGCCAACTTTGAATAATCTCTTCACAAAGCATTTCTGAAGCATAACACGGTACAAACAACGATGATATTCGATCCTGCGAGGGAGTGGAGACGAGAGGGAATAGTTGAATGCCGATTGGGATTCATGAACAACAACCGCGTTGCTTGGTAACCTGAGATGTTTGTTATCAAACGAAACAATCGCGTACGCGCTGTAAGAGAAAAAGACTTGTGCTGCAGCTTGTCTTGTCCTAAACTCATGTGAACTTGATCGTGCAAAGGGTTCGTGATAACATTCAGGGTTGCAAGAAAAATTTGTAAATGGAAGGGACAATAACAAGGAAACGGAAGGACAATAAAATAGAGCAAGAAAGAAGAAAATGCATACAAAAATTATATTTGTAACACCTGCTAATTTTTTATATCATTTTGGTAAACAAATGCGTTTTAATGTTCAGTTGACAGAGTTATTATAGACCAACCGATCGTGTGTGCTAATATTTTACAATGTGAATATATTTGTAGATACTGATTGCTATGTAAATTAAATAGTATTTTCACTCGTTCCCTAAAAGATAATTAGCAGAAACTTGTTTTTAGGTAAAATGTAGCTGTTCTAGGTGTCCCGATAAAAACGCCGGATTTAATTATTAAAGAAAAATCAATGTTTTTTTTATTGAAAAATGAAGTACACCTGTTCCGAATTATTATGGAAAAGAATGTTATTAAAATGACTCCCACACCTCTATATTCTTACTCTAACTCTTTTGATGAAATTTTCAACGATTGGTAAACATGTGGCTCAATTTTCTTAATAGCACTTTGGATTTCAGTCTTGAGCTTGGGAATTGTTTGCGCATTATTGGCATAGAATAGAGTAAACCCCACAAGAAAATATCGGATATGAAATCATAAGATATTGCTGGCCATTTGATGTCAGCATTTCTGGATATGAAAAGGCTTGAAATTAAATAATTTGTTTCTCGCGTAGTATGATAGGTCGCGCCGTCCTGCTGAAACCACATGTCAATGAGGTCCATACTAAATAGTTGATGCCAGAAGAACTCCGTAATAATTATAAGGTAATGAGCACCATTTATCGTTACATCGGATCCAGTCTCATTTTCAAAAATATGAAATGCGAAATAGGAATGCGTTGTTCTTTTGTGAACCGGAATAATGACACATTACAAATGTCACAGTTTCAGTGATATTAACCAAATAAAAAAAATCGAATTTATATCGGGCGCTGTTATTGGAACATTATATCCTTTAATATGAATTTACGAGAGATAATAATATTGGCATATTTGAAGTAAACCTGTATACATTAGATCTGTACAGTTCACTATTTTGCGTCTATTAGGGTTTACTGCCGCGTCCATACACTTTATATGATTGCAGCAGTAAACCGTAGACGCAAAGTAGCGAATCGAACAGACCTATTATTTATTTACATACATAGTAAAATCCTGTTCTAAGTTTTAGATCTTTTAATTGTATTTCTTTTCTGATGAGGGTCTAGCCCTCGATCTTATACTCTGCCTGTCTTCTTTTGGTATTTTTCTGTTGAAATAAATTCATAGAATGTATATAAAATGCCACCTTGGATGTTTCTGTATGTAAAGCTTGTTATAATATGATGCAGGAGTAATAAATAATTGGTCGTTATGATTGATTTAACGTATATAATAACCCGCTACTGGCAAGTGCTTGGAGCTGGTCTTACCGTAGCATTAAGCGCATCTCTGGTGCCCCGTTTTTCAATTGGTTTGTTTAATTAAACGATGTTTATTTTGAAGCATAAACATTACCTGCACAAAATAAATAACGCCGATGATGGGGGCTAGGAAATTTATGGATCACAATAATTACAGAGTATTACAATAAAATTGAAATTACATCCGCTGAGACCTGTTTCGCCCACTTGCCCATGCAAATGACTATAATTTTATGCGTATAATTTACAAATTCTAAACGATATCCCATGTCGACACAATGCAGACGGGACGGTGGTCAGGGAGCGCGTGCCCATGTCAGCAGCGATGACAGAAGGTTGAAGAGACTAACTAGATGGTGATGCCCAGGTAGAAGTAGGTATAACAACCGAGACGAATTTAAAGAAAACCATAATAGAACCATAATAGAATATTATGCTACTGAACAAAATATTGACATTTTACTCATTATTGGTTATGGCTATTTTTACTGCCAATATCATCATTGGTACTATTAGTATTAGCACAACAGTCATTATAATGCATATACTGCTCATCTTTATACTACTCTCTTATTCAGAGTATTGAATATTTATCTGTCAACGACCCACTCCATTGTTAATGTAACCACACCTTAGTAAACTGTTTTTACATTATTTTTATAACATTCAGAACCGTGAACGATTAAACTATAAATATGAAAACATAATTTTTTGCACAATTTTTCTGAATAAGAGAATAAGAATATACTCGCCTAAAAACTAGCAAAAGAAACGTGCAGAATTTACTGACTTCAAGAGGATTGCATAGCTTAGTTGGTGGAATATCCTACTAAACATAGGAAGGCCTTGGGTTCTAATCCCAGTAAAGTCCATGAATTTTTCATAAAAAATCTTTCGCAGTTCTTAATGTTATAAAAATAACTGTAAAATAGTTTACGCACAATTGCATTAAAATTGTTTGTTTTCATCTTAGTTACCATGGCGGAAATTGAAAGATTACACTCTACGGGCGGTAAAGTAGCACATGCGTTCGGTAAAGTAGCCATGCGTGCGGTATAGTATAAAACAACAGCCCGGCGACTGGTAAACAAAACGTCGAAAATACAATTGGAAATGTATTTAATAATTAATTATATGCATTTCATTTGATTGAAGTAATGTGTACAATATTGTACATACACTGGCTTGCATAAAAATCGCGAACACCTATTTTTTACTGAATTGAGTCGATCTTTATTTTTAACTTCAATTAAGATGTCGAAATTAACAGAAATTCAAAAACTTGGTTCTTCTTTCATTTTTATGGAATATACTCGTACTTGTAATTTAATAGTAAGTAAATCAGACAAAGTGATAAATTTGGTCCACAGATCAAATAGTGAAGACAGTGGCAACATTGTCAATTTTTACATTATATACATAGCTAAAAAAATGATAAAATAGTTATTTACATAATCAGTTATGAAAAGAGTGATACGCTCGTTTTGGCAAATATTATGTTCATCAAACAATATCACATTTTAATAACGTATTATATACAAAATTTATCTAATTCCGCTAAAATCATTTCAAAATACACAAAATTCTAGGTTTTTCTATGACAGCTCCATGTCCATATTTCGAAATCAATTTACCAAAGCGTGGCTGTGAAAATAAATAAATTTCATTTTTTTTATCATTTTAATGCTTTTCTCAGTGATGCGTATTTCATTGAAAATGAGTTCTGAATATATTCTGAAACTGATATAGATCTTCCTTCTTATGTAGAGGAATTAAATGTGAGTCAATTATTTATAAATTGAGGTTAAAGAAATCATTATTGATACATTTTTGTTCCTTTTATTATCAGTTGTCAGTTGTGTAATACGCTTTATATGCTACCGTGTCATAATGACAACGTTATAGTCCTCAATTTGAGTATTCTAATGTCTTTCAGTATAGGCCAAGAACCATAATGATTCCATTAGAGAACTTAGTACCATAATGAGCTATGGTAACTAGGTAACTTGTTTACTAACAAATCGAAAACAGCATACCTGATTTTACAGACTAATTTTTTTTTTTGTTCATTACCAAATACTTCATTTTAATTTTTCATTGATTTACGCCAGCAAATAAAATTTTGTATGTAATACGGATCGTAACTAATCATATGGCACACGTCGTGTTATCAAACTCGGCTTCGCCTCGCTTCATAATCTTCACGACCAATAGCATAATAATCGACATTACGATCCTCATAACGTAAATAACTATTACGTAACTCAGTTACGTAAAGATTTTTACAAAACTCAATTCGTGTCGATTATATAAAAACTGACATTCATAACGTCATACAGTTAGGAAAAATTCAACTTTTTAAAACGGAATTAGATAAACTTAGTTACTTGATTTTTAAGGTGTACGCGATTTTTTTGCAAACCAGTGTACCTCATGCCGAAAGAAGTATACACCCTTGTACGAATAAAAGACCCCCAGTACGCTTCGGGTTTCATATTTCGTATTTCCGAGTAAACCTTTTCTTTCGACCCTCTATTCGTAAATAACTATTGTAATTTAATAGTTCTTAAAATACTTAAAAGTACATTTCTTCTTATTGACGAACGTTGAACGTAACAACTGTAATTTAATTTAGATTATCCTTGCATCTAATTTATAATTCTGCCTTGAAGTACCTACACGTAAATAAGAAGTAATGTACAGTAGTGAATTCGTAAGGGAGTTTGATTGTAGTTTATGATCGGTGTTACTGAAGTTTAGCGTTGCGTGGCGTGCGCGTGTGTGTTCCACGGAAGGAAACCCCCAGGGAAATCAGACCGAGTGAACACCAAGACTCCTATAGCTTTGAACTAAGCTGCTTTATCTTAGATTACGCTCATGGTCAATGCGGTGCGGTGTGGTGAGTTACCCTACCGGTGAAGATCTAACATCAAGTATCAAGGAATAGTTTTACTTGCTTTACATCAATTTCAATAATATATAGAAGAACAGAATGATCATAAAGCCGATGAAGTATGTAGGTACCTCTTAAGTGTTTAGTGTAAATAGTTACTCCCAAGAACTACAGTAAAATTTACGAAGAAAATTTGTAAAACTTTTAGTTCTTTTACGAAAGAATATCATGATTGATGCTATATGGTGCAACTTGCCATAAGTGTTGTATTTGTAAAAAATACTGTTTAATTAAATTGGAAATATTTATAAATACAAGAACAAGATTTAGACGTAATATTTATTTTCCGAAAACTATTTCAATAGTTACAAAACAAAACTATAATAACATTGAAAATGTTAGCCTACTCTTTTCATTCCTAAACAGGTCAAGGTGGCTACAATGCTCCCCCCTTTAAATATAAAGAAAGAGTAGGTTACTAATGTAACAAACAACAGCGATGGCAGAAGTGTCATCAAAGTTGTCAAATTCCAGGGTTAGGGTTAGTTTGTTGAATATAAGCTGGTTTTAAACGATCGATCGATACGGTTTCTAAACTATCGTTTATGAGTATTTTGAAAAATTTACTGTACCTTTTTATTACTTTGAATGGACCGACAAAAGATTATTTCAGAATCGGTCCGATTATATTGTTTTTGACGAAAACATGGGAAGTTCTAAATAAATCGGGTAGAATGTGGGTAGGTGTTGTCGTTTGGTTACGTAAAGCGAGAGGTTGTAGTTTTTGGATTGCGGATTTAAGCGTTGTTGTATATTTGTATGTTGTAAAATGTCTGTCTTGGTTTAAGGGTGTATTCTTCTGGTAGTTTGAGGTTGGTTCCGTATACCAGTTCAGCTGAACTGCAATTAATTTTTTCTTTAATTGCCGTTCGGATTCCCAACAAAACCAGTGGAAGGAAGTTGAACCATTGTGATGGGTTGGTGAAGGTTCTTAAAGAGGATTTTAATTGCCTGTGTAGTCGTTCTATGATTCCGTTTGACTGAGGGTGATAAGCTGTAGTTTGGATGTGATGTACTCCTAATAATTTTAGTAGATTTTGGAATAGAGATGAGTTGAATTGTTGACCTCTGTCAGTTGTGATTGTTGCTGGTACGCCGAATCTAGATATCCAGACGTTTACCAGAGCCTTTGCGCCCGATTCAGAGGTGCAATCTTTTAGGGGTATTGACTTCTGGCCATCTTGTGAATCGGTCGACGCAAGTTAGAATGTATAAATGCCCTTCTGACAATGGTAATTTAACAATGTCGATATGTATTAAGTAGAACCGTAATTTTGGATTGTCGGAATTTGAAATAGGGGATTTTGTATATTTGGTAACTTTTGCGCGTTGACATTGTAAACACTGTTTAGTTTTGGTGGTTATGTCTCTGTTCATGTTTTTCCATATAAATTTGGAGGAAATTAATTTGACAGTAGTTCTAATACCAGGGTGTGAGAATGAATGAAAGTGATTGAATATTATATTTTGGAATCCTTTAGGTATGTAGGTAAGGTCTATAATTTTGTGTTGAAATGTCACAGCATAATGTTAGGTTAGAATTTGGTAATGCAACGTCAATAAATATTAAATTTGTGTTTTTGTTTTCTTTTAACAAAATAATGTAATTTTTACAAACATTATAGTTGCAACGGTTATTCAGTGTTTATAGATAAAAAAAATAAGATACAATTTTTGTCATTTCTGGGTGCAGCAATCTAATTAAAGATGTTTTGAGTAATAACGATTGAATCTGTCAAAGAATGACAAATTCCTACTTTTTCTCAATTCCCATGATGCAAATGAAGACAAATGAACTTGTCCATCAGCTATGGTTGGATGGCGCCTGCAAGCTTTCTCATCTTGTTACTTATTCCGCAATTTCCCTCTGTACTCGAGGGATGTGTATACTACATGTGTTACAAGAGGGTTGAACCACCCTCGATAGTAAATCTGTGTCCGCGGACGCTAATCAAATCTGGATTACTAAGGGTTGGGGGTGCAAAAGTCGACAGGGTGGGTAATGAATTTGAATTAGTTTGTGCACAAATTAGAAGTCTCTTCCGTATACTTTGATATATTTCATTCAAAATATTTTAACAGTTTACCAATGTTGGAAAAGTTTCTAGTATGACATTTAGATGTGTTTTATCCTATTTTAAA
This sequence comes from Harpalus rubripes, assembly GCA_963082715.1. Taxonomy (NCBI): domain Eukaryota; kingdom Metazoa; phylum Arthropoda; class Insecta; order Coleoptera; family Carabidae; genus Harpalus; species Harpalus rubripes. The sequence goes on from OY720454.1 coordinate 32,331,226, forward strand.
AACAGTGTGGTTTTTTTTGTTCCTAGATATCGCACAATATTAATTACTGAAAAAAATACTTCATAATTTATGGTTTATGTTTTCATGAACTCCACCTTGTTGAATATTGATTATTTAGTAGTAATTACAATAATTTATCCCTTCTCAGTCTCATATTTCAAGCGCCAGAGTCTCAGTTCTTTTAGCACTAATGTCAACCTATCACGAGATTCGAATCGACTCAGCTCATAAACCATCTCGCGTAATAGTTTTATTCCGTTCTCATTTGATATTGAAAGATAAATGTGCAGTTTGAAACAGGGTTAAACACGCTTGTATTTTCATATTAGGGATGAAATTGGGTAGGGCGAAACGTGGTGTAGAGTTTCGTTAATTTCGTTTGGGGGTGGAACATCAAGGGATGTTGTTCTGGTATTGTTTGGTGTATTAGAAGTAATTTGTTTTGAAGGGAGTAAATATGTAACTTGACACTTTTTCATTATGAATGCAATCTGGAATATGATGATGTTGAACAGGACAATAACATATTTGTAATATTCACAAAAGGAAACATATTGTGCACTATTTCTAGGATACCTTATTTACTTCTAGATTAACAATACATACATACTAGCCCTTCATCAGTTAGTTACTCGTTTTAGTTTCATTTTATTTACCTATTAATATATGATAAAAATAAATTACAGATATTTTGCCGTTCTAGTGTATGATATCGAACTCTATAATTATTGTAGAAGGCTACGACGAATAGTATTTTTTTTTTTGTCTGCGGGTACATGGTAAATTAATTGAACTGTCTTATTACATAGATACCCTGGATCTTCTCAATAACTGTTTTCTTTCCATATGAATTGTCTCCTAGAACTTTGGTTCTTTAATTTAAACTTTCTTTTCACCTGCACCATGGATTTCGGTTCGGTTAATCTTAAAAGACACGCGATGTTTTCTTTAATAGTTGTCATTGACCCAGAAATAGGTAATAAACCGAAATGATACATTTATATTTATTTGAATTCTTGTAAGTCTATACAGGGTGTAAATGAAATAAGTACATTAAATTTAGGCAGTAATATAACTCGTCGAGAGCAACAATATTTTGTAATACCTTTTTCTCGAAATTGAATATTTTTTAGCATTTTTACAACCCCGTAAATTGACGAGTCGTTCCAAATATTTTTGTAACAATTGAATGCAGTAGCAATAGCTATGAAAAATTTTGTTTCAGCAATTGACAGTCCTGTCAGTTGTTGCAATTAAATTTTAACATTAGTAATAAATTTGTTTATAAGGTAAAATTCTGTCAAAATGCCTACACGTTTACAAATAGCGAATACAAACTTTGTAATTACCTATGATGAAGTTCTGGAGGAACGCTTTTCAAGGCCAACGAATTTACACGAAAATCATCCACTTCTTAACATTCACACATTTGTAAATATTGTACAACATACAATATCTGCGAAATTATCACAGAATGAGGTATCTTGGCAATTTGCAATATTTTAAAAGAGCAATAGTTACATCTACATCATGTGCTAAAAATTCAATGTTTCCAGTACTTCAATTTCGCGAATGGGTTGTATTGTTCACATGCTGTAACAAAAATTTCATTAGGCTGAAATCGGGAATAATAAATTGACGAGTCATTGTTCTCAAATAATCCCTCCTCGTTTAAATGGACAAGAGTACGTACTTATATTTTTTGAATAACGTATTTAAACTATTATGATTTGTTGTGTTGATACACGAAAACTCATCTCATAACCACATAACTATGCTCCTCCTTCATACATTTTTAGAAGCCCGTTTTATTACATAATTTTATAATGAAATCCAAAATTTAAATTTCTTTGTTTTAAAAATTGTACTATTAAGAATTTATTAATAAAAAATATGTTATCTGATGATCGTTTATTAATTACTGTGTCTGCAAGAATGCAACCACCAGCCGACAATTTTTATGCTGTGTGTATTGAACTTGAATTCAGACAGCAGAGGGCAGCAGCCTTGTTTTCCAAAAGAATCACTCGTCTCCAGAATAACTAAAAATTTAAATTCAAAGGGAATAAGTGTAATTTTTATAGAAAACATAAATAATATATATACAGGGTGTTATATTTTAATGGACCCAGCAAATATCTCGCTTATTTATTAAGTTGAAAATTTCTTTCATATAACAAGATTTATACAGCAACATGTAACTAAAACAATTATAACTATTATTATTAAAAGAAATAATATTTTTTTGTCATTATAATACAGAAAATAAGAATAAGGAACACTTAATAACAACAAAATGATTTTACAACAAATATTCAACCTGACTCCCAGCCTCTTCAATACATTTTTCACAACGTTTTGAAACATGGCTCACTATTCTCTTCCCAATTAGGTGTATAAAAAAGTGCCCGTCATTTTACTTTTTAATAATGTACCATATGGATTATTTTACATGATTGTAAAGCAAATTTGATGTACTTTCCAAATTTGTAAAAAAATATAGTATGTACTATTTGAAATTTCAAAATAGATATTAATTACTAATAAACCGGCTGTGGTATCAGGAATGTACATCCGTCATCAAGTAGCTTACATGTTGCTGTATAAATCATGTTATATGAAAAAGAATACCAACTTAATAAATAAGCGAGATATTTGCTGGGTCCATTATAATATAACACCCGTATATACAGAAAATTTATTTCAAAATGCAACATATGTTTCATCACTTCCATATGGTTAAACAAAGAATGACAGCAATGTAATATTAATTTGTTTTAAAATGCAACATTTTAAATGGTACCTACTGCAGCATAGGAGATACCTCCAAAAATTCTTTCTACGACTGACTAGGATATTGCCACAATATGAATGGGGGTATTTTTGAACATTTTTTACTTTAAAATTATGAATTTTTGTGTAAGCCAAAGTTTGTTAAGATGTGCTACAAAAAGTTTTGATTTTTTGTTAGACGTGCGAGGCTAATTTATTAGAATTTAGTATTGATAGTACATAGCTACAAATTTTGTATGTTGCATTTTAAAATGGGCAAATATTACATTGCTTTCACTTTTTGATAATAGTGTGTAACCATGGAAGTGATTGATCATATGTTGCATGTTAAATAAATTCCCTGTACAACGATTGCCTTAAACAAAATATATTTCTTCTTGAACATTTTTAAATATATTTACTAATTTCTGTATTCTTTGTTTCAGGTAAGTGATCATCATCTTTTATAAGTACCTTACAACAGTTTCGTAAGTTAAATTATAAATATTTTTCATATGCAATTGAAGCATTTATTACAAAGGGATCTAAATTCCATTTTTTATGTTTTGAAATTAAATACAAAAATAATTTTGTATACGAAACAATAACGATAGCTGCAACTGTACAAATCTGTCATCATAGAATTATTTCCACCTTTGGGATTTATGGTATTCAGGTTCAAAGTACCAGTGTCCCGGACAATACAGTGGGCCCAGAAAAATGACAAAAATGATATTAAAACGAAAATAATATTCTTAATTGATTAAAAGTATTCTCATTTTATAAATCGGACTGAAGTCACATTATTTAAAAATGTTGATTTTGTTTTCATTATTACTGCTATTATTATCCTTTTTCATGAAAAAATGTAATTTTTTACCGCTCAGATTCTATAGTTATTTTAGACTCCAAAATATTTCTTAAATCCGGGTTTTTATTATAGAGAAGGCTTTGATGACAATTGTTCCTTTCTGGAATATTATGCTTGGCTTATAGAACGTTTTAATGTAAAAATATTATCAAATATGTTGGCATTTAGACCCGTTGAATTTAAATGCTTCATTTGTAGTTCTACTTCAAAAATAAGATTATTCTGCTACATTATATAATTATAGTAAAAATAAGATATAAGAAATTACTATACCTATTTTATAAAACATTCAGAATATAATATAGAGATTTCGGTTAATAATTGAGTTTTTTATGGATTATAATATCCGTGTTTTTCCCGTTTGCGGTGAAAGTAGTTTTATAATTTTGAGGTTGTTGATAAAATGTCACATTAATATTTTACGAATAAATTTTTATAAATAAAGTCATTAAAGTGTAAATTCTCCTCTTAAGGTGTTGTTATAATAGGATGCATATAATTATATAGTTTTGATTACAAATGTAAATATTCATACCACACAAAAATATAAAAATAAAAATTGTAATGAATTATGAATATAATTAATTCTAGCGTAATTTATAAAGTAAATTGCTGTTTTCCGTTTAAACTCCGGACAGGACAGAAAAAAGCATAATTCGAAATTAAAACTAAAACATAAACGAATGTAGCGACGCGAAGTGAAAGTAAATCATTCGTGGAAGACCAACACGCAAGTTGGAAGCGAATTCGTTTATTTTTCTTTTTATATTTTCTATTATAACATTTAGTCTCTGTTCTTTCGTCCCGTAACAACTTATCCCAAACTAAAATAAAACTAAATGTAATTATTTTAAGAAAATATAAGGAAAAAAAATTGTGTCGAATTTTAATGGCACAAAAGTAACGTTTGTGGTGCACTTTCCACGCCAGCAATGTGTGCCAGTAAAGTGACGTGGTACGAATATAGCATCATTGCCGATATCTGTGTAATTATGCTGTGATGATTAGGGATTCACCAAGCCAAGCTACTTGGCTTGAAATAAAAAAGCTTGGCTTGGCTTGAAACTTCAAGCTTTTTTTAATGTTAGGCTTGGCTTGGCTTGGGCTTGATGGAGACAAAGCTTGGCTTGGCTTGAAAACTTCAAGCTTTAAATATTTTAGGCTTGGCTTGATTTTCAAGCTTTATCAAGCTTTTTCAAGCTTTTTCAAGCTATTTCAAGCTATTTCAAGCTTTCAAGCTTTATTAATGCTCATACGCACAGTAGGTATATGGGTCTTGAAAACCCTTAGTAGCTGTTCGGTATCAACATTTTAATATAAATATTCGATGTGAATTAATTTAAATATATCGAAATATCGATAAATCTGATATATATCGATGTATTGGAATATTGATGTATCAATATATTGATATGTTATGTCGATGTTTCATTGTATCGTAACGATGTATAAATCACGTTTTGTATCTTCTTATGCGCAAAGATAAACAAAACGATGAAATAAAACTTATGCAAATTACACCAAGTGTTTTTTTCTTTGTAATTATTAAAATATAAAAATATTGAAATGTATATTTCAATCATTTATTTTATTTTTGAGAGTATACAATAAACATAAATTTATTATAATGAAAAAAGGGAACCCAAGTGTGACGTGGAAGATCAAGGAAAGAGAAGATTTTTTTTGTTTTTTTTAAAAAATCTTCCCTTTCCTTAAATTTATTATCTTTTATTAAATATTTACCCTTCAATTTTTATGTTTCTTTTATTATTTTCGTTGACTGCATTCATTCAAGTAGGCATATGCATTAGTTAGACTTTATTGTATTTTAATAATTAAAATGAATAGGATTTAAGTTCATAATGTTATTTTTACTCGAAATGACCTTCCAACAAACTGTTAGAGTTTCTCATACTATATAGTTCATATTCACCCTGCATAAATAAACAACTCAAGTCTCCAAACACGCAAGAACAGTGTTCAAATAAATACATAAATATTTTGGAATATACAATGGGATGAAAATGACCTGAGACTGATCTTTTATTCTTTTATACCTACTTCAAATACATCTGGAAATCATAAAACCCTACAGACGGAAATTTCCCCGAAATTTTGTTTGTTCGTGACATAAATACCTACTCGCCTCTTATGAAATTTCTACTGATTTTTGAGTACAGAATCATGTAAGTTAAATACATAAATATAATTAATGTAATTATGTCCAAATTCAAATAGCACAAAAGTAAATACCCTCAACGATAAAAGAAAATTAAAAACCCCCAGAACTAGGTAATAAGCCGTGATTATCAAGATAATATTTAAAAGAGAATGCTCTCTTTGTCGGTACATTGATATTGTCTATTATACCTGTCACAGACAAGAGCGGTTTATTATGGATACATTAGGGGTAGAGCTAAAAATAGCATTGAAAATATTTGAATATAAATATACATATCCACAAACAGAAATTGTCTCGTCTCTATGATTCGGAAATACCAGAATAACAAAACATTGTATATAATGCAACTTTAAAATGCAATAATTATTATTGCAATTACCCAATCAAACAACAAGACCAAACTACACCTATCTCCCCACCACTCTATAGTTAAAACAGATAGAGTGTAGGTTTATGTGAAATGTAATCAGATAAATTTAATAATTTTTCTTGTTTGATAATCAAATCTAATTTCTTGAAGCTTTGAGCTTATAATTAAATAAAATAAATAAATATATCATCACGGATTATTACCCATTGCTGGGTGTGCCAATCTGCTTTATCGGTAATAATGAAATATTTGCACCGTGCGGGCGCTTACCAGGCGTCACCTCACGGTCACTCATTGCTGGCGTGGAGAGTGAACCGCAGGGGTTAATTTTGTGCCATTTAAAATTAGAAATATTTGGCATCGGTCGGGATCGAACCTGGTTATCCAGATTCGCGACCTGACACTCAGGCACGTGGCCACGAGACCTCATAACTTATAATTAATTCCAGTTACTTAAAAATTTAAGTATTTAATTAATTAATTTTTATACAAAATACGTTTAACTTGACAATAAGTATTTAAAAAAATTAAATAGTTCTATATGTAATGATTGACATTTGCATTTTATATTAATGTAGGTAAAGGATAAAACAATATAATTATATTATCATTTATCATTATGTATTTAAAACTTTTTCAACATTTTATTTATTTTGTATACTTGATTGTATGCGCGAACTACAATGTGCGATTTCTTGGTTCAGATGGAGAAAATAAGTGGTCTTTGCATAATAAGAATGATAAAGGGTATAGTTTCGTATTTACAAATTTTTGAAGCTTACTAGCCTGACAGGTAATGAAGGCTGGTCCTACTGGGAACTCCAATTCTTAGAAGTTTGCAAAAATGTGCCGAAGCAATTAGAAAGTACGTTACCACCATAAAATTACAGTTTTGTCGGCCTCGAAAACATTTCTTAAGAAAAGCTTGAAAAAGCTTGTTTTCAACCAAGCTACTTGACAGTCGAAGGCTTGGTTTGGCTTGAAAATTCAAGCTTTTTTAAATGTTAGGCTTGGTTTGGCTTGGGCTTGGTGGAACAGAAGCTTGGCTTGGCTTGAAAAGTCAAGCTTTTTTGAACGACAGGCTTGGCTTGATTTTTCAAGCTTTTTCAAACCAAGCCAAGCCAAGCTTTCAAGCTTCAAGCCAAGCCCGTGAATCTCTAGTGATGATATAATTATTTATGAAAATAAATTTAGATATTATTACGTACATACATTTACTCCAAAATGACTTCTTTCAACTAGGTATGTGAGAATAACAAAAATAAAGTTTTCATAGTTTCAGAAAAATTTGAGAAAATTGATATAAGTATAATTCAAATAATTTATTTTATGGAAGGCGGGCCTCTGTTTTTAATCACTTGGGTATAGCCACAAAATCGAGATATTTTCCCCAAATCTTCAAAACTTTCGAAATACCAATTTTCATAAAATTTGTCCCGCTAGTTATGTTTGCACAGTCAAGAAACTGAAATTTAGTTTTTTCGATTTTTGGCCATTTTCTATTATTTTTTCCTAGAAATTGTATCTATTGTTTAAAAATAACTCAAAAATAGATAGTTTTATAAACTTGTGTGTATCAGAATTTTTTTTACGGTATAATGGCCTCCACCATTATAAATCCGGCCCTGCTTACATAGCGTAACGTACTCATATAACTATTATTAAGTATGTACTCGTATATGTGTTTAATTTAAAATACTTTTGAATCTATTTACCGCAGATATATCGTACTTAGGTTCTATTTTTTCCTTTAATAAATATTTTTTGTTTCAATTTTCATAAACTATAAAATGTCAAATAATTATGGCCCTTCTAATTATCGCATTAACTATAAAATTATACGGGTACATTATACCGTTTATCTTATATCCATATTAAATCATAATAATTGTTGAATTATAAATTAGCTCTAAAAGTTTACTCTAAAATATTACTTGAAGCTCATATGAAGGTACCAATATAATTCTCTTAAATCAATATCTATGTAATAAACATAAGGTGCACTTACTGCAATGAAAAATGCACAAGTTTGGAAAATTACACGTGAAATATGGTTGGCGTAAGCGGCAAGTCTCTAGAGGAATGTAAATTGAAACAAACGATTTTTTTTCTTACTTTTACGGTATTACTCAGGGGAGAAGAATAGCGTAACTACGTTAGGGGGTGAAAAATTACTGCAGAAGTGGTGTAACTATAGAATAAGTGCTTAAAACCTTTAAAGTGCTCCTACAAAGTTAATGACACTTAAGCAGAAGTTATATTGTAAATTACCCACTTTAATGATACAAAATTGGTTCATTATGTTAATCATTTTACTATACAATCACGATTTGATGTAATATTTTTCAATCTCAACTTATTTTGACTAAAAACTAAAAATGAATAGATGCAAGAAAATATACTTGCATATAATTTAAAGGCAATTCCCCTGTTTTAACAAATATTGCGCTTTCGCTGTTTTATAATTTTTTACAATGAAATGTAACCGAATTGTAATCGTATTGTATCACTAACATAAATGAAATAACCGTTGTCGTATCATCATCTAAGTTCTACCTTTCTCTGCGACTTAAGAAGTATGTGTGCTTTATCCACAGCGGAGGGTCGTATAGAAGTAGAATATTTATTTCTAAACCTATTTTATATATAATATGAATTTGGCTATAACACATTTGTTTCTGACGACCGACGCCAAAATTATATCGAATTTTCAATGGCACAAAAAATAACCCCTGTTGTGCACTCTCCACGACAACAATGAGTGTCCGTGTGTTGACGCCTAGTAAACGCGCTCACTTTACGAATATGTCTTAATCATTACCGATATCAGTATACAAAGCAGATTGGCACACTCAGTAATGGGTAATAAAGCGCGGTGATATATTTATTTATTATATAGAACCATAAATAAATAAGAATTTTAGCCAGGAATGAAAATAACGCATTTTTAAGAATTAGTGAGTTAATAGATATTTAACTACCAAGTATGTTAATGAAGGCGATTAATGATCGAGACATTTAAATCGTGAGCGTAGCAAACGCGTTGATTGTTGACAGCCAATTAACACACGTGCTGGTAAAAATCTAATTTTATTCAATGACAAAATTTTTAGGTTAGTAACGGTTGGCCGAACGGAGTTGGGGTACACATAATCATATGGTACCACTTCGACACTATATACTAAAAATTGTTCTCAGTTTGACACGGGTATGTACCTGTGATATCTGAAAATGAGTTGTTCATACAATATTTATACGAACATTTCAAATTGCGCGCGCCATGTGCTCCGAATTGGCGCCAAACATTGCAAAACCAGCTCCGTGTATCTAAACCAAGCATACACTTACAATACAATTCATAGTACGATACAGTTATTTAAGAAAAGTGTATTTATGTTCTGTGTTGTGGTCGTGATAATCCGTATTCAAATTAATATTGTCCAGAACGTTTTGGTTTGTGGGTGTTTCGGTACTTAACCTTCTTTTTGTCTTTTAATAAACATAATAATGTCGGTGTTTTCTTTTAGATTTCAGGTTGCTTTAAGAATAAAATATTTTGGCCAGAAACTTGCTATTAGGACTTTACTTGCAATTTCGGGGAAATATGCCAATACAACTGATTCCGAATAGCGCGTTATCTACTTCTGCATAAGTTTTTTCGTAAAGACTTCTGCTTTTTTCTGGAAGCAAACTTAGAGATGCAATACTTGCACTGTCTACCACTTCTGGCGAGGTCAATGTATGTAATATTATCGATGTGCATAATTTCTGAAAACTTACAAACGTATAAGATTTTAGGTTAGTCAAATTTTACGTCAGAAAATCAATAAGCTTTCACATAAATTGTTTTCAGTGAGTGCGTTCAGTTTACGTTACACAATATAGCACAAGTGGTTTTTTATGTTATTTGAAGAATATTATTGTTTTAAATTTATTTTAAACATATGTTATGTGAATATACCTACCTAGCAAGTGTCAAAATCATGTCTTTTAAATCTGTCTAGCATTTTGCTACAACTTAGGGTTAGCAATACATGCTATGTTCCATATGGTGAACGCACCCAATAAATCGTTTATTAATAAAAAATCGCATAAATAAATAGGGGTTATTAATAAATGATTTCTTATACATTAATATAACTTATTAATTAACGGTGAAGGGAAAAATCTATAAGTATTTCAGAACAAAAACTTTTTTTTCGGCCCCGTATATTCGTTTTACTCCTGTTTCTAGACAGGCCATATCTTCTTTATAAGCCTATTTTATCAATTCAACTTTAATCCACAACTAAACGTAGGCTATTCAGAAAACCGCTTGTGATTCTGGCGTCTTCATTTTGAATCTAACCAACGTGAAAATTATTTCCAACTTTCAAATAATACTTCTGTGGTACTGTCTTAAGCGTTCGTGAAGTGACACCTAGTAGAGTAGGTACGTACTAGTAAGCATCCTGAAAGGTGCCGAAATTTGTATATAAAAGCAGATTGGCGTGGCACACCCATTAATGAGAAAAAGTCGTTATTATATATTTATTTAATACATACAGAAATACAAATTTACTGAACGAATAAACTTACTTCCTTTGTACAAACTCTTCTTGGGATAAATTAACTGGGTACGAAGTCCTCTTGAGTCAAATTTAGTGGCTACGAAGTGTTTCTCTTCTATTTCCAAGCGATAAAATTAAAATCAGCCGTCGCAGACGAAACAATTTCGCCGGGTAGCACGGAAAAAATAAAATTTCCCCACTGTGTGCAGCGCTCACAACGGAAACGTCAAAAATTATAAAACAAACGCTATCTCAGCGAAGACAGCTGCACGAACGTAGTGCACAGCACACTACAGTTCAAAGTAGTTGGTGACGGCGGGAGAATGCTGCTATTAACCAGGGAATTCCTCGCTTTCTGATTTATTTCGCGGTAAATTTACTTACGTTTATTTATTACGCACCTTCAAAGAGGAAACTCAATTTATGACGACTTCATCTTTAGCGCGGATGAGATAAAATTAGGGAGGGGCAATTAATACTGCTTCCAGTAATTACTAAATTACCCAACAATATAACAAAGATATACTACACTTTGTTACTAAAATACTTGGGTGTACACAAAAACATTTTTTATATATATATTTTTTTTTTGAAAAATATTTGTAATTTTCATATTTTAAGTTGTTTTTCATTTTATTCCAGCGTAATACGTTTTCAAAAATTACTGTAAGTTTAGAATTTAGGTTTAGATTTAAGTTATACCTGATTCATTTGTAAGTTCCGCAATAGGCAGAAAAATGAAAATTATATTGGGTTAGGTTTAAAAACAGTATTATAAAGGCATTTTCTTTCTATCAAATTTAACGCTTTAAGTGCCATGTGGTGTCAACGTGGTCTCACACTTTTTTGACCGTTCTGGCCGCGTGAGACCTATGTGGACTCATAATGTCAAATTATATGTTCAGCTACGTGGTGCCGCTCTGGTCTTGAATATAGCATTGAAACTTATGTTAGAGGGTAGAGTGCGGCCTGACGTGTCAGAAACAGTTTTTGACCTACTGATTTTGTGAGACCAATGTGACTTCATGCGGCCATAAATTCAGGGTTATACACAGACAGTAATTTTGGAAGTATATTTGTTCATATTTTGTGAAAAATTTATTTAACATATAAAATACATTCGGTCAAATATTACTTTTGGAGTTACAAACATGTTCAGATATGTAATCGTGAGGTGGCCGTATTGGACAATTTTAAATGCTGGAGGCCGAGCGAGACCAATATATGTCACCACAAATTAATTTTTCTGTAGTTCACGAAAAATAATTAATTTCATAATCTGATACCCTTAATGAATTCTTGTAGTATTAGCTACCATTGACAGTGAAAAAATACTGGTGACCCCTGGGACCCATTTTTTTATGGTGCCACCTAAATTGTTATCTATGTGCTATTACATTTCTGAAAAGAATATGATATAAACAAAAAATCTGATGTGGCCAACACATAACCTCTCGCCAGATATTTTACCTGGTTGTACGCCTAAAACGAAAAATATGTTTAAATACAAATACATATATTCATGTCTGACTACAAAATAATTATTTTAATATAAATTATGTACAATACATACATTTTCTTTATATTCAATATCCTGAAATTCTCTTTTTCTGCTTTCCTTTTCTTTTTCTTTATATTCGTCATTTTTTCGCAAATTTCTTTTATATTCTTTTTTACGTATATTCTTTTGCGTTGTTGAATTTTTTTATTTTCATAATCTTCATAATAATGTACAAATATTTTTGACAGCGGCATACAAATATTTTTGACAGTGACACTTATGTGTCAATTACAAATATTTGAATTTCTTGCCTTGTAGTAGTTTGATCTGAGATTTTTTACATCAAATTATTTTATATGCCTTTCTTTATCTCTAAATCTATAGAAGATATAATAATGAATTTATATTTATCGAATAAAGAATTTAACGTTCTTTAATATAAGTATTTACATAAATTTTCGATAAATAATATTTACATAATTTTTTTCTTGTAACTACTACTTCCGGTTGTCCAATTGTTACCAAAACTGACTGGACTCTTCCGATTATTTTTTGATTGAGGAATCCGTAGTTAAAAATGTCTTAAGTCTTATAGTATTTGAGATAAAGTGAATCCAACATCCACACACACACACACACACACACACACATCCACACACACATACGGACATCATCGTAAAAATGTTATAATCGGATTCTAGGGACCTTAAAACGTGCTTATTCATTAATCTGGATATGCGATTTTTAGCATGAATACAATACCTCTCTTAGCGAGAGGTAAAAAAATATCTAACTTTTATTTGAAACATATTTCTTGATTACCAATAAGGTAGTTTAAAGCCTGTAGTACACGAGTTAATATATCATTTCAATTATTATCTTTCAATGTGAAAAATATTATATGTAACTACTATACACTTTCCATCCAGCGCACATCGTCATAATATTTAACGTTTAACCCCGTCAATCCCGGTAATGCCTAGTTGGTACAGAGATATTGCCGGCAAACATTGGACCGCTACACTAGCGATCCGCCGGAAGCCAATTATTCCTCTTAGATCCTTGTTAGCTACTTTCGATGCTTAATATAACATCCCGAACTTTTCAGGGACGGTAAGAACTACATTAACCGTGGTTGTAACTGCGATGAAGGAGGGGGTGGAATTTAATGTTGCACAAAAAGTAGTTCTGTTGGACTATTCTACTGTTTGCCGGCAATCCCTGTACCAACTACGCATTATCGGGATTATCAGTGTTTGCCACCAGCATATATGCTACAGGCTTAGTTATTTGAAACTTAATATTTGGAACGAAATCTGTTATTTAGTAGCTGTAGCCTATGAGAAATCTTGTCATGAACATATCTGAATGACTTCTCAAAAGCTCACCATATGTCCTATTTAACCGCAGTCGTATCTCTTTTGTATAAATTTTATTTAGATAATTTGAGTCAAGCTACGGTCAACATGGTTAGTGCTTAGATGAGTGACCATATATTAGTCATCTGCCCAAAACTATAAATGATTTGTGAACGTATAACTTCCAAAAATAAATTACAGGGAAATAAACTATAATTTACAATTTGATTACAAACAAAAATCTATTAAACGCTAACAACTTCCTTCTGAATTTACTGCATCCTGTTTCTGGCAAACATTTTGACAACCTCTTATATTATCCTCTTAACAAGTTCCCTGGGGACTCGGGGTCTGGAAAAGCACAAACAGAAGCTCTCAGCGTCGTTAAGAGGCAGTTGTGAACAGCACTTAACTTCACAACACCTCGCACCTGTGCCTAACTTATCCACATAAAGTTGGATGATGTTCATTTAAGATTTTTTTCATGTTTAACATAAAACGACGATGTGAAATATTACACAGAAAAGAGATTAATTTCAGTGGGAAAGTTTTGCATATTTTTGTGGCTTTTAATGTTATCATTCATTAGGAAATGGATAGCAATGGATTTGTTGAGAAATATTTGCATTTTTGAATATAAATATTTTTGATGACAAAAATATTTTAGGAATTGACAAGAAATTATGTATGCGCAAATATATGTTGAATATAACTGCCTATAAATTTATAATTAATTTTGTTATTGAAATAATTTATCGAGATTTGCTATAACACTCTCCAACGTTTTTATTTATTTATGGCGGGTTTAAATTTTTTAATTAAACCAAATATTTAGTTGGTGGAAATCGAAATCCATTACATAAGCCTTTAACATGGGAAAACAGTTTTTCCTTTCGCGTTGCTTCCCAAATTAAATTAAAAAATAATTCAAATAAAAATGGTAGAGCGCAAAATTTCGCATGTGAATAATAAACAAAATTCAATTTGTATGTTTCATAAATGCAGAAATTACATATGGAATTAAAAGAATATAAAGGAACAAAATAATCAACAATTATGAAATGAATTCTTTATACTATTTTTTTTCTGTTTTGCGCCTTTAATGCGCATTTTTAAATAAAAAATCGTAGTGTCAAAATTTAGAGATTTTTGTGTCAATTGGAGATACTTCATATTCTATTTATTTCTTACTTTACTACTATATTTATTCTCCTCTTCTTATTACTACTTTTAAATTCATAATTATATAAAAATAGTATTCTTAACAATCGTTTGTGTTCATTTTACTTAGGGAGATTTGATATTTGATATTTTTTGACATTGATAACCACCAACCTTAAAAAAATAAATTGAACTAGTCTATTACAGCATTCGAATGAGCTATTAACGAATTATTTTGGGTGCTGTAACAGCTTTGTTCCAAGCGCAAAATAGAAAAAAGATATTTTAACTGTCAAAAAAAGAAATAAATACGTAAATGGGGACGAACATATATGTTTTCGACTGACAAATACGGAATCGTAGAATTAATTATGAACTTATTTATTCATTAACCCACATTAAATGATATTACTGGATCACTGCATTAAGAAATTGTCATATTACACCCCCAAAACATTATTACTTAATCCTTTTATCTTAAATCTTCACCCTCCGTCTTAATTTCATCTTCTTACCCTCTGTAACCAGGTGTACAGTACACACTACCCTCTTACATTACACGCATCGTCTTTTCCTTTTATCTTTCCACCATTAGTGTGTACCTAAGGGTGCTTTGCTATCAAGTCAAGTGTTTTCTTGTGGCCAGTGTCTATCTTGCAGCTTGCAGAGTAGTATAGTATTCGAATCGTGACACACATGAAACAGATCTCAAAGTGAAATACGAACACACTGAGAGGAGAATCGTGTTAGAGATAAGAAAGTGCGGCTCGTAAGTGGTTGTGGTTGTTTCATTCACCGCCGAAAGTAAAAAATGGAAAAGAATACCTACTTGAATAGTGTCCCTTTGGCGGAAAACTTAATACGGAGATGTAAGATGTTCATAATAAGTTTTTTTAATGTAAACACTTTTTAAATATTTGCTTCTTTGAACATAATTTTGAGTAACACTATTCTTATTTGAATATTTTCTGATTATCTCGTACAGGGGTCCCATTAGTAGACAATTTTAAAGATGTTTCATTGCCACAATCATTGTTTTACCCTATAAAATTAAGAATTGTTGCATTTTTGCCATTTGAATCAAATGAACATCAATAAATTATACATCTTTGGGAAGCTAAAACGGTTCTCTTTTCAATGGTGTAACTTTACAATACGGCGTTTATATAAAAATCATAACTTTGACCTCAGAATTCAAAATCTAACCGATAAAAAAATTGTGCATCGTCGTTCGAAAGAAAATAAAAAAGTGTAAAGAAGTGCAAACCAAACTAAATTATTTATAATAATAAAAAGCAGCAAAATTTGAATCTTTGCATTTATCTAGTGAACTATAATTTTTTCGGGAAACTTATGGGGTAACTTTGCACTAGTTTAACCGACTTCGTATCTCTTATAGTTTCCAAGATTCCAATGGCGAGCCTCGAAAAACGGACAACCTGTATACAGTCTGTCCCATTTAGAGTTGCACCCATTGGAATCTCGAGAACTATAAGACATATAATGTCGGTTAAATGGAACTTTTTGTGCACCTAGGGGACCATGTCAGATGTGCTTTTGTTTTTCCAAAAATTCTCATATATATATAGGGCACTAGATAATGACGAAAAACTAAATTATGTTGGTTTTTTACCTTCCGTCACCTTTAGGTAAGGAAGGTATTGTCTTTGGTCAAAAAATTCGGTGGTGAGTTTTTGATGAATAAGCACGTTTTAGGGTCCCTAGAATACGATTTTACTATTTTTACGATGATGTCTGTATGTGTGTGTGTGTGTATGTATGTGTGTGTGTGTGTGTGTGTGTGTGTGTGTGTGTGTGTGTGTGTGTGTGTGTGTGTGTGTGTGTGTGTGACAAAATTTTCTAATGCGATAACTCTAATACTACAATTCCAAAAATTATAATTCTTTCGTATTTCTCTTCGTTACATCCATGTGAAGAGCTGATTAGATTTTGGTAATAATTGGTCAACCGGAAGTACCCTCATTTGAAGATTTTAACAGTTTTTCTTGAAAAAACGATGTTAAATATCATTTTTTCACATTTAATGTTATTATAAATATTAAAGAATTATTTATTCTCTATACGATTTTAATGCATTTTATACTTCATATTAAATGGACATAGAGTTAAAAAATTATAAAGAAATTAAATATCATATATATTAGTCAGCTTTGCTATAACTCTGGAAACAGCTGCTACATTAAGAAAATTCTGATTGAAAGGTGTCAGTGTCAAGTGCAGTTGACAGTATGTTTATGTTATAATTTTACTGGAAATATAGGATCTTTTGTTAGAAACTTTCCGTATGGAATTAGTATAAAATACATACAACTGCCTTAAGGTAATGTACAAGAAATATAATCTTTTGCAAGGAACTTTCTGTATGACATTTATACAAAATACATAGAACTGACGGAAGGTAATGTGCTGGCCACATCAGATATTTTCTTTTTCAATTGACTTCTAAACTATTATTTTTTTATATTCGTAAATTTTAGAGATATTACAAAAAGTTATATTTTTTAAATGGAACCCATATTTGGTTTTAGTCTCGAAAAAAGTACTTATTTTTTCTCTATTCAATGATGTAAGGGTTATTGTGTTTCGTATTTGTTTTACTGCCCAAAATTTAATTTTTTATATTTCCTGAATTTTGTAATTACTTCACAAAAAAAATAATTATTTTTATTAATTGTATTCTATTTGATTGATATAATTCATTTTATGATTTTCTTGCTCAATATTTTTGTTTTAAACTAGTAATTTACAATTTACACTATAACATGATAAGGGCGACCTGAAAAAGAATATTTTTGGTTTTAATTTGATTGATATTTAGGCAAAATTTTCTAATGAATTTAATTAATTAAATAAAACGAATAATTCTTCCCAGTATTTCCAAAATAACAATAAATTTATTTTAAATAAGGAAAAAAAAAATTCGTAGTAAAACAAATACAAAACATAACATTTATATCATTGAAAAGACACAGTACGGGCGTTTACCAGGCGTCACCTTACGGGCAATCAATGCTAACGTGGAGAGTGCACCGCAGGAGTCAATTTTGTGCCATTTAAAATTCAAAATATTTGGCGTCGGTCGGGATCGAACCCGATTCCCCAGATTTGCGACCAGACACTTTGGCATGCGGTCACGAGACCCCATGTGTCATCTTCAATACCGAAATCTGTGTACAAAGCAGATTGGCACACCCAGCAATGGGTAGTATGCGGTGATGATATATTTTTTTATTTTTTTTTATTAATTGAATTAAAGTAAAATTTATTTTAAAAAGAAAAAATCAACAAAGTTCAGTTTTTCATTATTATCTAGTGGCCTATGAGAATTTTTTGAAAAACAAAAGCACATCTGAGATGGCTCCCTATAGGTACACAAAAAGTTCTATTTAATCGACCTTGTATCTCTTATAATTCTCGAGATCCTAATGGTGGCAGCTCTAAATGGGACATACTGTATAAATATATAACTTGGCAGCTGCTTAAATTCAAACATTTAAATTCCAAATCAAATATTTTTTTACACAAAACAATAACAATAGCTGCAACTTCTTTTATTAATATATTTATTCATATTGTTTAAATACTTACTCTTACTACTTATGAATCAAAATATTTTAATACTAAAACTTATTTACTTACACGACTCTTCGTTCATAAAATTAGTTCTACTTTTGACTTTCTCAACTGGTTCGTCTCAAATGACCAAATATCGATTTTCGTATCCTGATCCTTCTACCTATTTTGGACATTTTTCGCCTGTACGAATTCTAGCATGACTCTCGTATAATGAACTCTTTATCTATATGTTATTGGGATTGTTAAATTTTCACTATATTATTCCTTTTGGTCTGCTGATTTTTTTGGATGTATACCGTTTGTCCGGTATTCCGGTAGCTTCACGGGTGCCCCTTATCTTGGGTCGAGAGTCTGCTCTCTGCTCTGTTCGTGGGCAGAGCACATCAGCCGCAGCCTCGCGCGTGTTCCTGGCGCCTGCGCCCCGCCGAGTCGTCTGACCCAGCTCTCCAGACCAGACCAGACATGGAAATTTCAATTATCCCAAACTCTACCCACAGAGAAACAAATCCATCCACATACAGAATTAAAAAAAACTTCTTTTCACGTGACAACATTAGAATTATAATATAAACCTGATTGTAGAACTTTCCATTAACAGTTTTGTTCAAGTTGCATTTTACAAAATAGTAAATACATAATTGTTAAAAAATTAATACAGCTACTTGTATTTACCACACTCGGATGCTATACGCAGGCCCCCTGTACATCTTAAATAAAATGTAGCACTGGTTGAACGGCAGTACAGCAGTGATAATAACGGTGGCTGGGTGAGTCTGGTTAATGACAGTATTAAGGCCGTCGCGCACTTGAGCAAGGCTCCGCGCGGCGAAGCGAAGCGCGGCGAAAAGTCATTTTAGAACCAACGCACACTTGCGAGCAGTTTTCAACGAGAAGCGACAGCGTTTGCTTCAAAATATGGACAGCTCGGAGGAAACGCAACACCGCAGGCACTATCTATACGAGACAGTTTTATAAATTATTTTTCCTACAACCGTGCGTGAAAAGTACTTTTCACGCACTCATTACAGTGTGTAAAGTGTCACTTTTCAAGGACTAGTGCGTGAAAAGTACTTTTCACGCACTAGTGCTTGAAAAGTAAATAAGCGTTGCTAGGCAACCTTAAAATTAGGTTAATTTACCTGTCAAGTATATAATTAGGTAGTAAATAATAATGAAAGTAATAAAATTTATTACGAAATATGAATATACACTGTAAATGAAACAAATCTAATAAATTTTTTAACAGATTGAGTACTAATCTAATTTTTAAAAGCATTAACATTTTTTTGACGTGTATTCTAACCTAACCTAATTTTTAATATTAATATTAAATGTACAATTTGTACATTAAAAAAAACTAATCATCATCTGTCTGAGATTCTTCCAAGTGTTTAAGTTACATTTTGTACAGTGTTATGAGAAAGAGTACTAACAGTATTTGAAGCTGCTGGAAGCCTGTACACTCAGTATTATGAGAAACATCAATACCATTTCGGTTGTAGGAAAAATGTTGTATGCAACACGTGTGTAAAATAGTATTTTTTGTCTCGTGCTACAATTTCCGCATGCGTAAAACATCGCACTCGACCAAAAAGTACTACTTTACACACTTGTTACATAAATAACTATTGTTTCATTCGTAGGTTCAGTGCAGTGGCAAAATGCCATGGTACAGAGAGGCTGAAAAAATGTTTGATGAGTCTGCAATACTATTTTGTACAATAAAAATCGTTTAATATGTAAGGAACTAGTTTTACAAACTGTTTCCACTTTTAAATCAAATTTATATTTTGTACAGTCATTTCTTTATATTTTGAAACCAAAATAACAAATTTTTGACATTTTACCATAATTTGTATTGTTTTGCTATCATGTGTGAAAGGTGTGAAATTTGCTTCTACATCGGCTATTTCCGATGCGTCTCGGGTATATTCATTCTGGTTTAGGTAGCTGCGCTGCACTATCGCACTCTTTAGATGAGCGAAGCGCGGAGCAGAGAAGGGCAGAGAAAAATATTCTCACCTAAGAATTCCGACGAGGCGCTTCGCTGCTCCAAAGTGCGCGTATACACATAATAGTATATTGAATGAAAAAACTGCTCTTCGCTGCGCTTCGCTTCGCCGCGCTTCGCGTCGCTCAAGTCCGCGATGGCCTTTATAGTAAAAACTATAAGGGCCGTCTTGCACTCGAAGCGAAGAGCGGCGAAGCGAAGCGCAGCGTAAAGAAGTCTTTTCATTCAATGTATTCTTTTGTGTATGGCCGCCTCGTTGCTTTGCTCTTCGCTGCTCCAAAGTGCGCGTATACACATAATAATACATTGAAAGAAAATACTTCTCTTCGCCGCGCTTCGCTTCGGTCGCTGAAGTGCGCGTTGGCCTTTAAAGTCTTATATCTGTAAATATATTCTTATGTATAATTTTAATTTTATATTAATCAATAAAAATAGACGTGTTTTGTCCATTTTTTTAAAGATTTAATAGTATATTGTGTTATTAGGAGTAAAAGTGATACTTTGTGCGACGAGCATGGAAGTTTGCACGACGAGCGAAGCGGGTCGGATAATTACGTGCGAGGCACACAAAGACACTTTTATTCCGAATGACAAATTAAATTTTTTTTCAAACGCACTACTTTTCTTTTTATTCGCTAATTCTATGTAGTTGCTATGGATATTTGTTTATTTTATTTCTACGCCGCCGGCGTAGAAATTAGCTATTTCTACCTTGTGAATCAAGTCACAAAAAGTGCCATTTCTACGACGTTTGAAAAAAGAAACTTATATATTTCACCATAATACGGCCATAAAAAGGGT
The DNA here is from genome assembly GCA_963082715.1 of Harpalus rubripes. Taxonomy (NCBI): domain Eukaryota; kingdom Metazoa; phylum Arthropoda; class Insecta; order Coleoptera; family Carabidae; genus Harpalus; species Harpalus rubripes. The sequence goes on from OY720454.1 coordinate 32,352,400, forward strand.
TAGCGGCGAAAGCTGTATACAAGCTCAAGATAGATTAATAGATAAATGCGATGCCTGTATTTTAAGTACAATTTATAATATTTTACGAACCTCTCGGAAACAGCAAATAATGTGAATAAAATCTCGAAGGGCTTTAGTACTATGGACAGTTTGAATGCGAAAATTAAAGACATTTGTAATAAATATTAATAATATAGAATATCATGTTTCTCAGAAAGGTACGTCGATATTATTAAAGTTACTTGTTGATTTTAAATAATATTAATAATAATAATAATAATAACCCTTTAATGACAGAAACCAAAAGGCGAGGTTCAGCCAACGGCTGGTCTTCCACCTAACCATACAGATATTTAAACATGATATGCCAAATTGATAACTTTATCACAACATAATCCAAATATATACATAAAGAAATATAACAATACAGACAAAACGCTGATCCTAATTTTGCAGAAACATTAACTGTAAATGACAATGTAATATTTAATACATGAAAAAACAATGGTGCTACTGAAATCATTCTTTTTCCAAAAGTACGAAATGTTAACATTGGTTGTTTTTACATTAAGCCATTAATATTTATACGCACTGTTACCCGCAAGCAACTGCCTATAAATATTTTAAAATAAATCTTTAAAAGGATTGAACTTTTTAGATTTTTTATTTTAAACGTCGCTTATTAACTGTAGCTAAATTTGAAAACATTATCTAGTTTCGTATATAAAACAAAGGATCCAAAAATATTCTGTTAATGAATAATTATTATCGCTGTCATCGGCCATCACCTTGGCAGTAGGTATTAATAAACAAGTGTTTCTTCTAAAATTAATACCCGTCAACGAAATGTAAATACAGTGCACGCTTCCCGCCCAAATTGACTCAGAACTCAAACAGACAAAAAATCCCCATATGCTAGACAAAGACAACTATATCTATACAGAGGGGTGTTTCATCCCTAATACATTTTCAGTATGCGAAACGGCGTACAATTTTATCGCAGAAATCCAGAATGATATTTTTTGTGGTGTGTACAGTCAGTATTATTTTTAGATACAGTATAGGAGTTAGTTGTTTTATTTACAGTGAGTGTATTAGCTAAGGAATGTCACTTAGCCTCTATTAGAAGAAATTCTATCTAATGTTTTTTCAAACATGACATCCAAGTATGATAGAAATTCCAGAGCCACTGGGAGCACCACAGGAGTACTTAATTAATTATACTCGCAAGAAAACTAATCCCAACCAAAAATATTACACGATTATTACGCCTTATTTATACGGCCCTCACTGAGCATATATTTACGTGTGCCCCAATTTTTAAAAGTAGAAAAATATTGTTTTGCTATTATTACAGCTTTAATCGCCAATAAATTAACGTCTAACTATTAATTTAAATATTTTAAACATGTAAAATAACGTATTACTGATATTACTGATATTTTATCCCAATATTTTTTTTAAAACAGTAGTAATAGTGAATAAATTAAATACTACTTATTTTAAAAATGCAAATTCTATATACATATACAGGGTGTTAATACTAAGTCGTCACACCCGAAAATGGTAGTTAGAACTCAGTAAAACAAACAACTTTTCTTAGTTCCAATTTTTGATTTGGTGGTATATATATATATATATATATATATAGGCATAGGCATACTATATAGAAATATCGATTTGCTATATAGAAAATATAAATGCTAGAACCATCCAATAAATGTTATAAAGAAAAGAATGTAGTTCTAATGTTAATTATGTTAAAAAGAAGATATACCGTCTCGAGTTTCGTGAAATTGTGTTCCACGGGATTAGGATTTATTTTGAAAAGTCGCAAACCTATTTGAAAAATCAATAACTACCCGAGTTTTAGATTTGCGGGCGCGTATTTTGTACGTTATTTACAAATTAATAATCTTCCACCTTTTGACATATGCTATGTAGCAAAGACAATTTTCTATATTGCAAAAATCGATTTTTTACAGCATTATATAACAATAGTTATTTGTTTGACTTGGCACTGAAATACCAGATTTACAGCTATGGCTGCCGTCTCATCTGCTGTAAGTATGTCTGTTTTTAGTGCCGTGTTGAACACATTATTTTTTTGTCGATTGAAAATTAATATAAATTTAGTGATCATTTTTTAATACCTATTATGAAAGTTATCGCCATCAAATTATGTTGCTATGCGTTTGTATAGCGGTTGCTATGTAATAGACAGTATAAATATTGTTACTGCCTATGTAGTAAAAGTGACATTTTGCAGACTGTTAGCTGTCAAAAAATCAAACTTTTTATGTCAATCGGGAAAAAAATAATTATTTCATATAGGCATTCATTATTTTCTTATTTGTCTTTTATTAATTTCCTATATTGCATTTTATTCGTATCCATAAAACCCTAATAAAATGTCATTTTCGGATTGTAGCATGCCATAATTTTCCGGCTAGCGCTCAGTAGTAATTCACGTGTTTTTCTTTGTCATACAAGTACGCGTTGCTGTGTGAACCTTTTATATGTTTTTTTGTAATTATATTATTGATTTTAGTGATAAACTATACGGACGTAGACGTATTCGACCATTTCAATTAAAAACAGCAACAGAAACCTTTACCTAACGCACAGAAGCATTACGGCTTATATTTGTTTACGGCTATCTGGGTTTCGTGGATGAACTCTTATACACCGAACTATACTATATGTCAGTAATCAATAGATTCGGTAATATCTCCTAACCATTTTAACATACAATTGATGTAGTGAACAAAAAAATTTGTTATAAACTTTTCGAATAAAAATGGATGGTGACGAAGGTAGAAAACAATATTGGAGAAGATTTTAAAAGTGTTTTTTTTATAGTAAATCAAATTTTTGCATATGCAATATTGTCATCATGGGATAAATATTGATATAACATTAATAATTTTTTCAAATACAATGGGCCAAATTCAGATCTCGTTATGTATAAAAAATTTATACCTAATAAGCATTTCTTTTTTTATTATTATTATGATTATTATTAAACAAGTATGAGAAAAACGAGTAAATAGGATATTAAAAAATCTAGCATTTAAAACCTGGTAAGTTTAAAAACTCTAATAAATTTTTTATATCAATCAGTCTTTTCCACGTTTATCATAAAAAATGTAGGTAGCTATTACAAAAATAAATGTGTGTATAACCCTATAAAAATTAATAGACACCTCTACTTAAAAACATATTATCCGAAATAACTCCTAATGATCCATCATCATAAAAAATGGAATAGAAAAGTCCGACAACTTCCAAGTCGTCAGTCATTGCCGCTTTAACTGAGACCAGAAGGCTATCCGTCAAAATGCCCCTTTGCTACCGGTGCTAAGACAATCTAGAAGCCTATGATTGAGTATTTAGTATTTGATGCGTTTTTGTTGCTAGAATAAGATGTAGACAGATTTTTACGAGCTAGATAGAAGAGTTTTATTATTATTTTTTATGATAGATGAGTATTTTATTGGGATTTGATAGACATTATAAAGAAAAAGTTTTGTAAATTGTTTAATAGCCTAATCGTAACTATTGAAATTGGTGATAATTTACTAACTAATTTTTTGCTTACATCAGAATTTAAGCATGTGAGTGGATGTGAGTGTATAATACACGAACATTGTAAAGACATTAATTATCAATAATTATTGCATAGATCTCTTCCACTAATTTTATATAAACCAATTATTTTGATACATTTCGCAGAAGGAAAATAACATTCTCTACAGTAATTATCAATAATTATTGCATAGATCTCTTCCACTTATTTTATATAAACCAATTATTTTGATACATTTCGCAGAAGGAAAATAACATTCTCTACTGAGTTGTATATTTTGTCCATGACCAGGAAGTGAAAAACATTTTTACACGAATAAATAATTTTGAAATATAATTGTCATATTTGATAGCTTTTGAATTGTTGCACAAGACAACAGAAATTTACTGTGAAGTGAATCATTACACATTAGTTGATAGTTTGTTGAAAATTACTTTCTATAATAATTATAATTTAGTTCAATATTGTAAAGAATAAAGTAGTAGATGGTGCCTGCCGATGCGGCAGAGTTGATATTGGTACCATCGAAATCGAGAAAATGGGTTACTTGCGTGATACTGAAAATCCAATATCTATCACTATATACCTAAAGTTATGTTGAAAACGTATGTAAAAATTTAAATTTTATTTAATAAAAATTATGTTTTTAGTAAATTAAGAAAGAACATTTTCTGTGACGTCATTATTTTGAACTGGAGAAAGGAAAGCATATTTAAAAAGGTAACCTGCAAATGGCGTGCGACTGCGAGTTTTAATTTGAATTTCACATTAGTTCATTTTCTCTTACTGTCTCTCTTGTTTATTATTTGCAATTTGCATGGTGTCTGTTACTTTTATTACGTATTTCGATTTGTTAAGCAAGATTTTGAAGGATTTTAACTTAGCTGATACTAGTACAATATTAAAATGACAAACTAAAATATTAACGTCCAAACTTAACCTCACATGCCGTTGCTGTGGAGCGTACCGATGGTATGGCTTTACGGCTATGTATTGGTTCGACGTAATTCTAAGTCATACATGGCGGTAATTTAAATACGAGTATTAAAATTTTATTAATTTTTTGGTGGTCAATTAATAAAAATTTTGCCAAAAGAAAAAATATGGGTAGCAAGTTTTTATCGTTTCTTCAAAAATATTAAATAAAAAAATCTGGTGTGGTCAACACAATACCTCCCGCCATTTACAGCCCAAGTCATGAAAAAGATTAAGTTATTAATTAATTTTAACAGTTTATTTCTTAAAATATAGTCTAATCTAATCCAAGTAACTACCTTTTTTTTAAACCCCTTAACAGGATTAAATCCCAATTACAGAGTGGGTTCACATTCACACACATCCATGCCTTAGAGGCGAACCCTATGCCTCGAGCGCACTCATGACTTTGAGGCGTTGCTCTAACCATTGAGCCACCGGAGCTATAATAAAATGAAGATTAAATTTTAAATACCGGGATAGAATAGAATTCACTAACCAAAAAATGAGGATTAGTTTAAACTTTTATGTAAATCGTTAATTTTTATTAATCTCAATACATATCTACATATTTACTTATGCTGGAAACTGTATTGAATTCCTTTTCTGTTGTTCTATTTACTTTTTTCTTTTTAAAACGCTACTAATATTATTTTGAAAAGATTAGTTCGTTGATAGTGACATTTATCTGTCAGTTACATATATTTGAATAGCTGCGTTTTGTTTGTTTAAAGCGTATGCACATTTAAAGGTATTTTTCGAAGAAAAACTATTTTGAGCTTCCAGTAAAGTGCCATTTCCGGTTATCCGATTTACACCAAAATCTAATGGGCTCTTTCTATATTAGAAAAAGGTCGAAATACAAGTTTTCAAAATTTTCTGAAGGGTAGTATTTGAGTTAGAGTGGAGGATTCACACACACACACACACACACACACACACACACACTCACTCACTCACTCACTCACACTCACACTCACACTCACACTCACACTCACACTCACACTCACACACACACACACACACACACACACACACACACACACACACACACACACACAACCATCTTCGTGAAAATGTTAAAATTGGATTGTAGAGACCTTAAAACGTGCTCATTTACCAAAATCTCGATATGCGATTTTTAGCACGATCCCTATATACCTCCCATACCAAGGGTAGCGGGAGGTAAAAATGGCACGAATGTAGCCCATTGTGTAATAAAGCATGAAATGCCATTATTATTTGTCAAAATAATTAACACTCCCCATGGAAATTAATATTCACATTTTCATTTTCATTTTGATACTATAGAAAGTGACTTTTACTTTCGGTCACGGAAAAAAGTATTATTTAATTTTATTATTATTAAAATCAGGGGTAAATATTCTACATCGGCACGTATTCGTATTACACTCGGTATAATATAGAAATACCTAAATATAATATCCAAGTCATGTTATGTGTTTATATAAAAACTTCTCGTGGTGGCTACCTGCTTTTAGGAAACCAAAATCGTATGCAAATCACATTGACAACACTTCTATCTCATATATCCTGTTGACATAAAAACAAAAGCTTGTCGGCCATTTTGAATAAAGTAACAAACAAAATGGTAGATCAAAGGCGCCGGCTGAACAAAAACAAAACAAAACACTCTGGGTTTCGCTCACAGTAAACTTCGATCCGTTTCTATAAAACATTGACTGTCACGAGGGTTATTTTTATGTAGGGCTATTTTAGGGATGATGTAGAAGATATGTTCGATGCGGTGACAACGCGCGTATATCAAGCTGTACTTTAATGTTTGTACTTTGTTTGGAAATGCACGCTATTTTTGTATGGCTACAACAAAATTCAAAGTACATCCGAGAGGACAATTTCCTACATAAAAAAAAATAATTACAATCATTTAATTATCTATAATAGAATGAAATTTATGCTACTAGATAGGCAGTTATTTCATAAAAAGGTATACTATTACAGCAATAATAATATGTGAAATGACCTATGCATATATGTATATGTAGGTTTGATTTTGAATTAAATGAATTAATTATTATGAAAATAAATAAAATGATACACCTATATACATATGTAAATGTTAGTACTGGTACAAATTAAAAATACAAATGCTATCTGGCAAGCTAAATAAAAAATCGATATCGTCGCCTAAGTGGAAACACCGGCTATCTAATTTTTGGACAAAATGAGTTGTCAACCTTTTATTATTCAAAATTTCGCAGGAAATCGATTGGGCAGCTCAATTTTCCAATCAGGACACCAGCAAGCGCCTGAATCACAAATATTACAACACTGGTTATATACAATCGATTTTTCACAAAATTTTGAATAATAAATGATAACGCCTGGTTTTGTCCAAAAATGATATAGTCGGTGTTGCCCCTTAGGCGACGATATGCTATGAAAAGAAAAAAAAACACGTTAAATAGAAAGGATAACAGCTACATAGTAATTTACGTAACAAGACCAGGGCCGGATTATCCACTAGGCAACTGCCTTAAGGCCTGTGTCCACGATGCTAGAAATCGATCCAAGTTCTCGATCACATTTTTTAATCATAAACATTGAACTTGTATGACTACAGATGTCAGGTTGGTCGAATATATGAAGTTAGTTTGAGCCATTTCTACCAATACTCAAAACTAATAAAAATAAAAATTATCGGCAGTAAGTAAATTAAATTTTTACAACGAATATATTAATTTATTTATAAGTAATTATTTATAATCAATATCAAAAATGAGTAGAATATGTAATATTTTATAACCTTATCATTTTCAAGCTTATCAAACATCAAACGTCAAGATTTTAAATTGGTAACAGCTAAATGAAATTAGCAACTTGTACGAAAAAATGGGACAGAACGCATTTTTCTATTCTAGTTTTCTATTCAATTTTTGCGTCCGAGTTGGTAGTGTCCACGATCCGAGATATCGAATTGCGAACTATATCCGAGAACTTGGATCGATTTTGACACAGGCGTCGCAAAGCGAGGAGGCGCTTCAGAATTTTGGAAAACTTCATTTAATATTCAATGTTTTCATATTGTTACGAATAGCTGTTGTGTTTTGTGCCAAGATTTATAAACCCCAATCGAGGGGGGGGGCATAGGGCGGCATGTCACGAGTCACGACAGATATCTGCCCACCCTTTTCGCCGAGCAGCCAAACGCTATACCATGGCTATACCTTATGACGAACTAAGCACAATGTGAGAATTAATACTTACATCACGATCATTGATAGATTGGAGCAAGAAATGTAAAAGAGATTGACAAAGAATATATTGATGATGATCTACATAAGCGGGCATAAAGCCTTCTGGATATTTACTATGAGAATTTGGATGAATCATTTCCTGACGAGTGTGTGCAATGTAAATATTTCTTCGAAAATATTGAAGTCAGGAATATAAAGATACTTTCAAGTTTTATTAGAAAAAAAAAATTAATCAGTGTTTCCTAACGTACAAATTGGTTGTAGAATATTTTTAACACTGTCAAGTACAAATGCGACTGGTAGGAGGTCATTTTCTACATTAAGGAGAACAAAGACATATTTAAAAAAATCTATTAGTTCAATAACCAACGCTCTGGCGCAAGTAAATTTTTGCCTAGGGGCGCGTTCAAAGGTAATCCGGTACTGAACAAGACCCTGAAAGTGATACACTTTACTGGGGGAGCAAGTATTATAGGTATTCCAGGACGAGCAGTAGAGACGAGCTTTGGAAGCTTATATGCTCAGCGAAGATACTTTCTGGTCATGTTGCATAAAATATATTTTCGCGGTCCTGAGGAAAAGAATAAATAAACATCTATAGGTGTGCATTATTTTATTTTTAATTGCGAGGAAATAAGAAATAAATAAATAAACAACTAATCGACATAGAAACTTTCATGAAGAAATAGAAATTTTCCGAGCTAGCTCAGTAAAGATTTTTTCCATTCTATAAAGTGATCAGAAACAGCCCTTTTTCTGGAAGATCGCGAAAAAATGCACTAATGCTATACAAAATGAACAAAATCTATATAGATAAGATAAACGCTATATAAGAAGGAAAAACGCTATCATCGTTTTTATGCTTAAACTATAAAGCCATTTAGTGTTAAGTACGCAAAAAAAGAGAAAATTACGTCTCGAATGAGGTAAAATAAGTTTAGGGTTTGATTTGAAAAGTCACGAGCCTAATTAAAAAATCTGTATACCTAACAACTTGCTGAGTATATATATATATATATATATATATATATATATATATATATATATATATATGTTTAAAAATTTCAAACATTTGTTTGTTTTTTATACAAATGCCATGCCATAATGGCTATCGATTACTGAATAAATTTTATAATTAATTTATGGGTCTAAAATACTACAAATTTACATTTGTATTTGGTGTCATTTGATGCAGAATTTTTCTTATCTTGCTATTGATACCACAACCACTGTTGTCAGTTGAAACGGAAGAGCCACACAGCCACAGTTATACAAAAAAAGATTTTCCCGTGTCAACGGACTTTGTCTGGGTTTCAAGTTTCAAGTATTCACCCGGTATACCAAACTAATAAGAAAACAACACTAAATCTATTAACGTACAGTCTATCACTAAAATCAATAATGTAATTACAAAAAACTTAAAAACCTACGCCTAACAACCCGCACTGGTTGACACGAAAAAACAAGTAAATTACTATTGAGCGCTACACGGCAAGCCATGGCATACTGCGATCCAAAAATGATATTTTATTATATAGGACATTATTAACTGTCACAATTCGTATAACCTATAATTTGTGAAATTTTTATTATTTAATATTTTACTAATCTGTAACAAAATATTAACAAGAAATTAAAATTTTAAAAAAAATTAAAGCTGATTAATTCTGTCATTTGATGCAGAATTTTATTATCTTTCTATTGTTACCACAACCATTGTTGTCAGTTGAAACGGGGAGTAACAAAATGCGAAAATCAATTTACCCGTGTTAACGGGTTATATTCGGGTTTCAAGTATTCGCCCGATGTATAAATATTTATATAGGGAACTTAAAAATTTGTTGTAATTTTTTCGTATAAAATGGACGAAAACGATAATAGAAAACAACAATATGGGAGAAGATATTGTAACAGTTTTTTTCTAGTACATTTTGTAATAGTGAGAATTATACTTTATACATATTCTCGTAGTACAAGATATATAGCTAATTAAATATTTCATATAGCATTAATCATTTGGTTCCTAGTTTATCATTTTTTAACTTATAGCAGTTTAAATTTTCTTACATAGCATTAGCGATTTTTTATATAGGTAGCGTTTCGTAATTCCGTATAGGAATAAATAGAATTTTATTTCCACCCTTTTATTATTTATTCGGTATGCAGAGAAACGAATAACACCTTAAGTCATATGTATTACTTAGGTACATTTAAAAAAATATTGATAAAAGTTGTAAAAATGATAAATGATTTTAAACAAAATTTAAATATATCACCTTGTAGTTAATAATGTAAAAATTATGTATAACCACCTGCTTTGAATAAATTAAAACAAAAAGTGATACATATTAATATTATAGCAAACTTTGACATTTAAAAATGATTATGAAGCACAATTTTCATTTATATATTTAACCAGATCCATTTCTCTTATTAGATATACGTACATTAATTATACATATGTATGTATTATGAAAAATAATCACCGGATCCATGTCATTTATATACCCATATTCCAAATATTTCATTCGTATATTTTCTTTAATTACTTGCAAAAATAAATTACCTCATTTCTCAATACATTTTTTTTTTATTTCTTCTAACACAGAAAAAGTCCGAAAACATTAATTTTCTTGTGAATAACGATGTCCTTTACGAGGTGACATACGACTTCGCCTACACAAAGAAATTCACACTCGCATGAGAGACGATTTTACAAATCAGATATCATTTTTAACCTTTGAAGAAAAAATATTAGAGACGTTTGAAAACATTTCATAAGATTTTATACTGCTCGTAAAATTATTGCCAACAAAATACTTTAGACAAAAAATTGGTTCGCGCTTTAGAACGAAAAAGTTGTAGGAAGATTATATTTTTAAAAGCGGTTTTTATTATTTGTTTGTTTTATAGAAACTATTATAATAATTACTATTTGACACTTAATAGTAATAGTATTCCTTGTTGTGATGTTTTCCTTATATACAGCTCCAAAAATATGATTATAATAAATCATTGTAGTCTCATTATTTCCCCCATATGGTCCTCTCTCTTTTTTTATTTTTATTGTTAATTGTTATTACTTAAGCCGAAATCATTTGACGTGTATATGTTAGTCTCAATTTGTTCTAACAGTAGACCCCGCTAATAATTACAATACTTATAAAAATTTATAATAGTATATTAAAAAACAAGTTAATGCAATCTGTTAACGATAACAGGTTTTATGAAAAATATTTTTTATACTATTTTTATATTGAGGTAATTTTATAATTTAAAAAATATATTAGTTATGTTGGTAGCTCTTCCCTGATAACTTCAGAGGTGAAAATTTATTGTCGACTGAACGCAGAAAAAAACAGAAGCGCCAAAAACAATGCGTTTATTGATAGATCTTCTTAACAACGTGTTTTCAGTGCGTTTATAGACTCATGAGAACACCGAAATAGAAATATATAATTACTACTTTCGCAGTAAATAATTGGAAATATACATAAATAATTAGCAATTTAATAAAATAATTAATAAAAAAACTACATATGTATATATATATATATATATATATATATATATATATATATATATATATATATATATATATATTTCCAGAATTGTTTTTCATATCCATGTAAAAATGGTTACCAAGTAGCAACTTAAATAGCAAAGTGGTAGCGTGTGCGCTTGGTAATAAACAAAATTCAGTAAGACTGGATTCAAAACCAGCCAGCAACAAAACTTAATTTTTAAATTTTACTTATCAAAATAGTTTTTATTATTATGTTTTTAATTTTGTATTGAAATTTAATAAAATTAGTACGTTATTTTCTATTATAAATATATATTGTAATTATTTTACTGTATGTTGTAATCAATGTGATTCAATTTTACAAAATACGTATAATTTATGCTTTAAATAATTTTTATATTTTATTAAAAGTCAATAAAAGATTCCCAGGTGTCGGTCGGCCTAAGATAGACATTGATGGCATCATAAATTCAAACAAGTATTATTTGGTTTACTAGCGTCGTTTCATTATTGAATTCCGTATTTCAAAAAAACGATAGCGGCATTAGCAGCAGAAGGCTTGAAAATAATAAGAATTTTAAGTTGACAGTTTTAAGTTATATGTAGTTTAAATTTTTTTAAAAAAATTCTATTGTAAGTTTGATAATTTTTTCAGTTAAACTTAACAGCGAAATAAATTAACAGAATATTATTTTAATTATCTGTTTTTTTTTTCTAATTTTAATATCATAAGCTCAAACTTTTTGCCAGCAAAGTTATAACATAAATTAATAATTTAAATATGGTATCAATTTTTCCGTTTTTATGATGTCAGTATGCTATGATAAAGTCGCAAATGGGGTAAAAATTCCGTATTTCATCCGTTGACAGGCAGCTGTTTGGAGGCAGCAGAGCCGTATTAAAATTAATTTAATTAAGAAAACAAGGGAACATGTCAATCTTCGAAGCGTGATGCCGGCTATCGCAATCGCAGATGGCGTGCAGTTACCGCTGCGTCGCTGTTTTACCGGAGAAAATTAACTAGCCTGAAAACTGGAATTATGTTTCAATTATACTATTACCTACAGTCCACAGTCAAACGCATATGTGAATGGATATGTGAAAATCATATGGGTTATTAGAGCGCAATTTACTGCATACGTGCTCATTATATTTCTTTCAATATAAGAAATTAGTGGTGATACTTTTTACAGAAATAGGCAATTATAAGCAACTTTAATGGAAAATTGTTTCACAGTTATTAGATACAGTAAGAAATTATGACTAAAAAACATATTAAATTTATTAATAGTAGTACTTTATTGTCCGTTTTTAAAATAAGAAGTGTGCATTTAAAAGTTTTCTAATGCAAAACTTTCTGAGTGGTTAATAATACTCAGCCTTGTTTACACCCAAACACAAATTTCTTATTTTATCTTTTTCATATATAAAGAGCGTTATTTAAGTAAGTGAACAACGCTTAACCGAGGGTAGAACTAATCCCGTAAATAATAAATTTGGCAATAATTTTTGTTTTACGAGCTTTCTATAAGAACTGGAGGCCTTTAAAACTGACTATTCACCTCAAAATAAAAATCAATCTTTTGAAGAAATGCCAATTACCTTCACCAATCAAGAGTATGCAGACGCATATGATTTATGACGAGATATTACAAAATAGTCAATGATCTTATATGTCAATTGTGACACGTGTGACATTTTTCTAGAGAACACATTGATTTATTTTTTTACAAAATTGTGAACTATGACGCGAATGGTCAGTCTTAAGGGCCTTCAGTTATTATAGAAAGGATGTAAAACAAAAATTATTGCCAGATTTAGTATTACTATCTATGGGGTCATATCTACCATCGGTTAAGCGTTGTACACTTAAATAGCACCCTGTAGAATTGATCCTTAAAATAATGGGCATTTATTTATTGACCAACTCTTTGTGTGTAATACATGAATATTTTTTGTATCTCCTCTCGATACGACGTTGAACAATTCGTGGTTTCACACAAATTCAAGTGGTTTTAGCTTTAAGTTGTATGAATAAGGCGGCACTTTGTGTCAAAGTTAAGTGACTTCTAGCTTTAAGTAATGTTATCTTTTTCTCAAGTAGGATATAAGAACACGGCGAAATACAAAGACAAGATTGTAAAGAAATGTGTTTGTCATAGTTAGAATAATTTAAACATATGTCAGAGATAGACATCTTTATTTATGTGCGATATATTTTATTGTAATTTTACTCACAAAATAGATAAAAACATATTTATGAATATGCAGGAAAAGTATATTAGGTACCTAAATTACATCTTAGTTTTTTAAATTTTACTAAAAATTATCAGATTAGTATTACGAGAGATATTTCGTGAAGGATGGGGTCTCGTGGCAGCGTGCCTGAGTGTCAGGTCGCGAATCTGGGGAACCGGGTTCGATCCCGACCGACGCCAAATATTTCCAATTTTAAATGGTACAGAATTGATCCCTGTGGTGCACTCTCCACGCCATCAATGAGTGCCCGTGAGGTGACGCCTGGTAAGCGCCCGCACGGTACAAATATGTCATCATCATTACCGATATCTGCGTATAAAAGCAGATTGGCACACCCAGCAATGGGTAATATGCCGTGATGATATATTTTATTTTATTTATTTCGTGAAGGAAATATGATACATATTTACAGAGATATATACTATAATTACCGTAGACATTCGAAGTATTACCGTAGATATTTAGATATTATGTGGAGAAATAAAGAATTTTTAAGGAATTACTACGTAATATTACTTTCATGTGCAGAATTTTGTGTACCAACGACAAACTCTTAGCATTTATACGACAAAACAAGTGTACGACTGGAAATTTGTACGCCAAGCGTTTGTAGTACTGTCTAGTTTATGTTTATACAACAATACATTTTAAAGTAGTGAATCTATTCAATTAAAAGAATAGTATATTAAAACATAAATTACAGGCAATCTATTCTAGTACGAGTGAGAAATTCGGACACGAGCCGTGTCATAGTGAGCGCGGGAAAGAATGAATGTTTGAAAAGCCTACTGTAACGAGTGCTTTTCGCTGCTTCGGCTTTCATTTACATTATTTCTATATAAAAATATCTGTGTTTTTATTATCTGTTTCCTAGATATTTTGTGGAATTAATACAATTATACCAGCTCCAAATAATAGAATATCATTAAAAATCATTGAAGAGTGAAGCTCATTTTAACATTAATAAGTGAGCTAGAATATGATATTCTAATTCCGAAACAGTGAAAAGATATACGAGTATGTATAATGTTCGTGTAAATATTAATGTTTTCAGAAAAAAAAGGTGTATCTATCCATTTTATATATTGCTGTATATGCTCCACAAAATTTCCACAGCTATCACATTAAAATATGAAGTATTCCAATGTACTTACATATTGGAAATGAAAATGTCAATGTACAAAATTTTTGATCGCGATATTTTTTGATAAAGTATTATGTACAGTATTATTAAGAATAAAATTTGAATCCCTGTGGGATAAATTTACCTAATCTACAAACCAAATAAATAAATTAAAATTGATTATCTATAGGTTGTTATAAATTTTTGCACTAATTAGATGCTAAACAAAGTTTTTTTCTACAATCTTTAAACGTTTTCGTGACTAATACAAATGACATGCGGTTTAGAATCGATTTATAGTTAAAACAAACAAATAGCTTCTCTTCTATTATTTCCTATCCTTTGATAATACCGCCCTCCGTCTTATTAAGCGTTAATAACTTCGCGAGTAAAAATCTTCCCACCCAATCAGGTTCGTGATCGCCTCTCGGCCTCGTATTCTCTATCTGGAATTAAACCCGATTCTGATTGATTTCGTGTATGGCGCATTACATCGGCCGGTGCTTTTGTGCTCTCGAACATCATTAAATTACGTGGCGGCGCTGCAAGTCGTCCGATTATAAATAAAAATTTTAGGCCCCGAAACGTCATATCCCGTAGTGAGTTATTGTTGGCCGACGTGCTGTTTTTGCTTTATGAGCATCGAACACGAAGAAGCCCTTTACAGAGAAAAAAATTGGCATTTTTTTAATACTAATTAAACCTGGTTAGGTGTTTTATTTATTAGGTTAAAAAAGTTTTTTTCCGATAGACGGATTCTTATGGATTAAATTATATTTTTTAAAGGATTGCACAAATTATAAATTTATATTTACTGGAAAAAAGTGGGCTTTGTAAATTTATTTTGTGTTAAAGTCAGGATAGTTTTTATTGAAAAACAACTAAATATATTAATAAATTATTTATTTCTTTATGTTTATAAAGTTGTTTATACAATTTGCGAAAATAGGCCTAAAATATGTACATTTTTAAAAATAAAACATTGATAATTTTTTAACAAATTATGTGGATTACGATATGTAAACAAAGAAAAACTGTAAATTTTATCGTGTGTATTACAACAATTTGTAAAATACAACATGTCAGTTGTTGCTACAAAAATATTACTAATATAATATTAATAACAAAGTAGTACAAAAAATCTAACACAATTTTAAATTAACATTTTTGAAATGACAAATAAATGTTAAAAGTACGTGCAAAAGATCTTAATTAAAATGATAAATTCATAACGAGAAGCGGATACGGTTGTCAGGTGAAACATTCATAATATCATAATGAAACGATTTAACATAATAATTTATTTATACAAAAATACCAGTAGCATACATACAACCCGTCCTCGACTAAAACCCGCATTTACTCTTACCATTAATATGTACACAGCACACAAGTCAAATCACAGACACTACACAAAATTCTTCCGTCGCTATAACTTCTCCAAACACCTGGAATTGGTCAGCATCTCTCGCGTTAGTCTCCAGACTTGCTTGGCGGCGTTTTCTAAGGCGCTTGGTGATTTCCCTTTGAACAAATCCAAATTAGGAAGGAAATAATGTGGACATCTTCGGCACTGTAAACACGATATCAACTGGAGGAAAATACCGTTGATTCTATCTCCGATACAGGTTTCATCCCATTCTAACTCTCGGGGGTGTTTTTCGCACTCGTACAATAATAAAGTTTTCATGTGGTAGCCGGTAACTGGATTCCCAGGGAGGTCTAAATGTCTATCTCGTAAAGTTTTTAATATACTCAAACATTTCTTTCGACAACCTCCTTGTAAAAGTCTGTTTTCTGCTTCGTTGAAGCTCAAAACCCAAGCATCACCTTCCATAGCTGATTGTTTCCCTTGCAAAGCTATACACTCTTTAGATAACAAATCGAACCCTTCTGTTTTGACATCTATTACAAGGTTAGGATGTGGCCAAGGTATTTGTGGTATAGGCCAATGCCCGGCGGACCTAGGCCATAGTCCTGCACATTTAAACGCCGGTGTGATTTGCACTATATACCTTTCACGTATTCTCAGTTTCACTTCAGTTGTATCTGCTATCATTTTCACTGAATCTCTATACGAACACTTATCGCACGCTTGGGCCACTAAAGTTTGGAATCTGGACCGCATTTTTCTGGCAGATAAATATCCAGAAGCTGTTATAAACTCAACCCATAAAGACATGGACCGCTTTCTTCCGTCGCTCAGTTTCAACACAGCACACCCCGGCAAGGTTCCATCATCCACAAAATTCAACACCCCCATTTGGTTCAAATAAATCACTACTTCGAATTCAACTGGTGATACAACCTCAAGTCCATCATATCTCCCATTATAGTCCGTAAGGGATGAAATAAACCTCGGTTCTTGCACTTCTACTTCCTTGAGCACATCCTGAACGACCCTACAGACCTCGTGTATAGTCTTGCTGATCTGGACCTTCCTGGTTTGGACCCTCTCAGCGAAGTACTTGTTCATTTGATAGACCATCTTGGATTGCGCGTTGAGCATGTCCGGCGGAACGAGCATGTTGCCCGCGTGGCGCGTGAGCGCGTGACTGACTGCGGTGCTCTGAGATCAGGCGAGATGTACCGCCCCAAAAGGCTCCGCCCTCAGCGAGATGGGGCTACGCCTTCTATGATTGATCCCATCTCAGGTAGATGGGATGGTGGTAGCACCTTGAGATGAGACGGTGATATATGATCTGTGATACTTACTATATTAATATGTATTTGAGTAGATATACTTTATCGCTGTAATCCCAGAGGTACACTCTACAATAGTTACAAGTGCCTGTAAAGTAGGCTCTTGTATAATTGCTGTATATATCCATATCTTTTTTGTAACTACATTTATGACCAATCTTATAATCTCCGATTAAATAAACAAAACTGAAACTATCAAATGACAAATTTGTTATTGCTGTCATTAATCTGATTTAGAGCCGGTAATTTCATATCTTGTTAAACTGTCTGATAACTGTTCAAACGAAAAATATATCATTGATATTACCTATAACATAAGTTGTAAAAATTACATATGCATCAATTTTTCGACGCGACATTTTTTGTTTTAAATGACAGCTGTCGGTTAATTTAGAACAGACAGTTATTAATATTATAGCATAAGTTGTGAAAATTATACACGTGTCAATTTTGTTAGGCGACATTT
Organism: Harpalus rubripes; assembly: GCA_963082715.1. Classification (NCBI taxonomy): domain Eukaryota; kingdom Metazoa; phylum Arthropoda; class Insecta; order Coleoptera; family Carabidae; genus Harpalus; species Harpalus rubripes. Next base: position 32,370,280 of record OY720454.1, read on the forward strand.
TTCGTTTTACCTTTTTTTAAATCAAAGTTGAAAATACCGGGCCTTAATATTGTTTATTTACCTGTAATATATAGACCCGGGTTTCCATCTGTGGATAAAGTCTCCGAACTTAACTGCTAGATAAAAGAAAAATATCGCATCATATAATTGACATGTGTTTATTTTTGCCAATTTACGCTCTAATATTGATACGATATTTTCATTATATCTGGCAGTTAATAAATATTTATAAATAGGACATCAGAAAATTTTAATACAGGATGTAACAGCTAAATGGGCTACTTCAAATAATTTCTTTACTATGAAGGAGAGCAGGGGGGACATTTAGAGACGAAAATATTGTTTAAACCAGTGGTTCTCAGGTTACAATGTGATTATTTTGTACCATAACATAACAAAAATATTGAGAAAAATTCAATTGAAATTTAAATAAGTTTGATTTTTGTGGTCAATTATCAGTAGGCTGATTATGATAAGCAAAAACTGCTATTTGTCAATTTGAATTATTTAGGTTAGAAATTAAACAGAACACTGTTTATAACATTATTAAGGATATATTTGTTTCATTTTAATTTAAGGTCAATTGTTTTCCATACATAGCCTATTGAAAAATAATTATAAAAATCAAATTTATTTAAATTTCAATTTCATTTTTCTCAATATTTTTGTTATGTAAGGATATAAAATAATTACTTGGTTGAGTTCAGATAAAAATATTCTATCCTATGGGCCGAAAAAATATATATCATCCTATTTATTAAGAAAATATAACTTTGTATTGTAACTTAAGAACCATTGGCTTAAAAAAAGATTTCCTTCTCAGATCATTCATATATAGGCCACCCATTTGGTCTTCTATAAGATTGTCTTATATTATTTTATTGTATCTTTAATAATATACAAATTATTTCAGGTAGGTTTAGCTGTTACACTCTGTAGGTATAACAAATTTCTATTTTATAAATTTGGAATTTTTTTCTCTGTCTATATACTATGATAACACCGTACAAATAGTTCTCGTAAAGGCCTGTGTCCACGATGCTAGAAATCGTTCGGAGTTCTGGATCACATTTTTTGATCATAAACATTGAACTTGTAAGACTACAGATGTCAGGTTGGTCGAATTTATGAAATCACTTTCAGCCATTTCTACCAATTCCAAAAACTAATAAAACATAACCAAGACATTATTCCGGTAGTAAGTAAATTACATTTTTACTACGCATATATTATTTTATTTATAAGTAATTATTTATAATAACTTATCAAAAATGAGTAAAATTAAGTAATATTTCATCACATTATAATTTTCAAGCTCAAACATCAAACGTCAAGCAACTTGTACGAAAAAATGGGACAACGCATTTTTTCCATTTTAGTTTTCCATTGGATTTTTGCATCCGAGCTGGTATAGTTCGTCCAGAAATCATTTGAACAAATGACTTTTAAATCGTCTGTGTTAATACTAATCTTTACTACTGTTCAATATAATCCTGTACCTCGTTTACATTTACATTTTGGCACTACCGGTTGCTCAGTTGAGTAATGTGCGTTCTTTATTAAAGCAAGCATTACATCTTGGATAAGAATTTTACAGTGCAACTATATGGTTCTTCGGAACCCCAAGAAAACTTTCTCCCATTTAAATAGTTTCAAGCAATTTTCAACTTTCATAGTCATATCATGTACACTGAAAAGAAACTATATTTGTGTGAAACGTAAAAATATTCACAGTAGCAAAGATTAGTATTAACACAGAAGATTTAAAAGTCATTTGTTCAAATGATTTCTGGACGAACTATAATGTCCACGATCCGAGAACTCAGATCGATTTCTAGAATCGTGGACACAGACCTTAAGAGGAATGGAACCCCTACGTACTAGATATGAAGCGGAAATTCAAATAAATTGTTCCTGTACTAGAACTATTAATATTTTAAAAAATTCAACATTAGACGAACATACTTCTAATATGAACCTACATTTAAAAAAAAAGTATTATTGAAATCTATTAGTATTTGACCATTATTTTGTAAGAAAAACGAGAAATGCCGTTTTCCCCATAAAATCACAGTCAAATACTAATAGATTTCAATAAAATTTTGTTTAAAATGCAGGTTCATAACCGAAATATGTTTGTCTAATGTTGAATTTTTAAAAATGTTAATAGTTAATAGTATAGGAACAATTTATTTGAATTTTCGCTTCATATCTAGTACGCAGGGGTTCCATTCCTCTTAAGAATTGTTTTATTTACCTGAAAATAATAATAATAATAATATTTAAAATAACTCTAGAACTTGATACAAAATGTCAATAAAAGTTATATTTATGCTTGAGCATAATGCTGAACTATTGCCAAACAGAAACAAAAATTAGTTTTATAAAACAATTATTATTTGTTAAATATCCAGTACCGTGTCGAAAAATACGGGTAGGTGCACCTGCTAATTTATAAAATCTTTACTCAAATTGTTTCCCTGTATAATTCTTCATGAGTCACACAATATAATAAACTGAATATGTTGTCTTATATTTGTCACCGCTTCCCTAGAAACCATGTAGAGACCATGTAGATAGGATGAACTTAAACTGAATCGCGAAGTGGGCAAAAACTCATAAACCATTCAGTATAAGATTGCCAGGTAGACCACCTAAAAGATGGATATGGAAAGCTGGACGTCGAAATCACAAGAGACCCCCTATAGGAAAATCTAAAGAATCTATGTATAGCAGTTAGAACAGGACGAAGAAGAAGAACAAAATAAAATGCAACTTAAACTCAGTTTTTGAAGTAATAGTTTTCATTTTTTTTATCAATCAAAAAGAAATAAAATTAAATAGAAATACCTACATTACAGTAAAGATTTTTCAATAAACACATGCAGGCTCTCCAAAACATATTTTTCTGGCAAGGAAATGATCCGTTTTCAAAATGAACGTAGGTTTTCACAGATCAAGTCCATACAAAGATAAAAAATGTACATTGCACTGGAAAATATTTTCAAAACACATTGCGAAGAAATGTTATGTTACTATAATGAAGAAAATTGTAGTTCTTCTGGTGTTTCGTCCGTGAACGTGTAGGGCCACTCGTTGATTTCTTGGTAAAAAATCTTTGTAAGGGTGTGGAATATTGGTACATTTTCCTAATGCCCTCAATTTTCTTGATGTTTAGAAGAATTTTCCTCTGTTAGGTCAGATTGTTTGTTGTCTCGGGGCGCTTAAATGTACTTATATATGAGATTTGGCTCGTTGTCGTTAGGAATATTTGGGCTGACGCTCGAGGAATGCGAATCCGCCAAAAAATTAACTTATAAACTAGAATTTCGTTAGGATTAATTTGTTCTTGATAATGAATGTACCAACCAGAAACTTTGAGAAATAATATAAATTGAATAAGTTAACAGATTCATTGATTCTATTATACTTAGGTACTCGTACGTTTAGGTTTATCTGTAATCGAATTTATGCATGCTGTGTATTACAAAAGCGATTTTTAAAATAAATAAATATATCATCACAGCTTATTAATCATTTCTTGGTGAGGCAATTTGCTTCTTTGTATTCACAAATTTCCGAAATGACGACCGTTAAAGTTTTTACCAGATGTCTTCTCATGTGCTCTTATAACCGTCGCGGAGAGAGCACTACAGGAGTCTCTTCCGTGCTATTTGGAAATCGAAAATGATTTTGAAGTTTTAAGTTTAAGAGGAATATTTACCTACCTACCCCTATTCTAAAATGTGAAGCGAAAATTCAAATAAAATGTTCCTGTACTAGAACTATTAACATTTTAAAAAATGTAACACTATACAAATATACTTGCGATTTTGAAAATAATTATTGAAATTTGATAGTATTTCACTTTCATTGTATAGGCAAAACGGCATTTCTCGTTTTTCCTATAAAATCAAAGTCAAATACTTATATATTTCATTAATATTTTTTTTTAAATTCAGGATAATATCGGCAGATGTGTATATAGTGTCGATTTTTTTAATGTTAGTTTTTCTAATACAGGAACAGTTTATTTGAATTTTGTCTTCATATTTTAGTACCTGTACAGACAGGGGAAAATATTGCTATTATGTAAGAATGTCAGAAACGAACCCGGGCGCCGAGTCGTCCGAATTACAACCGGTCACCTACGAGCTACGAGTATAATGAGTATAATGCATACAGGTAAATCTAAGTGATTATCATAAACAGTTATACAGAATATTCTAAATTTAGAGTAAATTGGTTGTTCTATCTACACCTGTATTTAACTTTCTATAGAATAAATAACAAAAGTCCATATGTTTTTTTTTTATATATATGTATATATTTCTCCAAGTTTTACAGTTAGTTAAAAGTTTAGCAGAATTGCAGAAACAATTTAAATTTAGTAAGAATAACAAAATGCATTTTCAAACAAATATCAATTCATTTGTAGAAATTATAATTTATTACTCGTTTTTTCATAGATTGATCGTAATCGTATAGTAAAAGCAATTATTATACCTTTACTAAAGACGATGACGAAACCTATAAGAAATTGACAAATCATTTCATTTCTAAAGGAATTATGTTTACTGCAAGATAATGCAAAAAAGTGCAAATATATAATTTGTCTTAAAATTGATAAATGTAATGTATTTCTGTGTACTAACATGTTTTATATGCATAGGCGTCGAATGCATGGGTGCTCTGGGTGCGCAAGCACCCATACCAAATTTGTAATTTAGTTACTCAGTTATTGATGTTTTTTTTATTCAAAATTACTATTTAAACGCAATTTCTGAGTTACCGAGTTAAAGATGAAAAAAACTAAAATACCAATTGTTATTTTAAACCTTACAATGACCATGTGCATTATTTCTTACGAATTTTTCGATGAACATCGGAATTAGAAATTGTTTGTCTGTGCCGCTTGGTCACATGGCCTTAGGCGGTTTTCTTCTAACCCCCACCCCACAGCATTATTGCATAATTATTTTTATATAATAACCTACGCCCTTGGCTAGAGCACCCATACATATTTTCAAATCCCGGCGCCTATGTTTATATGACACGTATTCTCTTATTAAGTTATATTGTTTACAATTAACTAATGTTCCATTTGTATGTCAAACAATCGCTATAATAGAACAATTAAAATTAAAACGAATGCATCGATAGCATTTAATTTATATTATATACCAAGTTTCTAAATGGAATAATAGATAAGAAATGTATATACATAGATTTAAATAATTACTTACCAGATTAGTAAATAAAACATCCTATATCTTCGCTGGAATAAAATATATAGGTATATAAAAAGATTTAAATAAAAAATCAAATTCGTTGTAAGTGCCATTGCCATTAATATGATAATATTGAAAATTGACATAAATACAAATAAAATTAACACCTGGTACTTTCAAAACCCTGCGCAATATTTTTATTCCATATCTAAACAAAATGAATAGCAACAAGTAATATAATTCATTCCGATAAGTGTATTGTTGGAGACAGATAATTTCAATATAATTTTTTAGCGACATACACAAATAAAAACTATGGCCACTGATAAATTTTCCAGTTTTTCTTCCTAGTTTTTTTGCTAAATAAATTACGATGACAACCCATATCGTACAATACTGCAAGAAAAGTAAAAATAGAAATAAATGCAATAATTTTAAAGTTCCACTGATATATTTTTGTAAACAATATGTACAAATGATAATAATTGATATATACAAAACAAAATTCAATAATATAACATCAATAATACATAATAATCTAATATATGAATACTACATCACACAGAAATGCGGTCAGTTTTTTAGCCTACGCAGGTAATACGTCGCTCAGTACGGGAAACAATGCTTTCATTACAACTAAATCAGTCTTTCAAAAACCGAGTAATTTACAACAAAATGCACGATGCGAAGAACTACACATTTGCTAATGGAATGCACTTTACAATTTTTCTAAACATCGAGTGTTGGTTAACATTTCTCGCGTTAGTCTCCAAACTTGTTTAGCCGCGTTTTCCAGTGCGCTAGGTGATTTCCCTTTGAACAAATCCAAGTTGGGAAGGAAATAATGTGGACATCGACGGCACTGCAGACATGATATCAGTTGAAGGAAAATGCCGTTGATTCTATCTCCGATACAAGCTTCATCCCATTCTAACTCTCGGGGGTGTTTTTCGCACTCGTACAATAATAAAGTTTTCATGTGATACCCAGTAACTGGATTTCCAGGAAGGTCTAAATGTCTGTCCCTTAAAGTTTTTAATATACTCAAACATCTTCTTCGACATCCGCCTTGTAAAAGTCTATTTTCTGCTTCGTTGAAGCTCAAAACCCAAGCATCTCCTTCCATGGCTGATTGTTTTCCCTGCATGGCTATACTTTCTTTCGATAATAGATCAAACCCTTCTGTTTTGACTTCTGCAACTAGGTTAGGATGTGGCCAAGGTATATGAGGTATGGGCCAGTGAGCTGCAGACCTCGGCCAAACTCCCGAACATTTAAACGCCGGTGTGATTTGCACAACATACCGTTCGCGTATCCTCAATTTTACTTCTGTTGTATCTGCTATCATTTTCACTGAATCTCTATAGGAACACTTGTCGCAAGCTTGAGCCACTAATGTTTGGAATCTCGAGCGTATTTTCCTCGCTGATAAATATCCAGAAGCTGTTATAAATTCCACCCATAACGACATAGATCTTTTTCTTCCATCACTTAATTTTAACACTGCACAACCTGGTAAAGTTCCATCATCAACAAAATTAAAAACTCCCATTTGATTTAAATAAAGCACGACTTCAAATTCTCCTGGCGATATGACTTCCAGGCCTTCGTATCGGCCGTTGCATTCCGTGAGAGAGGAAATGAACCTGGGTTCTTGAACTTCTACTTCTTTTAACACATCTTGCACTACTTTACACACCTCGCGAATGGTTTTAGCGATGGTTCCCATCCGAGTTTGAACCCTCTCCCCGTAATATTTGTTGATTTGGTAAAGCATTTTGGACTGGGCAGTCAGCATGTCCGGAGGCACTAGCATGTTGCCTGACCGGACCGTAGACTGAATGCAGGACTTCGTGCACTCCGTGGAAAGCTTAGTAGAGGAGGTAGAAAATATTTGGGGCGGAGCGGCACGCCTCTTTGCGCATACTCCTAACCGACCAATCGAGTTGCGACACTCCCAATTTCAGCCACGCCTTCTGCTCTCGCAGGATTTTATCCTGCAGCTTCCGAATCTTTGTATATTTTAGTGATATTTTCCGAAATCTTGATTTATCACAACAGTGAACGTTTCCGTGAGTGTCATATGTGTTTTTCGGTTTCTGCCCTGTAATTTTGTGCGAAGTGTTAGGGTAATTTTCTATTGTCAAAGGTAGGTACATCTGGCCGTAATGCAAAGTTTAATCCGGGTTGAATAATCCTAGTCCCCCTGTCTTGCGCCTGTGTAATTTGATTCGAGTGCACGGTGCATTTACAGATCAAAATAACCGGCGGCCATTGCTATACGGATCGTTTTACCGACGGCGTGAGAGATGATAGAAAGATAAAGCTATTCTATTTCATAGCTGTTATAATCGTAGGAATACAATGCCTCGTAAATTCATATCATATAATTTTCTATACGATTTACGAGTATGTGATAGATATTATTTCGACTTGTTTGCTAATGAAATAATTTTTATAATACCTACTCGTACATGTGACGATTTTATTAAATACAAATTATTTACAACTACAATAAAAAAAGTGTCTATAATAATAAATTGTTTAAAACTTTAAAACAATTGTATGTTACCTAAAGCCATTTACTGTTTTATTGCACATATAAATTTTTAAATCATGGTGAAACACTTAAATTACTTTACTAATAATTCTTCTATCGCTATCAAAATTTATTATATCTGCCCGGTTGCAGAAACGTTCATCAATGCTTTGTTTAATTAACGGACCATCAAAATGAACAATTCGAATCAGTTTTCTTGTTCTTGAGACATTTAAATCATTGCTGTCAAAAAATCGCGTTACATTTGTTTGTTTTAATGATCCGTTAAATAAACAAAGCATTGATGAACGTTTCTGGAACCGGGCAGTTTATAAAATGAATAACGGCATCTTTATAGTCTACGTTTTATCCAATATCGGGCCGCTTCGTTGTTAAAGTTAGAGTCCTTTTTATTTTTGTAGCGTATATTCATATTCAGTATTTCGTTAGACGTTGTGAACGACCCTGTTAAGAGAAATTTGATATCTGAATTAGGATCTGATCTGAGTTTAATGTTACCGATATTAAGTATAATATATATTTTCAACATAATTATTGTATCCATAGTTACTATTTTGTTCTCATAGAAATTTTGGTAGTTTCTTTTAATGAGGAGGTAAAATTGTTTTTTTACTCCAGTATTTAAGTTCAAAAAAAGTGATTTCTACCCGAAACAAATAGATACCTACCGATATTATTATTTAATAAAAAAAAACCGGTAACTGATAGCCACTACCATTTAAAACCGTTTTTTTAAACTGTTTCTAAAAAGAATACAAAAATACACTCTTTTCACCATTCTTATCTTTTTGCAATTATATTAAAAACAACTGTTTTACACAAACAGTAGAAAATAGTACTTATATTAAAGGACGAATGTAATAATTGTCATATTATTTTGTGAAAAGGAAGTTCGAACAAAATAATCGACAATTATGAAATGAGTTCATATTTTTTTCTACTTTGTGTCTTTTATGCCATTTTTAAATAAAAAATTGTATAGTTTCAAAATTTAGGGAATTTTCTTTCAGTTGGTGATACTAATGTGACGTTTAGCAATATAACCTTAATTTTGTAGCACCAACTATCGTCGATAAATAAATATATAAATAAATAATACATCCATTGCTGTGTGTGCCAATCCGCTATATACACAGATTTCGGTAATGATGATTACATATTTGTATCGTACGGGCGTTTACCAAGCGTCACCCCCAAGGGGTCCTGGCGTGGAGATTGCACAACAGCGGCCAAGTTTGTGCCATTTAAATTTCAAAATATTTTATGTCGATCGAGATCGAACATCGAACCCGATTCCCCAGATTTCTAACTTTACTACTCTATATTTCTCCTCTTCATTTTATTTCTACTTTTAAATTCAAAATTATACATATAATATTGATAAAATTCTTAATAATTCTCTGTGTTCGTTTATTTAGCGAGTTTCGACATTTAAATTTTTTTGGCATAAATTGCCACCAATCTTAAAAAATTGTACTAGTTTATTATAGCACTCGAATGAGCTATTAACAAATTCTTTTGGGTGGTATAATAGCTTTGTTATAGACACAATTAATAGTTATTTACGACATGAGTGGAATATATGGACATTATTAACGCACTGTGAATTGTGAATTGCCCTACGAACCTGTAGGGCGAGTTAGGGTGATCACAGAGTGCGTTAATGATGTAGTATCCCATGAATATCGTACAAAATTTTATCATATCGAACCCATTTTAATTATATAATTTGTAATAGTTTTGTTAGCCCAATGAGTGCGGTAATGCAATTCTAGTGTGGTAATAATTTTCGTTAAAGCATTGAGTGCTTTAAAATCATTATGTATAAATAAAAGTTGTTTTTTTTTATTTCCTGAATAATTTTATCAATGGTTTTTTAATTTCGAAATATTCTCAATTTAGTGTTAGTGTTTTCAATTTCTTCCTATGATTGTAATGCTTATCAAAATTGTTTTCTTTACAAATCAAAGTTTCTATTTCACTTTTATAAATTCAGGGGATAAGCCACAAAGACAATATGGTGTACTTATATACCCAGTATTACTGAAAAAAGTCACGCGTTATTTATGAAAGTATGAGCTTTCAAGGTATTACCAAGTATAATAGTAGTGAAATATATGCGCATTCCTTAGGAAGAAATTGGTATGTATTACGAGTAGGTACTAAATATATATTTTTAGAAAGATATTCTATGTATGTTTACCAGGCGTCACCTCACGAGCTCTCAAGCTATAAGGACAAATGAATCAGAAAACAATTACTTTAAGATTTGAAGCCTTGATAATAAACTATTTTGTCACGATACAAAAATAGATCATTCTCTTTTCGAAGGCCAAGTCCAAACATTTTTAGGTCACATTTCATTTGCTTTAAATCACCATAAATCCCATTTTTGTGCCTTAACAATAGATCCTTTTTGCGTTATCGTTATCGATACTCCAAACACCTCCTAAACAAATATTCATCTCTTTGTGGAATTTTAAAAGACACATCTTTGCAAAATCCCCATCCCCAGGTATGTTTTCCAAAGGCACGCGCGGTGCTATTTGTTTGTGGCATTATCCGTCTAAGATGTCTCCATAAGGACCGCACAGAGATCTAGCTGGCTGCAACTGTCGTCTCATGTCTTTAGCTTTTGTTCCCCAGACTATACTCTGGTCCCGCAGAGAGTTATTGTCAGTGTTGCGTGCAAAGCGGCGATGCTCATTTTGTTTGGAGTATTTTATGAAATTTGTACGCACCAGGAATTCCAAATAATGAAACAGAAGAACTGGCGCTTAGAAAAAATACGTAATAGACGAAAAGAAAATGTAACGGAACTGTTTCTCCGACACAGGAATGGATCACAGATATTTTATAATAAAATTCAAAAAAGTGTTAAGCCTATAGTCTGTAGTACATGGTATATGAGTTAATATATCATTTGAATTAACATCTTAATATCAATATAACAGTTATTTATGTACCTAGAAAAAAAAATACATATTAGCTGTATTCTTTGTGACCCATTTGAAACTCAACTCAGTACGTAACTGAGTTGAGATGAAATGAGTTGTGATATGTGCAAAAAGAACAAGTTTACCGATAGTATTTGCTGTAACAGCTGGCAAAATTATAGACTTATTTTCTGATCTATGATACTGTTTATAAACGAAAAATGGATATGTTGAAAATATATTACTGTAAGTATATCTGTATATGCGAATATAAAATTTGTTGTATTATATAACCTTAAAATGCAAACTGAGTGTTTCAAATCATTTTCAGTTTTGTAAACTGATAGTGTAGCATCGAAAAGAGGGGAAGTGAGTTTACTCAGAACGGAATAACTCAGATCAGTTGTGTCAAAAAGAATAACGATTTCCTGAGTTTATCTGAAGTGATTTGAGATGAGCTGAAATTTTGTCCAAAAAGAATACAGCTATTATTATGAGTTTGCTTACCGAGGCGAAGCAAAGCAAACAAGCGAGGCTATAATATGCATTTTTTGCCGAGGCGCATACATTTTTCTGTCTACCTTTACTAATAATAGATCTAGAGCGGTAGTACATACAATTACAATAATATTAAATCGTAGTAAGCTTTGCGGACGAAAAATGATGGCTTAGCGTACGAAAAAGGTTTTGTGGACGAAAAGTGATAACCTTCTGAAAAGTGTCATTTTTCGTCCGAAAATAAGTACATAAAATGTTACTTTTTAGGTAGACAGAAAAAAATATTATATGATTCTATACACTTTTATCCAATATATCACGTGATTTTTAAAACATACAGATTTAATATTGGACCAATATCAGTTCAATAAATTACAGTGAACAGTTTTTAAAGTTAGTACAATAAAAATCACATTGGATTTTATACGATAATAGTTATAAGGATCATAACATCAATTATTATGGTACCTCTAGTCGTGAATATTATCAAGCGAGGTGAAGCCGAGTTTGATAACACGTAACACGACGTGTACCAAATGATTAGTTACGATCCGTATTACATACAAATTGTATTTGCTGGCGTAAATCAATGAAAATGAAGTATTTAAATAAATAATAGTCAGAAAAATCAGGTACCTATGTTTTTGATTTTTTGTAAACAACTACCTCGTTACCATAGCTCATTATGGTACTAAGTACTCTAATGGATTCATTATGGTTCAGCCTATAATTAGTGTACTCAAATTAAGGACTATAATGTTGTCATTATGACATACCAGCATATAAACAATTTGATATATTGGCTCGTGTATTACAGACTTTAACAAATAACAAAAGTTTCTACCCAATTATATATGCATGTTATAATGACAAAATATCATCATTTTTAATAAAAATCGAGACATCTTTGACTTTTATTAAGTAGGTATTTACTTACTTCATTTCTAAAGCTTGTACGAGGTTTCATAAAAAATGAATGAGAATTTTTTAATTTTGCGCATAATTCGTTTTCTATTGACCTTATTTTTTATCACGTTGTTACCGCGGTCTGTGAAGTGTATATGTATATCAGGCTACCTCCATATTGGACGCAGTTTGTGTTTGTCAGTTACAAACTGACGAAGCATTTAGAAACGTTCGGCGATTTTTTAAATTAAAAAATCCGGTATAAGTAATCTGCATTAAATTTTTGTGATAAAAATGGTAATAAGTGCTTTGGAGGAGTACAAATGTTGGAGAAAGCTTTTAGCGAGGAAACTATCTCCAACCAAAGGATTTAAGGATAGCACGAACGTTTTTAAGAGGACCGTGATGACGTGGAAAGTGAGACAACAAAAAAGCTGGGCTAAGGACTTCCTAGCATATAAACCACCGACGAAAATGTGGCAAAAATTAAAAATATGTTTAGTAATTGCGAAATCACATTAAGGAAGGTTGCTGAGTAAGGTAGTATTACTTCTATTTTACTTTTTATTCTTGTGATATCGTTACAAAAACAGTGATGATACTGTGATTCATTTTGTACTGCATTTATGAGTGTTTAGGGTAGTAATATGAAATAGGAGGATCATGCTAGAGTTTTCGAGAATAAGAACTCAAGCCCCCCAGCCCTAGAAAATTTTTCTAGTTACGCCCATGGTCGCAGAAGCTTCTTCTATTTCAAAAGGAATATCTTCCAAACATTCTTCTTCTGACATATTGAACACTTTTATGTTTACAATTCTCCCTGACCGTTATACCCTGTCAACCAATATGGAATGCAATAGATTTTCTTTGTGAATGTTATGCAGAACAATTAGTGGCATATAGACTAATTAGATATATTCTTATATTTTAAATTTAAAGTGTACAAAGGCTCGGATTTGGATCATGATGCTGTGATTTTTATTAGACACATCAGAAGCTATTGAGGACTTGATTTTTCATTGCAATCGTTTGAGCGTCCGTTATAATAACGGACGGCGGCCGTTATAATAACGGACGGCAGCCGTTATAGACCCATTAACAGTTACGTGTTTAGTTCTGTTAAATCATATTAACAGTATGATATTACGAAAAGTATATTATTGTTGAAGGGTAGTATTTTGAACATATTTAAAATAAAATTCTAAAAAAGATGAACCATATGTTTGTTATTCTTATTAATTTTGACGTGACCCTCGTAAACACCCTCTGCTACAAAAGTATAATAATAATTCATTAGCAAAACCTAGAAGCAATAATAATACATTTTCATATAAAGAATCATCTGTAAAACATTATAGCCTTGCGGACAAATATTTTGTCATCAGAATACTTAAGTTTTTCTTGTCATTTTCCTCTTTTTGTCGATAATTAACTCATCTTGTCCTCATCAATCAATTATTGCTTCGTTCCAGTCGTTTTTCTCGCTCGTGTCTTGTGTTAAAAATACTCCCGCCCTCTGTCAACTTCTCTCAATCTGCGACACGATCTTAATTAGTGGCGCCCGGGTGTTCTCCGCATTCCACTCCGTCGCAAATATAACCGAACGAGGCGCAGGGAAATTCATCCTGACAAGACAAATATCACGAAAAATGAATGAGGTTAGGTATTAATTAGGGACTTCCCTCAGTTCCGCGTTAGCGACAACCCGGGGCAGTATAATTTTAGAGTGAGAATTGTAGGAGTTTTTTGTTTACTTATGTGGTTATGCTTGTCAACAGAAACTAAATCTGGAATAAATTAGGATTAATGATGATTTGGATACGTAGAAATAGAATAATGATGTCGAAAGTGATTAGGAAAAATTTAAACAAAGTTTTCGGGTTTTGAAACAAATTTTTAAACCAATTATTATTAGGGAGATAAAAAAAAAGTAAAAATATTTTTCTCTTTTACAGAACCAGTTCATTCTTAAACCAGTTTTGGTGATATTTTGTTATTTGGAATTGGTAGATATGACTGCATTAAATACACAAATATCTTGGCAACGGACTGAATAAAAACACAAATCACTGTTATTATTCTGGTTACTATTTCGACAAAAATTTCCCCAAATCAAAACTGTCAACTATTTTATAAACGAAACCGAAAATAGTATAAAACACACGTTATAGAAAGCTACATATCCAAGCACTCGTTTGTTCGTTACGCGCTCGTGTACGAATTTTGGACTCATGCTTGAATATATTGCCAGTACAAATTCAAAAATGTAAACGTCAAATGTCATTTAATAATGATTATAGTTTCAGGCTATTATTGTTTTTAATTTGATATATGAGATGGATATACGGATTATACACAAATGATTTGCGGTATAAACATTTAGATAGAATGAGAAATATTCGTTTTTATTTATTTCCACAAGTTAACAAAAATATCGAGAAATGTAAACTGTGGATTGAACATTGCGGTCGCAGTGACTTAACATTAAATAAAAAAAAAAAAATATATATTTGCACACATCTTCTGGTTTTAAACTCATTTTTAGTAAACACAATGAGCGAACAAAACAAATCAGAATAGAGAATTAGGTTATCACTGAATGACAGATGCAAACAGTATGACAGGTATAGTATTATGGAGAGGGACCTAAAACAACGAGCTGGAATATGTTTGGACGCAAGATCTTCTATCTCTCTCGCAGTTCTCCCTTGGTGTGACGTCAATTCTATGTCTATTCTACCAAAAATTTCCCTTAATGGAAATTGCCCAATATTTTTATTTAAAAAATGAAGCAGTCGTTCGTTCGCCCACTCGCCGCTGCACGCTCGTGAGTGAATTTGTAACTCGTGCTAGAATACGTTGCCTTCTGTAACTTATGTTTTAATATACTATTAAAGACGTCATTTTGCAGACATTTATTATCGTTGTGGAAAAGTGCACCACAGGGTTACTACTCGGTAACATATTTTTTTTTGTATAGTACCTATATGTAATGATGTAGCTAGACTTTACTTGTAGGGGGTATGGTTGTTAACTTCCTAATTTCATATTTTTTTGTAGGTACACCAAATGGAATTTGTGTAATTTGTAAATCTTATATATAGGTAATAGATAATCGATGAACTATATTCTTATTATTTTCTTATGTTTTTCATTACTAGAGCTAATTTAAAATTTAAAGTAAATGTTTATATAATAATTTTTTATTTCATCAATTTCTTGTATTACTAGTAATATGGAATATTCAAATTAATGCTGTAATCCTGTCGCGATTTATCTTTGACGTCATTTATACTGCGGTAAACCCCATCTTAGCGGTAGATTGTCTTACTAATCGATCAGGGTAAAATTAAAACAATTACATATCTAATTAGGTTAATTTAACTATGAATATGTAATTATTTATTATCACTTTTAATTTGTATAAGAAGAATAATGTTTAGCTTATTATATATGTTGCAATATATTTAGATTAGAACTTTTGGGTGAGTGGGGGTGTGTATATAGGAGACTATTCATAGGGTTTTACATTTTTTGTTCTTAATTAGGCGCGCGGGGGCACTGATTACATACTTCGATTATAAAAAAATGTGTAACGTTTTTTACCTCTCGCTAAGAGATGTATTGTTTTCATGCTAAAAATCGCATATCCAGATTTTAGTGAATAAGCACGTTTTAAGGTCCCTAGAATCCGATTATAACATTTCTACGATGATGTCCATATATGTGTATGTATGTATGTGTGTGTGTGTGTGTGTGTGTGTGCGTGTGTGTGTGTGTGTGTGGGTGTGTGTGTGGGTGTGTGTGTGGGTGCGTGCGTGTGTGTGTGTGTGATTGTGTATGTGTGGGTGGATGTGTGTGTGTATGTGTGTGTATGTGTGGATGTGTGTGTGGATGTTGGATTCACTATATCTCAAATACTATAAGATTTAAGACATTATTAACTACGGATTCCTCAATCTAACAATAATGGGAAGAGTTGATTAAGTTTTGGTAACAATTGGACAACCGGAAGTAGTAGTTACAAGAAAAAAATCATCTAAATATTATTTATCGAAAATTTATGTAAATACTTATATTAAAGAATGTTAAATTCTTTATTCGATAAATATAAATTCATTATTATATCTTTTATAGATTTAGAGATAAAGAAATGCATATAAAATAATTTGATGTAAAAATTCTCAAATCAAACTACTTCAAGGCAAGAAATTCAAATATTTGTAATTGACACATAAATGTCGCTGTCAAAAATATTTGTATGCCGCTGTCAAAAATATTTGTATATTATTATGAAGATTATGAAAATAAAAAAAGTCAACAACGTAAAAGAATATACGTAAAAAAAATATAAGAGGAATTTGCGAAAAAATTACAAATATAAAGAAAAAGAAAAGGACAGTAGAAAAAGAAAATTTCAGGATATTGAATATAAAGAAAATGTATGTATTGTACATAATTTATATTAAAATATCCCATAGATTTTGCAAATATATGTGAGAATTATTTTGTAGTGAGACATGAATATATGTATTTATATTTAAAAATATTTTTCGTTTTATGCGTACAACCAGGTAAAATATCTGGCTAGAGGTTATGTGCTGGCCACATCAGATTTTTCTGATGTCTATAGCTGCAAATATTTCCATTTCGCGTTACTTGTTTTTCAAATATAATTCTTTTTGCAACTACACATGTTAGTGATAAATGTACAAACAGGAAAATTCTGATCCCAGGTTTTTTCTCATAAAACAATTTTTCTGTAACCATTTATTAAAATTATTAATCTAATACATATTTGAATATTTAATTTTATGTTACTTTATACTTTTACTTATGTTACGAGAATTAATGCGCCATTATCAAATCCCTATATTGGGTGTCTTGGTGTCTACTTACGCAATATAGAGAATACAATGTTAATTTTTTTATTTTACTGTATTTAGTTATCTATTAATTTTAGACAAAAATGTTTCAAAAAAATGTCATAGAGAATATTAAATTCTACACCTAAATCACTAATAAGATTTTATTTTGCACGTTTCGTAATATGTAAACCTGAATTTTAAATTTTTATAAATATTGCTCGCCCATGGAATTGACAAAAATTACAAATAAATGATGTTTGAACTGTCAGAATAATACTATTGAATTATTTGCAGATTTTCTTCTTGCTAGAAACGCTTTATTTATAAACCAAATTACAATAAATATGTAATAATATAATAAGTACGAAATGTCTGTTTATATGACACAATTAAAATTATTATGTAGTATCTATCGGTAGTGACATTTGAAGCATTATGCCCAGTTATGTTACAAAAAATCTCTCGTCCAGTTAAGGGTTTATAGATTTGCGAATGTGAAATAAATATGACAATATTTAAATTATTGGTAGAGGCAAATTGATGTAAAAATCAGACATGTATTTCCAACAATCGCTTCTTAAACACCTGTGTCGATACCTCAACAAATCATATTTAATAACCACCCTAATAATTACCTATGTCTTTTAGTCTCCTAATAACCCCAAACATCCCTAAATAAAAAACTTGATAAAATTAATGACCTCTCCTCCAGAACAAACATTTCGTCCCACCCATACATTAGCCCGAACACTTTCTCAGAGAGACGGGACGGGATGTTTCGTCTAGGGCAGATTAATGCAGCTGCCAGCAACGCTATCTGCTTTTTTCGCATCCTTATTTAATTAGCGTTAATTATCAACCACGTCAGGAAACATCAGACGCGAGAGAGACCCGAGAAAGAAATTCGAAACCGTGGGGGGTTATTATAAGTTTATTTGCGATCGGGATACCATCTGACAGGTTTGATTTTTAACATAGAGGTTGTAAATTTGAGGTAATATGAGTGGAAGAAGAATTTAAATGAGAGGCGAGAAATATGATAATTTTTTAATGAATTTATGGTTATTATACCAAAGACACATTATTTTGATACTTATCATCCAATTAAATTATTAAATATATTATTCAAAATATATCTTGCAAATTCTGAAGCGAGATTACTTTCAGAAAATATTAGATTTGAGTATACGGTAGCTACTAACATTATTTTTAATGAACATAAATAAATAAATATCCGATGGTCACGCTTGTATTATTCAGAATAAGAAAATCAAATGGGCTGTGACAAACATTTATGTCATATGAAATTAAGTTGCGATTCTTGTGCTAATTAGAACTTAGGCCCGTTTTCATAATCAGGCTCAAGAATTTAATCCTCGGACAGTGTGCTGGAAAATAATTACGTGAACAGTGTGGTGGGGTGTGAGATACCCTAAAATGTATATAAGGAATGTTATGGTGTGAAAATACACCAAGTAAAAAATTCTTACTAGTCTGCTAGCTTGCTTACAATAAAATGAAATATATGTTTTATTTTGGAAATACATATATATATATATATATATATATATATATATATATATATATATATATATATATATATATATATATATATATATATATATATATATATATATATATACAGGGTGTTAATACTAAGTCGTTACACCCGAAAATGGTAGATAGAACTCATTAAAATAAACAACTTTTCTTAACTCAAATTTTTGATTTGGAGCCCCAGTTAATAGTTATTGGCGTTCTCTTGTTTTTCGAAAAATCGTCATACCTCCCTTATTTTAAGGAATATTTAAAAAATACAAAAACTTTGAGCATTTGCTTTCGGTTCTCTAAAACACTTGTATTTACAATTATTTTCTATTTCATCAAATAACAAAATGGCGACCAATCAAAAATTTCAAAACAAGATATTTTGAAAACCACCCCATCGATTTTCGAAAATAAAACATTTTTAAAATCCATAAACTTTCTATTACAATATTTGTCTGAAACATTTTTTTCTGTCTAAAAAAGTTTTTATTAAAATTGAATTGCAAGATAAATTTTAACAAACTGCAACAATCATTTAAAACAAATTAGGCTTGCTGACATTAAACAAGAAACAAGCAAGAAAAATAAAACAATAAACAATGAAACAACAAGGGTGGGACTAAATATGATTTTCAAAGTGGCCACCATTCGCAGCAACGCAAGCCCGGCAGCGTGCTTTGATGTTGGTGGAGACCTTCGCAAGGACTGCCTGCTTCTCTTTTATATCTTCTGCTGCAGCCACGATTCTAGCCACTAGTTCTAACTCTGTGTTCACCGGTGTCTCGTAAACAGAGGTCTTCATCTGACCCCAAAAAAGAAATCTAGTGGAGTTAGGTCGGGGCTCCGGGCTGGCCACGCAACTGGACCTCTCCTCCCAATCCACTTATTCAGGTATTTTCTATTTAACAATGCGGTGACTTCTCGCGTTGTGTGAGCCGGTACCCCATCATGCTGAAACCAAAGTCTCCGTCATATGTTTAGTGGCAAAGTATTCAAGTAGTTCCGGCAGCACAGTAACCAAGAAAATAAAATAATTTTCACCATTCAATCGGTTTGGGAGAATGTAGGGTCCAATAACGTCAAATCTAATCTCTTTTTTGTTTCATTGTTTTCAGAAGCTACTTCGTTTTAAATGCTTTTTTTAGTTTGTTAATACTTATGCAAGCCAAGTAAGTGAATAAAAACTTTTTTTTTGGACAGATAGAAAAAAATGTTTCAGACAAATATTGTAATAGAAAGTTTATGGATTTTAAAAATGTTTTATTTTCGAAAATCGATGGGGTGGTTTTCAAAATATCTTGTTTTGAAATTTTTGATTGGTCGCCATTTTGTTATTTGATGAAATAGAAAATAATTGTAAATACAAGTGTTTTAGAGAACCGAAAGCAAATGCTCAAAGTTTTTGTATTTTTTAAATATTCCTTAAAATAAGGGAGTTATGACGATTTTTCGAAAAACAAGAGAACGCCAATAACTATGAACTGGGGCTCCAAATCAAAAATTTGAGCTAAGAAAAGTTGTTTGTTTTAATGAGTTCTATCTAACATTTTCGGGTGTAACGACTTAGTATTAACACCCTGTATATATAAAAGTTATAAAAACTGCATTTACTCAGGATCTGACTTACTTCTTCCCATATTGCTAATAGTATATTTCCTGTTCTTGCTCGCAGGTAATTTTATAAATAAATTGGTGAAAGTACAGCTAAATATGATAAAATATAAGAGCAATAGAACATAAAATTAAAATACTATTATTTTTTACCTTTGTTCAAAAAATTACGCCATTGGTGTGGGTGGGGTATACTATACCCAAAACGACTTTACAACGTAGTAACATGCGTAATAGTAAGAGTAGAGTAATCATATTATGGTATGACTAGCGAATGGAAGTTGACGTTTAAATTATTTTATAGATGTGGTTTCTTTTGAAACCCTAGACAAGAATAGAATTGTACGAAATATTCAGGTATGAATTTTTTTGCATAAACCCATTTAAATAAATATTTTAAACATTTTTCGTTTATGTTTATTATAAATATTTAGTTTGGCAATTCTATGAAACAGGATTATTTTTAATTTCCTCTAACAGTAATTCCGACTCGAGGGTTGCTTACACCTGAGACGAACGAACTAGAATTTGCGGTATTAAATTTTTTAAATACACCCCTGAATCATTTTAAATGCTTCCTAGTATTGAGTACGATTCTAATCTTCTGTAACGGAATACATAAGGGTCAGTTTCCTTTCAAATCAAATATAGGGAAATGTTTTCAAAAGAAACCACATCTATTAAATAATCTAAACGTCAACTTTCATTCGCTGGTCATACTATACTTTAAATATATTCATTTCAATGTTATTTGAAGCTACTGGACCGTGCATGGCACTTACATGCGTATTTTGAAAGTTATACATTAATTATATAGTCCGAGGGTTAATTACAATTACTTTAAGACTTTATTTTTAATTTAAACTACATAACTAAGATGCTTGCTAAAGTGCTAAAGTTATATTATGAAAACGAACACTGAACACAACTTTAATTTAAATTTAAAGATACAGTTTATTATGAAAATGGCCCATAGTTAATCAATTTTTTTAGAGTATAGTTATGAGTGAAAATATTAATTTCAATGCATTCCAATAAAAGATTAATTGCAAGCTTTTTAGAGGTGGAAGGAAAAAAATAGTGAAGAGTATTATTGTTGAATAGAAACTTTGAACATTTAGGTATTTAAAATAAAATTCTAAAAAATATTATCCATAATAATAATTCAATCGTGACCCTGAAATTACCCATTTCTGGGTGTGCCAATCTGCTTTTTATTCGCAAATTTAGGTAATGACGATTTGACGAAATATCTGTATCGTAGAGGGCGTTTACCGGATATCACTTCACGGGCCTTCAAAGCTAACGTGGAGAAAGCACGATATGAAAATTGGAAATAATAAAAAAGGGGCGCGTGGCTAATTGTAGACCGGTTGTGAATCGAATATATAGGTACTCATTTAAATTTTTGTAAACTACTGAAATAATATTAATTGCCATTTAGTAGACACCCGTATCAAACTTCCTCAACAACAAAACAACTACTGAAATATCCCTTTTAATTTCTATTTCACCGACCACCCAATTTGCCCTAAATATAAAACAATCAAAAGCAACAACACGTGTAGCAGTCAGTGTGAATCTTCCGTAAATTGGATGAGGAACATCGCACATGGCTGACACTTGTCACTAGCACTTTATAGATTTGTACGCGTGTTTAGATACAATAACCACCGGGAACACAATGTGCCACTGTCATATTTAGGTAACATCGTAAATCTTACATACCTACCGGTAGCCAAACGGTCGTGTTCCCACATAAAGAACAATAGAATGGGGGTGGCGTAATGGTTTGTTTTCACAGAAAATATTATGAAATATGGGACGGAAAACTATTGTTTTACATTATAATGGGTAAGTAGAACTAAGAGTAAATAGAGGATGCTTATATTCTGTACATCAAGTAAAATTCTAATCATACACTTCCAACCACAGTAAACTTTCAATAGGGCTGTTGCAAGAATTATTATATATTTTTACTTAATGTAAATAAAATATTGTTCTTTAAATAGCTTGAAATTTGAAAATATCACGAAATATCCATTACATATTTTACAATTAATTATTAAAATTTGTGTAATATTTAGAAAAAGTCACTTGACCTGAAACGGAATGTGACGTCAAAGTTCATATAAGTATAGTTAAACATGTGACAAACTATGGCCTATACTTTTTTTAAATTGGGTTGTAGTTGATAGACAAACTGCTTTCCTATTCGATATGAATAACGTGCTTTATGTAATTTGTCGTCATATTTACGAAAATAACATATTTTTTATTCCCTACTATGAAAGATATTGCATACACTTTCTTTTAGAATACTTTTTTTTCAAAATAAGAAACCGGCTCATTGTTATATGAATGGCGTATTGCTAGTATTAGACTTAGCATTTAATTTTTCGTCTAACCTACTGCGAAAACATGTCATTGTGTCATTGTTTTGTTGACGGTACGGTAAGTGACAGTTTACATTCAAATATACTGGTTACGATTGGCAGCGGGTAATATTCTTCATTAAATTCCTAGGGCAAAAAAGTAAATTGTCTACAAAACACATTTATTTACAAACATTTTATCTATATTACATTAATTACAACTTATTTATAATAAATGTAAATGAACAATTAAAACAGTTAGAAACTTGAACAAGATAATTAAGTTCCTTTTCTTGAATTTAAGTTTATATTTTCGGTAATATCAACATTTCCAATTTGTATAAGAATATGTTCCTGATTTTCTTTGGTGGTAGGAAAAATTACGCGGCTGTCTTTCATTTCGTCTTCATTATTGAATTGCATGACTGAAGTTGAAGATGTGGATGCAGATTCTTCATACCTATTCTGATTATATAAAATTGTATTGGTGATTTCTAATTTATTTGTCATTGAATCTGCAACATAACTTTCTGCCACTGTTGTGGATTTCCATCCACCGTGCTTCTTTAAACCAAGCATGTCAATTCCCGTATAAACCAAGAAAGTTGCTGACGTTCATCCAAACGAGTGCCCAGTATAAATTTAAGGATTTTTCAGTTTTTAAAGTTCTGCTATTAGAGCAGGAATTTTTGCAAATGGGTGTTTACCTACTGGTTGATTCACATTCCTGAATAATATTCCAGAAAAAATCGCCGATTTTCACTAGTTATTGGCTTGCAACTTATATATTTTCTCAACAAAATTTAAGCGCTGTTCTCGGTTTATGATCGTAAAAGTATGTTGCACTCAATTTTTGTATCTGATATTGTTACTATTATTACAGAATTTTTATCTTCAACATTATCAGTTGTCATCTTACATAATTCGTCTTTTCTACATGCCCCAGAAATTCCCATTGTCATAAAGACCTAGAACAGATAAATAACTTCAATATACCTTAATAACTGAATTAAATTAAATAACTATACCTTCATTAACAAATGTGTAATATCATGCAGGCGCTTCAATAAGGAATTTGTTCGTATTATCTCGACTAAATGTACTACTCTTTTTGGGTTTATAGCCATCATTTTTACGCTTTAAAAATGCTTTTAGTTTTGGATATTTGGATATCATTATCATCATAAAATGGTAGGTACTTTTTAACATTGAGTATTCGCTCCATAAACTGCTTGAAGATTTTAATTTTGTAGATCTACTCGTATTTAAGAAATACGCCAACAGCACTTTTTCTGTAATCACATCTGCTTTCTTCTCATGGTACCAATTTTTGAAAATTCCTGAGCCCAAAATAAGACGATTTAGCTAAACTTGCCGTCTAAGGAAAGTGCATCGTTTAGCCATTATTCTGCATCAAAGTTCTTCTAAAAAAATAATTTTGCTCATAAAAGAAACGCTGTGTTCGATTTGAATGAACTATGTCCATATGGATTATCATTCGGGTCTTGGCGTTGCAAATTGCATTCTCGCCCAAAAAATTGCACCTACGATTCTTGGTACATAAATAAGTATTTATTAATTACCATTACAGTTATATTCTAGTTCGATTACCATTCTAAACGATAAAAATTATTAGAAATCTCAACTTAACAAGCACAAGTGTGTCTTCATTTACTATTACTATTCGGTTGCCTTCGTATGACATATTTGTTAAAAAAAATAGTGCAGAAGACCATTCACACTGCACAGTTATTATGATGAATGTTTTTATTTTGAAATCAATTTCAGAAAAAGTAAATTCAATTTCGGAAAAAGTAACTTATATCAAAATATCAATTTACCTTGTCCGAATAGTGTTTACGAAATTGAATTTACTTTTTATGAAATTGAAGTTGCAAGGATATATGGAAACAAATTCAGCCCTCAGATTGGTCAGAATATAGCGAAAAAGTTGTCAGCTGTCAGTTTTAAAATAAAATCGACAGTAATAAATAAGTGATACGAGTATTTAACCACGTTTTTGATTTCGATTTTGTAAATTTTCGTATTTAGGTATTCTACAGTTTTGCATTTAGAAATATTTAATATTATCAATGTTTGATTTGCTAAAAACTATACTATAATGACTTATGAACTTAAGTACATTATTTGAAATCACCATAGTTAAAGCGTTGGATAAAATAATTGTATTCATTTGAACGATTTTCAATTTAAATATGATTTTGTTACTTTCTTAATTTTAGCTCATTTATTACCTACTGGCGTCGCCTTTAAAGCGTTTTACTAACTTAACCTCATTTTCTTTTTCTGCGGATATGACGAATTAAGAACCCATATATCATTTCCTTTCAGCGTTTATGCTTTCAAATATTGGGTGCTAATTACCCATATACGTGAGAAGTGGTTCTAATTTACAAGCGAATAAATAACGTAAATGAAGTATGAAGTGGCGACAGTCTCCAGCGTCTGACGTCTGACGTGACGTGACGCAACGGATGCGGCGTGGCGCCTGACGTAACATAGCATCGCACGTGTGTCTGAGTGCAAATCCCTGTACAGGATGCTCTGGTTTTGTTTTAACACACATCCTACTCAACAACAGGACCAAGAGGTTTCATTCTTGTTTTGTAATTTGAGAAGAGGAACAATTTAATCCGAAACAAGTTTCAAAAAAACGGGAAAGTATATTAGAAATTAGAAGCCTGCTTAATTTGTACTTTGTATTTCTTATTAAAATTGATGAACAAGATAATGGATACTCCACCGTTCTAGCAAATTAGAAAATTGGTCTTTTATACACAAACTATACCATTTAACAACTTAATATCAATCGAAATAATTTCAATTTCTATTATTTTACAAAAAATAAGTTTAAGCAATATTAATGTCAAATATTTAAGGCATATAATGACTGTCATTCTTATTTATGTGGGACACTGAATACATAGAAATTAAAATTACTTTTCCTGAAATTGACAAGTTAAAATATAATTTACATTTTTTTGAAACTGAATTTACTTTTTCTGTAAGTGAAAAGATATATGTGCAGATCTTAAAACTATGATAGGGTCTTTCAGTTTTAGAAAAGTCAATAGTTTCTAAAATATTCGAGTTTTTAATGCGTTTGACATCCACATACGTCGGAGTATTGCTCTCTGCATCGCTCTCTCTCTCTCTCTCTCTCTCTCTCTCTCTCTCTCTTCATCTCTCTTATTCATACATTATTCTATAATCTATTAAAAATTAATTCGTACTACATACTTTCAAATCTTGTATGTTTGTCTTTATATTTTAATTTATCAGAAACGAAACAACGAAAGTAGACCAAATAATGCCTGTTTGAGTTTTTTATGTCACACCAGGCAGAAACCACGTGCATTTATAAGGAAATAAATACATGTTAAATGACAGGCAGCAAAATCGCAGTGGCAATCAAAATTTGTACTATAATACTAGTAGTTTTTATTAAAATGCTTATTGTCCATGCACCATGCATATTTCCAATTATTGACCAAGAAAGTTATTTGAAATATCAGTTTCCTGATTCCAATTATTAGCGAATTCCACTGTTGAAGAACAAAGTGAGATTCACATCTATATCGTAGAATATTTTAAAAAACGTTGAGATTCCTGAAACCACCAAGTGTGTCATGCTATCAGATGAGTCCTCAATACTCTGAAGGAGAGTGTAACTTGTTTATGACTATCAGTATAGCAAAAGATAAGTGAATAATTTACTGACTTCAAGGGGATTTCGTAGATCAGCTGAGAGAGTATCCTTCTATATATGGGGATAGGGAGGCCCTACGTTCAAGTTCGAGTTCCATTGAATTCTTAACAAAATATTTAACACGAAAATCTGCAACATTTGAATATAAAAATAGTGACACAGCTACAATCGTTTTAATAATCTTCAACAATGATTTGTGGTAATTTACATCTTAAAATAAGCCGGTGATACTGTTTGACAGTGTTTTTTAATTGTCATTTATTTGTACCTTGACCCAAACATAAAGCATTAAAACATAGATGAGTTGCAATAAGAGATTACAAAGTTGTTTGATATGAAATTGATAAAAATTTGCAGCCGTTAAAAGGGCCGTGTGTATCTGGTGTTGTGTGAATATAAAAATGTCAAACATAAAAGAGTACTTAATTTAATTGGTAGTTGCTATGGTAGGTGTCCCGCGAAACCGCAAAGTATGTTTACGTAATCCGAAACCTTTGGTGGAAAAAACAAAGGCTGTATTTTTTGTGTTGGGCATAGCTAGTTTGTTATCAGAGCGTCAAGCTGTCCCGGGTTATTGATGCCTCGTTATCCGAGATACCTGGCCGAGGCAAGCGGCTATCTCCGATCTTCACAATTAAAACGGACAGCGGAGCCCGGCGCGGTGACATTCCACTTGTTCCCAGGTTGTTTATGTGCGACAGACGCGTCGCCATGGCAACGCGCAGGCATTCCTCCGCGGTCGATAAACACCGCGGCGCGGCGCGAAATTGTTTACAAGATGGCGCGGGGCACACAGCCTCGTACGTCATGCGGAAGGCGCTTGTTGCAACAACAAACTAGTTTTTTAGCCAATCACAGCGACCTATGAGGTGACCACGCCTCTTTATAGCGCGCGGACAGGTGTGAACGTGTTTTCAGGTGACGAGCTTCGGCGCTTTTTAAACATGAGCGCGAAGTTGCCAAAGCGGATTGTCATCTGATGACTCATGAATCTGGAAGGCATCTTTCTGAAAGCCGACGACTTGTTCTTGATATTCTATTCTGAATAACAATTCATTTAATTTAAATGTATCTTATACTTCCGTCTAACTCACGGAACTAACTAGATACCTAACAGTGCGCCTCAAAATTTTCAGCAGGTCTTCCTACCCTTTTAAAAATACACACACAAGACATAATTTTTCTACATTTTCATTACAATAATAAACAGGATGGGGCCTAGAAACTTTCTTGTTTTGAAGGTGAATAAAATGAAAAGTATTAGTGATAAACAAAATATATTTTTAGATGATGAAAGAACATAATTTCAAGTTTTAAATCATGCTGTTTTAAACAAAACATCTGGAAGGTGGTAGCCACCGTTCTCTATGCACTGATGCAACCGTTTTTTAAAGCTCCTCTCTACACGTTCCAACATTCGGGCTATTTCCTGCCGAATAAGATTATTCTGTTGAAACAGGGTTGTAGGGCGCTGTTTGTAAACCTCTATCTTGAGATATCCCCATAAAAAAATCACATGGCGTGATCGGGCGAGCGCGGCGCTCATGGGATGTCACTTCGAATCAAGATGAGCCATCAGGAAAACATTGCCGTCATATGGGCATATCTTACAAACACCGCCATACAACCCGATTTCAGTTGAAAAATCTCATTTGGCAGGAAACAGCCCGAATGTTGGAAACATATAAAGAGGAGACCAGAAATCGGTTGCAGTAATGCATAGAGAACAGTTGCCATCACCATCAAATTGTTTTCTTTAAAACTGCATGATTTAAAACTTGAAATTATGTTCTTTCATTATTCAAAAATAAATTTTGTCTATCAGCAATAGGTATGTACATTTTATTTTATTTGCCTTCAAAAAACATATACAGGGTGTCCCATAACTTCAGGTACATATTAGAAGGGCATATAGTTCTTAATGTCCTGATTACGGAACAAAAATAATTTCTTCAAAATTCCTATAATTAAGGGTAGTTCACTTAAGAAGAACATTTTTTGTACCCCTGGATACTATAATATTTGGAATAGTGAAATTAGTTATAACTATTACATAAAATAATTTAACAATGAAATTAATTTATGCAATTACGTAAAGCTTTGTCACACCAATTAAGTTTGGGAGATGTGTATGTAATGAAAAAAAATCAAATTATTTACTTTATTTTTACAAAAACTGTTCAAAATTATTTCCATTAACAGCTAAACATAATGCAGCACGTTGAATTAAAGAAATTGAACAAGCCCGATGAATTGCATTCTCTTGTCTAATTCTTTCAGCACAATTTTCTACTCGTTGTCGTAATTCTTCAAGGGTTTCAGGTGCCTCTTATCATAGACGAGGGATTTAAAATTATCTTACAAATAAAAATCTAACGGATTGAAATCCGGGGATCTAGGGGGCCAAGACGCGGGACCTCCTCGACCAATCCACCTGTTCTCAAATACTCTGTCAAGATGATGTCTGACATTTCTAGCAAAATGTGGCGGCGCACCGTCATGCATAAACCATGCATTTTGACGTACATTAAGAGGAATATCTTCTAATAATTCAGGCAAATTATTCAGCAAAAATTGTAAATAATCATTCCTAGACATTCTTGTTAGGAAGTATGTATGGTCCCAGTAACGATCCGTTTACCATCCCAGCCCAAACATTTAGTGAAAATCTGTGCTGAAAATGACTCCTGACAGCAGCATGTGGATTTTCTTCGACCCAGTAGTGACAGTTATGAATATTATGTATACCATCACGAGTAAATATCGCTTCGTCGGAAAATATTACTTTTAACGTAAAATTGCCATCCTGAGCATGTTGGTTTAGAAGCCATTCGCAAAACCTTACTCGAGAGTAATGATCGGGTTCTACTAACGCATGGACCCGTTGAAAATGATAAGAATGTAAATTATTATTCCTTAAAATTCTCCAAATTGTCATTCGTGGTACACCTGGTAGTTGACGAGATATTCTCCTTATGCTGATTGTTGGGTCATTGCGTACCAAATCTAAGACAGGCTTTTCAACATTTACTGGTCTCCGATGAGCCCCGCCGTCTCTTCCCCGATTATAGGTTGCAAAGAACCAGTGTCGCGAAGGCGTTGAGTAAGGCTTACAAATATGCGAGAATTCGGATGCCGTCGTCCTGGGAAACGTTCAGCGTAATAACGCTGAGCTAATCTACAGTTTTTCCCTGCGTCGCCATACATTAGCAACATATCCACTAACTCACTGTTACTGTAACCATTCATATTTGTAACAATAATCAGAAGAGCAATATCAAAAGTGTTATAAGAAACACAATGTATGTGGCCGGCTACTAGAAACCTAATGAAATGATTGTATTATGCAAACATATCTTATTAATTAGATATAATACAACGTAATATTTAATATTAAAACTACCTATTCAACCAGTGTCCCAAAACTGTTTCCTTCAAAAACCTCAAAAACTAATTTTTGAATTTTAAAAAAATTCTTTTTGTTCCGTAATCAGGAGATTAAAAACTATATGCCCTTCTAATATGTACCTGAAGTTATGGGACACCCTGTATAACAATAAATCGGTAAAAATTTGCAGTCGTTATTTACTATAACGCTAGATAGATTATGATAACCGCCATAGAATGGATTAATTTTTATATAGAATGGATACACTAGTATATTATGTAAATCGTCTCAAGTCCCATGAATAGTCCCACATGCCTATAGAATTTGTTTTGAAAAATCTGGAACGTATATAATTAAACAATGGGTATATTTGCAAAAACGTTTATAGTGTAAATTTAGAAAACTCATGGCATATTGTAAATACATGAATTTGAAAGTAAACTAAATGATACCAAGATCCTAGATCTCTTTATATTTAAATGCTTCAATAGGGCTGTAGCAAGAATTTTTATATGCCTTTTAAGTATTAAATTTAAAAAGATCTCTTTACATAAATAACCCCAAATTTGAAAATATCACCAAATATCCATTAGATATTTTACAATTAATTTTTGAAATTTGGATAATAATTTGAAAAAGTCACGTGATGTGAAACAGAATGTGACGTCACAGCACATACATCTTCATCGGCTCCAATTATTGATCCCTTTAACGTGTCAATTCTTTGTGTTTTGTTACAATTGTTATGATAAATACATTTTCAAAGTTGTCAAACAAGTGTCAAATTTCGTGCTAGATAATAAAAAAAATCAATATAAAATGAGTAATTTACAGTAGGTATCGTATTGTGCCTTCTTGCAAAAATACTGCTATAAGGAGCAAACCTACTATTGAATTTATAAATATGCCAAAAGATGCGAAGAAAAGAAAATTGTGCCTGGAACAAATAATCGTTTTCTAATATAAATTCAGCCACCATTCAGCTTTCGACTTTTGATCAATTGTCCGACTTAACTGAGTGTAGTCTATATTAGCCATTACTCATTTATGATGAAAAATGTCAGCGTCAAATGTCAAATTAGAAGTTTGTTATTAACATGTGACAAACTATCGCCTACGTCTATTTATCTAAGTGGTGGAAAACTGTTTTTCTACTGGCTGTGAATAACGTAATGTATGTGTTTCTACGACACAGGGGTGGGGGGTTATTTTTCATAACTATTTTTGACGCCAATCTTTCTATTTAATTATTTACGAAAATAACAAGAAATTATTTAAAAAATAATTATTAATAAGAAAAATATTGCATAAACTTTCATATAATACTTTTTGAAAAATGTGAAACAGGCTCATTATTGTACGACTGTATGATCTATATATCATCTTTGATATTTTTTAAAAAACAAAGTTGCTGCTCCTCATCGGTATAGTATTTAAAAAACATCATCTAAAATTTTTCTGCCTCTCTTCTAAGGGGTCCAAATACTGTTCGTGCTTTATCTCATTTTGGACTCGCAGGCGGCAGCAATTAACAATGAAACAACACAGCGAATGTTAATCGAATCAAACAGCAATCGTTCAACATTATCCCTGGACTAATCCAATCCAGTGCCATTAAACAGTCATACAGGGGGACTACTCACACTAAACAGTTGACAGTAATTTTGTTTTACGATCGTCTGCTGTAGTAATTCAATCGAATACGTCCAGTAATATGATTTAGAAGAGTGAATGCGAGTTTTGTTCACTAATGGTATAAATTGGGATGGCTCTAGGATGTTTTTATTTCATTTAATTTTAAAGTTGAACGCACAAAGTACTAGGCAGAAGTCATGTTAAATCATTTGTATTAATTTTGCTTACGGACAAGTAGGTACTTGCGCTCTAAATGAAGTAGAATATTCAAGATTTTTCTTAAAGTTAATTTTACTCACTGTTTTACTACGTTTAAGCCTTCTACTATTGCATTTTTGATATTCGGAATCCATTTTCAAAAAATGAAGGCAGAAAATAATGAAATAATGAAAGTAATCCAAGTATGTAATACGTATTAAAATTTGTGATGCCGCGTCAGATAAAAAACATAATGTTTATATGAAAATAAAATATATGGTGAATGACATAGGCAGCCAGTGCCAATTAAAACTTGAACTATATAATATATGTAGTTTTTTATTAATTATTTTATTAAATACCTTATTAGCCATACATTTCCAATTATTGACCACGTAAGTTATTTTTAAACAGTAAGTGTTGAAATAGATTAATTTAAGTGGCTCCAATAATTAGCAAATTCCATTGTTTGAGATAAAAAAGAGCTTTACTTCACTACATCATATTAAAAAATATAAATTACGATTTTACTACCTATTGTAAAAAAAATTAAAAGTATGTTGAACATGCTTTCCAGTTCAATGAAAGAAAATAATAAAATAATAGAAGATTACCTTATTCTAGATTTTATTACTTGTTTCATTTTTACTCTGCTTCTCGCATTTATCGATTGTATTTGTATATGAAAAAGGAAATCCATAAGTTATAGTATCTTATAAAAGGATTAAATAAAATTAAAGTTAGTGCATCATATGTCTGCATAATTAAAGTAGTTAAAAATGCAACAAAATTTCTTGTGTGCTATAATTCTTGGCTGCATCTACCATAATTTCGTTATATAGCGTCTATAAACATAAACTTTAATGTCCTTTTGCAGTAAACGGAGTCCGGCGATTCGAATGGTGGAACAAACATACAAGGTGCAAATTTATGTACCCACATTCGTGGATGGAATGTCACCGTTAAAACATTAAATGATAACGAATGTAACTAAACACAATGTGACGTACGAGTGTACTTGGCGATTTAACGTCCTTTGCTTGGAATGTTAACTACTTCACCTAAGATGAGAGGGGAAGTATATACGAGTTAAGAGTACCCTCATTTCATTACTGATTATACAATGTACGCTTTTATACAGTTGCAAGCGGAATAACAGTACTTTTCTTATAAATTGTTTAATGAAACTGTATTAACATATAATTATATATTTATTGAGTTTACTGATGATGGTATGCACTTAACTTTTTTTACTACCTACCTATATAGGTATTAAATTAATATGATACCACTATAAAGACGAAATATTTTTTACATGTCTTTCACCTTGCAAATTGTACTTCATTAAAAGATATCTGTATAGGTACTGTCATTTAATTTAATATCGATCCTAATAATTTTACAAATAAAAATTTGAACAATATTAATTATTAGAATATAATTATTTTATTGGCATATGGCAGGATATAGTTCCGCAATTCACTTGTTCACGTAATGAGGCGGTCATGGTCTTAACAATTTCACACACCTTCATTCTTTTTTCTACGAGTGCTATGAAAAATAGACATTTACGCTCTCATTTGTCATCGTAAAGTTGATGTTTTTCACTCACTCGCAAAATAAATAATATATTTCATAACGAGTATCGAAAGTGAGAAATACCGCACGAGCAATACGATATTACTTTCGAGCGAATTATGAACACTATTTTTTGAAACATTAAAAACAAAGCAATGCTGCCTGGGTATGTTGATTTGGTCTTATATATCATTTTTGGACATCATCATATAGTGGTAGTACGATATCATGATAGTTGAGTTGTACGATATTTTCACTTTCTTAAGTAGGCTACTGTTGCAATATCTATTATTTTCTGAAGTGGTCGTCCAAAATTTTTTTTTTATTTAATTCTTTATAATATCAAAATAGATTTTACACTTTTAGCAATTTTTAATATTAATTCCTGAGCTCAAAATAATATTAGATAAATTTTTCGTTGCTTCCTGCTTGTCAGATTTTTTTTTAGAAACATCGATATATAGAACGAACTTAGAAAAAATAATGTGTGTGTTATGCGCGAAAAGTGTCATTGTCGCTTTCGAAGATTGCCGCGCTTCGCTATGTTCTCGCGTCAACTTCTTACTTAAGCGACAAAGTATCAGTTTGCACTCTTAATAAGCAAATAACTTATCATGCATATCGTGGATTTTTCCAATACGTTTTTAGTGGTGACTTCAATAAGGCGTCCGCGTCCACAATGATGTAGTAGATTATGCTCATTCGGTCATATCGAAAATCGTCATAAACTACTTATAAATATGTAATTCTATTTTTTTTAGGTTAGTATTGAAAAAATATTATTTTAACTAAGTATATTTCTTCCTGCTCGTCAACATCCCTAAACGCAGGGCGTTTCTTATCCCGCCTATGCATACCCCGCATGCGCAACCGAAAAATCAATCCCGTGACGTCACTGTGCCTTTCCGGAGGGCGGGTTCGGGCCCCAGGCTATCGATTCCTGGATGGAGCGAAGTTAGGATTCTATGTTTACGTCGGGATGAATTTCGTGTTATATCTATCACGAGAGGATTACTAGGGCCCCATGAAGGGTCGAACCCTTCGACGTAGAATTAATGTACAAGGTTGAAGGTTGATGGAAAATTGTGTTTGGAGAGCGAAGGAAAACTTTGTAAGAGTCTGCAAAGTGTATGCGAAGAAAAACAATTATATGTTTGAAAAAGAGCAAGTATCATCCTAAATCTATTCTTAGGACAAGTAAAATTACTTTGCAATTTATATAAATCTATTTTCGTACTCTGGTTAAATATGAGGACATTAACAGCATTATATTCGGTATAGATGTGTTTTGCAACTGTAAGAGATTTGCTAAGAACAATTAGTTACGGTGAAGCGGAAGCAGATACTCTCGAATTGTGAAGGGTGCTGGCTAGGTCCAGGTGCCTGCGTGCGGTATCACATATTTTAGGATTTGCGCTCCAAAAACCAACTGCCAAGAAGAGAACGATAGTTGAGATAAGATGTCACCTGCAAATACCTTACTGGCATTTAATATGTTTTAAATTACTTAAAGTAAATTAAATTAAAATAATGTGGGGCCCCGATATGCACCTGTTTCAGTGACAATTAGTTATTTATAATTTAATGATGCTCTAACACAGGTTCAGTTCAGAGACTATACTTACAGTCTTTTTATGAAATATAGTAGAATAGTGGTATTCTATTATTTAGAAAGAATTTATCTTAGAACAAATTTATAGGTGAATAAATAATAATAATTATTATAATTACCTGTTAGTTTGTTAGTATTCAGTTAGTATTTATTATTGTTTTTGCGAATTATATCCATCGGTTCTCTTGGAATTAAATGTTGTCGTTTGATCAAAATGATACTCTTCATAAACTGCAACTTGATGTTTAATATAAGTACTATACGAGTATACTTATTATTGTAATATTGTTGGATACGATTTTAAATAATAATGTTCTGATGTAATTTTTCGTTGCAGGTCTTGAAATACTGTGACCATCTCCATGGCAAATGGTACTTCTCCGAAGTTCGTGCCATTTTTTCAAGAAGATACTTACTGCAAAATGTGGCTATCGAAATCTTCCTCGCAAGTAGAAGTAAGTGTGAGTTATTTATTTTGAGTTTAATTTTATTAGATTGGCACACCCAGCAATGGGTAATACGCCGTGATGATATATTTATATTTTATTTATTTTATTATAACGGAATATTATTTTTATTAAATTCTTAACGTAATGGGTCATGCTTCTTTGTTAATCCGTGCTTCATACTTGACCTGTAATTGTTAAAATTAGATACATGTAGTGCCTTTATTTAAAAAAACCAACACACGAGAGTGGAGTTTGCGACATGAGCTGCAAGCAAATAGTTTAACTTTAGAAAAAAGGCTTCACCCAACTCTTTCGCGCTATAATTTTGTACGATCGGTTTAAGTATTCAAAATTCGAAAATATTTTGTCAGCGCTAACAAAAGTCAGACTTCATGTAGGTACTGCCAGTGCCGGCTCTAGGGTGTTTTGGAAGCACTGAACTAAATATAAAACGGGAACGCTTGTATCCTATATCACAACATAGGCATTTCCGGCGCTCGATAGGAGAACGCCATACTACTCTACTTCTAGTTTATTTAATTATTTCAGGTTTGCACTTAGGGATATTTTAAAGGTGTATCACTTGTAAACTGTTGTACTGCCATATTCATGTTTGTTTTGATTTTTAATTACCTGTTTACGTGAGTGAAGGAGTGAAGTATTTATAAACTTTTCGTAATAATTTATTGTGATCTATAGTTTTGTAATATTTCTGAAATTTTTAATGAAAAATTTCAGAAATAATAATGGTCAGCTGTTCATAACAGTTGTTTGGTGAAAATTGCAATGAAAAACAATTAGTTGAATTAATTGCAAGATCATACTGTAAAATTCGCTTTTACAATTTAGCAAAGAAGCAGACAGAATGTTTTGGAGGAGCAAATAAAAGAACATGTCTTAATAAATTATTTTATTTATGCATCAATGAAAAATCATTATTAAATATTGACCTATTTTTAATTTTTTTCCTTTACAGTCATCTTTTTTTATTATATTTGTGTTTTTCTTACTGTCCTTCGATGCATTTTATTTTTATTTTGTAATCTATTACTCGTATAATCAAAACAAAAATTCAAAATTCGCGCTGTTAAAACCCGGAGGTAGAGCAATATGGCGGTCTCCTATGAGGCGCGCAAATTGAACCTTAAACGAGTTCCCGTTTATATTTAATTCAGTGTCAGGTCCACTAAAGCATATAATAAATTTGTGGTACTTGAACCGGTCAACGAAGTTTCAGCAAACAAGGTGAGATCCTCTATGTCATGAAATGAATTGTATGATCTAGCAATACTGTCCATCGAAAGCGAGTTTTCTCGTGTCTATGTACAGTCAAAGTACATTGTGGGATGTTGTGCACATTGCCAGTAAATATAGAGACTTGCCCAAAACTACTTTCGCTTGCAATTTCACTAAACACAACAGTAACCTCACTTAACGCATGAAAATCACTCTTGGAAAACTCGGGGCGTGTTTTGTGCGTTAAGTGAGGTTATTGTTGTTGTACAGAGTGATAAAAAATAGCTGAAGATCACGTGACAACTTTTATTCCAAAATAATGTGAAAATTATATTTCAATTTTCCATAATTCATCTAAACTATATTCCATATATGACAGATAAAGACTGGCGCATGACATTTGACATATCATTGCCGTACATTGATTCATTTGATATTTGTTCTGCAAACCTTCGTGAAAAATCTTTAAGTAATTTCTTTTCATTTTGGTTTTAATGAAGACCGTGACAAATTTCTTCTTGAAGCATTTTTTTTTTCGGGTGAACGTAAAGGATTAAACAAACATCGAAAGGTACGCGTGTGGAAATATTAATGCTGTCATACTGAGTAAGCGACAAATGTCAAATTCATATGGAGCGGCACGCTTCAGCCATTTTTGATCTCTCTGTATTTAGTTGAATTGCTAACGAAAACTATTGTAAGCGAATCTACCCCACTATGCACTTTTACTGCAACATCTACACTATACTCTGCTATCATTCAGAAGTTGGCAAGTGCCAAAGCAAGAAAAATAGCATTTATTTAATTCAATCCTCCCATTTAACATTATTTTGAGTATAAATATTATTCAAGTATTTGTTTCTCTTTATTGTAATATGGTGAGATTTATATTGATTATGGCAAAAAATGTATTTTTTTTATAAAATTATAGATTTCCTGCAACTTGAAAGATTTTCATTATTCATATAATTCCTAAAAAGTTAGTGTGAAAATTTATTAATTTGTGAAGAGGGGATTTGGGGCGCTCATCTGACAGTTTGCACCACCTTAGAAACCCCCTAGAGCCGACCATGCCTACTGCTATCAGTGCTCGTGTTCAGCCGGACTAGTACTAGCTAGCGCTAGACTAGCAAACGGATTGCTAGAATCTAGCGCTGATCTAACGCTAGAAGATATTGCTAGCGAGAATTATTTCGCTAAGATATCTAGCGAAATGGTAGGGATCTGCACGTGTCACTTTGGTATTATTTTTGTTGTGTTTACGTTTTAAATATTTAAATTCGAGTTCGAGGTTGGGTACTCATTGTACAGAACAT
Source organism: Harpalus rubripes (assembly GCA_963082715.1). NCBI lineage: Eukaryota > Metazoa > Arthropoda > Insecta > Coleoptera > Carabidae > Harpalus > Harpalus rubripes. Next base: position 32,407,955 of record OY720454.1, read on the forward strand.
AGGTAACAAAATGCCAAAATACAAGGAAGTACATC
>OY720454.1:32410489-32422989 GCA_963082715.1 Harpalus rubripes
AATTAAACAAAAGTTGCCCCATTAGGAGTTAACGTATTGTTTATAAAAGAAATCATTATATAAGCATAGGCGAAAATGTAAATTTTGAAGTTAATTTTATTTCTGTAAATAATTGCCACGTATGAAATAATATGTACTGAGTTATAGTTTGCATTTCTTTAGGAAATTTTCACTTTTTATCACAGTTATATTTCGACTTATTATAATCAAGTTATATTTATTACCGGTTTCAGAATAATAAGGCTATGTTTACAGGTACAAAAGTAGGCTGGTAACTAGGTAATAATTGAATCTGTACGGTAATATATTATTACCATACTGACATATCAATCAACAACAGTCTACAAAATGAAAATAAAATTAAATGAAACTATAATGCTCTTGATTAATACATACAGATAACGTTAAGTTAGTGTATCGTTCTTAACACAGTTTACTTTATTCTAAAATAATAAACATGAAGATAAAGCACATATTTTGAATATTGACATGTCAAATTAATTGTTCTTTTAATCATAGCATTAATATTTATTAATAATGTCTTCATTTTCTGTAACCGATAAATTATTGATCAAATCACGGATGTTATGAATCATAACAAGCCTTAGATGTTTTAAAATTTTAAACCGACATCTGCGGCAGTTATGATACTCATAACAATCCTAGGTATGTTAATAGCTATTATATGGGCGTCACAATAAAAAGTCAGTCTTAGGGTAAAAATAATGGTTTTGACAAAGAAATAAATTAAAAACAATTATAAATTATAATTATTATTAACGTCAGTATACCTAAAGTGAATTACGTAATCATAATCAAATTCTAAAAATGTTTCATTACTATGTATTTTAAAAATAGGAATTATTAGTATGACGAAAGTAAACTTTAAAACAAATATTTTATACTATGTACTTAATTGATGATTTTATGTATTTCATTTTAAATTGTGTAATAAATTCTGCCATATCATATTTATATACCTTTACATACGTACATTTTAATTACTTTAACTATAAGTTGAAATATTTTTTGTCCTGAATATATTTTAATTCAAATTTACTACTTTTTCGTAAGAACACTATTATTCCATCCTGTTTCAGATATACAAGCTGGGAACATGACAGCATTCCGCCATTCCATTACGGAACCCACTATTCAACAGCCGCATTTGTACTTAATTGGCTGATTCGGGTAGAACCGATGACAACAATGTTTTTAGCCCTCCAAGGAGGAAAATTCGATCATCCCAACAGACTGTTCTCTTCTTTAGCCCTGTCTTGGAAGAATTGTCAAAGAGATACATCCGACGTCAAAGAACTCATCCCTGAGTTCTTCTTCTTACCAGAAATGTTGGTGAATTCCAATAGATACCGACTGGGCCACCAAGAAGACGGAACTATAGTCAGTGATGTAGAACTACCTCCTTGGGCTGCAAGCCCAGAAGAATTTATCCGAATCAATCGCATGGCGTTAGAATCGGAATTCGTTTCGTGCCAACTTCATCAATGGATTGACTTAATTTTCGGTTACAAACAAAAAGGACCTGAAGCTGTGAGAGCTACAAATGTATTTTATTATTTAACTTATGAGGGTAGTGTAGATATGGACAGTATTACGGATCCTGTTATGCGAGAAGCAATTGAAAATCAGATACGCAATTTTGGGCAGACTCCATCACAATTATTAATGGAGCCACATCCACCGAGAAGTTCTGCGATGCATTTATCTCCGATGATGTTTTCGTCTGTACCGGATGATGTTTGTATGACGATGAAGTTTTTGTCTAATTCGCCCATTTGCCATATTTCTGCGAACACTTACCCACAATTACCTTTACCATCAGTGGTGACGGTAACAGCGCATCAACAATTTGCTCTAAATCGTTGGAATACCGGCTATGCAGCTTCGGTTCAATCGCCGAGTTATGCGGACGCACCTCATTCAGCTGCGCCTAACCTACCTTTAGCTATGGATCCATTATTATCCCATCATGGAAGTAGCAGTGGTGGTGCACTTTCTCAAGGTCAACACGGCCAAACTGGCAGTCATGCAGCTCCTAGACGACACCTTGGGGACAACTTCTCCCAAAACTTACGCATCCGTTCGAACTGTTTCGTAACAACAGTCGATAGTCGCTTCCTAATAGCTTGTGGTTTCTGGGACAATAGCTTCAGGGTTTTCTCCACCGAAACAGCACGCATTGTGCAAATTGTTTTCGGCCATTACGGAGTAGTGACATGTCTTTCGAGGTCTGAATGTAACATTACATCGGATTGCTACGTGGCATCTGGATCAGCGGATTGTACAGTGTTGTTATGGCATTGGAATGCCAGAACGCAAACTATTGTCGGGGAAGGGGAGGTTCCAACACCCAGAGCGACGCTGACTGGACATGAACAGCCGGTCACTAGTGTGGTCATTTCTGCAGAGTTGGGGCTCGTGGTCTCTGGATCGATAGGTAAGAAATTTATACAAGCTGTATTATTTTTAACTTTCTCCGCCTTGGTAAGGGAAGTATAGGAATTATTCTAAATAATGTGTCTGATAGATACAATATTGAGAATAAGATATATGGTTCATATATTTTTAGAATTTTATTTAAAATATTAATCACTTCACTATGCTTTCAAACTAATTTCTGGGAGACTTAAAAACTGTCAACTTAATTTCTGTTGACAAAAACTGTCAAATCTGTTAAACTAAGTACTAGGGGACTTAAAAACTATCATATTCATTTCATACTTACTTAAAAACTGCCAAAGGTGTCAAATTATAAATCATGATTCAAAAATTGATTAATTTAGTTCTTACTTAACTTTCGCAACTTAATTTCAAATAATAACTCATAAAACTGTTAACAATAGCTGTATTCTTTTTGACTCAATTCTAATTCAGCTCAATACATAACTGAGTTGAGATGAAGTGAGTTGTGATGTGTGCAAAAAGAACAAGTTTGATTCTATTTTATCACTTCCTTCTTTACCGATAGTATTTGCTGTAATAGCTGTCAAAATTATTGACTTATTTTCTGATCTATGATACTGTTTATAAACGAAAAATGGATAATGTTGAAAATATATTACTGTAAGTATGCCTGTATATGTGAATATAAAATTTGTTGTATTATATAACCTTAAAATGCAATCTGAGTGTTTCAAATCATTTTGAGTTTTGTAAACTAGTAGTGTAGCATCGGAAAGGGGGAAGTGAGTTTACTCAGAACAACTCAGATCAGAGATTAGCTGAAATTTTGTCCAAAAAGAATACAGCTAATGATTAGGTATGCATTTTTTCCACGGCCTACCTGATTTTCTTATTTTCAATAATTTTAACGTGCCCTTCTTCTGAAAATTTGGATAAATAAGCATTTTTATATTATTTGTATTTTTCTAGATGGCCCAGTCCTCGTCCACACAACCTTTGGCGACCTCCTCCGTTCCTTGGACGCTCCATCAGGCTTCATCTCTCCCGAGAACATTGCTATGTCTCGCGAGGGATTGATCGTGGTGAACTACGAACGTGGCCACATCGCAGCATTCACCATCAACGGCAAACGGTTGCGGCACGAGTCGCACAACGACAATCTGCAGTGTCTGTTGCTCAGCCGCGACGGAGAATATTTGATGACTGGCGGCGACAAGGGCATCGTGGAGGTTTGGAGGACCTTCAACTTGGCTCTGTTGTACGCCTTCCCTGCGTGTGATAGCAGTGTTAGGTCGTTGGCGTTATCGCACGATCAGAAGTAAGTCCTGGGCCTAGATTTTGTAACTTGAAATTCTACTAGATTTCAAATTCTACTGGTCTGAAGCTTTAATCAAATTCTTCTTCGGAACTGCTTTTTATTTTGTGCTTCCAATCAATGTCGTATAATTCCCAGCTTGAAAATGTCCGAAAATTTTCATTTGTCTATAACTCAGTTTGTATTTTATTGAACTACTTAATTTAGTCTTCAGCAGATATATATATATATATATATATATATATATATATATATATATATATATATATATATATAATATTCATTTCAAAACCGATCATTGTATGATTATGGGAATTTTTCTCCGTACATATAATAAACTTAAAAACAAGGTGTTGAGTTTGAAATTTTATTTCATGGATCCATTATTTATTTTTAAAAAATCAGGACTTATTTGGTCTTTGTAAGAATTTTATATTTACCCGATGATAATTATGAACGAAATGTAGTTCAGGTTCAGAAAATAATTGTAGGTTCAAGAATACATAAAAGTTCATCGAATTTGGCTTCGGATTCGAATTTCAGTTCATAATTTAAGATAGCCTAATAATAATAATAATAATGTTGCCCGTACAGTTACGTTTATATTAATTAATTTTAAAATCATAATTATTTATTTTAAATTTACAATTTTTTGTTATAATTATATATTTAACAGATCAGAATCTGAATTTAAAACGGAATAAATTCATTTAAAGTTTATTGAGCTTGACAAATAAATCTTCGGTTCGGGTTCAGGTTCATCAAAAATTCGGGTTAATTAAGGTTTTCGGTTCAGGTTCGGGTTTAGTTTTAGATCTCTGAAACGTACAGCTTTATATTATATTTTTCATGCTTTACTTAGTTTTCACAAAACATTGTTGCTCATAATGGACTTGTTCAATTCCTTTGTTGAAAGGTAATGTTTGTCTGTTAGGTTCCTGCTGGCAGGATTGGCGCTGGGCTCGATAGTCGTGTTCCACATCGACTTCAACCGATGGCACCACGAATTCCAGCAACGCTACTGAGCGTTCTGGCGCTGCCTCCATCGCCGCCGCTAAAGCTGCCGCCGCATCACCGGTTCATTTTCCACCATTTGGAACAGTGCTCATTGATTGATTTGTTACTTTACGATTACGAGTAGATACTGCGACATGTTTCCTACCTTAACTAATAAACTAACTAAACTAAACTAAAACTACTAGTATGATTGTGCAATATTTGTAGAGGCAATTGTTACGGCGCTATGGGTACTTATAGTTGTTATAGTAGGGTGCACAGTTCTGTTTAATTGTGTGAAAGTTGTTATTATCGCTGTACCACGGAGTGCGATGGCATGGCAATGGCATCCTCGCGTTGCGTTGCCAGTCGTTCAGGAGCCGGTTCGGCACGGCGACTGCTTGCGGCTTCACTCCCCGTTACCGTTCTGCCTTTTCCGTTACCGTTCCTGCTCCTTCCCACTCCATTCCAGTTCGACCTCGACCGTCCCCGTACATATTACGTGCACGCACGCATACATACAATACACTCCCGATAATACATAGTGCAATAATTCTTTCCAAATTGCTGCTGCGAGTCACTGCTGTTCGTTCATCAACCTTACTACTTAGTAATCATTCCCTCCAACATCATTTTACATTGCAAATTCTGTCCAGTCAAATCAAATTTATTGTAAATAAATGAAATGTTTTTTTATAAAACAATATTTAAGTCATGTATATTAAAAATAACATTAATTATTATTTTATTAAAATGAATTGTACTTAATTATTGGAATTATAAAATAATTACATTGTATGTTTGATGTTAGCGATAATTAATAAATATACATGATTTGTAACTACTTCTGTTTCAATATGCGTATAGGAGTGGATCTGTAGGCATGTTTTGGAGTGTCAAAGAGTTTGAGGATCTTTTATTGTTTTTACCTTCCGTCACCTTTAGGAAACAAGGTATTGTCTTTGGTCAAAAAATTCGATGATGAGTTTTTAATGAATAAGCACGTTTTAGGATCCCTAAAATACGATTTTACTATTTTTACGATGATGTAGGTATGTATGTATGTATATATGTATGTATGTGTGTGTGTGTGTGTGTGTGACGATTTTTTCGGATCGCATAACTCCAAACCACCTTTCCAAAAATTATATTTTTTTCGTATTTCTCTTCTTTACATCCAAATGAAGAGATAATTAGATTTTGGTTATAACTGGTCAACCGGAAGTACCCTAATTTGAAGATTTTGACAGTTTTTCTTGAAAAAACGCTGTTAAATATCATTTTTTCATATTTAATGTTATAAATATTAAAGAATATTTTATTCTCTATACTATTTGATTACATTTTATAGTTTATATTAAATAAATACAGAGTTAAAAAATGATAAAGAAATTAAATTTCATAAAACAGCCAGCTTTGCTATAAACATGAAAACATCTACTATATTAAGAAAATTCTGATTGACAGATGTCAGTGTCAAGTGCAATTAACATAGTATGTTTGTGTTATAATTTTACTGGAAATATAGAAACATTCTGTATGGAATTTGTACAAAATACATAGAACTGACTTATTGTAATGTACTGTAAATATTGAATCTTCTGCAAGAACCTTTGTATGTCGTTGTACATAGAACTGACGGAAGGTAATGTGCTGGCCACATCAGATTTTTTATTGAATTATTAGTCCTGTCAATATGTACAATAGAATCGGTAATCTTTGCAAAAGGTCGGGTAGTTACAATTTTTGGATATGTTATAAGGACAAAGACCAGTGATAAGAATCAATGTTGCAGAAACGAAAGTCCTGTGCTACCAGAGTTATAGAGAAAAAAGTTAGAAATTTTCGGTCTTTTTTTGGTTTTTCCTCAATGTCTCTCTTTCTATATATACGGGGAGTAATAGTTGTTATTATCAATATTGTAGAAGACAAAATTTGCTACAACTTTTGTATTTACGATTATTTTTCTATGGGCTATAATTATTGAACTACAGAGCAGTGAAATCAGAATTTTTCTAAAATGACAAATCACGTACATATCACACAAATATTGATGTAGTTCGGATGTTAAGGGCGAATATTTGCCTCCACCTTGCATTTTCTGATGCAAGCAAACCGTTTGGTTCACATCTTACTAGGATCTTGCCCTAAGAAGTGGTGTAGCCAGCCGGAAATGCGCCAGAGGCACGAGTTATTGCGGGTTGTATACATCACGTGCGGTTTTCTTAAAGTCTCAGTGGTGCGCAAACCTCTAGATCTATAGAGCTGATTTATTAATTGTAATTATAAAATCTTTTATCATACAGTTGAAAAAGAAAGTTGGGTTACATATAACCTTTGATTATAATATACTAGCGTAATAGTATTGGGATTTTCAAATAAGAAAACGCTAACTAGCGGCAAATATTAGAACTGCAAACAGTGGTACACATTTGACATTTACATGAAACTACAACTATATGACTACAAAAACTCTATTATACGTATTTGAATTATAAATAAAAAATACTAATAAATGAGAAAATAATACGAAAACTAAAGGAACACAATTGACAAATGCTACGTTGACACACGACAACAAAAAGTGTACCAGTGTTTAATGCGATCAGCGCCATCTCTTGATACTTGAAAATCCCAATAGAAGATCAATGATATAATGTATCCATTTTCTTCTTGAACATAGCACATTTTGATTTTTTGGAGAAAATTTCGGTTTCCTTGACCGATTTCGCGAGAAAGCTACATTATACCGAAAAATAATCCTAATAAAAATTGCTTGCGTACCACTGCAACTTTAAGAAAACCGCGCCAATGAGGTATACAACCCGCAATAACTTGTGCCTGCGGGGCATATCCAGGTGGCTACATCCAGGGTCGGATTGGCCAGTCGGGATAATCGGGAATACAAACTAAGATTAACTTCACCTGGTAACAGTTCTAATTTAGATCGTTTTCAGTATTTTCTGATTCTTGAGAAAATTTCTTTCGGTGTTGCAGATATAGTCCGAGCTCGAATATATGAGGTTTTGATAATTTCCTACTTTGTACATTTTGAATGATTGGAATTATAGTTAAGGTATTGTCTGGTGTTGGTTTCCGGTAGGGTAAACTGATGTACATGGTTCGTTTTTTCTGTTAAAACATCCAAGAACGGAGGGATTCCATAAGACTTTTTCTCCATTGTGAACCTAATGTAAAGTATCATCGACGTATCTAAGCCAAAGTTTAGGTCTTATATTGGCTGTATCTAGTGCCAATTCTTCAACAAATTTCAGGTATAAATTGACTATAACTAAGAAGAACTATCAGCAAACCATCTTCTTGTACAAAATATCTATCTTTTTCTTGGAAATATGAGTTCTGTAGGCTGCACTGCAAAAGTTCCACAATACCATCAAGAGGCAAGTCGGTTCTATCTTTTAAAGTTGATATCTTTTTCAAGCCTTGTTTTGATGATTTCTAAAAATATCTCGTAAATAAACTTTCAACATCAAAGCTGACAAAAAGATTTTGTGGTTGTAATTGTATTTAGCTCAAGATTAGGTTTGATCAGATTATTTTTTTGCTTCAGAATTTAATATTGTCTACAATTTTTACAACGAACCTAATGTCCTATATTTTAAATACTATTTTTAGGAGCGTTTTTTTATATTTCAACATCTTTTATAACTGTTTAATTTCTATGTAGGCACAAAATTCGTATTATCCATCACCAAAACTAATAAAAAATAAAAATAAAAAAAAACTGGAAATGAGGCCGATCATGTTAGAATTTTCCCGGGCCGCTGAATCTTCTCAATCCGACCCTGGCTACATCACTTAATCACTAGGGCATAGTCCTAGTAATATATGAACCAAACGGATTACTTGCATCACATATATTCGCCTTTAACATCCGGACTACATCAATATATTGTAATATGTATGTGTTTTGTCATTTTAGAAAAATTCTGATAATTTCACTTCTCTGTAGTTCAATAAGTATTGCCCATAGAAAAAGAATCGTAAATACAAAAGTTGTAGCAAATTTTGTCTTCTATAGTATTGATAATAACAACTCCGATGGATAGAAACAGAGAAATTGAGGAAAAACCGAAATAAGACCGAAGCACAGGGTTTTGCGTTTCTGCAAAATTGGTTCCTTATTACTGGTCTTGGTCCTTACAACATATCGAAAAATTATAACTACCCGACCTTTTGCAAGGCACTTTGTATAACTTGACTGTTACAGTCTAAAAAATTGCATATTTAATATTTATGAGCACAAGCACTATGAATTTTATTTTTTATTTAAATTTTCCATACCCATCAGAGCAATCTCCTGGAGCCAAATACAAATCAGAAGAAACCAGGAAGAGAAAACTGAAACCTGTGAACAAATAATGTAAGTTGTGAAATTACAAATTATTATTATTATTATTATTATTATTATTATTATTATTATTGTTACAAATTATAGTGTTAAAACAATTGCCAGGATCTAGACTCTATACCTTGTTCCATTTAAGCCATTCAGTATTGTAGAGCATAGGGAATAGTTTTGATCTCTCTGATTGGATGAAATTGGAGACAAGAGACAAGTTTACCCAATGTAATTTCGGCTACTTCAAGTTTGCGCTGTTGCCAGCTCCATCTACTGAATGGCTTAAATGGAACAGAGTATAGTCGTCTAGTCCTTGAAATAACAAATATAGTGCAGGCCCTTCGCTACAAACTTTAGGGGTCGTAAATATCGCTAATCGCTATAGCTTCGTAAGCTATATGATCTAAGGTTCTTATAAGTCTTGAAAGTTTATGGGCATGCGTAAGTGTAAATACGGCTGAAAAGATCTAGTTGTAAGTTTTAGGTCCAGATTTACTTCAAACGCAATAATTAAAAAAAAACAATTTATGACAATTATAATATTCGTTCTTTTGTATACTATTACAAGACTCAAGACTCATTTCGTATCAATTATGTAAAAAATGACATTTCATACGGTCATAAAGTTGGGTAAAATTCAACTTTTTAGACGAATTTTTTGTTACGCACACACATACGCACACGCGCACACACATATACTCACACACTAACCCACACCCGCACCTTGAGAGACCTTGTCGTGGTGGCAGGGCATTAACCATACTCCAAATGGGGTATGTGACCATAATCGAATTTTAATATGGCATCAAATATAAAAATCTGGTGTGGCCAACACAATACCTGACAGTTTATTTCTTAAAATATAGTCTAATCTAATCCAACTACCTTTTTTTTAAACCCCTCAACAGAATTAAATCCCAATTAAGTATTATAGAGTTGGTTCACATTCACACACATGCATGAATTGAATTCGAACCCAGAGTCCCGAGGGCACTCATGACATGAGGCGTTACTCTAACCATTGAGCCACCGGAGCTATAATAAAATGAAGATTAAATTTTAAATACCGGGAGAGAATAGAATTCACTAATCCAAAAATGAGGATTAGCTTAAAAAAAATTGTGAATCGTTAATTTTTATTAATCTAAATACCTACTTATTTACTTATGATGTAAACTGTATTGAATTCCTTTTCTATTGTTCTATTTCCTTTTTAAAACGTAACTAATATTATTTTGAAATGATTAGTTCGTTGATAGTGACATTTATCTGTCAGTTATATACATTTGAATAACTGCGTTTTGTTTGGTTAAAGCGTAGGCTCTGGGATTTTAATTTTAGATAAATTTATAAATTTACCCATAAAATATATTTAAAAAGTATTAATGCAAATCTGTAGGAAATTTAATAATCTTTAGTTTTTATAATAACATTAATCTCGAAAAAGTAACATTTAAAGGTATTTTTTCGAAGAAATACTATTTTGAGCTAGTAAAGTGCCATTTCCGGGTATCCGATTTTCACCAAAATCTAATGGGCTCTTTCCATTACAGAAAAAGTTCGAAATACAAGGTTTCAAAATTTTCTGAATGATAGTATTTGAGATAGAGTGGAGGATCCACACACACACAGACATCATCGTGAAAATGTTAAAAATGGATTCTAGGGACCTTAAAACGTGCTCATTTACCAAATGCGATTTTTAACACGATCCCTATACCTACCTTACCAAGGGTAGCGGGAGGTAAAACTTTTAACCACTATAGCTTCTCATTATAATCATATTTGTTGAGTCAAGAAGTCAGTTTTGCAAGTTCATCCATAAGTTTAATATGGATTTTTGACAATTTGCATTGCACTCTATAAATTTTAATTTTATATTTTGCGTTCATAATGAAGTAAGCAATTGCGTATCGTAATGACCTTCATTTCGATATGCAATTTTTTGTTTTAGACGGTTGGTACTAGATGACGTTTCTTTAACCCATATTTACCTAATTTATTTTTAGTTAATTGACAATTCATTTTAATAATATAATATCGAAATTATTATTATTATTATTATTATTATTATTATTATTATTATTATTATTATTATTATTATTATTTTAGGGAAGATTATTTACATGAAAATGTACAAATGGTTATAAATATAATCAAAAATTGATTAAGTAAATGTTATTGTAGAAGGCGCAAAATATAAAAAATAGTATAAAGAGCTCATTTTATAAGACTTTCTTTAGCACTTGTCAATTAGAAATTTTGATGCGTGCGAAAAAAACATGTCTTATAAAAGATGTTTTTTTCTTCGACAAGTATTGTTTGACAAGATGTCTTGTACATTGTCCATTTTAATTAAAAACACACTTGATTATAATGATGTTATAATGTTTCACCAAGTGACTACAGCTGAATCTATAAATTTTATTAATTGTCTATTTTCATTAATTTTACAAATTTTGTTAATGCTGAGGACCACTAAAGTCCGAAACGTCCTCTGATGTAAATAATAAATTATTTCTGGATCACCAAGGCCATAATCATTTATCCATTACAATAATAAAAAATCTGATGTGGCCAGCACATTACCTTCCGTCAGTTATATGAGGCATTTACGAAAATTCTACCGGTGAACTGTTACGACTGTTACCGGTAAACAGGTGTTTATCAAGTTATAGCCATCGGAATCGATATTTTGAGAACATAAGTGCATGGTAAATAGAGTAGATCCATAACCTATGAAAAAATTTGAAAAACGTTAGAAATTTGATGTAGTTAACAAACTGAGGAGTCCTACTTTGAATACATTTCCACTTTTAACCATATTCCTATTAAACTAATATATTGCTAATGCTCGTATCTTTCCCATAAGAGTAGGTGAAGGAAACACGATGAAATATAGATATTATTTCTGCATAAGTCTATCTCACACAAACACCCAACCTGGAATTATGCACACGCTCGTAAATTTTTACTACTATTGGTATTGGCTAACGCTGACAGCTGTAGCCGCTGATGCAGCAAGCCATCAGCGAGCACATGGTTTGACGTTTGATTTCATTTCTGTTTGTAATATTGTACATGTACTTCGAAGTACTTGTGCTCTGAGAAATCATATTAATAATTACCATAAAAAATCGGGGGAGCCTCCTGTATCCCACAAAGGATGTGGCATTTATTTGTAAAAAGGCCGAAAGGGTATGTAGACAAAGCCAACAGGAAATCTTCAAAAATAAAAAGTTAAAACAACACATGATTATTAATGAGTTTCAGCAATGCTCTCCTTATGAGTTTAATACAACCGAATTTGTCAAGGAACAAACCACAAAACACAAATTATGAAAATTATTGACAAATTTCTAAAAATTTGATTTTATCACGAAACGAAATTAGTGTCAGAAA
>OY720454.1:32427989-32462989 GCA_963082715.1 Harpalus rubripes
TTACTGAAGTAGAAGGATGGCTCTACACGATTTTGCGTCGATTACCGTCAACTTAACAACTTGACTAAGAAAGATAGCTACCCGCTACTTCGAATAGACGATACACTAGACACTTTGGCTGGCTCAAAGATTTTTTCTACGCTGGATCTAAAGAGCGGATACTGGCAAGTAGATTTGGATTCAAAAGTTAAGGAAAAGACAGCCTTGACCATTGGTACCGGACTCTGGCAATTTACTGTAATGCCATTTGGGCTCTGCAATGCCCCTACAACATTTGAACGACTTATGGATACAGTATTGGCTGGGCTATCATGGAAAACCTATTTAGTCTATCTCGACGACATTATTGTGGTAGGTAAAACATTCGAGGACCATATGAAGAATTTGGAAGAGGTTTTCCAGAGATTGCGGAAGGCTAACCTGAAGCTCAGCCCCAAGAAGTGTTACCTGTTTCAAAGGGAAGTTCATTACCTTGGACACGTGGTTTCAGATAAGGGTATTGCAGTTGACCCAGAAAAAATAAAGGCTGTAGGAGATTGGCCAGCGCCTAGAGACAAACACGAACTTAGAAGTTTTCTTGGTTTGTGTACCTATTATCGACGATATGTACCTGGATTTTCCAACATAGCCAAGCCACTGACAAGGCTTACTGAAGAAGGTCGAAAATTTATCTGGGAAATGGAATGCAAAGTTGCGTTCAAAGAACTGAAACATGCTTTGACAAGCGCACCTATCCTGAGTTATCCTTTACCTGAAGGAGAGTTCATACTAGACACAGATGCCAGCAACATGGGAATTGGTGGCGTTCTTTCCCAGATACAAGACGGGCATGAGAAGGTTATTGCCTATTTTAGTAAGACCTTGTCAAAACCAGAGAGGAATTATTGTGTTACCAGAAAAGAACTCTTGGCAGTCGTGAAATCCGTGGAACATTTCTACAAATATTTGTATGGAAGGAAATTTTTGATTAGAACTGACCATGCTGCATTAAAATGGCTGATATAATTTAAGAATCCTGAAGGTCAGGTGGCTAGATGGATTGAAAGACTACAGGAATACGATTTCAAAATCGAGCATAGGACAGGTACCAGCCATCGTAATGCCGACCTAGAAAAAGACCCAACTTTGAAAATTATACTGGAATGGAAAGCAGAGGAGAGCAAACCAGTATGGGAAGATGTTGCACCGCACTCACTGACTGTAAAATCGTACTGGGCGCAATGGTACTCCATGGTGATTGAGGTTGGCCTGTTAATGGAACTGAGAAGAGAACTCAATTAGTTATTCCTAAGAGTAGAGTACCAGAAGTGTTGAAAGAGATCCATGACGGATCTGGAGGCCATTTTGGAGTCATCAAAACGCTAGAAAGATTGCTGGGTTAACTTCACGGAAGATGTTAAAGATTGGTGCAAGAAATGTGTGGTTTGCGCTGGAAGTAACGGTCCGCATAAACGACGAAAAGCTCCAATGCGTCAATACAACGTCGGCAGTCCATTTGAGCGTATTGCGATTGATGTGCCTGGGCCATTCCCAGAAAGTGACGAAGGAAATAAATACATCGTGGTTGTCATGGACTACTTCACCAAGTGGGTTGAAGCATATCCATCCAAGAAATTTTGAGTCTGCCGTTTTCCAAAATGTCTGTAAGATATTAGGAATTAATAAAACTAGAATAACTGCGTTACATCTGCAGTCTGATGGCATGGTTGAACGAATGAACAGAACGATTAACCGATATTTGTCGAAGGTAGTCTCCAACCACCAAAGAGACTGGGACCGACACCTTCATCTGTTCCTGTTGGCTTATCGTTCATCCGTGCATGAAACAACAGGGCAAACTCCTGCGAACATCTTATTTGGGCGTGAATTGCGCTTACCATGCGACTTGGTATTCGGCAGTAAACCTGGGGAAGATTACGTTACGCACTTACGGAGAAGAAAGGATGACATTCATGAACAAGACCGTACGAACATTCAAGCTGCCAGTGACCGAATGAAGGACCGGTATGACACCAAGGCTGAAAAGGGTGGATACCAACCTGGAGATATAGTGTGGCTTTACAACCCACAAAGACGTCGTGGGTTATCACCAAAGCTGCAAAAGAATTGGGAAGGCCCCTATGAGGTAGTCAAAAGGATAAACGACGTGGTATACAGAATTAAGAAATACCCTAGCGGGAAGTCGAGAGTAGTACACTTTAATCGGCTAGCTCCTTTCGCCGGAGACAACCACGAAGACCATAATAGAGCAACGGTTCGTCGGATCATAACACAAGAACCAACTTTTGAAGACTTCATGGAGAACTATTCCTTTGGCCGCAAGGCGCGGTTCGGCGTGACGAAAGAAGAACACCGAGATCTATTCACCGTGTTTTCAGATTATTCCTTCGGTCACTGCGTATCAGAAGACTTAAAGATGTCCCGCGGCATAGCTTCAGCCTTTAAAGCAAAATTTGGGCGACTACAAGAACTGGCCAACCAACGTCCAACTGTTGGCAAAACGCTGCGCCTGAGGGATATCAATGCTGACCATCAGCGGTACATCTATTACCTGGTTACAAAACCACTCTCGTACCAGAAGCCGTCGTATCGCAACCTGTGGAACTCGCTGTGCGATTTGAGGGATCATCTGCTTGAGAATGACATTTTGAAGCTAGCCGTACCGAAGTTAGTCTGTGATCTAGATGGTTTAGATTGGAGGATTGTTAAGAACATGATAGAAATCCTCTTCCGTTTTACCGGTGTTGAAATTCTCGTTTGCAGCTTTAACCCTAGGGACATAAAGAAGAAGTCGAGCGGACCATCGACTATCATTTCTTTAAAACTTCGAAATGCACCAAGGGTAATGCATGCAGATTTCGTCATCACGAACTGTTCCGGGACGAAACAGTCTTAAGGAGGGGGCAGTGTAATGTGCAGTGCCCGCCGTCGCCGCCACTGTTACCGCCGCTGTCCCCGTCGCTGTCACCGCCGCTGTCGCAGGGACGAGCGGGTGTCTGTTTTTAACGATGACGCAGCAGACGTGTCGGAACCTGCTTAATTACGCGGTTGATGTAACCTATTGTGTTTTATCTAGAAGTGTTCTAGTGAGTTCTCGAATTCAAATGCCGGGGTATATAAACACCGTTATCGAAGGCATTGGACAGTATGATATAAATAAGTGTTGCGTGTTAAACAGTTGGTGATATAAACAGATAGTCGACAAGTTGTGAACATAAATAAATATACTTGTATAAATAAATAAGCGAGCTATATATTGTTTAAATAAATAATCTTAGTGTTTAAGTGTCTTATAATATTCTTAGTCTTAATTAGTGTTTAATATTTGTTCAATCGTAGTGTTTGTTATATATATATCATCTTTTATTTATATATAATATCTATTTATCGTTATAATAAACTTTTGTTTTAATTAATAATAATTGTCTAATATTTACAGTTCACCCAAATAAATAAAAACGTTACAGTACATTACCACAGATTCAAAACACTATAGTGTTTTGAACCTGTGACATTACTTAATTTCTTAGATTTAAAATTTCTAGCACTAGTCGTCAATAATCAAGTCGTATTAGCCGTGTTCCTTTGGGCTGTGATTCGCAATCTAAATTATATAAGTGATCATGATGTCATCGTTAGCCAATAGTGTCAAGGTTTACGAGCATGCGCATAATTCCAGGTTGGGTGTTTGTGTGAGATAGACTTATGCAGCAATGATATTTCCATTTCACAGTGTTGGCGTCAAGATAAGCAAACGACCAGCAATATATTAGTTAATAGGTATATGATTCCAACAGGGAAAACATTATTATTTTATATATGCGTTATATGGGTTCGTAACTAGGGGGGGCAGGGAGGTGGTCTAAAATGTTCATAAAAGTTTCAGAAAATTTTTCATAAAGTTCCAGTGAGTTTAGGTTTATATGTATACCTACCTTTTTTTAATTGCCAGAAATTTATAGAACATTTGGATCCAATCATTTTTTACATATTTTCTGGTTTTTTCATCTCCCGTCATACCGTAGGTAAGGGAGGTAATGTTATCGGTCCAAAAATTCGACGGTGTTTTCAATAAATAAGCCCGAATTAGGGTCCCCACAACAAGATTTTACTATTTTTTGATGTGTGTGTGTGTGTGTTTGCGTGCGTGCGTGTGTGCGTGCATGCCTGATTGCGTGCGTGATTGCGTGCGTGCGTGCATGTGCGCGCGCGTTTGTGTGTGTGTGTGTGTGTGTGTGTGTGTGAGACGATTTTTTCGTCCACGATAACTCTTATAACAAACTTCCAAATATTTCTATTTTTCGTATTTAAGCTTTCTGCATTCCGCAGTCCAAATTCAATTAAGAGTACCAAAGAAATAAGTTTACGCTATCTTCGTAGATTTTAGAAGAGCGTTCGACTACGTACCTCATACTCTGCTCTGGAACGAACTACATGCACTGGCAGTGAAAAGTAAAATGATTCGGGTAATAAATAAACTATATGATAATACAAACAATATTTTTATTAACGAAGGAGTTTTACAGGGGAAGTTTTGAGCCTCTTGCTGTTTAATCTCTATTTAAATGACATCGAAAAAAATTTCGGACTAAAGGAACAAAGGTTTTAACTATTACAAATAACAATGATAATTTAATGTTACTATATGCAGATGATTTAGTAATTTTTGCTGAGCCACCATTTGATATACAGAAGACATTAAATATTCTGGAGGAATATTGTAATTTGAAAAAAACTTACTGTAAATGAAAGTAAATCAGAAATTATTCGCTTCCACATAGGGGTTCGAACACTTTTAAAGGGACATTCAAACACAAAAACAATGAAATTAAAGTTAATAATAAATATATTTATTTTGGTATTCCTTTCACTAGTTCATCACTTTTTATCGAGGCTTCTAAATTTGCAATAAGTAAAACAAATATCGCAAGTAGCTTAGTACTGAATACTTTAGCCTGTGCTAAATCCAATGATTGGGATAGTAAATTAAAATTATATTCATCTGTCGCTATTATTACATTACTTTATGGTGCATAAGATACATAGAAGCAATTTAAAAAGCACAAACGAATTATTAAAAAAAAACTGTTATTTCTGCCACAGGACACTCCGGGGTATGTTGTTCTTTTAGAAGCGGGTATTACTAAAATATCACTACAAATAGTAAAATTGTTAATTGGCTGGATTATAAAATTATGGAAAATGCCAGATTGTAGATACCCCAAAATGTGTTATAGAAGGCTAAATAGTTTGGATAAGCTACCAAATGTTAAGATTAAGTACAATTGGTTCACACAAATCAAAACAGGGTTTCAAAATATTGGGTTTTCAGACATATTAGACTCTCAGAATGCATCACTATTAAAAAATAGAATTAATATAATAGTAATAGATTACGAAGATCAACTGAGAAATGAAGACTTAAGAAGAGCTACAAACGGTAATTTTTGCACTGTTTATAAATCCATACCAATTAAAAATGGGACACAACCTGACCTAACTTTGAATTTGCCTATAAGAATAAATATATTGCTAGCTCATTTACGCACATGTAATATAAGCTATAAAATTAATCCCTATGAAAGGTGCACAATATGTAATTTACATGAATTAGAAGATATAAAACATATTATATATCGTTGTCCAATGTACAGACAACTTAGGGAACATTGGCTGTCTTCGGTAAACGAATATATTAGCTTGTCTTAATATCGTGAATAAAAATCAGGTTTATAATTTATTTTACTTCATGGCCAATGCTTTAGAATTAAGATCATTTTTACTTAACGAATAACGGTAATTATTAAACCTTTCTTTTTCTTGTATTATTGTTATATAAGATAAAAATATTTTTTACTTTTGTACTATTCTAAAAATGAATGTAAATACTTCTATTTTCGTATTGTATTTCTTTTGTATTAGGAATTTTCTGGAGAGCAAAATAATAGTTATTTATAATATAAGTGTTAAAAGTGACATTTTATGAGTGAATGGGGAAGTTTGTAAAACGAGGCGAAGCCGAGTGAAAGAAATCCGACGAACGAAATAAAATCACTTTTAACACGAATATCATACACTATTTTTTCTACGACCCTAGTTATGTATTAGTAAAAACTAAAAATTATAGACTGACATTTATGACAGGTCATGATGTGTTACATTATATTGTTTTGTGGTTACATCAAAATATCTATACCTTGTTCCATTTAAGCCATTCAGTATTGCAGAGCATAGGGAATAGTTTTGACTTCTCTGATTGGCTGAAATTGGAGACAAGAGACAAGTTTACCCAATGTAATTTCGGCTACTTCAAGTTTGCGCTGTTGCCAGCTCCATCTACTGAATGGCTTAAATGGAACAGAGTATACATGTCATAAGTGTTTTCATAATACAGAGAATTTATTTTAAAATGCAACATAATGTTATGTGCAGTGCCCGCCGTCGCCGCCACTGTTACCGCCTCTGTCCCCGTCGCTGTCGCCGCCGCTGTCGCATGGACGAGCGAGTGTCTATTGTTAACGATGACGCAGCAGACGTGTCGGCACCTGCTTAATTACGCGGTTGATGTAACCTATTGTGTTTTATCTAGCAATCTTCTAGTGAGTTCTGGAATACGGATGCCGAGGTATATAAGGACTGTTAGTGAAGGCATTGGACAGTCTGATATAAATAAGCGTCGCGTGTTGAACAGTTGGTGATATAAACAGATAGTCGACAAGTGGTGAATATAAATAAATACAGTTGTATAAATAAATAAGTGATCTATATATTGTTGAAATAAATAATCTTAGTGTTTAAGTGTTTTATAATATTCTTTGTTTTAATTAGTGTTTAATATTTGTTTAATCGTAGTGTTAGTTAAATTTATTATCTTTTAATTTCTATTTATCGTTATAATAAACTTTTATTTTCATTAAGAACAATTGTCTAATATTTACACTTCACCCAAATAAATAAAAACATTACAATTGGTGTCAGGTGTGTGGTTAATAAATTGTGAAGTGTCAATTAAAAATAAATAACATGGCTAAACTATTAAAATTATGTGAATTAAAAGTAAGTGATCTGAAGACAGAACTGGAAGAACGAGAGTTAGATACGACAGGAAAGAAGTCTCTGCTTCAGGAAAGACTGCGGCAAGCATTAATCGATTCTGGTGAAAGTCCTGACGATTATTTATTCGACATATCCAACATAAGAACATTAAAAGAAGATTTGAAACAGGAAATAGCCGAAAATTCTAGAACATTAAAAGATGAATTGACAGAAAATTCTAGAACATTGGAACAAAAATTGACAAAACAGTCTAGAACATTAGAAGAAAAATTAATGGAAAGTTCTAGAAAATCGGAAGAAAATTCTAGAACACTAGAACAAAAACTAGAAGAAAATTCCAGAACATTAAAAGAAGAATTAATGGAACATTCGAGAATTTTAGAACAAAAATTGGAAGAAAATTCTAGCAGTTTAGAACACAAATTAGAGGAAAATTTTAGAAAAACTGAGGAAGACTTGAAAAATTTAGAAGATAAGTATGACAAGCAGATGGAAGAATTACGAGAACAGGTCACTAGAATTACATTGTCACCAATGCCAAATTCCGATGTAGTGAAGGCAGATTTACAAGAAGAAAGTAAAGTAGTAAAATCTGATACTAGTACAAAAATGCACATCAAAACGCCGGAATTTGATGGAAAATCTTCGTGGCCGAACTATTTAAAACAATTTGAAGCGGCTGCGAAAGCACATAACTGGACGTCTACAGAGAAGGCTACAGCGTTGACTGTCTCGTTGCGTGGGGAAGCCATCGACATCCTACAGACGCTGAAGGAAGAAGAACAAGAGGACTACGACCAACTAGTCAAGCGGTTGGACATGCGGTACGGCAATGCGCACCTGGAGCAGGTATACCAGACGCAACTGAGGAATCGTTATCAGAGTTCAAAAGAAAGCCTTCAAGAATTTGAAGTCGACGTAGCTCGTTTGGTTCGCCTCGCACATCCTGCAGCTCCTGACAGCGTTTTGGAGTGCTTGGCCGTTCAAGCATTTATCTACGGGCTTCGAGATAGTGAAACACAGCAAGCACTGCGATTGGCCCGCCCAAAAACATTAATTGATGCGCTTTCATATGCACTAGAACATGAAGCTGCCAAACAAGCTTCACGTAATCAATCTCGAGTGCGAAATATTGATGCCGAGAGAAAAGAAGACACGGAAGACCTAGAAGAGAAAATGCGACGAATTGTAAATGAAGTGGTTGCTGAAAGAAAGAAACTTAGTTCTTCGAAAAATGCAAAAGCATATGGAATCGACAAAAGAAGAAAAGGAGTTGGAAAACTAAGTCGGGTTGATGCGAAGGGGCAATCGTCAACTCGTAATCTGACAGCCCCACAATCCATCAGTTATGTCGCATCCCTTCATCATCAAGCCAGTAGCATCTACGTGAATGGCTCTGTTAATGGAAGGCCCCTGAAAATGTTACTAGATACGGGTGCGACAAAAACTATAATTAGACCCAATTTAGTAAAGAACGCAGGCAAGACGCATCTTCAACCAACCAAGTGGAGATTACGCACAGCGACAGGAGAGCAAGCTACCACATTAGGAGAAATAGATATGACCATCACTATTGGAAATAAATCCTTTAAACATCGTGCGCTGGTTGCTGACGTTGAAGATGAATTAATACTCGGTATGGACGTAATGAAAAAGCACGGTTTCAAACTTGACTTGAAGAATGGAGTAATGATGGTCAATGAAGAAGAACTTGTTTTAAACCCTCGTGAAGACAAGGCTGTGCGCGTACTAATGGCTGAAGATGTTACCCTTCCAGAACGAAGTGAATCTATCGTGCAAGCACAATTAGATGGTAGTTTCTGCGAGGGGAATATTGTTATGCTTGAGCCCAAGAATGATGATGTGAAGACTGGTACTGAAGTTGTAGGAAAATCATTGATCAAAGCCAGTCAAGTAATACCAGTTCGTATAATGAACGTAAATTTTTATCCGGTTGTTCTTAAGAGAGGAACAATTGTAGGAGAATGCTTGGAAGTTTCCTCGATTATTCGAACTGGGAAAGCCAAGGGAAACATATCTCAGGAAGTTCCGGACACGTTAATTAATCAATTGTCAACATCCTTCCAAGAACTGACCGCCGACAAGAGAACCAAGGCGAAGAAATTAATTGGAAGATATAAAGATGTGTTTCAAGTTGACAAGAAGACCAACGGGAGAACAAATGTGGTTCACCATAAGATAGACACCGGCGACGCAAGACCCATCCGCCAACCAGCAAGAAGACTACCATTGGCGAAGCGTGAGGAAGCGGAAAGAATTATCGAGGACATGAAAAAGGAAGGTATGATTGAACCTTCAAGCAGTCCATGGGCTTCACCAGTGGTGTTAGTGAAGAAGAAGGATGGCTCTACACGATTTTGCGTCGATTACCGTCAACTTAACAACGTGAATAAGAAAGATAGCTACCCGCTACCTCGAATCGACGATACACTAGACACTTTGGCTGGCTCAAAGATTTTCTCTACGCTGGATCTAAAGAGCGGATACTGGCTAGTGGATTTGGATTCAAAAGATAAGGAAAAGACAGCCTTCACAATTGGTACCGGACTCTGGCAATTTACTGTAATGCCATTTGGGCTCTGCAATGCCCCTGCAACGTTTGAACGACTTATGGAGACAGTATTGGCTGGGCTATCATGGAAAACTTGTTTAGTCTATCTCGACGACATTATTGTGGTAGGTAAGACATTCGAGGACCACATGAAGAATTTGGAAGAGGTTTTCCAGAGATTGCGGAAGGCTAACCTGAAGCTCAGCCCCAAGAAGTGTCACCTGTTCCAAAAGGAAGTTCATTACCTTGGACACGTGGTTTCAGATAAGGGTATTGCAGTTGACCCGGAAAAGATAAAGGCTGTGAGAGATTGGCCAGCGCCTATAGTCAAACACGAACTTAGAAGTTTTCTTGGTTTGTGTACCTATTATTGGCGATATGTACCTGGATTTGCCAACATAGCCAAGCCACTGAAAAGGCTTACTGAAGAAGGTCGAAGATTTATCTGGGAAATGGACTGCAAAGTTGCGTTTAAAGAACTGAAACATGCTTTGACAAGCGCACCTGTCCTGAGTTATCCTTTACCTGAAGGAGAGTTCATACTGGACACAGATGCCAGCAACGTGGGAATTGGTGGCGTTCTTTCCCAGATACAAGACGGGCATGAGAAGGTTATTGCCTATTTTAGTAAGACCTTGTCCAAACCAGAGAGGAATTATTGTGTTACCAGAAAAGAACTCTTGGCAGTCGTGAAATCCGTGGAACATTTCTACAAATATTTGTATGGAAGGAAATTTTTGATTAGAACTGACCATGCTGCATTAAAATGGCTGCTACAATTCAAGAATCCTGAAGGTCAGGTGGCTAGATGGATTGAAAGACTGCAGGAATACGATTTCAAAATCGAGCATAGAACAGGTACCAGCCATCGTAATGCCGACGCATTGTCCAGAAGGCCGTGCCAAGATGATTGCAAGCATTGTAGTCGACTAGAAGAGAAATTTTCCATCATCGCCAGAACAACAGTAGTCGACGATAATTGGCAGCCCGATGGACTACGATGGGACTCCATGGTGATTGAGGATGGCATGTTAAAGCGTGTGGTAGAAAATGCTGATGGAACTGAAAAGAGAACTCAGTTAGTTATTCCTAAGAGTAGAGTACCAGACGTGTTGAAAGAGATCCATGACGGATCTGGAGGCCATTTCGGAGTCATCAAAACGCTAGAAAGATTGCGTCAGCGGTTTTACTGGGTTAACTTCACGGAAGATATTAAAGATTGGTGCAAGAAATGTGTGGTTTGCGCTGGAAGTAACGGTCCGCATAAACGACGAAAAGCTCCAATGCGTCAATACAACGTTGTCAGTCCATTTGAGCGTATTGCGATTGATGTGGCTGGACCATTCCTAGAAATTGACGAAGGAAATAAATACATCGTGGTTGTTATGGACTACTTCACCAAGTGGGTTGAAGCATATCCATTACCCAACCAGGAAGCCACCACGGTCGCTGAAACTTTAGTTAAAGAATGTATATGCCGATTCGGAGTACCACGTGAACTCCACTCCGACCAGGGAAGAAATTTTGAGTCTGCCGTTTTCCAAAATGTCTGTAAGATATTAGGAACTAATAAAACTAGAATAACTGCATTACATCCGCAGTCTGATGGCATGGTTGAACGAATGAACAGAACGATCAACCGATATTTGTCGAAGGTAGTCTCCAACCACCAAAGAGACTGGGACCGACACCTCCATCTGTTCCTGTTGGCTTATCGTTCATCCGTGCATGAAACAACAGGGCAAACTCCTGCGAACATCTTATTCGGGCGCGAGTTGCGCTTACCATGTGACTTGGTGTTCGGCAGTAAACCTGGGGAAGATCTGGCCGGGGAAGATTACGTTACGGACTTACGGAGAAGAATGGATGACATTCATGAACAAGTCCGTACGAACATTCAAGCTGCCAGCGATCGAATGAAGGACCGGTATGACATCAAGGCCGAAAAGGGTGGATATCAACCTGGGGATTTAGTGTGGCTTTACAACCCACAAAGACGTCGTGGGTTATCACCAAAGCTGCAAAATAATTGGGAAGGCCCCTATGAGGTAGTCAAAAGGATAAACGACGTGGTATACAGAATTAAGAAACAACCTAGCGGGAAGCCGAGAGTAGTACACTTTAATCGGCTAGCCCCTTTCGCCGGAGACAACCACGAAGTCCATAACGGTTCGTCGGATCATAACACAAGAACCAACTTTTGAAGACTTCATGGAGAACTATTCCTTTGGCTACAAGGCGCGGTTCGGCGTGACGAAAGAAGAACACCGAGATCTATCCACCGTGTCTTCAGATTATTCCCTCGGTCACTGCGTATCAGAAGACTTAAAGATGTCCCGTGGCATAGCTTCAGCCTTTAAGGCGAAATTTGGGCGACAACAAGAACTGGCCAACCAACGCCCAACTGTTGGGAAAACGCTGCGCCTGAGGGATAGCAATGCAGACCATCAGCGGTACATCTATTACCTGGTTACAAAACCACGCTCGTACCAGAAGCCGTCGTACCACAACCTGTGGAAATCACTGTGCGATTTGAGGGATCATCTGCTTGAGAATGACATTTTGAAGCTAGCCGTACCGAAGTTAGGCTGTGGTCTAGATGATTTAGATTGGAGGATTGTTAGGAACATGATAGAAGTCCTCTTCCGTTTTATCGGCGTAGAAATTCTCGTTTGCAGCTTTAACCCTAACGGACATAAAGAAAAAGTCGAGCGGACCATTGACTGTCATTTCTTCAAAACTTCGAAATGCACTAAGGGTAATGCATGCAGAATTCGTCATCACGAACTGTTCCGGGACGAAACAGTCTTAAGGAGGGGGCAGTGTTATGTGCAGTGCCCGCCGTCGCCGCCACTGTTACCGCCTCTGTCCCCGTCGCTGTCGCCGCCGCTGTCGCATGGACGAGCGAGTGTCTATTGTTAACGATGACGCAGCAGACGTGTCGGCACCTGCTTAAATACGCGGTTGATGTAACCTATTGTGTTTTATCTAGCAATCTTCTAGTGAGTTCTGGAATACGGAGGCCGAGGTATATAAGGACTGTTAGTGAAGGCATTGGACAGTCTGATATAAATAAGCGTCGCGTGTTGAACAGTTGGTGATATAAACAGATAGTCGACAAGTGGTGAATATAAATAAATACAGTTGTATAAATAAATAAGTGATCTATATATTGTTGAAATAAATAATCTTAATCGTAGTGTTAGTTAAATTTATTATCTTTTAATTTCTATTTATCGTTATAATAAACTTTTATTTTCATTAAGAACAATTGTTTAATATTTACACTTCACCCAAATAAATAAAAACGTTACAATAAGGTGCATCACTTCCATGGTTACTCACTGCTGTCAAAAAATGACAGCAATGTAATATTCGTCCATTGTAAAATGCAACATTATAAATAGTATTGCAGCATAAGAAATACCTCCAGAACACATCACAAATGGTATCAATTCTTTCTACGACCGACTAGGATATTGCCTCAGTGTGAATGGGGGTATTTTTGAACATTTATTATGAATTTTTGTAAGCCAAAGTTTGTTAAGATTTGTTATATTAAAGTTTTAATTTTTTTGTTAATCTTATGTAGGCTAATTTATTGGAAATTAGTATTGTGAATAAAGAACTAAAAAATTTGTATGTTGCATTTTAAAATGGACAAATATTACATTGCTGTTATTTTTGAACAGTAGCGTATAACCATGGAAATGATTGACCATATGTTGCATGTTACAATAAATTCTCTGTATTTAAATACTGAAAATGAATAGCAATACAAATTTAAATAGTGATTTTGTACCGGTCGAGATAAAATAGAAGCTGCTAATAGAGCTACTTTTAATCTATTACCAACAAAATCGAGGCAGCAATATAATATTACATACAGAGCTGGGCAAAGTACCGGAAAGTAGTACTTGAAGTACAAGTACCAAGTATCTTGATGTTTTTAAAAGTACTTGAAGTACAAGTACTTTTTTAGTTTCTAAAGTACTTGAAAGAACCAAGTACTTAAAAAAGTACTTGTAAATTTGGGTGCAAGTACTTTTTCAGATAATTGATATTTTTCTGATTATATGGATCTTAAAAGGTGATTGTTGACAAAAATTTCAATATGCGATATTTATTTGGTTATTTAAAACTAGAGTTCCGTATCACCTAGCGATCTCATGACGTAAAATTGACGTCATATGATCGCCATGCGATGCGAGAAGCTGTACCGAGATGTTAGAATGACGTCATTTTTACGTTATGCGATCGCCAGGCGATACACAAAGTCCTAGCACTGTAGTTAGGTAATACAAACATTTATGTATATGCAATATGCGCAGATTAGAATTAATTTATTTATGCCAAAAAATTTGCAAATATATCTTTACTTTCATATTATCGCTGAAAATATATTTACTAATGAAATTCACATAACACCACACCTCTGCAAAAGAAACACTGACATACAAAGTAATTCAAGTATACATTTAAAGTAATTCAAATAAAATAAATATATCATCACGGCTTATTACCCATTGCTGGGTGTGCCAATCTGCTTTGTAAGCAGATATCGGTAAAGATGATATATTTGCATCGTGCGGGCGCTTACCAGGCGTCCCCTCTCGGGCACTCATTGCTGGCGTGGAGAGTGCACCACAGGGGTCAATTTTGTGCCATTTAAAATTGGAAATAATTGGCGTCGGTCGGGATCGAACCCGATTCCCTAAATTCTCGGCCTTGACACTCAGGCACGCGGCCACGAGACCCCGTAAAGTAATTCAAATACATTTAAAATACTTCAAGTATATTTAAAATACTTCAAGTACATTTAAAGTACTTCAAGTACATTTAAAATACTTCAAGTACATTTAAAGTACTTCAAGTACATTTAAAGTACTTCAAGTATTTTTCATTGTACTTCAAGTATTTTTCCAAGTACTAAGTACCAAGTACATGTGAATAGATTTACTTTGTCAAGTACAAAGTACTATAAATAGAAAGTACTTCAAGTACAGTACTTGAAGTACTCAAAGTACTTGCAAGCCTAATAAAGTACTTTTCTTGCAAGTATTGCCCAGCTCTGATTACATACAGTCGCTTTGTTGAATGGCGTGTATCCAAAAATGTCGAAGGAAAATGTCAGCGAAAATGTGCTTTTGGCATATTTTGAAGAAAAATCAGAATTATGGAAATCTTCAAGCCTATTGTCCAATTATTCCATGATAAAAAGTTCAATAAATGTGCAAAATAATCACAATATTAGTAAATACTACAAGTTAATTGCATTTTTAAAGCGGAAGGTTATCGGCCGAAGAAATCGAAAATTTTATCAAGAAAGCAAATTGATACTTTTCTTATTGATGCACCTGACGAAAAATATTTAATGTTAAAGGTAATCATCACATATATTGAAAAATACATACGTTATTATAGCTAGAAATTATAGGTAGCTACAATTATTGGTTTGTTTGGGGCGTGCCGTCGAGAAGAACTATGTCAAATTTCTTTAGACAATATTGAGGACCTGGGAAACGAATTGAAAGTAAAAATTCCAGATACCAAAACCAAAATACCACGTACTTTTAGTATCGTTGGGGCATCATATATAGACATCTATAAAAAATATGTAGCTCTGCGTCCATCTCACATCACACATAGCCGCTTCTTTATTAAATATATATATGTAATAAATGTACCTGTCAACCAGTAGCCATAAATACATTTGGAAAAATACTTGCCGACATCGCGATGTTTCTAAAATTGCCAGACTCTAACCTCTATACTGGACACTGTTTTCGAAGAACTTCACAACTTCATCGTACTTGTTGGCAGATTCGGGCGCTAACCTAAGTTCGATCAAGCGCTATAGAGGATGGAAGTCGTCAACAGTTGCAGAGGGTTTCATAGAGGACTCTATGGAAAAAAGAAGGAAATTGCTTGTCAAATTCTAACCTCTACTTCCAACAATACTGTTTTAAATTCCAATTCTTCAAGCGCCTTGCAAGGACTTACTATAAACAATTGTAATAATTGTACTATAACAATAAACGTTTCAATATAATGTGTACTTCTAATAAAATCGTAAATCGGATGACAGGTAACTTGGAGAACCAATTACGGTTATCGTATTCTACGAGTACGGATAATTGGGTCTTTAGGTCCCTATTTTTGTGCTCGATCGGATTGCTGGCAGGGTAATAGAGTGGAATAAAGGATTGCTTTATACCGAAACAGAATGTTACTTTCTGCATGACGGCACTTATAAAATGTACTCCGTTGTCGCTGATGATTTTCCGAGGGAAACCAAACCTCAGAAATACTTCTTCAATGACAATCTGGGCACAAGCCTCTGCAGTAACTGTTTGAAGTGGATATAACTCTACCCATTTTGAAGCAATATCCTCAACAACTAAAATCCATCTGTATCTCTCAGGAGTCTCAGGTAGAGGTCCGAACAAATCCATGGCAAGAACCTCGAACCGTTGAGCAGGCACTGGCGTTTGGAGTAGTCCCGCAGGCTTCATGTTAGTAATCTTGTACCTCTGGCAGTACATACATTGTTAATATAATCAGTTATGGACTTTTCATACCTGTGAAGTAATATTTAGCTGCAACTCTTTCTATGCCGTACTGATCGGCTGTAGGAGCATCATGGTATTCGCTCAACAACTGGATTCGTTCATGTTGTGGTACAATTAGTTGAGCTTTCTCATAATCATCGATATATCGATAAAGCACACTATTTGACGTAGTATAGCCTCTTTCGGACCAAGGAACGCATCCTCAGAGGTAATAACTTCTAATGCAGTAATAATCTTTTTGACTTCTGCATCTTTTAATTGTTCACAACGTATATCTTCAGCAGAACGTGAAGGGAGATTTACCGTCACCGTACAAATCGTACAAGTTGTACCACTTGGTCGGGATAGTGTGTCCGCAACAACGTTAAGTTTACCTGGAGTGTACTCAATCTTCAGGATGTAAGACTGTAAACATAGCGCCCAATGCGCTAGACGTCCTATGTGGGTGATTATAATGATAATAACTAACGGAGAGATTGGTGGTCTGTGCACACTCTGACTGTAGCGCCTTCAATGTATCCTCGTAACTTTTCCACGACAAAGACCACAGCCAGGGCCTCCCGCTCCGTCGCTGAATAGTTCTTCTCTGCAAGTAACGGCATAACGGCAATCTGCTAGCGTATTCCACCGACTTTTCGTCAACTCATGGAGAACGACGCCAAGTGCGAAGTCACTAGCATCGGTTCGCAGCGTGTACGGGCTGATAGGATCTGCTTGACGCAGGATAATAATAAATAATAATAAATAATTTATTGTCCAACAGTTATCCAATTACAGGACAAATAATATATATATATATATATATATATATATATATATATATATATATATATATATATAGGTTAATACAAAAAAAATAATATTAATCATTTACGAAAAAAGAAATAGATCATACATTAGCTCCGCATTATTACACATAATAAAAATTGGCAAGCGATGCAAAATATCCATGTGGGAGATTGGTAGGTGGAACGTTCTCTGGTCTGGACCCCGGGCGTGAAACATGAAGTGGAATACGGGATAGTAGATGCGGCGCGTCACTTTTATTGTGGAGCAGCATCCATGCAAACCTAGCGGCATATGCGTTTCTTCTGGCTGTTAAAGAAGCTACAGAATGACGTACAAGTAATGAATTTTGATCAATACCCCTATGTGGATAAACCTTATCTTCTTTAAAGGATAAATTTATTAAAAATCTACGCTGTATTCGCTCCAAAGCTACAGACTGATAGTCGTAGTAGGGGTATCAAACTAAGCCAGCGTACTCCAATTTACTAACAACATATGCAAAATACAGTGTTTTTAATAGGGTAATATCATTAAACATTTTAGATATTCGCATTAGAAAGCCTAGAGTTTTATTTGCAGACATGCAGACAGTACTAATATGTTCAAAGTGATTGAAGTTGACGCAGAAAGTGACTCCTAAATCCTTAAATGATTTATTTCGTGAGATTGAAATATTATTCATATTATAAGGATATTCTAATGAAACATTACGGCGAGTATATGATACTACACTACATTTATCAATATTAACCGTTAATTTATTTGTGTTACACCATACTAGCATATCATTAATATTTTCCTGCAATAACTGAGCGTTGTTACTAGAATTTATGTTGCAAAAAACTTTAATATCATCAGCATAAGTCAATGCAGGGCAGGTAAAAAGATCTAGCAATTCATTTATAAACAAAATGAATAACAAAGGCCCTAAATTTGAACCCTGTGGGGATGACGCAATGAATTCCTTTGAAACAAAAACATTATAATATATGTAGCAGATGCGTTCCATGAGATATGAGTCTAACAGTTTCAGTAAACTGGGAGCTGCACCGAAAGAACATATTTTGGACAGTAGAAGACCATGATCAATTGAGTCAAAAGCTCGCGAGAGATCTGTATAGATCACATCAACTTGACCTCGTACATCTAAAACTTCAGAAATATATTGCGAGAAACAAGCGAGATTAGTTGTGGCTGAACATCCTTGCATAAACCCATCTCTAATTTGTTTTGATTAATATTGTTAACGGTGTTGTATTGAATTAAGTCTAATGATTTGCAAAAATTAAGAAAGCAAGTAGATTTTGAGCATTTAGTGTTGTTTTTAAAAAATTTGGTGTATTTAAATCACCTACGAGAAGAGCTGAATCATTGATAAGAAAAATCTGTAATGCATCCGAGTAAATGTTTAAATCATTGCTAATAATAATATCAGGAGGACTGTAGATTATACATAAAATAAAAGATCGGTTACTAAAATAACACTTACAAGCAACAATGTCTACAAGTGGATTAATATTTCTGAGGCTGGTAGTATCTAAAATTCTAGGTATAATTAATATGGTTTGCCAAAGCTAATAATACCCCACCACCAACAGATCGACCAACTAGAGAAAATTTTCTGTCGCAGCGTATTACATTGTAATTTGAAGGGAATAATTCCTCATTGTTACAAGAAATAGTAGCCAAGTTTCAGTAATCATGATAATGTCGATGATTCAAAACAGCAATTAACATAAAATAAATGAGTTTTAGAATTAAGGCCCCTAGTGTTTTGGTAAAAACAATTTAGCGTAATAGGACAACTGTTGGACATATTTAGTTTCCCGTTTTGATTATTTTTGGAATTCCTTTAGAGTACTGTATTTTAATATCAGTTTCACCTTGGGCTATGCGATTGTTTAACTCATTTCTCACAGATTTATAAAATTCTATCTGCATATGAGTTTTATCCCTATAAATTGATAAGTTTGGCCAAGATCTGTTTTTTTTTATTTTATTTGAATTTATAAAAGCTGTATGTAAGTCTTCAGTAGTGGACAATTGAACTTTTATGGGTCGTAAACGGGTGGATGTAGCATCATATTTACCAACACGTGATAATTTTAAAAACGAGGTGTTCACACCCATCGCCGTCAAAAGATCATTAGTAAGCTTATTTTCACATTCTATTTGTTTCTCTTTAGCAAGAGTTTTCCCGTTCAGATGGTGCGGTTGTCAGGAGCTTCTTCAACGTGTCTTAGACAGCTTGTTCATTTTCGCCCCAGGTCCACTGGATATTCTTCCGAGTGAGCTTAGATAGTGGTTCTGAAACTATAGAAAAATTAGGTACAAATTTACGGTACCAACTACAAGTTTGTAAAAATGTTCGTAAGTGTTTAAGGTTCTGTGGGTGCGGCATGTCCCTTATAGCACGTACTTTGTCCGTATCAACACATACCATCGCGGGTGAGTACATGTCCGAGAAACTTAACTTCATTACGCGCGAAAACACATTTATCGCGTCGTGGAGTCAACTTGAATACTTCGTTTAAGTTGCTTATGTGCTTTTCAAAAGTCTGAGACACAACGAGAATATCGTCCAAATACGCAGACACTAACTTCACAAAGTCCGGCACGAAAATGATCGATGAGTCGTTAAAATGTAGCCGGCGCGTTTTTAAGTCCCATGGCCATTCTCTTAAATCGATGTCCCAAAATCTGTGATAAAGCAAGTATTGTCGCCAATATCCAGCTTGTAGATCCACAGTAGATATGTAGTTCGACTTCTTTGCAGAGTGCAGAATGTCGTCGATTCGCGGCATCGGATACGAATCTCCTTTAGTAACATCATTCAGGCGGCGGTAGTCGACACATAGTCTTAGTTCACCACTGTGCTTGGGAAGACGGGTGCGGCCCAAGGTGATTCACATGCTTCAATTATGTCTTCTTGAAGTAAGCGATCCAATTCTTATCGTACGAATTCTTTTTTGGGTGGCGATAGCTCGTAGTAGGTTGATGCGATGGGAGGGTGTTCACCTGTATCAATGCAGTGTTCGGCGTATGGAGTGGACTCCCCCCCTGGAGTGAACATACTTTCATGTTTGGCAAGAAGGTTCTACAGCTGAACCCGTTCCGTTTCCGACAACAAGGTTCCTTCATCCTTTCTCAATTCTTGTACAGTGATACTAGCAAGTTCTAGCGGGTATTGTGATTTTGAGTTTTCTTCGACGAGTGCGAAATTTTGGTTCGGTTCTTTGGCGAAAAACCAACTTCGCTGTGGCAGGCAGAGAGTAATTTCAGCCTGTTCCAAAAAATCTACTCCTAGAATCGTAGTTTTATTTTCTTTATCTGGTAATACGTAGACTGTAGTCGGAATAACCCTGTTCTTAATTGTGACATCCTCCATGGTTCTCAACATTAGCTTCTGCTGGGGCTTAGAATCAGCAAATGAGACAGTCATGATTATTTCGTCGAAGGTGTATCCATTCCTCAGTAATACCGAGTAAAGAGATTAACTTGCAGTTGCGATGCAAGCTTGTGAACCTGAATCAGCAATTGCGCCTCCATTCACTCCGTTCACTTGTATAGGTAAAATTGGCCTGGTTTGGGGTTTCTCTTGCACATTAGTAACATGGAATCCAAGTTATTTACTTTCGCTTCACTACCTGCTGATGGATTGCATATAGAACATTTGGCGCGGACAACACCAGGTGTTCCACATCCATAACACGCAAACGTTGGCAGTTTGTTCCTAACTTCTTTCGTTTCAATTTGTTCTACTGTTCATGCTCATTTCATTGTCGAGTACGGCACTTTTCTTGTTTATGCCCAAACTTCCGACAATATTCACAACGGATTCTGTCTTTAGCTTTTACATTCTCTGTAGCTTGTTTCAACTTTTTCTCATCTGTTCCACCATGCTTCGGTTAAAGATTGTTCTATGACACGAGCTCTTTTGATTAGCTAATCAAAACTTTTGAAATCTTCTCTTGGTAAACGTTTTCTTATTTTCCGGTAAAGCAGACCGTATATATACTATATCCAACTGTACAGTTTCGGCAGGACTTCCTGTCAAATATGAAATCAATGCACGGGCTTTATTAACAAATAATTTAATTAGCATCTCTTCACTTTGCTCTTGCGCAAACAATTCTCGATAAATAGTATAATTTGGTTTTCTAGGTCCAAACGCACACTTAAGTAATGTCATGGCCTCATCCCAAGTTTTTACTGTAGATCTAATACCTTGCCACCAAGTGGCTGTTAGCAGCATGGACAATCCACAAACAGAGTTCTCATCGGTTATGCCAACACAATCTTTGTATGTGTTAACCGCATCATAAAATGCATCTACGTCATCTTCTGCTCCTCTAAAACGAGACGAACATTTAGCAAAGTTACCTCGGAAAGTAGCACTCACGTCTGTTGGAATTGGTGATCTTGAACTTCGCTGCAATTGAGCCATTTGGATCTGTAATCCAAGGACAAGTTGCGATATTTGCTCTGACGTCATCATCATTTTCTTTAGATTTGTGTGGAATTAGCTCACACAATATTTATACTGTGGATATATGGAATTCGCACATATACACACTTACACGAACTAACTACTTTGCTTGTATCGGCTCCACTTGGCTTGGGCGCCAGTGTAAAATTATTATTTACCTTATCATGCTCTGAGAGCTTTAAACAACTCTGGGCTGTGTTTTCGTAAGCCGATTAAAATAATGCAGTTAATATTACTCTGAACTGTATTTTAACAGAAACGTGTTTTTTCACAATCAGCACAAAAACCACCATCTTCCTTTTTTCTTGTAAGCGTCCTTCCCGTTCAGTTGTGGGCCCTGTCAACCCGGTGTACAACTACTAGGGTGCGGCGGGAAGTTCGCTCGTTACACTTTATTTTGTATGATCATTGTTTAAGTTTCGTTTACTATTTTAGTTTAGTTTTATATCTTAAGTTCCCCGTTCCTTATGTACGGTCTGTGCTGAAAATATTTCTTTTGTGATTTTCTGTTACTACATACCGACCTATATTTTCTATTGGAATAATATTTATTTTTTGTTGATTGAATGTTTTCATTTTGATGATAGTAAGTAATCCAACTATATTTTTTTTTAAATTGTATATTTGTATAAAGTTTGTGTCAAAAAAAAATTCATAATGGAAAGGGGCGCAAAATGTTACGGGCTTTGGGCGCTTACACATTACCTTTCGTCAGTTCTATGTATTTTGTACAAATTTCATACAGAAAGTTCCTTGCAAAAGATTATATTTCTTGTACATTACCTTCCAGCTGTTGTATGTATTTTATACAAATTCCATACAGAAAATTTCTAGCAAAATATCCCATGTTTCAAACACAAATTACGACAAATTTTCAAAAACCGCATCATTAACAATTATTAAACAATAATTTACGCTTCTAAATATTCAATTTCTCCTGTATTTGTTCTTGAAATCCGGATCGATATTAATTAATTATATATATATATATATATATATATATATATATATATATATATATATATATATATATATATATATATATATATATATATATATATATATTCTTAACTCTATGATCCCACGTCATGCTTTCTTCGCACAATGTGAAGGTGTGAAGCTATATCGGCGCATTTCAGTAGTATACCGGGTGTCTTAGGCCGACCGACACATAAGAGATTAACATGTGAAATCAGTTAATTGTGAATAGTATCTCCCCAGTGCAAGATATTAAGTTGAATATTTGTGTACTTATTGGGGGATACTAATTCTATATATCACAGTCCAAATTAGTAAAATAAATGTGTAATATCAGAAAAAAAATTAACAAATTTATAGAATTTTCAGGACTGTTGTTCATATCCCGGAAAAAATGGTTACCAAGTAACAGCTTAAATAGCAAAGTGGTGGTAGCGTGTGCGCTTAGATAAACAAAGCTTGGAGATGCTGAGTTCGGAACCAGTCAGCAGCAAAATTTAATTTTTACTTCTCTTAATAATAATAATAATAATAATAATAATAATAATAATAATAATAATAATAATAATAATAATAATATTAATATATATATATATATATATATATATATATATATATATATATATATATATATATATATATATATACTGGATACAATATAAGTTGTTCAGAAATTAGAAAGGTATCCTATAAAGGCAACTTACTTACAGAATCATTCATATTTCACGAGATATTAATTAAATAAAATGTTCTTTTTAAAAAATCGTCAGAGTGCTTTGAAAAATGAAACAAGTAACCTAAATAAAATATTCACTTTGATACTTGTTGTATAAATTCCGAACAAAGAAGAGAAATTATTCAACAAATAAGAAATGAGTGAATTTTTTATTCAAGTTACTTATTTCATTTTTCAAGGCACTCGGACAATTTTTCTAAAAGAACATTAAATTTTATTGAATTAATATCTCGTGAAATATGAATGTTTACGTAAGTAAGTTGCCTTTATAGGATGTCTTTTTAATTTCTGAACAACTTATATTCTTACCTTTGTTGCTATAAAATGAATAGGTAAAGAGATACCAATATTAAAAAAATTACATTGAAATCGCTATGCGCCACTTTTTTTTCTATACCCGATATATATATATATATATATATATATATATATATATATATATATATATATATATATATATATATATACACACACTGGCTTGCAAAAAAATCGCGTACACCTTAAAAATCAAGTAACCGAGTGTTTGTAATTATTTAGCTCTGTAAATAATGTAAAAACTGACAATGTTCTCACTGTCATCACTATTTGATCTATTATGGAGCTAGTTCTTAATTGTATTTAATTTACCTACAGTTGAATTGCAAATATATTCCAGAAAAATGATAGAACAACCAAGTATGTATTTGAATTTCTGTTAATTCTGATATCTTAATTGACACTAGTGACATTGACAAGTTCAAAATCAAGATCGACTCAATACAGCAAAAAATAGGTGTACGCGATTTTTTTGCAAGCCAGTGTACATATACGAGCTAAGACAAAAAGTGAAAACGCTGGAGTGATTCACATATCTAGTTTACGCGGGAATTTGGCCGACCCCACGCGATGCACATGTAAAATCCTTGGCTTGACCGCAACCTATACAGCAACTCCCGGTAGCATCGTCCGGCCTCCAGCCAACGCGGTCAACCCGTGTGCTCAAAGTTAAATCAAACGAAAACTTTACTTCATCTTTAATTATTCGTTTAACTTTTTGAATGGAATTAATAGTTATTTGTAGGTCGCGATATCACTCTTTAACATTCCGAGAGAAAAATTGTCGCCGAGGCCGATTGCGATCCAGGCAGGACAATCTCGAGGGCGCTAAGGATTTCGCGGACAAGGTGTATACTCTATTTTTGGTGCAACCATAAAAAAAATGTAATTACAAATTTTATTGTAGTTAAATAGTTTAATTTATTAAAATAAAAAGAGGCTGCTGTGCTGCGATTGACATTTGATAAATAGTGTAACGTTTTTATTTGGGTGAAGTGTAAATATTAGACAATTATATTAATTAAAATTAAGTGTTTATTAAACTATAATGAAAGTAACTATTACTAATATTAAACAATTATTAAAAACTAATTAAGACTAAAACTATAATTAACTAGATAACACTAACACTAACATTATTTATTTAACCAATTAACACTACTATTTATTTCCACGATATTACAAATTATTTATTTCACTACGCACTCCAATCTTAGACTGCCGGTCATGTCAACTGTCCGCCTACCGACCTCTACAGCGTCTATATATACCCAACTGACTCAACAGCGTCTGTATATTCAACTGCTCGGACAGAAGTCACCTCTTTCATCACACTGTCTGTCTATTTATGTAACTAACTCTCTAACTACACTAACTGTACTAATGTAAGTGTCTGTCCGTCTTCACTAATGGAACTGAACTATGTAATTAAGTAACTATGTAAGTCAACCCCCAATCACATAACTAATGTTGTGTGATCAGGGACTCAATTGAACTAACTCCCGAGCACAGCTACGTCTCTTTTATACAGCTGCCATTATCTTCTAGAAAAGGTCTAGAATTATCGACCGCATAATAACAATGAACACAAAAGGTTCAGGCGACAGGAAGTAATTAAACACGTCGCGACCTGTTTGCTTACGTAACCCGGCCGGCTAGCGCGGTTGCGTCATCGCTATAAATAGACACTCGCTCATTGCTGCGGCCCGGCTACGACAGCGGCAGCGACGGCGGGCGTTCCACGTTACAATAGGGTTGCCAGATATACTATCTTTAATAGGAGTCTACTATATTGAACCTCCATTTACTATCTCCTATTGAAAAGTGTTTATAGTAGCAAAATGCACTATATTCTCAAATTTTTATTCTTATGTGAATTTATGCATTTTTGGTGATAGTGATTGTACCAACCTTCTTATTAAATATCTTGGCATGACAGGGTGCAATATTACTTTACAGTTGGCGGTTGGCTAAACTGATTCGACTGGCGCGCTCTTCTGAGTTGCTCATCTCAATTTTAATAAAAGTTGTCATTTTTTTTTTAATTTCATGGAACATGATACCAAACTTTTAAGAGACTTCGAGCAGTAAAAAATGTGATAAAGGTTTAATTAGTATTTGGTGAAACAATTTAAGTTTTATTGGGTGTTATTGTCTGTTACATGTTAAATAATTTAATTATTGTCGAACTTGCCCAAAAGGTGCCTGTTTTGCGGGCGCAAAGTGGTTCATTTCTTAACAGTGCAACAGGTCGTGTGCAAAGTAAAAGAACCATGCGCACAGCCTGTCGCACTGTTAAGAAATGGGCTACTTTGCGCACGCAAAACAGGCACTCAGAAAGTCACTTTGGGCAAGTTGGACAAAAAATATCGTGTGTATCACGTGCGTTAAGTGATTAGCGCTCGGCTGAGTTGCAACCCTCGCCATGGCTTACTTTGCGCACTTGTTATACACAATATACTATTTAAACATGGTATATAAATAATTAAGGGCATTATTATTGTTTCTACAAAACTACTGTATTTTTACCATTTATCTACTATTTTGGATTTTATAAATCTGGTAACCCTATTGATAAACAAAACAATTAGTTTTGAAAAAGTCATTGAAAAGAACCAAAGTTAT
This sequence comes from Harpalus rubripes, assembly GCA_963082715.1. Taxonomy (NCBI): domain Eukaryota; kingdom Metazoa; phylum Arthropoda; class Insecta; order Coleoptera; family Carabidae; genus Harpalus; species Harpalus rubripes. Next base: position 32,454,122 of record OY720454.1, read on the forward strand.
TTCTAAAATAACTATTTTACAATATTTATTGTATTTATTTTAAGAAACAAACCAAGAAACTTATTGTCGTATTGTCTCCTTCGAAAAGGTCACACATACACTAACACTTTAACTTTACACTGATGAACACTTACATTACGATTTACGGACGGACATGGACAATACTTGTGATTTAATCACTAATAACTTTTCAATTTACTAACTAATACTTTATTTACATGATTATTAATTAACACTAAGCCTAACATACACAACTAAGCAAGTACTAATAAGTTACATTCCGTAACCCAGCGGGCGAGCGTCGCCCCAAAACTAAAAGACACTACATGTCCAAAAACAAGACACGTCTGCCCGACGCGACAAACTAAATTCGACTCTTACATGTTAACTCCACGAGTCTCCAATGTCGACTTTCTAAAACAACGCTATCTTCAGGACAGGATTATCTTAGGGGTACGGGGTGCATAGGCTAGGGCACGTATACATAATAATTTCCAGACTTAATTATCAACAAATAAATGTCTTGACTGTCATAATACGATAAGAATTTCTAAACTGAATTTTGACATTTATAACAACCAGATAAACAGAGTTAAAATATTGATATTGAAACTATAATTTAGAAAAGTTTATAAAAAGTTATTTATCTATTATTGCTCTTACCCTCGCCTTATCACATTAATCCTGCTCACTGAAGATAGATCCTAACCACAGAAAACATAAAACACATACATAAAACAAATAAAACATAAAACATCAACCATATTACAAATATGAGACAAAGCATAAAACATGAAATACAAAAAAAATTGCAAAACATAAAAATTTCAAAACAAATGTATGCACACAACATAATACGTTAAAACAGACAAAAGGTATAAAACCTAAGACATGTCAAATGCAAAAGCATAAAAAACATGAAGCATCAAACATATTACAAATATGACACAAAGCATAAAACATAAAAATAGGAACAAATGTACAAACACAATTAACATAATACGATAAAACACACAAACGGTATAAAACCTACGACATTACAAAAGCAAAAAGGTTACCAACATAAAACATTATAACCATAATGTAAGCACAATAAAAACGTATAACGTTTTAACATATTACAAATTCAAATATCAAATGCTAAAAAAGGAAAAGGGTATTTTATTTTCTTATCTAATAAAAATTACTAATCTAACATGCACCTTAACTAACCAAAAACTAAACACTAACAAAAATCGTCATATAATCATCAAAAGAAAACAACACAAAGGTCACTGCACTGCACGAGAGAGGCGGCTTTTCCCACCTAAGGGTCTAAGGGATAGCACTACAAAAAATTTGGGAACACTGCTGCAAGCGATAACGTCGATCCTGGAATGCAAGACGATATCACCAGTGGCGTGCTCGCGGCGTAAATCTTGCACAGGTGGGTATGCTAAGTTGTCCTCTCCGATGTACACGACCAAGTCGCCATTCACGGTGTCGTCTTCGTTGAACATTTGCAGATCCATTTCGTTGCGGTTGTCGTCATATACTGTGTTCATGTCCTGTCCATCAGCTACTTCGCTGTGTTCTTTCTCAGTCTCACAAATCTCTGTTTTCTCCGGCAGGCAATTCTCTATAACCATGTTCCCTTCCTGTCCGCCCTTGTCACTCGCTGTGACGGCTATTGTTGAACTCTCTGGTCGTGGTATGTCTACCTCCGTAAAACGATCCTCTATTGCCAGTAAGAACTCTATTTCTTCTAAACTGATCCTCCCTACTGGCAACTCGTGCACTCCATGCCCTGGAGACAACGAATCTAACGGCGCCTGCGGTGCGTAAACCTGGTGCGTCCATGCTGGACCATAAAAACTTGGTATACAAGTAGGAAAAAATAAAGGTGGTAATATGGTGCGTCCTGCATAGGTTATTTCTAACCAACGCACCATATCTGTGCCAGTGGTAGGCCGCTTATACAATGGAATTTCAAAATACAATTCCCTTGCTTTACCGCTGAGCCTGAATACTATTGCACTGCCGAGGAAAACTTCATCCCAGCCGTACCGTCTGCTGGCTGCTCTCATGTTGTGGATATATTCTTCCACGCTTCCATCACCAGAGAACGTATTTATTGCAAGCAATACCTCAAGCATGTCTGGTGACGGCTGATACGGCCTGGGTTGCTGTATCATCGCTGGCGTCGTGGTCGCAAATACGTACATACTGTACACCAAGTACCCTCTCCTTGGTCACAAACTAATAATTCTAAAACTAACGTAAGATCTTCTCGGATGAATAAGAGTAAATCATTACTCTCATTATCCTACCCGTTGACTGTGCTACTGTAACACGAGGGGGTCTCCTTCGAAAAGATCACACATACACTAACACTTTAACTTTACACTGATGAACACTTACATTACGATTTACGGACGGACATGGACAATACTTGTGATTAAATCACTAATAACTTTTCAATTTACTAACTAATACTTTGTTTACATGATTATTAATTAACACTAAGCCTAACGTACACAACTAAGCAAGTACCAATAAGTTACATTCCGTAACCCAGCGGGCGAGTGTTGCCCCAAAACTAAAAGACACTACACGTCCAAAAACAAGACACGTCTGCCCGACGCGACAAACTAAATTCGACTCTTACATGTTAACTCCACGAGTCTCTAATGTCGACTCTCTAAAACAACGCTTTGTTCAGGACAGGATTATCTTAGGGGTACGGGGTGTATAGGCTAGGGCACGTATACATAATAATTTCCAGACTTAATTATCAACAAATAAATATCTTCACTGTCATAATACGATAAGAATTTCTAAACTGAATTTTGACATTTATAACTTAACCAGATAAACAGAGTTAAAATATTGATATTGAAACTATAATTTAGAAAAGTTTATAAAAAGTTAGTTATTAAAACACAAGTATTAGTTCATGTCCGTAGTGTTCATCAGTGTAAAGTGTAAGTGAATGTGCGTGTTCTTTCTTATCACCAGTCAGTAAGTGAAAAGTGTATCATAGTTGCAGTCATCAGAAGTAGTATCATCAGCTTCAGAGACCCCCTCGTGTTACAGTCATTATTCGTCGTGTCAATTCTCATGAGTCAAAGTTCAAAGTGAAACAATCACTTTGACACTTGAGAATTAATAGTTTTGTTTATCACCGCCTTGAAAGCTAACTTTCTATTTACAATGAAACTGTTTAAAATTAGTAAAATGTATAATTACATATTTTTTACGGTTGCACAATATTATAATGAAAGACAATTATTACAAATGGACATTGTAATACGTGTTTTCACACCATTTTCCTATTTCTCTTTAATTTATTTTTATTTCAAAATTATTATTGAATGTTGAAAATCAAATATATACACTCCTTTCACTCAGCACAAGTAGCCTACTTTATATAAATATGTTTTGTATCGTTATTGTTAATGTAGCAAGCAAAAATATTAATTTGTACTGTCCTGCCATATTCTATTTTATATTTTGAATAAAAAGAATTTCATTAGAATAAAACTTATTTTGTTCATCAGGTTATGGGGCCCAGACACGAACAAACTAAGGTTAACAAATAATTTTCATCAGATTTAAAAGTAGATGTACAGATCACATCCAGCAGAGAAGACTGATTCCGAAGGTAGTTCTACAAGACTAGTTCCACTTATTTCTGGTAAGAACTATGCAGTCTGGAAAGAAAAGATGCAAGCGTTGCTAATTGAGAAGGACTTGTGGAATGCGATTTCAAATCCAAAGCCGGAAAAGGATTTAAATGATGTATGGAAGAGATCCAATGAGCGTGCACGGGCTGCACTGACTCTACATGTCACTGATGGTCAGTTGACACATTTTGCTGGTCGTGAGTCAGCGGACGATGTCTAGGAACATATCAAGCGATTATATCAAAGGTCAACTTATGGCAGTCGCGTTTACCTACGCACGAAGTTAAGTCAAGTCATATACAAGTCTGGCACAATGTCAGAACACATTACTCGAGTACTAGTTAACCAGCTTCGATTAGCCAATGCCAAAGTCGATGATGAAGAGATTGTGGCATATTTGTTTGCTAGTCTTCCGGACTCATACTCTGGACTTGTCACAGCTCTAGAAGGACGAGATGAGGCCGATTTAACACTGGATTATGTAATAGGCAAACTCGTAGACCTGTACCGACGTCGCATGGAGACTGGACAGCAGAACACCAAAATAGACAGTGAAATAGCATTACAGTCAACTTCCTGTCGTCAAGGACGAAGCGGACGTGGACACGGTCGAGGCCGTGACCGAGTAGGAGGTTTTGGCATCAAGCCGGTTGAGGACCGTACCTACTACAGCTGAAGTCGTCCAGGTCATCTGAGACGTGACTGCCCCGAATCATTGCAGTATCAGTCTATAAATAACAGAAGCAATGTTCCTGCACATCAGGCAGGACAGAGTAGAGATAGTCGCAGCTGTGGAGGAAGAGTGAAGTCGCAATTTGCTTTCCATGGTACAGCTATTCAAGTGAAAGAGCAACAGTCAGTCATGGTTGCTAACAGCAACGGCGAAAAATGGTGCATTGACTCTGGAGCGTCATCACACATGCTGGATAACAAGAAACGTTTCCAGAACCTATCGCAATACAAGACTAACAAAACTTTAGCTGACAAATCATTGAAGTTGATGTCAACTGGTATAGGTGAGGTACAGTTATCTTGTAAAGGGGAAACGTCTTCAGTCAAACTGCTAGATGTACTGTACATGCCGAGCACTAATCTACTATCTGTTAGGCGTATGACACGTGCTGGCATGCGTGTGATTTTCGAAGGTAATCGGTGTATGATCACCACTGCTGATGGTCAGCTGGTCGCTGAGGCGTTCAGCGAGCACGATGATGACCTATACTGGTTGCGTGATGATGGACCAGTGAATTCATTGGAAGACAAGGTAGGAGAAACTGCATTCATTGTAGGTGCTGCCACTCTTTATCAGTGGCACCCACGATTTGGACACCGCGACCTTGCCGCTATCAAAAGACTCATGTCAGAAAAACTGGTTACTGGCATGACGGTGAAACTGAAACCAGATTGTAATAGAGATTGCAACTCTTGTGCACACGGAAAACTTACTGCTACACCGTTTCCGAAGAACAGCAAAACGAGAGCTTCAATGCGATACGTACTGACTTTCACGGATGATTATTTCCGTTTTACTGTTGTAGCACTCATCCATGGAAAGGACGAAGTACCTAGAGTGGTAAAGGATTTTATTGAATCCGTCAAAACGAAATTCAATCCCGCAATCTTTCGTTCAGATAATGGCAAAGAGTTTGTTAACAGGGAACTTATAAACTATTTTAAATCGCAGGGAATCGAGCATCAGACCACCGTGCCCTACACGCCGCAGCAAAATGGAGTTGCTAAACGAAAGAACCGAACTCTCGTCGAGATGGGATGGTGCATGCTTCTTGATGCTGATTTGGGGTTGCAATTTTGGAGAGAAGCGATCTCAACGGCCGCGTATCTCATTAATCGTCTGCCGAGTCGTTCCGTGGAAACGACACCATGGTACGGAAAAAACTAGATACGAGTCATCTGCGTATCTTTGGCAACAAGGTTTATAGACTCGTTCCACACGAACAACGAAAGAAGTGGGATGACTGCGCAGTGGTAGGTATTTTGGAGGGATACAGCACTACTACAAAGGGCGACAGAATTCTTGATCCGAAAACTAACAAAGTAACTGTCAGCCGATCTGTGAGAATCGTGAAAAGTGAACCAGGCCATGTTCCTCTCCAACACAACCAGAAGATGCAACAGTCAGAAGTGAATGCCATTGACTATGGTATTACGAGTCCTCGCAAGATGCAGAGATTGCAAATGAACTTATCCCACCAGGGCCTGATGACAACATAATAATCGAGTCAGAACAACACGATCTAACGGGTGAGTCAAATAATTTTGACGAGGTAAATAATTTGAGTCAGCAGACGCCACCACCTCCGTGAGTACCATGTTTGGGATATTGTAAATTTGCCCCCTAGTTTTAAAACCATAACTGCGAAGTGGGTTTTCAAAAGTTGGTTGGTCAAGGCTTATCTACACCTATAAGGCCGGACTGGTGGCTCGTGGTTTCTTCCAACGTTATGGTACTGACTACGACGAGACGTTTGCGCCTGTCGTACGCCCCGATACTATTCGGTTGCTGCTGGCCGTTGCTGCACTCCGAAACTTACACGTTCGTCATTTAAATATCAAATGTGCCTACTTGAATGGCGAACTTGACGAAGAATTGTATTTAGAGCAACCTGATGGGTTCGTCATCCCTGGACAAGAAAACAAAGTACTACGTTTGCGACGTAGCCTATACGGGCTGAAACAATCTGCTCGAGCATGGAATAAGAAGGCAACTGAAGTATTACGTACTTTGGGATTCAAGCACAACGAAGCAGATCCGTGTTTGTTTACACGTATTGAGGATGACGGAAATGCAACGTACGTGCTGATCTACGTCGACAACTTACTGGTGGCAGCGACCAGTGAGCAACTTACTGCAAGCGTTGGTATTCAGTTGGACTCTTACTTTACCAGAAAAGTTTTGGGTGGAGTTGCTCATTATTTGGGCATCAACGTGGAACGTGAAAGTGATGGTTCTTTCCTGATCCATCAAAGACAAGAACAATAACAAATAGAAGCAAGCTATCGGATCGTTGTTATATTTAGCCACTGTTTCGCGCACTTGCAGTTGGTTACTTATGTCGGAAAGTTTCAACTCCTACAGAAAAAAACTGGAACTCAGTCAAACGCGTTTTACGTCACCTCTCCGGTACCAAAGATCATAAGTTACGTTTTTCCTCTACTGCGAAATCAGAGCTATCCTGTTATTGCGACGCAGATTGGGCAGGCGACAAGTAGACAGAAAATCCGCCAGTGGTTATTTGCTTCAGCTTGGCATATCGACGATTGCTTGGTGCAGTCAGAAACAAAAGACTGTTGCAATGTCGTTTACAGAAGCCGAATATGTAGCGGCTTCGTTGGCGGTTAGAGAGCTGCTGTGGTTGCGACAGCTACTTACTGATATGGGTGGTGCCCCGAGTGGTCCAACTACTATTTTTGAGGACAACCAAGGATGTATCAAGATGATAGAATCCAACCGATCGAGTAACCGAACAAAACACATTGATGTATCGCACCACATCTTGCGCGATCTACAAGAAAAGAAGATCATCAACATGATCTACCTACTGTCCTACAGAGCAGATGACAGCTGATCTGCTTACGAAACCGCTCACACGAGAGCGATACTGCCACTTCAAAGTGAAGCTCGGACTTCAAACCGAACACCGAGATGTGCATGCTTCGTGAAAGCAGCGAGAAGGGGTGTTGAAAATCAAGTATATACACTCCTTTCACTCAGCACAAGTAGTATAAATATGTTTTGTATCGGTACTGTTACTCTAGCAACCAAAAATATCAGTTTGTACTGTCCTGTCATATTCTATTTTATATTTTGAATAAGAATAAATTCATTAGAACAAAACGTATTTTGTTCATCATTGAAAGAAATATTAAAATATCAAGGGGGAATGCATACAAATTCTAAAATACACACATATCACTCTGCTCATTTCTTGGCATATACATTTTTCTGTCATACAAATATGTCCCTTGAAGTTATGTTGCCCTCTACATTTCTCGCCTAGTACATGTACGTATTTTTATGAAAACATGTGTAATATTTCCATTATGTTTAAGGTTAAGTTTACGTTTATATATATTTTTTTATTAAAAGGAATGAAATATGTTTTGTTCTTGAAGTGTAATTTGAGATGCAGTGAACGCGCCAAGTTTGAATTCTTTGAAGCACAGTAACTTCATGGTATAGATTTGTACACAGTGACAGTGACAAATATACAATGTGAAAAATGTACAGGGCAATAGAACTTCAAGTGACATATTTGTACGTTAGGAAAGTGTACACCTATGCCAAGAAATGTATAGAGTGATATGTGTGCAGGTGCAGTTCGGAATTTGTGTTTCAAGCCATGTCAAGATTGGTAACATTAGCAGTTTCAATAAACATTTGATTAATTTATTTTGACAACAGTTAGGTTAGAGTTAAAATTTATATTTATTGTGTTATGAACTCAGAAATAAATACCTTGTAAAAGAGTACTTTACTGTTTGACGTAAATATTTTTTTATAAAAAAAATAATTTCTGTAATCTTCCATGAATAATAGCTGTGTTCGATTTGCCACAAATCTCACTTAATCTAAGCTCACTTCAGTTTGACAGTATTTTTTTTTGTTCGATTTGAGCGTGCATTACTGAGTCAAAGTGAAGTAATTCACTTCCCCCCCCCCCTGCCTATGCAACACTACCTATTTTGCTGGTGCTAGTTGAGATTTTGACTCATTTGATAGTGGGGGTATTTAGTTTTGACATATGTGTTTTCCCTGTACTTTAAATGATTCAGACATATATATATATATATATATATATATATATATATATATATATATATATATATATATATATATATATATTTTTAACAAACACATGAATAAATACGCAGACATAATGACATTGTAGTGGTAGGTTTGTGAATCGCGTTAATTATTTTAATAAATTATTACAAATAAGATAATATTACTAGGACCTGTTTTTTCAGTACTAATAACACTCAGAAAATATTTTTATTTTATATTTTGAGTTAGGTTTACTCCTATGATAAACCAAGATTTTACAGGCTTGGCGCGCACTGGCGACTTTTATTGAACAACTATTTAGTTGCAAAACTGGATTTCATTGATTTAAAAGATCGCGAGCGCAGTGGCAACTTTTTAATTACGGCAACAAAAAAATTACGACCAGCTCTATTTTCC
>OY720454.1:32467989-32485489 GCA_963082715.1 Harpalus rubripes
AGCATTATTTCAGCTAACCGAGATGGTTTAATCAAAGTGTCTTCTTCAATTACAGTAGAAGAATCTTGTTTTTCAGTTGCTTTTGCAGACTCTTCAACTTCAACCTCTTCTACTGTGTCAGTATTCACGGGAAATAGTACCATTGTTTGGTCAGTTGTCTCAGAAGAAAAAATGACGTCTCTGCTTCTAACGATTTTATTTTTCTTATTTAACCAAACTTGAAATCCATCAATATTTTCGGAATACCCGACAAATATACCTTTATGACCCGTAGAGTCCCATTTCTTCCTCTTTTCTTTTGGTATATGAATATGTTGTTACATTGACTTCTTTAATAAACGGATCGGTGGTCGGTGGGCTCTTTAATTTTAATTAAAGTATATTAAGGTGTGTACGTCTTCTTTATTCTTCACATTAACATGGTAGCAGAGCGTAGTTGGTAGTTTTTCGTATTTGGAATAAATGCAGCTGTTCTTCAAGGAAGAGGATTAGAAATACATTAAATTAAAGGTAGGTTTCTAAGATATTATAACGTTTTTATTTATATGGGTGAAGTGTAAATGTTAGACAATTATTACTAATTAAAATTAAGTGTTTATTAAACTATAATGAAAGTTACTATTACTAATAAATTATTAAAAACTAATTAAGACTATAATTAACTAGATAACACTAACACTATTTATTTAACCAACTAACACTACTATTTATTTCCACGATATTATTTATTTCACTATGCGTTCCAATCTAAAACTGCCGGTCTGTTGCAGATTCTTGTAGACTGTTTACGCGATATTTATATCACTATATTTATATCACTATAAACTTATATCATGTTCAACTGTCCGCCTACCGACCTCCACAGCGTCTATATACTCAACTGACTCAACAGCGTCTGTATATTCAACTGCCCGGAAAGAAGTCACACCTTTCATCTCACTATCTGTCTATTTATGTAACTCTCTCTCTTCCACAGCGTCCGTATCACCGACTTTCCGTATGCCACAATTCTTCAACACCAATACCGAGTATTAGCTTCCACTTGCCGTTACTGTCCCCATATACCTAGCTTCCCAATACTCTTCAACACTACCGAGTATTCTCCTTAACAGCTATCCCGGTATACCAGTAACTTTCCGACTCGCCGTTACTGTTCTTGCACACTATAGCTTCCCAATACTCGTCAACACTACCGAGTATTTACATCCACAGCTATCCCAATATACCAGTAACTTCCCCAGTACCTACTCGACACCAACTGCATACGCTCACCACGATACTACTGTGCTTCTCAAACTCACTAACACTCTATATGAACATCTCTATGTCTCTCCACGTAACTAACTAATCGCACTAATGTAAGTGTCTGTCCGTCTTCACTAATGGAACTGCATTATGTAAGTCAACCCCCGATCACACAACTAATGTTGTGTGATCAGGGACCCCACTAAACTAACTCTCGAGCATAGCTACGTCCCTTATATACAGCTGCCATTAGTTTCTAGAACAGTCTAGAATATTCGAACACGTAATAACAATGAACACAAAAGGTTCAGGCGACCGGAAGTAATTAAACACGTCGCGACCAGTCTGTTTCATCGGCCGGCTACTAGCGCGATTACGTCACCGCTATAAATAGACACTCGCTTACAGTGGCGGCAACGGCGGGCATCCCATGTTACACTGCCCCCTCCTTAAGACTGTTTCGTCCCGGAACAGTTCGTGATGACGCAATCCGTGTGTTACCCTTGGCGTTTTTTAGAAGTCTTAAAGACGTGGCAATCGATGGTCAGTTTGAGTTATTATCTTTGGCCGCGAAGCGTTGTAGGTAACAGAACATCTTAGTCTTTAGACTATCCATATTCCTTCAGATGTTTTTCCAAGATTTGTGTTCAACCGGTTGAATAGATCGTCACCTAGTGCTTCATTCTCCATGAACAGCTGTAGATTCTTGAAAACGTGCTTTTCTAGTGGAACCTCCTTGTAACACCAGATAGTGTCCTTTCCGAGGAATCAAACACGAGGACATAATACTTCTCATCCTCCTGTTCGTGTAGCTCTATATGCTCCACTCTCAGTGAGCAACAACCCACAGTATCTGCCTGGACCCTGTTTCATAAAACTTCTACTCTTGTAAATTACCACTGTAGAACTTGTCAAACTAATAATTTGACAAGTTTCTGTTTCAAAAACCTACAAGTGTAAATTACAAGTGACAAGTAAACTAGTCCGTTTCTACAAGTGAATTTTTGCAGTTTACAAGTGTAGCGTTTCAAAAAATATTTACTGGTTTTTACTACTAGTATTTTACAGGTGAACAGTAACCATGAATAAAAGATTGATCATTTAAAAATTACAAGTTGACAATTGAATTCTTTATAATAATTAATTATAGGAATTTTCTTGGTCCTGTTTCATAAAAATTACTAGTTGACAAGTTACAAGTGACAAGTGTACAAGTGACAAGTTCTAGTAATTTCTGTTTCAAGAATAATTTTTGACTACTTGTCAGTTTTCCAATATTACTAGTGTATTTTTACAAGTTGACAAGTTTGAAACCATGGTTTCATAGTAAGTATTATATGCAACCACCTGTGCATTAAATATATATTTTTTAATAACATTAAAAACTATGCGTTTTAGAATAATTGAATTTTATTTTGTCCACATTTTGTTATTCAATCCTTGCAATCAATGAAAGTGAATCTGATGAAAATATAATTTATTGTAATTATATTTAATATGGCAAAAAATGCTATTAAATTGGCGTTTCTTCGGGATATTAATGAACATAAAGACATTCTATTTGGCACTTTTTCCACAAATTTAACAAAAAATATGAAATGCGAAAAATGGAAATTAATCCATGAATTAGCTGCTTCGCAGGCATTAATTTCAAATGAGGAGGACTGGTAATATTGACGGGATACATTATGGCCATATTTAGGAAAAAGACACTGGTGAATGCTATTGTTATAGTCTCACTTCGCAGTATAATAACTATTTTCTCCATTTATTTAAATATAAACTCATTTTCTTTTAAAATTTTAATTAGATTGAACATTATTTTTAATATTGGAATAATTGCTCCCTTTTAAATATTACTATCGAAAAGTATTAAATTATTAAATGCTCTGAATCCATGGGCCACATTTTTTTAAATTACAAAAGAAATTTGCTATAATTAATTGTCATAAAGAATTCAATGGTCTACTTATAATTTTCAAGTGACCAATCTTTCATCCATGGTTACTGTTCACTTGTAAAATACTAGTAGTAAAAACCAGTAAATATTTTTTGAAACGCTACACTTGAAACTGCAAAAATACACTTGTAGAAACGGACTTGTTTACTTGTCACTTGTAATTTACACTTGTAGGTTTTTGAAACAGAGACTTGTCAAATTATTAGTTTGACAAGTTCTACAGTGGTAATTTACAAGTGTAAAAGTTTTATGAAGCAGGGCCCTTATGTAATGTAAAAAACGGGCTAGAATTTTTATAAGAAAATTGTGCTATGATTACATTGAACAAAAGTATGAACGATTTAGATTGTCTTCATAAAAATTGAGGCATTTTATAATTTAATACTTCTCGATATAGTCCTTTCGCCGAAACGAGACAAATTGGAACTAACCCGGGATCCGAACCAAGTCATTCTTATTAGTCGATGATGACAAATCTGAAGATTCAACTTCAAATTTGTCATCATCGACCAATAAGAATGACTTGATCCCTGGTTAGTTCCAATTTCTTTCGTTTCGGGGAAACAGACTATAGCAATATTTAAAAGGGAGCAATTATTCCAATGTTAAAAAAAATGATTAATCTAATTAAAATTTTAAAATAAAATATGGAAATGAGTTAATGTTTAAATAAATAGAGAAAATGTTTTATTATACTGCAAAGTGAGACTATAACAAAAGCATTTACCACTGTTCATAATATATCCTGGCCAAGGATTTGTTAACAAATCCCTGATCCCGGCAATATTGCCAGTCCTTCTCATTAATGCGTGCGAAACAGCAAATTCATAGATTAATTTCTATTTTTCGCATTTCATATTTTTTGTTAAATTTGTGGAAAAAGTGCCAAATAGAATGTCTTTATGTTCTTTAATTTCCCGAAGAAACGCCAATATAACAGCATTTTTGCCATATTAAATATAATTACAAATCATTATAATTTCCCCTGCTTTACTTTCATTGATTGCAAGGGTTGAATGACAAAATTAAATTATTTTAAAACCCATACTTTTTAATGTGATTAAAATATATATTTGAGGCAAAGGTGGCTGCATATTACATTTGCTATGAAACCATGGTTTCAAACTTGTCAACATGTAAAAATACACTAGTAATATTGGAAAACTGACAAGTAGTCAAAAATTATTCTTGAAACAGAAATTACTAGAACTTGTCACTTGTACACTTGTCACTTGTAACTTGTAACTTGTCGACTAGTAATTTTTATGAAACAGGCCCCAGGTCTTCATTTTTCATTACAAGCCTTGAGTGTCAACGCAACAATGAAGTACGACGCCCCCGCCTTCTGTCTAATCCATTTCTCCTAGCTCTTCAATTCTTCCTTGTAACTTCTTCCGGCTCCTACCGAAACGTATGGCCATTTTGCAGGCAGTTTCATACTACTGTGAAGCCTTTTTGCCTATGTTATACATCACTTGTTGTTTTCAGTCCAGGAAGCGAGCCAAGTACTGACGATGGGATCGTGGCGGATTTCATTCCATTTCTGGCCAGGAGATACTTCAAGCTACTTCTCTTTAAGCACATCAGTGATACAGAACCCATATTCGTTTTGTAGCCCTTCATTCTTCATCTCCAACTCAAAATTCTCTTCCTTGGTCCTGTTCCCATTCTCCTCTGGAACTTCCCTGAAGAACGTGTGCATCTACTTGAAGTTGCACTTCTTCAGATCAGTGATGGTGGATCTCTGTTTCTCTGTCATGCACTTGCGCCAGTTCTTGAAGATGATGTTGTTAAATACGTCCTTGGTTATATGGTCGAGCGTCGTAGCGTATTAAACCAACGACTTCTTCAGTGTCTTGACAAGCGCATTCTTCCTCCCACCATTTCCACACGTCCTGTTCTTGGGCTTCTTCTTCTTGACTTTCTTCTTTGCGATGAGAGATAATGTCATCGTCGTCATCTGATTCTAGTTTTAATTTTTTTTCCACACGCATCTTCCTCGCTGTCTTCTGACTTAGTTTTGAAATTACTTAGATTGTGATTGCAGCTGCTCGTCTGGGACTATTAATGTCTGGATGGCTTCTCTCTTCTTCTTATTCTTTTTCCTCTTCTTCTTCGTCTTCAGGGATCTTCTTGACCTCCAGCTGATCTTCAATGTTCATACTCTTTTCATACTCTTCTTTTATGTCTAGAATTTCGTCTTAAATTTCTTCTTTAGTCTCTTACTTTACACGCTCTTGTTCTCTCTCTTTCTCTTCCTTTTCCTCTTTCGTCTTCTTTTGTAACAGCGGAACTTCTTTCTTCTAATAAAGACTGTGCCTGTAGTTCGTCGCACGTTCTCTTCTATGACTTCGGTGTTCTTATGTCTCTCAGCATAATAATTTCGCACTCGCAATAGGTTGCGTGAAGCTTGTTTGGCAGCTTCATGATCGAATACGTATGACTTTGCGTCATCAATCGTTTTTGGCCGAGCTAAGTGCAGTGCTTGCTGAGTTTTACTGTCTCGAACTGCGTAGATGAGTGCTTGCGTGCCCAGGCACTCCAACTCGCTGTCAATAGCCACAGGATGTGCGAGATGAACCACACGAGCTATGTCGGCCCCAAATTCCCGAAGGCCATCCTCAGTTCTTCTAGAATTCTTCTCCAACTTTCGCTCCAACATTTGTTCCATAATTCTAGAATTCTTCTCTACTTTTCCAGAACTCTCAGCAAATTCCTTTTCCAATATTCTAGAATGTTCCATTACTTCTTCTTCCAGTGCATCGGAATTTTCCTCCGTTATTCTAGAACTTTCTTCGAATTCCTTTCCCAATGTTCTAGAATGTTCCAATAATTCTTCCACCGGTGCGCCGGGATTTTCCTCCACACTTCTAGAACTTTCTTCCCATCTTGGATCACATCTGCTAAAACTGTCTCTTATTACTTCTTTTAAGTCTTCTGCAAATTTACAAATGTCGGATTGCTCAAATAAGTAATCGTCGGGATTTTCACCAGAATCGATTAAAGCTTGCCGCAGTCTTTCTAGAAGCTCTGATTTCTTTCCTGTTGCTTCCAATTCAAGTTCTTCCAGTTCCGTCCTGAGATCACGTACTTTCAGTTCACTTAATTTTAATAGTTTAATTTTATTTATTTTTAATTTACACTTCACAGTTTATTAACCCCACACCTGACACCAATTATAACGTTTTTATTTATATGGGTGAAGTGTAAATATTAGACAATTATTACTAATTAAAATTAAGTGTTTATTAAACTATAATGAAAGTTACTATTACTAATAAATTATTAAAAACTAATTAAGACTAGAACTATAATTAACTAGATAACACTAACACTATTTATTTAACCAATTAACACTACTATTTATTTCCACGATATTATTTATTTCACTATGCGTTCCAATCTTAGACTGCCGGTCTGTTGCAGATTCTTGTAGACTGTTTACGCGATATTTATATCACTATATTTATATCACTATATACTTATATCATGTTCAACTGTCCGCCTACCGACCTCCAGAGCGTCTATATACTCAACTGACTCAACAGCGTCTGTATATTCAACTGCCCGGACAGAAGTCACACCTTTCATCTCACTATCTGTCTATTTATGTAACTCTCTCTCTTCCACAGCCTCCGTATCACCGACTTTCCGTATGCCACAATTCTTCAACACCAATGCCGAGTATTAGCTTCCACTTGCCGTTACTGTCCCCATATACCTAGCTTCCCAATACTCTTCAACACTACCGAGTATTCTCTTTAACAGTTATCCCGGTATACCAGTAACTTCCCGAGTACCTACTCGACACCAACTGCATACGCTCACCACGATACTACTGTGCTTCTCGAACTCACTAACACTCTATATGAACATCTCTATGTCTCTCCACGTAACTAACTATCTAATCGCACTAATGTACGTATCTGTCCGTCTTCACTAATGGAACTGCACTATGTAAGTCAACCCCCGATCACACAACTAATGTTGTGTGATCAGGGACCCCACTAAACTAACTCTCGAGCATAGCTACGTCCCTTATATACAGCTGCCATTAGTTTCTAGAACAGTCTAGAATATTCGAACACGTAATAGCAATGAACACAAAAGGTTCAGGCGACCGGAAGTAATTAAACACGTCGCGACCAGTCTGTTTCATCGGCCGGCTACTAGCGCGATTACGTCACCGCTATAAATAGACACTCGCTTACAGTGGCGGCAACGGCGGGCATCCCATGTTACACTGCCCCCTCCTTAAGACTGTTTCGTCCCGGAACAGTTCGTGATGACGCAATTGATCTTAAAACCTGGGATAAAGCAAACCATGCTGCCAGCCAAATTAACGTTCGTACTTTGGAAACTACTATAATTGCGTTATTGGTAACTTGCAAAACTGCGAGGGACATGTGGCAAAAATTGCATGACATTTTTGAGCAACAAACGCAACAAGCAGCTTATACTGTGCAGGCAGAATTCTCTAATTGCCACATAAATTCAAAGGATTCTATGGTGTCACATATCGCAAAATTTAAAAATTTGATCTTACGCATGCAGCAGCTTAACGTAAAACCTGATGGTCCATCGTCAACTGTAAAACTATTAGATACGTTACGTACCAGAGCCTTCGGCAAGCATGGTGGGCTAGGCCAGAAAGTCATCAGACATTTCAAAATTTGATTGGATTGCTTACGTCCGAGGAAGCCAAGCGTAAACAATGGACTAATCAAGAAGAATCAGTAGCGCTGATGGCTGGTAAACAAAAATATACAGCAAGACTGATCATAGTAGTACCAGTACTTACAGCCAACAGAAGAGGAAAACAAAAATCACTGAATCTTCAGGAGGGAAGACAAAGAACTTCAAGTGCTACAAATGCGGTAAAAAAGGGCATATCAAGCCCAACTGTCAAAAATCAAAATTGACAGATAACACTGAAGATGAAGCTTTCGTTTGCGAAGTATTGTCAGCCCAGCTAGAAAACGACGCACTCCGGTGCCACTGATCATATTACTCACAGAAGTGAATGGTTTTCGTCGTTTGACAATTTTATGACACCTGTCAAGATCTTCATCGGTTACAAGTCGACAATGGATGCCATTGGAAGAGGTACAATCAAGTTTGAAGCATTGGTTGACGGCAACTGGATATCTTACAGACATATGAGAACGTCCTCTGCGTGCCAGCAGCTAGAAGAAACCTATTTTCGGTAACATCTGCTCTTGACAAAGGTATGAATTTTCGTTCGTTTAAAGAGAGATGTGAATTTATGAAAAATGGTATAATCAAAGCCCGTGGCATTCCAGCTGGACAACTATTTAAAATGTTAATTAAAATTAAAGAGCCCACCGATCCGGTTATTAAAGAAGTCAATGTAGCAACGAAAAATACTCTTCAAATTTGGCATGAGAAGTTGGGACATCAAAACTTTCATCATATCAAGAAAATTTTGAAGCAAAACAATATCGACTTCATTGACAATGATTTATTTTGTGGAGCGTGTATTGAGGGGAAGTAGCATCGTAACAGTTTCCAACAACGGCAACAACGTGCGAATGAGCCAGGTGAGATCTTTCATGTTGACCTATGTGGGCCAATGGAGTATACGTCGTTGGGTGGAGCACACACTTCATGTGCTTCACGTGTGACTATACAAGACTTCGAATATAAAGTTTTTACTTAAACACAGGTGATAGAACTATCGCTTGAAAAAATAGACCGCATGTAAATCAATGTGACCTAGCGCACTAGCAACTATTTGCTCGCTTGAGCACGTCTGGGGTAGCATTTCTTGGCATATATGAACACTGCTGGCCGTGTGGGTAGACAGGATATTTTCTGTAGTTCTGTACATTTTTATAATAAATACCTATATCACGTCATCAATTTGACTTTTGACACAGAAAATTTTATAAATGAATTTCAAAAAAAGGCCGGTATTGTAAAACAAAAATTTGGAAACATATTCTGACAAGAATGTAAAAAATAAGGAATTATTATTATATAATTTATAAAATTGACCGGTTAATAGAGGTGCCGAAATAAGTAGATCTTTTTTTCTTGCACGTTGTACAAGTGCACCAACACATGCGATCTCTACAAAATTCATATTGAAAATGTATAAAATTGTGAAATTGTTTAGTAACCAGGGCGCGCCAACATTCATATGCAGGCAACTTTTAAGGTAAAAGATTTTAAATCACTCAACCTTTAAATCGCTAGTGCGCGCCTGGCCTTTATGCTGGTATTCTAGGCATTCTCTTAAATTTCTATAAACTTATAGATCTGTAGCTTATAAAAAGTCTATAAATGAACGCCTTATAGATTTTCATAAAACGGTATTCTGTGTAACTTTCTATAACTCGCTTGATCTATATAAATTCATCTTATGGAATCTATAACGTCAATGTTAACAAATTTGACATGTCAGTTGTCAATATGCAATAAAATTGAAAAATTCTTACTTTCTGCAATTTTCGTCCACTAAACCAGATATAAAATGTAACGCTTGTGTAATACTCTTCGTTCTAATACTAAAAAATCTGATGTAGCCAGCACATTACCTTCCGTCAGTTTTATGTATTTTATACAAATTCCATACAGGTAGTTTCTTGCGAAAGATTCTACATTTCTAGTATATTACCTTCCCTCAGATCTATGTATTTTGTACAAATTCCATACAGAAAGTTTCTTAGAAATGATTCTATATTTGCATTAAAATTATAACACTAACATACTATGTCAATCGCACTTGACATTGACATCTATCTATCAGAATTTTTTTAAATTATATTAGCTGTTTCCAGTGTTATTGCATAGCTGGCTGCTTTATGAAATTTTATTTATAATTTTTTAACTCAACCATTGAATATGAATGTAATCAAATTGTCTAAAGAATAAAATATTCTTTAATATTTATAATAACAATAAATGTGAAAAAGTGATATTTAACAGCGTTTTTTCAAGAAAATCTGTTAAAATCTTCAAATAAGGGTACTTTCGGTCGACCAATTATAACCAAAATCTAAGCAGCTCTTCATATGGATGTACGAAGAGGAATACGAAAGAATTATAATTTTTAGAGTTGTAGTGTTGGAGTTATCGAAATAGAAAAAATCGTCACACAGACAGATACACACAGATATACAGACATCATCGCAAAAATAGTAAAATCGTATTCTAGGGGCTCTAAAACGTGCTTGTTCATTAAAAAGTCACCATCGATTATTTTTACCAAAAACAATACCTTCCTTACCTAAAGGTATGACGGAAATGCAGATTTTTACGGTCAACTGTTGGACAACGCTAAAGTTATAGACGTCTATAAGGTATTTATAGCAATCTATAACGTATAGACGAGCTCAGAATTGCATTTTTTCTATAAGTCACTATAGAAACACTTATAGACGTTATAGAAATGCCTAGAATCCCAGCATTAATCTCAAATGAACAACTGTGTACATGTGCTTGTTACAATTTTTAAACCAATGAAATTCTGCCGTCTACGCCACGTGAAATTTAGCAACGCGGAAAACCCGTTTTATTTGCTGACAAATGACCGCGCACTCACTTCAGTAAATCTTAAATCACGTCAAGACCAACTGAGGTGAATTTTTGTCAAATCGAATGCAACTAATGACATCTATACTGTATTTCAGATATGAATAGACTTAGGAGTAAGATAGGGCTT
The DNA here is from genome assembly GCA_963082715.1 of Harpalus rubripes. Classification (NCBI taxonomy): domain Eukaryota; kingdom Metazoa; phylum Arthropoda; class Insecta; order Coleoptera; family Carabidae; genus Harpalus; species Harpalus rubripes. The sequence goes on from OY720454.1 coordinate 32,478,882, forward strand.
ACAATTCCAGCTTTCTGATTGGTCTAAACGCAAACCAAGTTTACAATAGCAATATGTAAAGCAGGTATATTATTTATTCCATTTCGATTTTATAATCTATTTAACAACCTTTAGTAACTGTTTATTTACTAAATGATTAAAAATGATCAAATTTGACGTTTCGAGCTGTCCAATATGTTACACACAAAACAAAACTAATTTTTCAGATTTATGGGTGTACAACAGGCAGCGCCATCTAGTCCATTCTTATCTGAAATACAGTATAAAATGAACAATATTTATTTGACACTTAGGTGACTAGCCTGTGACCAACTTCACAATTAAAAAAACATTTATACAAAATTATTGTTCATTATAACTGTTTTTGACAAAAACAGTTGTACAAAATTCACTTTGTTTACGCGAAATGGGGAAAAAATATTGTATACACCTTGTTCGCGAAATCCTTTAGCGCCCTTGAAATTGTCTTTCCTCGGCCGCAAGCGGCCTCTGCGATAATTTTTCTCTCCGTACGCGTTTCGCGGACAAGGTGTACACAATATTTTTTGTGCAATCGTAAAAAATATGTAATTACAAATTTTATTAATTTTAAACAGTTTCAATGTAAATAGAAAGTTAGCTTTCAAGGTGGCTATGGGATTAACATTTGATAAACAAAACCATGCAATTCTCAAGTGTCAAAGTGGTTGATTACCTAATTTTGCGGCCGCTACCATGACAACGGCCGCGAAATGAATTTCGAGGCCGTTACCATAATATTGCGGCTGCGAAATGCTTATTTCGCGTCCGGTTGCATAAAAATAATTATAAAAGTCTCCGGAGAAAACTATGGATGTCCGAAAAATGTCGACATCATGTTATGTAACTCGACGAAGGTGGTTTGCAAATGAACAGAAACTCACGAACCAAGAATGCAAAACTGACAGCAATTTATTGGTTTTCGTTTATTTATAATTTTGTGTCACCTTAGATACGGGAGAAACACTACTTTATATAGAAAATCAAATTTAATTATTAAATTTAAAATTAATTTTTATTATAATCAAAGATTTCAGAAGAAATTTAATATATGACTCGTCATCGTCAGTAATGTACCATTTTCCTGACTCTTATGTAAATAACTATTTTTTTGAATCCCTACACGTAATAATTTTTAAAATGGCCGCTAGGGGGCAGCTTATGTCGATGAACATAACAATTTTAAATATAGACAACCAATTTTTTTATGTACATACATAATTTTTAAGTTTTGGAAATTTAAACTTATTAAAAATGGAATTCATACCATGCGAATGAAACCCTTAAATATGGGATATCATCCCATTTTCAGGCATTCAAATTCAAGGTTGTTGTGTGCTTAATTGTCTATTACGGCAAGAAAAAAATTGTGATTTGACACAAATCGCAAGAAGTTGAAGATTGCACTGGTCCGAAGAAACCGTTAAGAATAGAGCGCGAGCAATCATGTGCCTTTTTTGGCCTTGACAAGCAGATATGGGGGCCAGTGTTAAAATGAAAGCTATGTAGATACCAAATGTCATAAATTTTCATTCGAAATATCAAGATTTTCTAATTTCAATTGGTTAATTTGTCACCAGCAGTGTGGCATTTACTTGTCGGGGAAAATAAACCACATTGTAACGCAATTTTGTAGATAGCGGGCAGAAAGTTGGCGTGAGATTGCTCGGGCGCCAACGGTCGCTTAGCAGGTTTGGAGATAGGGTGAAATATGAAAACACAATAGAAATAAAATATACGACACAAGTTTATTTGGTTGTAACTCTACGTACACATCAATAAGGTGGTCGCTGATGGTTAAAATTGGGTGCTGAGAGTGTGAATTAGTTGAATTTCGGGTTTTTAGAAAAACGACGCTGGGCGTCGCGACGGCGAGAACGGTGGTTTGGTGAGCGGTGGGCTGCGGGGATCTCAGGAATCCTTGTAGAAACGTTTTCGGCATGATTGACGCCAAATGTGGCGACAGCGGCGTCTAGGAATGTTTCTAGACGGTTTGGCGAAATCGAAGCAATGCAGGTGTCGCGCTGGCAGTAGTGATGGTAGAGGTGTAGGTACCCGTTTTCCACGTAATTGGAAGATCGATGCCAGCGACGGCGATGCTGGCGTAATCGGAATCACAGCGCTAACTTTGCAGCGAACCACGTGCGGCAGAGGACAGCGGCGCATTATTGAAGCTCCTATTAGGGGTTGCCATTCTCTACGCCATAAGTTATAGTGATGGCATTGCGTGTTGGTGGCGTGTGTGAGTTTCATTTTAGCCAATTTTTGAGGCGACTTTTGAGGTCCTCCGGTGCGTTTTTGTTTTCCCCTTCTTCTTATAGGTTCTGGGTTGCCTCGTAGAAGAGCCTGAGCATCAACGGTTCACGCCCATGTGTTGATTGCCATGGTGAGTTCTGGCAGATTTTCATCCTAGGTCCGTTGATTTTCTTGACAGTACTGGGCTATCATGGTCTACATCACTCGGTTGACTCTCTCCACCGGGTTGCACTGTGGCGTGTATGGAGGAGTTTAAAGGTGACGTATTCCCAAGGCCGCCAGCGTCTCGAAAGACCCGGTTGGTGAATTCGGTGCCGTTATCAGTGATTACCGTTCGGGGGCAGCCATACCGGAAGAGCACCAGCTCTTGGAATGCCCGCGTAATGTTCGTGGCTATTGCTCGACGGATGGCACGACATTCCACCCACTTGGTTATGCGGTCCTGCAGCACTAGCAAGTAGTTGTTGCCTTTCTTTGACGTCCCCTGTTGACTGACCTTGAACTGTTGACATGGTGCACACTGGCGGAAGTATCGGCCAATAATGACGGACGGCTACTCGGGCCGCGGTCTTGGCCACTCCCTCATGTCCTACGGGGTGGTCGCGATTCTCGGCCAGAACTCCCCGGCGGTGCGTTCGAGGGACACAGAGCTTCCACTCGGCCTCTTCGAGGTCGTGTGCTGCGGGAATTCGCTGATACAACTGATCGTTGCGTATGCAATAATCTGGCCAGCCATCGGCTTGGTTTTGTACTTCCCCACGGCGTCGGTAGTACCAGGGGCACGCGGTCTCGACGAGCAGACGGGCGGCTGGGCGGCATTTGACTGGCGGTCTGGCTTCCTCGAGAGGGCGTCGGCGACAACTCACATTTTTCTGAGTTCCTCCATAGTGCGACTAGCGATGATGATGTCGTCGAGATACAAGATGACGTACGGGAATATTTCTGGCCCAATGACGGTGTCCAGTAGTCGCTGAAACGTTGCAGGAGCGGCGTGCAGTCCAAAGGGCATTACACGGAACTGGAATAACCCTCTACCTGGTACAGTAAAGACCGTCAGGGGTTTACTAGATTCTGACAGCGGTATCTGCCAGTGCGCCTGCTTTAGATCCAAGGTGCTGAAGATGGTGGCCTACCAGAATTTTTCTAAAATGTTGTTAATGTACGGCAGAGGGTAAATGTCTTTCTCGCTAACAGCGTTCAGCTGCCCAAAATCGATGCAGAAGCAAGGTTTTCCATCCTTCTTCTTTACAATAATGGCGGGAGAGCTCCCCGCGCTGCGGGAGGGTTTAATGATGCTCTCGGCCAGTACTTTTCTACTTCTTCGTTGATGATGGCTTGCATTTACGGGTTCCGGGGTTAGTATCACTGCTTGAGTGATGTTGGGTCTTTGAGATGGCGAGAAACCAAAGGCGTAGTTCCTCGCAGTTTCTCAAATTTTGGCAATTCTTGTTGCAGTCCATTCTCAGGATCATAGGGACCGTCAGTGACGGAATGCACAGCAATATATCCCGACGGCTCCCGTAGATGTGACTTTCAACCTGGTACACCTCGGCGATGGCCACTACAACCCTATTTGCCATTTGGGCTTGCGGCGCCGTCAGATGGCGTCGTGTGTTTCCCTCTTGGCGGTACACAGCGGCAGTACCGTGGTCAATATACGACAGCGTAGACCCCGTGTCCACGAGCGCTTGCACCTGGTGCGCCCTTACGGTGACGGTTACCCGGATGTGACCGTCCTTTCCCTGGTTAACGGCAAAGACTAGTGGATATTTTCCCGGGCCGACTGGGGTTTCCGCCTTGCAAGTCGGTTTGGCGTTTCTCGGACAAGGATGGTCACGTGAGAGGACATCGCGGCGGCCGCAGCGTGAGCAGAAGATTCGTGGAGTATTGTCACAGTTTTGCCGAAATTGATTATTCAAGATATGGTTTGAGGGTGCGGTCTCTTGAGTGCGCCGGTTACTGGCCTTTAGCTCTCGTTGCAGTTCCTCTAGTTCCCGGACCCGTGAGCGTGAATGGTAAAGTACAGTCCTGGCGGCGGGTTCGCTGGCGGTACCCGTGTCAGATATATTTGAACAGCCTATATAGTCGTTCTTCTTCGCTCAACCCTCCATGTCTCCGCAACAGGATCTGTAACGCGGTGATATAATTTTGCCCTATTTCCCCACTGCGGTGAATCCGTTAAGAAATTTGTTCCTCGTAGTGGTATCTTATATCGGGGATAAAATATCGCGCAAATTCCTTGAATTTATACCAGGTGGACATGGACTCTTTGTTGTTACGGCACCATAAGATTCCATTACCGCGGAGGATTTCAGGCAGGATCGTAAGTAGTTGGTCACCAGATACGCTGTAGCTGGTCTGTAGCTCGGTAAGCCATTCCATAAACATAATAGAGTCTGTTTTTCCGTCGTACTGCACATTCCATTTGCGAACGGAACATAAGTGGACAGGTATTCGTTGCGTTTCTTCTTCGAGTGATGTATCGAATGATACAGGCGGCTGCATAGATTCAGTGGCTTTATCGATGGTTTCGGTTTTCGCGGCGGTGACTTGTTTGACGAAGTCGGCCATTCTCTTACGTAGTTCTTCCACCTTCGTCGTCGAGGCTAAAACGTTGTAGTTCTGTTAGCAGATCCTCTTTAGGGCATACACCCAGCTTGTCGTCATTGTGTTCTTCTTTTATTAGTCCCTGTTCGGGCGCAAAATTCTGTAACACTATTTTATAGATAGCGAGCAGAAAGTTGGCGTGAGATTGCTGAATTATGAAAATTACAATGAAAAATGATGAGATTTGAGACCTATGGCAGCTGTCATTCTGACACGGGCCCCCATATCTGCTTGTCGAAGCCAACAAATATCAGTATATCAAGTAGTATATATTAATTATAACAAATGTCAGAATTGAAAACAGTAATTCCAATAAAGTGTAACGTTTAACCTAGAAATAGTATTAAAATTATATTTTAAGCATAACACAATTAGATCTGTATATATTTTATTTCAGAACAAACTAAACACACAAGGATTTGTAGTACACATTTTATTGGGGGAGAAAAATCAAATGAAAATTATAACCCGTCAACATGGTATATTTTGAGTAACTTTTTACCTTTATTCAAACTTTTTTGCCGATATATTGATAAATCTGCTATCCAAAACCCGCACGCAGTGGCGTACCTAGGGCGTGGCAAACATGGCAGGTGCCCTGAGCGCCAGAGTCAAGGGGGTGTCGCTTGGAGCCCTTGGTATCCGTATGTAACTTGGGTGCCAGAATTTGAAGTGTAAAAACTGTTGATTACTGTGCGTATTGACATTTTTCGAATCTGTTTCTTCATCGTATACTCAACACTGGGAAATACTCAAAAACGCTGTGCCCATAGTTATTAAATCTGAGTCTAAAACAAGATGGAGTGCATAAACAACTACCTTGATGGCATACTCCAAGTTCTCGAGACTATAATAGGAGATGCAAATGAAACGAGTGAAATAAGAAGTGATGCGAGGCAATTGTACAATCGTATGTTGACACTCGATTTTATAACTCTATACATAGATTTTGGACGAGAGTACGCATTCCTATTGATAGAGTTCAGAAAAGACTGTAAGATATAAATATGAACTTTCATTATGCCGCCTTAGATTTGAAAGGTTTAATATATTATTTTCTCAATGAAAGAGAGCCTTTAGTTTCTGTCAAAACTGGGATGTTGAAATCTTCGAATAGCCATGCAAATAATGTTAACTATTGCACTTTTTCATCGCTAGCTCTGAAAGATCTTTCAACAAATTAAAACTGATCTTAAATTATCTGAGAGCCTCCATCGGTCAAGATCTTGCTTTTCTGAGCGTTGAATGGGAAGATACTGAAAAGACCGATTTCGAACACGTTATTAATGCCTTTGCATCAGTGAACGCAAGGAAGATGCAAATGTAAAAATCATGCAGACCAAATTCGTGGATGTGTTTTGTTAGATCTCGCTGTACCACTCGCCGTCGCCGAATATGCTTATGTTTCCGCACATCGACTCTCTGAACAACGAGACCAGGAGAAATCTCTAACAACTTCAACACGCATAAGACCACCTTAGGAGAGATAACTGGACTGACTACTTATACTCGACTGATACATAATTAATGTTAATGATGTTCCTAAATATTTGATAGCCAAATAAACATATACAAAGTGTTTCGCGACTTGACCGAAAACTTATACCTTAGATTCTAGGGGTCATTACGATCAAAATATGTTATATGACCAATAGGTGAATTCTTTTTTGTTTCGGAGATAGTGAAGGAATTTAAAAAAATATATAATTGAGTTAGTCTTGACGAAT
>OY720454.1:32490489-32617391 GCA_963082715.1 Harpalus rubripes
TCCATCCATCCATCCATCCATCCATCCATCCATCCATCCATCCATCCATCCATCCATCCATCCATCCATCCATCCATCCATCCATCCATCCATCCATCCATCCATCCATCCATCCATCCATCCATCCATCCATCCATCCATCCATCCATCCATCCATCCATCCATCCATCCATCCATCCATCCATCCATCCATCCATCCATCCATCCATCCATCCATCCATCCATCCATCCATCCATCCATCCATCCATCCATCCATCCATCCATCCATCCATCCATCCATCCATCCATCCATCCATCCATCCATCCATCCATCCATCCATCCATCCATCCATCCATCCATCCATCCATCCATCCATCCATCCATCCATCCATCCATCCATCCATCCATCCATCCATCCATCCATCCATCCATCCATCCATCCATCCATCCATCCATCCATCCATCCATCCATCCATCCATCCATCCATCCATCCATCCATCCATCCATCCATCCATCCATCCATCCATCCATCCATCCATCCATCCATCCATCCATCCATCCATCCATCCATCCATCCATCCATCCATCCATCCATCCATCCATCCATCCATCCATCCATCCATCCATCCATCCATCCATCCATCCATCCATCCATCCATCCATCCATCCATCCATCCATCCATCCATCCATCCATCCATCCATCCATCCATCCATCCATCCATCCATCCATCCATCCATCCATCCATCCATCCATCCATCCATCCATCCATCCATCCATCCATCCATCCATCCATCCATCCATCCATCCATCCATCCATCCATCCATCCATCCATCCATCCATCCATCCATCCATCCATCCATCCATCCATCCATCCATCCATCCATCCATCCATCCATCCATCCATCCATCCATCCATCCATCCATCCATCCATCCATCCATCCATCCATCCATCCATCCATCCATCCATCCATCCATCCATCCATCCATCCATCCATCCATCCATCCATCCATCCATCCATCCATCCATCCATCCATCCATCCATCCATCCATCCATCCATCCATCCATCCATCCATCCATCCATCCATCCATCCATCCATCCATCCATCCATCCATCCATCCATCCATCCATCCATCCATCCATCCATCCATCCATCCATCCATCCATCCATCCATCCATCCATCCATCCATCCATCCATCCATCCATCCATCCATCCATCCATCCATCCATCCATCCATCCATCCATCCATCCATCCATCCATCCATCCATCCATCCATCCATCCATCCATCCATCCATCCATCCATCCATCCATCCATCCATCCATCCATCCATCCATCCATCCATCCATCCATCCATCCATCCATCCATCCATCCATCCATCCATCCATCCATCCATCCATCCATCCATCCATCCATCCATCCATCCATCCATCCATCCATCCATCCATCCATCCATCCATCCATCCATCCATCCATCCATCCATCCATCCATCCATCCATCCATCCATCCATCCATCCATCCATCCATCCATCCATCCATCCATCCATCCATCCATCCATCCATCCATCCATCCATCCATCCATCCATCCATCCATCCATCCATCCATCCATCCATCCATCCATCCATCCATCCATCCATCCATCCATCCATCCATCCATCCATCCATCCATCCATCCATCCATCCATCCATCCATCCATCCATCCATCCATCCATCCATCCATCCATCCATCCATCCATCCATCCATCCATCCATCCATCCATCCATCCATCCATCCATCCATCCATCCATCCATCCATCCATCCATCCATCCATCCATCCATCCATCCATCCATCCATCCATCCATCCATCCATCCATCCATCCATCCATCCATCCATCCATCCATCCATCCATCCATCCATCCATCCATCCATCCATCCATCCATCCATCCATCCATCCATCCATCCATCCATCCATCCATCCATCCATCCATCCATCCATCCATCCATCCATCCATCCATCCATCCATCCATCCATCCATCCATCCATCCATCCATCCATCCATCCATCCATCCATCCATCCATCCATCCATCCATCCATCCATCCATCCATCCATCCATCCATCCATCCATCCATCCATCCATCCATCCATCCATCCATCCATCCATCCATCCATCCATCCATCCATCCATCCATCCATCCATCCATCCATCCATCCATCCATCCATCCATCCATCCATCCATCCATCCATCCATCCATCCATCCATCCATCCATCCATCCATCCATCCATCCATCCATCCATCCATCCATCCATCCATCCATCCATCCATCCATCCATCCATCCATCCATCCATCCATCCATCCATCCATCCATCCATCCATCCATCCATCCATCCATCCATCCATCCATCCATCCATCCATCCATCCATCCATCCATCCATCCATCCATCCATCCATCCATCCATCCATCCATCCATCCATCCATCCATCCATCCATCCATCCATCCATCCATCCATCCATCCATCCATCCATCCATCCATCCATCCATCCATCCATCCATCCATCCATCCATCCATCCATCCATCCATCCATCCATCCATCCATCCATCCATCCATCCATCCATCCATCCATCCATCCATCCATCCATCCATCCATCCATCCATCCATCCATCCATCCATCCATCCATCCATCCATCCATCCATCCATCCATCCATCCATCCATCCATCCATCCATCCATCCATCCATCCATCCATCCATCCATCCATCCATCCATCCATCCATCCATCCATCCATCCATCCATCCATCCATCCATCCATCCATCCATCCATCCATCCATCCATCCATCCATCCATCCATCCATCCATCCATCCATCCATCCATCCATCCATCCATCCATCCATCCATCCATCCATCCATCCATCCATCCATCCATCCATCCATCCATCCATCCATCCATCCATCCATCCATCCATCCATCCATCCATCCATCCATCCATCCATCCATCCATCCATCCATCCATCCATCCATCCATCCATCCATCCATCCATCCATCCATCCATCCATCCATCCATCCATCCATCCATCCATCCATCCATCCATCCATCCATCCATCCATCCATCCATCCATCCATCCATCCATCCATCCATCCATCCATCCATCCATCCATCCATCCATCCATCCATCCATCCATCCATCCATCCATCCATCCATCCATCCATCCATCCATCCATCCATCCATCCATCCATCCATCCATCCATCCATCCATCCATCCATCCATCCATCCATCCATCCATCCATCCATCCATCCATCCATCCATCCATCCATCCATCCATCCATCCATCCATCCATCCATCCATCCATCCATCCATCCATCCATCCATCCATCCATCCATCCATCCATCCATCCATCCATCCATCCATCCATCCATCCATCCATCCATCCATCCATCCATCCATCCATCCATCCATCCATCCATCCATCCATCCATCCATCCATCCATCCATCCATCCATCCATCCATCCATCCATCCATCCATCCATCCATCCATCCATCCATCCATCCATCCATCCATCCATCCATCCATCCATCCATCCATCCATCCATCCATCCATCCATCCATCCATCCATCCATCCATCCATCCATCCATCCATCCATCCATCCATCCATCCATCCATCCATCCATCCATCCATCCATCCATCCATCCATCCATCCATCCATCCATCCATCCATCCATCCATCCATCCATCCATCCATCCATCCATCCATCCATCCATCCATCCATCCATCCATCCATCCATCCATCCATCCATCCATCCATCCATCCATCCATCCATCCATCCATCCATCCATCCATCCATCCATCCATCCATCCATCCATCCATCCATCCATCCATCCATCCATCCATCCATCCATCCATCCATCCATCCATCCATCCATCCATCCATCCATCCATCCATCCATCCATCCATCCATCCATCCATCCATCCATCCATCCATCCATCCATCCATCCATCCATCCATCCATCCATCCATCCATCCATCCATCCATCCATCCATCCATCCATCCATCCATCCATCCATCCATCCATCCATCCATCCATCCATCCATCCATCCATCCATCCATCCATCCATCCATCCATCCATCCATCCATCCATCCATCCATCCATCCATCCATCCATCCATCCATCCATCCATCCATCCATCCATCCATCCATCCATCCATCCATCCATCCATCCATCCATCCATCCATCCATCCATCCATCCATCCATCCATCCATCCATCCATCCATCCATCCATCCATCCATCCATCCATCCATCCATCCATCCATCCATCCATCCATCCATCCATCCATCCATCCATCCATCCATCCATCCATCCATCCATCCATCCATCCATCCATCCATCCATCCATCCATCCATCCATCCATCCATCCATCCATCCATCCATCCATCCATCCATCCATCCATCCATCCATCCATCCATCCATCCATCCATCCATCCATCCATCCATCCATCCATCCATCCATCCATCCATCCATCCATCCATCCATCCATCCATCCATCCATCCATCCATCCATCCATCCATCCATCCATCCATCCATCCATCCATCCATCCATCCATCCATCCATCCATCTTCTACTGTACCTTCTACTTCTGTAGCAGTCCGCAAAGGAATACCCATAAGAAATCATGTGAAAGATACAGTTTCTTTATCACTTACAGAGAAATTGTGTACTGGAGATTTAGAAGACGAAGCTGATATGGAACTTCAAAAAGAAGATGAGGTGGAAGCTGCAAATGCCTTATTATCATTAATGCAGGGGCAAGCCAACGTTGAAGTGTCTGCCCAAATTTGTACAACGGAGAGCTGATCTATTGAATTGTAATAACTACTGTCTGCACAACACGGTTAAAACACCCGAAAGCACTTGTATACAAATGTTCGCATATGGTTTGCCGTTAGGTGTAGATAGTCTGTGGTTTGCATTTAACCTTTCAAACAGTATGTAGCTTGCAAGGTTTTCAATTTTCGCCGCTGTGGCGCTGCGAGCTTAAAATAAAACTCCAATAAAATATAATTTTATTTTGAGATATGAAATTTGGAAAGTCTTTCCATTGACATGTATTGTATTAATGATTAAACTCTGTATAGTAAATAAATAAAAAAAAATAAAAACAGGTATTTATTTTGGAAATCTAAAAAAACTTAAATTCTTTTCACGTCGTGAGTGATTCAGAGAGCCGTCAGCAACAACGATCACCTCCTACGAATTCGGCATCGTGTAAAAGTAAAAATCTGTACGTGAAAAATAAATTGTAGATAATAATTATGTTTGTAGATGCAAAATAGTGCACCATATAAGTATGTGTTACCAATGTTTATATTAATTATATTGCTAACATTTATATCATAAATAACTATTTTAAATCAAAAATTAACGTTAAAAGCATACGTTTAATAATGACTGTAGATAAATTATGCAAATAAAGAATGCAGTATATATATATATATATATATATATATATATATATATATATATATATATATATATATATATATATGTGTTAAAGTTTGTTACACTAGTCCTGAAACACCCTGTACTATATATATATATATATATATATATATATATATATATATATATATATATATTATTGAGATTTGACGTTTGGTATTATTTGACATTCTTATCTACCACCCTTATAAAAATAAATTGTATTAGTCTATTACAGCACTCAAATAAGCTATTAACGAACTATTTTGGGTGGTGTAATAGCTTTGCTACAGATGCATAACGTCAAAAGGTTAGGTAAAACTCAACGTTTTAAAACAGAATTAGATGAAAAAAAATTACTAGTTTTCTCTAAGTAGTCTGGAATAATGTACGACTTACGGGCTTATTAAGTGCTGTTATATAGTATTTTGGGCTATTACATTTATTACGTAAAACTTTATGGCCAGGTATGAAATTAACCGTAAAAGTAACATCAAAAATCGGAGAACCAGAATTTTAAATTCTCTGACCTTATTTTTTTTTTTATCTTTTTACTCAATATCAAGGTTGGCACTACGTTACCAAAACTTTAATTAAAAACGTAAATGTAATAGTCCCAAATTTGATATTAGAGCATTTAATTAGTCCATAATACATACATTTTCGCTGACTACTCAGAATTGAACTTGAGTGGTTTGGAGCGGTTTTTTCGTGTATTCAAAAATTTTTGATTCATCTTTAGAATATACACAATTTTCCGCGAAAAAATCAGTGTCACATGTTTCAAAATTACTATTATTTACCCAATCCTGCAAACATAAGTTACCAATTTACCTTAGAAAATAAGTAAGAAAACTGTGAAATAAAATACAAGAAATCTAAACTTGCTAAAACTCTACTGGAATAACTATGGTTTATTTCCTTTTTTATATTTTGGGATCACTCTTAGACATTGTGTTTTCTGAAAACAACAATACAATAAATTTATATTATAAAAATAAACCTGATGTGGCCAGCACATTATCGCCCGTCAATTCCATATTTTAGTTTTCAATAAAGTATTACTTCCGGCTGATAAATTCTAATTTATTATTCCAATAAATAGAAAAGTATGTAATACGAAATTGTGGGATGTATTTTGATATATTTTTCCACGAAAATTTGTCGAGTATCAAGGGAAATACCACTTCCGGTTTAATGAACATCTAATACGATATTTCCAATTTTTAGACGAGTTTTAAATACCAAACATGAATAGTTTTGAATTAAATTTTATATATTTATTTCACGAAAATTTGTTCAAAGCTTTAAGCAAAGTACCACTTTGGGATTATCGTAGGAGAACTAAATGTTACATACAGAAAACATCGTAGAAATAGTAAAAACTTGTGCGGACACTTATTCGTGCGTATTCATTGAATACTCAGTATCGAATTTTTAGACCGAAAACGTTACCTTACTTTCTTATGCAGGTGGATTGGCTGGATTTCTCATATACTTATTAGTGACGAAGAAGGTGGAAAAATGAACCAGTCAATTAGAGAACCACCTGGCTAAGAATTGATATTTATCTATACATATATTTCAGGATATTGGTTTTACTTATCAAGTAAATTATTGTGCATTAGTTAATATCCGCACTTTTGCAACTTATGTCCGGTTTCATAACCGTTTGTTCAAAAATTAATAATAAAGTTTTCATTGAATCAAATTAAGTTGTACTTTATAAAATATTAAAATGTCACGTGTGACATTTATTTCTATTTATTTAAATTTATAACAAGTTGATATTTTTCTAACATACCTTTTTGAAAGCGGGCATTAGTTGTCAAACCTAAGTAACATAAAACTTTTCACCAAGAGCAAATGATAACATATGACAAAAAAATTAAATTGTCACTGACATATTATTGCTTAATACTCGAGAATTTCAAAAAGTTGTTAAAAACTAATTAATCATCTTAACAGTATAACCTCGATTGAAATTTAGAAACTTATTAAATTATCACAAATGAAAAACTTTGATATATAAGAAGAAATTTAATTGTTATTAATATTTATTGGCTAAATTTTTTAAATGTATTAAAAATAATCATTAATTCACAGAACTACCCCGTATGTGCTACAGATAACAGTGGTATTTTTTTGTGAATTTTTCATCTATTATTAATATGATATTTTAATTCGTATATTGTTAATAAAAATTTATTATATAAATAATGTTTCCAGTCCCACTCATCTTTGGACAAAACATAACTACAATTACATACTACAATACACTGTTGCCAAGTTTCGGAAGTGACTAAGTACTTCCAAATGCTATATACACGTCGGAAGTAACATCGCATTGTGTATACCTAACACTAATAGCCAGCGGTAAACGCATGAACTAAAGTGACAAATGTAAGGGTACTGGGGGTATATTTGACTTCCAACACAATTTTCGTATTTACACTCGTCTAGCCTTGTAGTGGTAGAAAAAAATAAAATTACATAGGAAACGTTGTCACTTCCATTTTCGGAAGTCACAACGTTATACATATATGAAGTCACAACGGTCAGCAAGTTCCCGTATATGAAGTGACAACGTACCGTGTGCGCATATATATATATATATATATATATATATATATATATATATATATATATATATATATATATATATATACCTATATATACGCCAACCCATCAACTACTCACCCGACATCTGGCGGTCATTTTTGTAAAGAAACCGCTGACAGATTGACAACCGATGCATGCTGAATTATGTGACAACGCGTTAAATTAAAAGTAAAACTCTTTAATATACTATTATAAATTCATAGTGTGATTATTTAATATTCTTTTATAATAAAATCACATTTCTTACAAATAAATCGGGAAATTAATTCTCAGTATGTTTGACATAAGTCCGACAATGGCGCCGATGTTGGCTCATGGCCATACCCTGGTTATAAAGGTACTCTGCTCAAAACTATTTTTCTTTTTGGAGAGATAGAGACGGACAGAGAAACTGATAGAGATTGAGATAAGACCGAGGGCATATTTTTCCAGGTATATCGGAAAATCAAGAAAACTTTTTTTTTATATCATGAAATATTTATCTTATTAATAATAATAGTTACAGAAAAATTAAATAGAATACAGTTTAAGTCGGTATCTACGAATCTTGTGTCTGGAGATATTATTTTAAACATGTTACGCCGAATTGTTTTTTTTAAAAATAAAGTTAATTGAAATTATATTTAAATCGAGCTCATTTGTATTTAAGTATAGCGACATGATTTAACCTGATTTAGTGGTCATCTAATGAAACTTGACCAGTGATTTAAATGTCATGATTGAAATATTTTCAAATTAATCAGATCGACGCAAAAGCACTAAAAATTAAAAAAATTAAACATATAGTTTCGCCCTTCCATATTTTCTCAGCGGGGGCCAAAACATAATTTCGCCCCCCATATATTTTCTCAAGGGAGGGGAGAACGCCCCCTTTGCCCCCCCCCCCATGGTCGGCGCCTCTGATGACATACTTACAGTTTGTAATATCTATTACTATGTCAACAATTATATGTATATTCGGCGCCGTTTGTTGCATTAACAAAACTGTAGTATATAAAAATATATTTTAATATGATAGGTAAATTAATGTGAACATATTTTTTCCGTCCATAATTATACATTTTTCTACACAAAAAACAAAAAATAACACTAAAATTTCGATCGGTTCTTCAGACATTTTGGTAGATGTATAAAAAACAGACATATCTTGTTTGACAAAATTTATTTTTCGTATAGGTACATTATGTAATATAATAATGTAATACATTAATTTGATAAGAATTAAATTTGACTAAATGTAATATAACATTGTCGACTCAGTCATTGTGGATTCCCCAACCTGCGCAAATTGTGGAAATCAAACTGATAAACATGGTTTGAAATATAACAATTTTTTTTTCTATAATGTAACTAATTTAAATTTGACTAAAAAATGTAATACAACATTGTCGACTCAGATACTGTTGACTCTCCAATCTGCACAGGTTGTGAAATTCAAACTCATAAACATTATTTGAAATATAACAAAAAAAATTCTATGTAATGTAACTATGTTAAATTTGACTATATATGAATTGGGCTTCATCAGACCATAACACTTTGGATCAGGATCATTTAAATTTTGACGGAGAAACCAGCGACAAAATTCTAAACGAGGACCATAGTCTCCGGGTTGCAGTGCTTGAGCTCGCTGAAAGTGATAGGGATGTAATTCCTCACGATTTAATATCCGCCAAACAGTGCTGTGAGACATGTGTAATTGAGCAGCGATGCGTCTTGTGCTGATTTCAGGATTATCGAGAACAACATCAATTACATTCTCTTCATCTTCAACGTTATTATTAACACCAATGCCATCATTTTGTACACCTCCCCGTACAGTTGTTGATCCAGTTTCACGTAGACGCTGAAAAATGCGCGCAAATAGGCGATGGGAAGGTTGGCGTCTATTTGGATATCTGTCTTGGTATTCTCTGGACGCATAACGGGCATATATTTTACAATAATCACATAAAGAACTTATTCTCATTGACAGGACCGTTACATAGCTACTCAAAACAAACATAAAGGAAATGCAATGTTACTTGATTTATCAACACTCCCCCTTAACATTGCATTTTCTTTTTACAACAATCTTTTTAAACTAATAGCTTCTCTAAAATTACAAAATGTATTCTTACTTAAAGACTTGGTTAGGATATCAGCCTTTTGTTCTGAAGACGGAATATACTTTATTACAATATCACCTTTTTGTATTGCATCTTTAATAAAATGGTGTTTGATGTCTATATGTTTTACTCTTTTACTTTCTCTATTCTTAGCTATATGAATGCAACTTAAATTGTCTTCAAAAATTAATACAAATTTGCAGTTTAAATTTAAATCATTTAGTAAACCTTTGAACCACAAACTTTCAGCAACTAAAGAGCTAAGAGCAACATATTCCGCTTCTGCGGTAGATAGTGATACAGTCTTTTGCTTTCTAGTAGCCCACAAAATAACATTTCCGTGCAAGGATAAACAAAAACCTGTAACACTTTTTCTATCTACACAGTCTGCGGCCCAATCAGAATCTGTATAACCTGTTACATCATGATCTTCTTGGGATGTATTCGTGTAATACAAACCTAAATTCTTAGTATGCTGTAAATATCTTAATATTCTCTTTAAATAATTCCAGTGTGTATCATTAGCACAATCTTGAAAACGACTAAATAAATTAACAGCAAAACTCAAGTCAGGTCGAGTGCCCATGACTAAATACATTAAGCAACCTACAAGTTCCCTATAAGGATGCTTAGTTAGTAATTCAAGATTTGTTTCTTTATTAAGTTTTAAACCTTTTTCTACAGGGGTAGCTATACCTTTACAATGGGTCATATTGAATCTTTCTAATAGTTTTTCTATAAATGATTTTTGACTAACTTTTATAACATTATTTTTATAGTCCCTTTCTATTTCTAATCCTAAAAAGATTTTAATTGGTCCCAAACAGACCACGTCAAATTTAGAGCTCAGTTTCTTTTGAAAGGCACTGATAACATTTTTATCGTTATGAAATATCAAAATGTCATCGACATATAAAAATACATAAAATCTTAAATCATTACCTTTTATATAAAGACATGTGTCATGAACCGAACATATAAAGTCATTCGCAATCATAAATGTGTGGAAGGCTTCATTCCAGCATCTGGGACTTTGTTTCAATCCATATAAGGACTGATTAAGTTTACATACCCTGTCGTCACTCTTCATGTCTTCAGGTAAATACATGTAGATTTCTTCCTGTAGTTTTCCATGTAGGAACGCAGTTTTCACATCCATCTGTTCTATGTACATGTTTTCTTTGTTTGCAATTACCAATAGTGTTCTCAAGGTTGCCAGTTTACCAACAGGTGCATATGTCGCGTTCCACTCTGACGATTCGTAACCTTTCGCTACTAATCTTGCTTTATAAACATTTTCACATTTCTTTCTAAAGACCCAACGACTATTGATTATGTTCTTAGTTTTTGGTTTTTCAACTATTGTCCATGTATGATGTTTCTCAAGTGATTTCAATTCTTCTTCTATTGCTTTCATCCATTTTTCTTTATCATCTGATTCTAAAGCTTCTTTCTTCGTTCTTGGTGCATCATTTATCATATTTTCAATGCTAAGGGCTGAGTACTCACAATCGTGGAAGTCATCACACTCGTAGTCTTGTAGATAAGTTGGTCTCTTTCTGATTCTTTTTTCATTTTCTGAATTTTGTTCTCCATTTTTTGATTTCTCTTGTTCATTTTTCGGTTCTTCATACAATTTTGTAGCTCTTTCCTCTTCTGTTTCTTTCAAATTCTGTATTTCTGGATCTACATAAATAATTCTTTTTGATTTCTTATTTTCTTCATTGAATATAACGTCTCGTGCCCGAATTACTCTCCTTTCTTCAGCGTCCCACAGCCTATATCCATTGTTACAGTATCCAATCATGTATAATTTCTTCGACTTTTCTGACATTTTACTTTCCCGGTGTTCTTTATTTATGTAGGTATAAGTTTCGGATCCAAATATTTTTAATTTTTCATAATTTGGTACTTCACCATTCCATATTTCTGCAGGTATTTTTCTGTTAATTGTAGGAAGCCTGTTAATTATATATGCTGACGCATAAACTGCTTCTCCCCACATCTCTTTTGTAAATTTTGTATCCGATATTAATGTCCTAGCCTTTTCTATTAATGTTCTATTTAGCCTTTCGGCTTTACCATTCTGCTGGGGTGTGTATACTATAGTTGTTTCCAACTGAATTCCTTTCTTCTTACAATACTCTTGAAATGAATTATTGAGGTATTCTTTTCCGTTATCGCACCTAAATCTGGATATTCTGGAATTAAACTTAGCTTCAACCATTTCTGTGTAATTCTTGAAACAATCCAGTACTTCTGTTTTTCTTTCTAGCAAATACAAAACCACAAAATAACTGTAGTCATCTAAAAAAGTTAAAATGTATTTCTTATTGTCGTACGTTGCAGGGTTTATCGGACCACAAAGATCGGAGTGTATCTGTTCCAGTATTCGTTTACTATGGTGATATTCTTTGTTGAATGGTAATCTTGTTTGTCGGCCTTTTATACATGGTTCGCATAAGATTTCTGATTCTGAAGCTTCGCAATTTATTAATCTTCTTTTCTTTAATTCTTTTATTTTCTCCATAGATGCGTGTCCAAGTCGCCTATGCCATATCTCATCATTTGTAGGTATGGAATATGCGTTCTGCGCTGATTTTTCTTTGGTCTTGAATACTACTTCATATAAGTTATTCTTCTTATGGCCTTCTTTAATTACTTCTTTATTTCTGTAGATTATAACTTTGTTGTTTTCAAATTTTACGCCCAATCCTGATTGTTCTATTCTATTTACCGAGAGTAGATTACTTCTGAGTTCAGGAACATATAAAATATTCTTTATTGTACACTTTTCTGTTGAAATAGTTCCAACCTTTACTGCCATTAACGATTCTTCTTTCTTTGCTATATTTATTCTTAAAGGATTCTTTAATGTAATAACTTTGTCAAAATGTTCGTCCGTATTTATTAGATGATCTGAAGCGCCAGAATCTACATAAAAATGAATAGTCGCATCTTTACTTTTTTGAATTAAATTATTTCCTGCAATGAAACATATTTCATTTGATTTTGCTTGTGTGTTATTTGCTTCTTTTCTATAATTGTGTTTCTGATATTTTGGTCTAAATAGACAGTCTGATTTCTTGTGTCCTTTCTTCCCACACTTGTAACATTCAAAATTGAATGGCTTCTTTTCTGTTTTGTTATATTTACTATTTCTTTTATTTAAAAAGGCTTGCGAATTATCATTTTCATTTACCTTTAGTCCTTTTCTTTTAATCTCTTCGTCAATCAATCTATTCTTGACAAATTCTATAGTGAGATTACTATTTATTGTTTCTAATGCAGTGACAACATTGTCAAACGAATTTGGCATTGCTAATAACAAATAGCAGATTATCTCACTTTCGCTAGGTTTAGCATCAGATCCTTTTAATTCTCTGACAAGTTTGTCAAACTGTATAAAAAATGCATTAAGTGTATTTTCTTCGCTATATTTTAATGTCAACAATTTCTTTCTTAACAATAACTGAGACGCAATATCAGTACGTTGGAATGTGGACTTTAATTTCTCAATAATTTCTTTGGCTGTGTTGCATTCTTTAATTATTTCTAAGTGACTATCCGCTATGCACTGAACGAGAATATTCTTTGCCTTGGAATTCTTGCTCTTCTGGGGATCCGTCAATTCTTTGAACTTTGAGTAAGGTTTTTCTAATGTGTCTAAGAGATCATTTTCTTCTAAAACTAGCTTTACCCTGTAAAGCCAATTTCCAAAATCTGAACCATTGAATGGCGTAACGCCATGTTTATTCATCCTATATTCCATTTCCATTATTTCTTTTAGTTTCTTAGTTCAGCGGGTCTGGGCCCATAACCTGAACAAATTATTGGGGATTCTGTATAATAGAAATGATACACAAACGATCTAATTATAAACACAACAGTTTTAATGACATATATTTTACAATAATCACATAAAGAACTTATTCTCATTGACAGGACCGTTACATAGCTACTCAAAACAAACATAAAGGAAATGCAATGTTACTTGATTTATCAACAATTACCATTACATAATCCATAAATAAAAATCATATCTGCATATTCAGCAGTACTATAATCATCCATTATGAAACAAAAATACAATCAAAAGTACAACAATTTTTAATTAAGACAATTAATTAATACATAAATTAATTAATACAAATAAGGTATGACTTTTCAGTATAACTCTTGTTTTCCGAAAGTACCTTGATTACAAAAATTAAAAAATTTCGTGTTATTTATAGAACTTCAACCTCTTGTATTTTGGTAACTAGAAGGCATAGGACCTATGTTCATATGACATTTTTGGCTCAAAATGAACTCAGGAATAAGCTGTTAAAGTTTGTTACACTAGTCCTGAAACACCCTGTACTATACGCCAACCCAATATCAGCCTGTGCGTTGCGAGCGCCGCTCTAGCGGCCACGGGCGACAACAAAGCGCTGATAGGTTTAAACAGAACGGATTGAACGCGTTTTATTATGAATGCAAAATAGTGTCTTTTGAGATAAAAACTAATATAATCCCCTTGTGCAATGGCGGTTATTATAATCAAATGTGGTTTAGACCGGTATACATTAGTATTTTTCGAAAGAAAAGTTTAAATGAAAGTAAAAAAACAAGTTTCTTTTTTTGCTGTAGAATGAAATGTGGCCAAGTACTCTTTTTATTGCTTACATAATCTAATAAGTAAATATACATTTATTTTATTTATATACATAGCGTCATGGATCTCTTCAATTGCAATATCATCAGTTTGAACAGATATTTCACAGGTCTCCTTTCCTATGGATGATGTTGACGGTAATTCACCCTCTTCAAAATGTAAAACAATTTATGAATGATTAATTAACGGTATATGATTGCATCCATAAAAATAGATGTTTGTAAAATATTTAAAAGGACAGAAAAATAAATAAACGTTATACCACTATTAACATTATTTGTTTCCATCAGTGGTAGGTACTCTCCCTCTTTCATGCTGTTCCATTAATCTTTTTCTTCGATCTGCAGATGTCGATGTTTCTGGTCTTCATGAAAAAATTGTTGGATTGTAGTTTTCATTAAGAGAGTCATCGGATTTTTCTGCTCCATCAAAATGTGCAATACCTACAATACAGATTGTAATATTTTTTGCTGGAACCATTTCTAAAAAAAATAATATGATTATTTTATTTCTAGATTGTTATATAATTGCAAATTTGCACCAACGAGAGAGACACTAGACTGTAGTTTATGTTTGAGACAAAGACGCTAAAAAAGTGTGTCTACCAGGGGTTTACCAAGTATATATAACCATTAATAAAAAATTCTTGAACTCTGGATAAATTGCAATTTAGCCGGGGTTATTTTGTTATATTTTTCAACTCAAAATAAAATACACTAATAAAACGTTAAACTTGATTAGAAACTACTATCATTTAATAATACTTACGATTCTCTCTGAACACGTGCATCCAAAGTTGTTTTCGCTCAGTTTTCCGAATCACGATTCAAAAAACCGTAAAATATCAGTTCTTGATTGCGGTATTACGTGCTAGGGCAGCCGGGAACACAACAGACTCGTCCTTTACTTTGTTTTTTCGCGGTAACACTAATATTTACGCTGTTTTACTTTTAATTTAACGCGTTGTCACATAATTCAGCATGCATCGGTTGTCAATCTGTCAGCGGTTTCTTTACAAAAATGACCGCCAGATGTCGGGTGAGTAGTCGATGGCATTGATTATATATACTACGTAGTATATATAATCAATGTCGATGGGTTGGCGTATATATAGGTATATATATATATATATATATATATATATATATATATATATATATATATATATATATATATATATATATATATATATATATATATATATATATATATATATATATATATATATATATATATACCTATATATACGCCAACCCATCAACTACTCACCCGACATCTGGCGGTCATTTTTGTAAAGAAACCGCTGACAGATTGACAACCGATGCATGCTGAATTATGTGACAACGCGTTAAATTAAAAGAAAAACTGCGTAAATATTAGTGTTACCGCGAAAAAACAAAGTAAAGGGCGAGTCTGTTGTGTTCCCGGCTGCCCTAGCACGTAATACCGCAATCAAGAACTGATATTTTACGGTTTTTTGAATCGTGATTCGGAAAACTGAGCGAAAACAACTTTGGATGCACGTGTTCAGAGAGAATCGTAAGTATTATTAAATGATAGTAGTTTCTAATCAAGTTTAACGTTTTATTAGTGTATTTTATTTTGAGTTGAAAAATATAACAAAATAACCCCGGCTAAATTGCAATTTATCCAGAGTTCAAGAATTTTTTATTAATGGTTATATATACTTGGTAAACCCCTGGTAGACACACTTTTTTAGCGTCTTTGTCTCAAACATAAACTACAGTCTAGTGTCTCTCTCGTTGGTGCAAATTTGCAATTATATAACAATCTAGAAATAAAATAATCATATTATTTTTTTTAGAAATGGTTCCAGCAAAAAATATTACAATCTGTATTGTAGGTATTGCACATTTTGATGGAGCAGAAAAATCCGATGACTCTCTTAATGAAAACTACAATCCAACAATTTTTTCATGAAGACCAGAAACATCGACATCTGCAGATCGAAGAAAAAGATTAATGGAACAGCATGAAAGAGGGAGAGTACCTACCACTGATGGAAACAAATAATGTTAATAGTGGTATAACGTTTATTTATTTTTCTGTCCTTTTAAATATTTTACAAACATCTATTTTTATGGATGCAATCATATACCGTTAATTAATCATTCATAAATTGTTTTAGATTTTGAAGAGGGTGAATTACCGTCAACATCATCCATAGGAAAGGAGACCTGTGAAATATCTGTTCAAACTGATGATATTTTCTTTCGAAAAATACTAATGTATACCGGTCTAAACCACATTTGATTATAATAACCGCCATTGCACAAGGGGATTATATTAGTTTTTATCTCAAAAGACACTATTTTGCATTCATAATAAAACGCGTTCAATCCGTTCTGTTTAAACCTATCAGCGCTTTGTTGTCGCCCGTGGCCGCTAGAGCGGCGCTCGCAACGCACAGGCTGATATTGGGTTGGCGTATAGTACAGGGTGTTTCAGGACTAGTGTAACAAACTTTAACAGCTTATTCCTGAGTTCATTTTGAGCCAAAAATGTCATATGAACATAGGTCCTATGCCTTCTAGTTACCAAAATACAAGAGGTTGAAGTTCTATAAATAACACGAAATTTTTTAATTTTTGTAATCAAGGTACTTTCGGAAAACAAGAGTTATACTGAAAAGTCATACCTTATTTGTATTAATTAATTTATGTATTAATTAATTGTCTTAATTAAAAATTGTTGTACTTTTGATTGTATTTTTGTTTCATAATGGATGATTATAGTACTGCTGAATATGCAGATATGATTTTTATTTATGGATTATGTAATGGTAATGCCCGTTATGCGTCCAGAGAATACCAAGACAGATATCCAAATAGACGCCAACCTTCCCATCGCCTATTTGCGCGCATTTTTCAGCGTCTACGTGAAACTGGATCAACAACTGTACGGGGAGGTGTACAAAATGATGGCATTGGTGTTAATAATAACGTTGAAGATGAAGAGAATGTAATTGATGCTGTTCTCGATAATCCTGAAATCAGCACAAGACGCATCGCTGCTCAATTACACATGTCTCACAGCACTGTTTGGCGGATATTAAATCGTGAGGAATTACATCCCTATCACTTTCAGCGAGCTCAAGCACTGCAACCCGGAGACTATGGTCCTCGTTTAGAATTTTGTCGCTGGTTTCTCCGTCAAAATTTAAATGATCCTGATCCAAAGTGTTATGGTCTGATGAAGCCCAATTCATATATAGTCAAATTTAACATAGTTACATTACATAGAATTTTTTTTGTTATATTTCAAATAATGTTTATGAGTTTGAATTTCACAACCTGTGCAGATTGGAGAGTCAACAGTATCTGAGTCGACAATGTTGTATTACATTTTTTAGTCAAATTTAAATTAGTTACATTATAGAAAAAAAAATTGTTATATTTCAAACCATGTTTATCAGTTTGATTTCCACAATTTGCGCAAGTTGGGGAATCCACAATGACTGAGTCGACAATGTTATATTACATTTAGTCAAATTTAATTCTTATCAAATTAATGTATTACATTATTATATTACATAATGTACCTATACGAAAAATAAATTTTGTCAAACAAGATATGTCTGTTTTTTATACATCTACCAAAATGTCTGAAGAACCGATCGAAATTTTAGTGTTATTTTTTGTTTTTTGTGTAGAAAAATGTATAATTATGGACGGAAAAAATATGTTCACATTAATTTACCTATCATATTAAAATATATTTTTATATACTACAGTTTTGTTAATGCAACAAACGGCGCCGAGTATACATATAATTGTTGACATAGTAATAGATATTACAAACTGTAAGTATGTCATCAGAGGCGCCGACCATGGGGGGGGGGGGCAAAGGGGGCGTTCTCCCCTCCCTTGAGAAAATATATGGGGGGCGAAATTATGTTTTGGCCCCCGCTGAGAAAATATGGAAGGGCGAAACTATATGTTTAATTTTTTTAATTTTTAGTGCTTTTGCGTCGATCTCATTAATTTGAAAATATTTCAATCATGACATTTAAATCACTGGTCAAGTTTCATTAGATGACCACTAAATCAGGTTAAATCATGTCGCTATACTTAAATACAAATGAGCTCGATTTAAATATAATTTCAATTAACTTTATTTAAAAAAAAAACAATTCGGCGTAACATGTTTAAAATAATATCTCCAGACACAAGATTCGTAGATACCGACTTAAACTGTATTCTATTTAATTTTTCTGTAACTATTATTATTAATAAGATATATATTTCATGATATAAAAAAAAGTTTTCTTGATTTTCCGATATACCTGGAAAAATATGCCCTCGGTCTTATCTCAATCTCTATCAGTTTCTCTGTCCGTCTCTATCTCTCCAAAAAGAAAAAT
This sequence comes from Harpalus rubripes, assembly GCA_963082715.1. Classification (NCBI taxonomy): domain Eukaryota; kingdom Metazoa; phylum Arthropoda; class Insecta; order Coleoptera; family Carabidae; genus Harpalus; species Harpalus rubripes. Next base: position 32,509,753 of record OY720454.1, read on the forward strand.
AGTTTTGAGCAGAGTACCTTTATAACCAGGGTATGGCCATGGGCCAACATCGGCGCCATTGTCGGACTTATGTCAAACATACTGATAATTAATTTCCCGATTTATTTGTAAGAAATGTGATTTTATTATAAAAGAATATTAAATAATCACACTATGAATTTATAATAGTATATTAAAGAACGTGTCCTATAAGACATGGTTTTTTCGTACGCGTCAAAATTTAGAAAACGAGCATTAGCGAGTTTTCTAATTGACAAGTGTGAAAGAAAATCTTATAAAATGAGTTCTTTATACTATTTTTTATATTTTGCGCCTTCTACAATATCATTTACTTACTCAATTTGTGATTATATTTGTAACCATTTGTACATTTTCATGTAAATAATCTTCCCTAAATAAAAATAATAATTTCGACATTATATTATTAAAATGAATTGTCAATTAACTAAAAATAAATTAGGTAAAAATGGGTTAAAGAAACGTCAACTAGTACCAACCGTCTAAAACAAAAAATTGCGCAATTGCGTATCGTAATGACTTCATTATGAACGCAAAATATAAAAAGGTAATAAAAATTAATTTATTTAAGAGATACACAATTATTATATTTAGAGGTTATGTAGAATGTAGGATATGGGTTGTTATTATAACATCTAATTTAATATCTGTAGTTCTTATTTACATAATAATTGTATGTTCTAAACTTACCTTTTAAAAATTATAATGATTGTGCTTAAATTGGTAATTTTTAGTTGTTTTCAAAATTGTGAGTAATTGTGTTAAGTATCTTAACAAACTACACAAGTAAGCCATCTATATATTATCACCCTTGCTACATATTTATTTAAAATTAATAAATATATCCCACAAACAAATTCACTTCATTTCAATCATTTCACTTCATAACTTCAATTTATCTGCCTCTAACTACTCTAACATTCCTCTTCCATAACAAGCATTGCCGATATTAGTCGCTACTTCTTACAACTACATTTCTTGGTCAGTGTTTATTTATCCTACTTTATATGCACAGGAGTAGTCCATCTTCTCGTCTTCGTGTCTTGTGCGTCGGAAGAATTTCTTGCTCCTCGTGTCTTTCATGTTGTAATTTATGCTTTGCCGCAAAGAGAACCTTGCATTGCGCTGAACTGAAGATTTTTTCCGGTTTCGATGTATATCTCGAATGTTTTACATGTTTCTAGTGATCGGAGCATTAGGAATATTCGGTAATTTGTTAGAAAGCAGAGATCTAATCGAATGAAGCGTAATATAGCGATAATTATGCTGAGATTAGAATCAAATTTGAGGACTCTCAAGAATGCTCCGTAACGTCTTTATTTATTTATGTGAAGTGTAAATATTAGACAATTATTATTAATTAAAGTAAAGGTTTATTAAAGTATAACGAAATATTAAAAAGGTATTAAATAATGACGATTACTAATATTAAACAATTATTAAAAACTAATCAAGACTAAAACTATAATAATAATAATAATATTTATTTTTGCCAGTTGATCAATATACATGAAATATGGCACGTCAAAGAAATGTAATAAATGAAATACTTACAAGTTTGTAAACAACCAATAAGAAATACAATAAATATAATTACAAAATATTGCTCATACATCATTAAGAAATTCGTCAACACTATAATAACATTTTTCGATAAAAAAATATTTCAATTTAAGTTTAAATGATTTATTACAATTTATACTTTTTATTTCCTGTGGAAGTTTATTATACATTTTTATTCCAATTATTTTTGGATTGATGTAGCATAATTGTAATTTATGTTTTGGAACTATCAATTTAGTTTTATTTCTTGTATCATATGTATGTACATCTGCATGTTTCAATAGATGCTCTAAATTATCTCTTATGAATATTAATACGGAAAACATATAGAGGCAAGGCAGTGTTAGTATTTTTTGTTGCTTAAATGTGTCTCTGCAGGAGGCTAGATACCCCAGTTTAAACAAATTTCTTATTGCTAATTTTTGTAGCTTAAAAACTCTCAAGGCAGCAGAAGAATATCCCCAAAAAATGATGCCATAATTTAAAACTGATTTAAATTTAGCGAAATAAAATGTTTTAGCCGGTATAATACCTGATATATCAACAATTCTTTTTATAATATAACACATGGGTGCTAATTTTTTGCATTTGTTGTCAATTTCATTATTCCATGATAAATTTTCGATTTTAGACCAAAACTTTCACAACTTCAAGTTGAGGTAATATTTCATTATTGCATCTAATTAGCATGCTACTATTTCTTTCACGGGTAGAAAAATTTACTACAGCAGATTTTGAGACATTCAAAACGAGTTTCAAAGAAGAAAACCATTGTGATACCTCAGTTACCAGACGCGATAGTGTACCTGCTCGATCCTCATTTGTATCTGTAGAAGGAATTAAAATAGTAACATCGTCGGCATATGCTGCAAATTTATTTTCTTTTAAAACATTTTTTATATTATTTATGTATAAAATAAATAGAATGGGCCCAAGGATACTTCCTTGTGGTACCCCATTCTTTATAATTTTATACTCAGACTGCACATTATTGTAAGAAACAAGCTGCTTTCTGTTTTTGAGATAAGATGTTAGCCATTGCTCTGATTTACCACGAAAGCCATATAATGATAAAATATGAATTAATTGGTCACGCCTTACACAGTCAAAAGCTTTAGTTAAATCCAGGAATAGGCCAGTGATTGTGTTACCTGATTCTAGATTTTCATATATATATTATTTATAATATCTACTAACGCAATAGTTGTATTACTATTTTTCCTAAAACCAAATTGTTCGTTAATTAAAATTTTATTTTTCTGAAGAAAAGATAAAATTCTAACTAAAAGAACTTTCTCATATATTTTATGGAAAGCCGAGACTATACTTATAGGCCTGTAATTCATAACGTTACCTTTATAATTAACTAGATAACACTAACACTATTTATTTAACCAATTAACACTATTATTTATTTCCACGATATTACTAATTATTTATTTCCATTATTTGTGTCACTATTTATTTATATAACGTTCAATTGTCCGCCTACCGACCTCCACAATGTCTATATACTCAACTGACTCAATAGCGTCTGTATATTCAACTGCTCGGACAGAAGTCACACCTTTCACCTCACTGTCAGTCTATTTATGTAACTAACTTTCTTTTTCCACAGCCTCAGTATCACCAACTATCCGTATGCCACAATTCTTCAACACCAATGCCGAGTATTCACTCCAACTTGCTGTTACTGTCCTTGTATACCTATAGCTTCACAATACTCGCCAACCCTACCGAGCATTCACTTCCACAGCTATCCCATTATACCAGTAACTTCCAGAGTCGCCGTTACTGTCCTCGTACACTATAGCTTCTCAATACTCGGCAACACTACCGAGTATTCACATCCACAGCTATCCCAGTATACCAGTAACTTCCAGAGTACCTACTCCACTCGACACTTTACTGCATACGCTCACTACGATACTGATGTGCTTCTCAAACTCACTAACACTCTATGCTATGTGAATATATCTATGTCTCTGAATGTAACAAACTCTTGAACATAGCTGCGTCCCTTTTTATACCGCTGCCATTACCTTTTAAAAAGCTCTAGAATGTTCGACCGCATAATAACAATGATCACAAAAGTTTCAGGTGACCGCAAGTAATTAAACACGTCGAGATTTGTTTGTTTACGTAGCCCGACTGCTATCGCGATTCCGTCATCGCTAAAAATAGACACTCACTCATTGCTGCGAAGAGGGCGGCGCGACTGCGACGGCGGGCGTTCCACGTTACAATAAAATAAAAATATTACTTACACTTTAAAAACATATTAAAATGATATGTAAATGTAAAATAAAACAAATAGCCACGAAAATACATAATAAGTTGCGCGAGAACAACACATATGACAGAGAGCCCGACAATGGCGGACGAAACGTGAGCCACGCCATGGCCATACCCTGGTTATAAAGGTACAGTGACGTGTATCTGTCAGTTAAATACATATGAATAACTGTATAACCAAGGAGTTTTGTCTATTTAAAGCGTAGGCTCCGGGATTTAAATTATAAATTTATCCATAAAATATGTAGACTAAGTATTAATGCAAATCTGTAAAAAAATTAATAATCTTTAATTTTTATAATAAAATAAATTTTGAGCTTCAAATAAGTGCCATATCCGGTTATCCATTTACACCAAAATCTAATGGGCTCTTTGCATATAAGGAAAAGGTCAAAATACAAAGTTTCAAAATTTTCTGAGTGATAATATTTGAGTTAAGAGGGAAGGTTCCACATACATACACACAGACATCATCGTGAAAATGTTAAAATTGGATTCTAGGGACCTTCAAACGTGGCCATTTATCAAAATCTCGATATGCGATTTTTAGCACGATTCCTATACCTCCCTTACCAAGGGTAGCGGGTGGTAAAAATTGCAAAATTTACATTTTACATTTCGACTATAATTTAGCCGACTTCATATTTCTCATTGTTCTCGAGATCCCATGTTGGAAAAGTTATCCTGGACTTCCTGTATAGGTGAATGTTTAGGCTGCTACTTTTTTTTTCACATATTTCAATGTGCGAATCATCTGTAAATGTATATGCTCTCTCTTTCTTCTGCAATAAATATTTTAATTAAATAAAAATGAAAAAAAATATGCATCCCTGGTGGGGATCGAACCCACGACCTTTGGATTAGAAGTCCAACGCGCTATCCTCTGCGCCACAGGGACCGTGTATACATTGGTTGACTATAATTAAAACATGAACAAACATACGCAGATTATCAATATAAAATAAAATGTAAAATAACATAAATTATATTACATACAGTATATTATATAAATTACACATAAAAAAACAGTACAGTAAATATTAAATTATATAAAGTTTATTTAACATAACCTAACACAGCAAAACTTAGAAGAATACGTTAAAAAACCTAAAAAACAAATGGTTTGACCACACATCAAAATTTTTGTCATTTAAATCAGAGGTATTACAGATAAGTATCTATCAAAAACAGTTTTTCTATGTGTTTTATATTACAGAAAGATGTCGGAGTTCAAGGAAAACATAAAGCCTGCAATACCAAATAAAGATGAAACTATAAATGAAATGTCAACTGAAGAATTTCAACGGACCCTACTTACATGGTTTGAAAACAGAGGAATTGTTTCAGATCTTCGAGCTCATTTAAGACGACATATGATTGATGTTTTAAAAGATACTTCCTTGGGCCGGACAGTTTCACAAAAACAGATATGCCTCTCACCTCAAGCACAAGTTATTAATTTATTGATACTAGAATTCTTAATTAAGCATAAATACCATTTCACTCTCTCTGTATTTAGTACAGAAGTTCCTTTCCTTAATATTTTACCGGATTACTCATTATCTCTTACCAATATTACCGGAGAAGGAACAAGCAGTGTTGAAAAATCAGCTACAGATTCTCGATTTACAGAACAAAATTTTTGGGACATATTGCAGACACTTGGATTTTCAAAAGATTCTATATACAGTAAAAAACTCCACGAATTTTATTTTGATAAAAATAACGATTCACTGCTTACCAGCATTATTAGACTAGTTTCTATTCTTTGTAACAGAAGTGATTTGCGATATGAATTCAAAGATAATATAATAAATAAAACTTCTTTATTCAACGATATGGAACCTTGGATTAAAGAAATTTATAATTTACTTACTCATTTTGATATACCTGACGAAATTATAATGCATCTTCATAATCATTTGAAAAGCGTGTTAGAAAAAGAACATGCAAAAATAAAAACGGAAGAAAGTACAAAATTCAATTTTCTTCATTCACAAATACAGAAAGATTTTCAAAATAGAGAAGCTGAAATATGCAAAATGATAAATGAAATGGAGAACACATTTTATAAAGAAAAGCAAAAATTATCAGGTGAATTAGTAAACGAGCAAGAAAAATTTAATCATTTAAAACAAGTGCACATTGAAAAACAACAAGAATATGACGAGCATTTAGCTTCTTTAAACAGAAGAGAAGAAAGTCTTAAACAAAGAGAAGGAGAAATTGTAGAACAAACTGAAATTTTAAAATCACGCATCAAAATCATGCAGAATGTGTATGATTCAATTGTGGAAGAAAATGCTCGAGCTACACAAATTAAACTACAACATTTAAATGCAGGTAATGAAGCAAATGAACAAGAAAAGGCGGAACAAACTAAATTACAACAAGAATATGAATATTTACGAAGAGAAATACAAGAAACCCGAGAAACAATTAAAAAGTTTCATCAAACCATTTCCGACGACAGTATAAATAAAGAAAAAGACCGCCAAGCTGAATGTGAAGAAAAATTACTAAGAGGGTTACTAGAACGAGTTCAAGCAGAAAATTCTCAATTGAGAACACTGAACACCCAACAACAGATACGTTTAGATGAATTAACAGTTAGAAATTCAGTTTTAATGAACGATTTAGAAAACTCTCAAGCAACAATAAACATCTTATCCAGAAGTCGATTAGCGAATCAAATTACTGTACCTCCATTATTAGCACCTCCTCCACCAGTCCCTGGAACCAGGGCTCGATCTCCAAGGTCAGGAACATTGAACGGTGGTGGCGAAAACTTAGGATTCACTCCGCAGCCACCCCAACAGCCTTCATATCGCCATTTGGTTCACAATCCGCCCTCTAGAGACTCAAGAAGAAAAGTTTCTAGGCGATTAATTACTCCACACACCGACACATCAGACGATAGTAGCCAGAGCCCCACAGAAGAAATATTGCAGGAAGCAAGGCAGCGATTAAGAAAACTAGAAGAAGAAACTGAAGTTGTTGATCGGAATTATCGGGCCTTTAAGCAAAGACATTCACAGTCGATACAAAATAATGTATCAATGATGCAACAATCAGCTCATTCTCATTACATGACTATGCCGGAACATATTAGACCTATGTTTCAACCCAGAAATAGCAGAGACTTCTACAACACTTCTGTACAAAATAGGAGACAAATGAAAAGTAGAAACGAAGAAGAATATAATCCAGAATTATTTCCGCAACCGCAAACTACTAGATATTATGCAGTTTTCAGCCCAACTGCCGACTATCAATTCCCCAGTACATCAAAGGACAATAATTACATTACGGTTACAGTAAACCCTGGCGATAATCAGGAAAATCAACAAAATCCCTTACGAAACATGAATTACATGGATGATAACTTGCCAGGTCCGAGTCATAACTACCAGCGGCACAATGAAAGAGAAGCAGAAACACAAAATGAAGACGAACAAAACATAAGAGATGATTACAGATCTTCTGCAGCATCCAGTGCAGTCCTACCCCAACTTCACAATATGTCCCTATCTAGCATCGACATAAGTACAGATGATCGTGACGTAAGCGACAATAAACCTCCAGAAAATGAAAACTACAACTCAGTGTGAACACTTTATTATCATCATCTTAACAAATATATAAACTTTATTTTAAACCTTACGTTTAATACAAGTTATTCAATGATGTATAAAAATATTGTAAAAATGTTTTTGGTGCAACAAAAATCTGAATAGAAGGAAGACAATATGATAAATGAATTCAGTTTTCAACAAAACTATTACTTTCCTTAAGTGCCTTCAAACTTCTGAGAGGGGAGTTCTGACCTGTGACGCGCAGCCAGGAATGCGATGAAGGGGATAGCACGGATTTCTTGTTCTCCGAACGGGGCGTAGACATTGCTGCAGCGTACCTTCCGATGTTAAATCGGTAGCGAGTTGTACTTGGACTCGGCCAACTACATTCCAAACATATATTTATTATATTTATAGCAATAAATTATTTTTTTAAATAAACTTTCTACCTTATCCTTTCGTCCTCAGGAAATATACTTATTGAATGTCTCCATTTATAAATATTAGGATACTCGGTTGAGCTTATTTCAATATCTTTTGTTGCGTTATAGACAGCGTAATCTAGTTTTGTAGGCAAAGTGCTGAAAAAATTCAATTACAACTTACGAGATACAAAATGAAATATATGGGCCGCTACAATAAAATTTTAAAAAAGGACAATGTTGGAAAAGTTTTTTTCTTTCTGAAAACGGGGCGAAAATTCTATTTTCGCGTTAAGTCACGAAAACATTGAAACGTTCTATTTAATTTTATTGAATATTAATATTAATGGTTGTGTGTTGTACATTGGATATGTTAATTCCAGAATGTTTAAAGGAACCTCATTGCAATTGGGGAATTTAGTCATGTTGAAATGTAATGATTTGTCCACATTATTGCAATACTATACATGCAATAAAAGTAATAAAATATATATCGTATTTTTTGTACAAGCGATATTAAATTTATCGTTAGTTCAATCGCCCGCAATACGATGACGTGTCGGCATCATTGGTTCGCCGTAGTTGTCCGCACGAGCGCTAGTTTAGACTGAAAACGTATGTCATATGTTTTATATTAAAACGTCAAATTCAATGTCAAATCGTAAAAAGCAAACTATTTGATTTTAAATGTGTAAACGTAAAACAGAAATACGATAAACACAGAAATTAAATTGTCAAATGTATAAACAGATGGCCGTGTTTTGTTTCTGTCTCTTTCTATGAATCACGTTTTGGGCACGTATGTCGAGACCTAATACGCACATAGTTGATGTTATTTATGTAAGCCATAATGGCGGGAAGAAAATATTGCAAAAATTTAATACTTTTTCTCCGGTATTTTTTAAAATTTAACAAAATATATACGTAAAAACAATGTAAATTTAAAAATATTTTAACATAAAAAAATCTCAAATTCGAAAACTCCCATTATTTGCTTCGCAAAACATTGCAAAAGAGTAACAGTATGTTCAGAAAAAATCTTAACTCGCGTAGGATAGGAACAGGGAAACGTATGTCTGATCATTATTCAATTCAAAAGTCAAGTAGTCAAAATTAATCTTGAAATGTAAATTTAAGGGGAAAAGATAATAATGAAGGATACAGTATATTACCACTCGCAGTTTTCCAGTTTATATCCATTTCTAAAATAAGAATCAAGAAAACATTTGATTTCTTTAGAAAACATTTATGACAATTTCTCGTGTCTAAATGACATTTAATTAAATACTTTTAAATTAAGATATTTTGTTCATAGCCTACTCCGAGTTAGGATTTTTTGAATGCACTGTAGAAACGCACGCTTTAAAAATGCGAAACTGACAGTAATTATTGGTTTTCGTTTATTTACTAAATCTTTTCTGTCACCTTAGAAACGAGAGAACGAAAACAGGGGACCGATTCAGATTCACTTGGGGACTACTCAGAGATTCGGTGCTATTCTGTAACTTTATCATTTTCTGTTATCGATCATTAAATTAATGACAATCGTTTATTTTTAATGATCAAGTTATCGATTGTCTCAATTTTCGTATTCTATAACTACAATCATTTTCTTTGTCATTTATTTGAAAATTTTACGCATTTCGCGCCCGTATGAACTTAGCAGTCATTTGCCAATAAGTTTTTAAATTCTTTAATTATTGCGTTGTATTGTAATATTGTATATGTATATAAGTAAATATTCACTCACAGAACTGCCAAAAAAAAAAAAATAGTTTTAACAATATAAAATGTACCTACCTAAAATTTTCCGAAAAAGAAAAACTACCTAATTTAAGAAATAGTAATATAAAAAATATCTTAGTTTTAAATAATTATATAGGCACATTGTTCTATTGAGCCCCTTGATACTACTATTTTTTATTGATTACAACAAATGATATTTTGATTATTGCTTAAGAAAACTCATTGCACAAATTAATCCAACAAAAAAATTATTATGTAGTATTTTGCAAAGAATAATTATGATTTACTATCATATATTTTTTATTTATTTAAAACTGCGGTGGTATTTTGAAAGCTGATTGATTTTATTTATTTTTCTTTTCCACCGATATTCCCCTGACGTACTATTGATATTTAGTAGAAAAAAGTAAAAGAAATATCCTTCCAAACGCATATTTCTCTGGCATTGTTATATTGAAAACTATAACTGTAAAATTATTGATTACAACAAAGAATATTTCATTGATTACAAGAATGAATCCAACAAAGGAAATTTCATCAATATTTTAATAATAGCATATTGCGAAGAAAAAATACAATAAAATTGTGGTGGAAATTATAAATGTATAGTTTCGAATTCGAAGAGGCCTTGAATGTCATCATAATTGCTCTGGGCCTCGCGGTTTCTAGCAGTGGCCCGGCTCCCGGATGTCATTTCTATCATTTTGCAGCGAGGCCTGAGTGTTATGATTAAATATTGGGCGAGTTCTCTAATTACTTAAAAGATTTATTTAAAATTTTCATCGCTTAAGGAGAAAGGGTCACTTGCATTTCTTAGTGCCTTGTTGTGAATACATAACCTAAATCTATAAATAACATAAAAATGTAAATAGTACGAATTATATTATATAATATAAAATGCTTACTTGTATATTCAATTATGTATATTGCATTGAAGTACTGGTGATATAATATTCTAACTGTTACTTTTATCTGATTTTGACATTTGTTATCGATCATTAATATGATAACGTCAGCATATCACAGCAGCATAAATATCAGTGTGTTATCGACTATCATTAACCAATTTTAATGATCAAGTGACTTACAGAATCCCAATTTGAATCGCAATCGATCATTACCTCGATAATGATCGATAAATAATAATAATTGAGTTACAGAATAGCCCCGATTATTTCAGTTAATGACGTCATATTTGTTACCATGGTTTTGTTATAGGGATTAAATTTTTACCTCCCGCTACCCTTGGTAAGGGAGGTATAGGGATCGTGCTAAAATTCGCATATCGAGATTTTGGTAAATGACCACGTTTTAAGGTCCCTATACTGTATTTTAGATAAGAATAGACTTGATGGCGCTGCTGTGCCAGTCTGTTTTACACACGATCATTTTAAATTATTTAGTAAATAAACAGTTACTTAAAGTTGTTAAATAGATTATAAAGTCAAAATGGAATAAATAATATACCTGTTTTACATATTGCTATTGTAAACTTGGCTTGCGTTTAGACCAATCAGAAAGCTGAAATCGTAAGCCCTATCTTACTCCTAAGTCTATTCTTATCTGAAATACAGTATAGAATCCAATTTTAACATTTTCACGATGATGTCTGTGTGTATGTATGAGTGGATCCTCCGCTCTAACTCAAATACTATTATTCGGAAAATTTTAAAACCTTGTATTTCAACCTTGTTCTAATATGGAAAGAACCCATTAGATTTTGGTGTAAATCGGATAATCGAAAATGGCACTTTACTTGAAGTTCAAAATATTTTTTCTACGAAAAATACCTTTAATTATTATTTTTTCGAGATTTATGTTTATATAAAAAATAAATAAAGAATAAATAAATATATCATCACGGTATATTGTCCATTGTTGGGTGTGCCAATCTGCTTTGTACACAGATTTCGGTAATGATGATGACATATTTGTACCGTGCGGGCGTTTACTAGACGTCACCCCACGGGCACCCATTAATTACGTATTAAATTTTCTACGGGTTTGCATTAATACTTTTTCTATATATTTTATGGATAAATTTATAAAATTATATATATATATATATATATATATATATATATATATATATATATATATATATATATATATATAATTTAAATCCCGGAACTACGCTTTAAACAAACACAACTCCTTGGTTACACGGTTCTTATCTCAAATGTATGTAACTGTGTGTGTGTGTGTGTGTGTGTGTGTGCGTGTGTGTGTGTGCGTGTGTGCGCGTGTGTGTGTGCGTGCGCGTGTGTGTGTGTGCGTGCGCGTGTGTATGTGTGTGCATATGTGTGCGTATACTATTATTCACAAAAGATGACTATTCAAGGTCATTTGTTCGAAGAAAGAATACACATCACTTTACAGCAGTAGCTTGGCAACATTTTGTATTAGAAAAAGAAAGATTATTTGACCTATGTCTATTTAATTTATGTAGTGTGACAGATATACGTAAATAGTGGCATTACTTTCTAACACATTATAAATAATAAGAACGTAAGTCGTAGAATTACACATACCTAATTATCTAGTACACTGCCCTCTGTGTTAATATTTACCCAGTGGCGTTGCCGTTTAAATCAAATTATTATTACTTGGTTTATAGTTAAGACTATGTTTTTGAATTTTGCAAAAACATAAGTGAAGAACAAAAATCTTTCAGAAACGCATTATTTAGAACGAAACATAATTTTTAAATAAATTACTCTTATTTTTGCAGTTAAAATGTGTCCATAAATATTTCATGTTGCTCGCCTATGCTTACGAAATGCAATGAAGTTATCTACAAGTAATATTATATCAGACGGCTCACAAATGACCTTGAATAGTCATCTTTCGTGAATAATAGTTTGTGTGTGTGTATGTGCGTATGTGTGTGTGTGCGCGCGCGTATGTGTGTGTGTGTGTGCGTATGTGTGTGTGCGTATGTGTGTGCGCGTATGTATGTATGTGTGTGTGCGTATGTGTGTGTGTGCGCGTATGTGTGTGTGTGTGTGTGTGTGCGCGTATGTGTGTGTGTATGTGTGCGTATGGGTATGTGTGCGTATGGGTGTGTGTGCGTATGGGTGTGTGCGTATGTGTGTGTGTGTGCGTATGGGTGTGTGTGCGTATGTGTGTGTGCGTATGTGTGTGTGTGCCTATGTGTGTGTGTGTGCGTATGTGTGTGTGTGCGTATGTGTGTGTGTATGTGTGTGTGCGTTTGTGTGTGTGTGTGTGCGCGCGCGCGTATGTGTGTACGTGTGCGTATGTGTGTGTGCGTATGTGTGTGTACGTGTGTGTGTGTGTGTGTGCGCGCGTATGTGTGTACGTGTGTGTGCGCGCGTATGTGTGTACACTGGCTTGCAAAACAATCGCGTACACCTTAAAAATCAAGTAACCGAGTTTTTGTAATTTTTTAGCTCTGTAAATAATGTAAGAACTGACAATGTTGTCACTGTCATCACTATTTGATATATTATGAAGCTAGTTCTTAATTGTGTTTAATTAACATACTGATAAATTACAAATATATTCCGGAAAAAATGAAAGAACAACCAAGTATGTATTTGAATTTCTGTTAATTTTGACATCTTAATTGATGCTAGTGACATTGACAAGTTAAAAATCAAGATCGACTCAATACAGCAAAAAATAGGTGTACGCGATTTTTTTGCAAGCCAGTGTACGTGTGTGTGTGTGTGTGTGCGTATGTGTGTGTGTGCGCGTATGTGTGTGTACGTGTGTGTGTGTACGTGTGTGTGTGCGTATGTGTGTGTGTGTGCGTATGTGTGTGTGTATACCTATGTGTGTGTGCGTATGCGTACGTGCGCGTATGTGTGTGCGTATGTGTGTGTGTGCGCGTGTGTTTGTGCGTATGTGTGTGTGTGCGTATGTGTGTGTGTGCGTATGTGTGTGTGCGTATGTGTGCGTGCGCGCGCGTATGCGTGTGTGCGCGCGTATGTGTGTGTGCGCGCGTATGTGTGTGTTCGCGCGTATGTGTGTGCGCGCGTATGTGTGTGTGTACGTATGTGTGTGTACGTATGTATGTGTGTGTGTGTGTGCGTATGTGTGTGTGTGTGCGTATGTGTGTGTGCATACGTATGTGTGTGTGCATACGTATGTGTGTGTGCGTATGCGTATGTGCGCGTATGTGTGTGTGTGCGCGTATGTGTGTGTGTGCGTATGTGTGTGTGTGTGCCTATGTGTGTGTGTGTGTGTGTGTGCGCGCGCGTATGTGTGTGTGCGTATGTGTGTGTGTATGTGTGTGTGTATGTGTGTGTGCGCGCGCGTATGTGTGTGTGCATATGTGTGTGTGCGTATATATGTGTGCGTGCGTATGTGTGTGTGCGTGCGTATATATGTGTGCGTGCGTGCGTGTGCGTGTGTGTGTGTGTGCTTCCTTACATCCATGTGAAGAGCTGATTAGATTTTGGTTATAATAATTGGTAAACCGGAAGTACGCTGGCTTGCAAAAAAATCGCGTACACCTGTTTTTTGCTGTATTGAGTTGGTCTCCATTATTAACTTGTCAATGTTATTAGTGCTATTAAGATGTCAAAACTATCAGAAAAGGAGAAAGTTGTAACACTTTCTAAGTTAGAAGAGGGGTGGTCAATCAGAGCAATAGCAGAACATTTTAATATTAATAAAAGTACTGTTATGAGGGTGAAGAGTCGGTGGGAAAATGAAGGAAGCATAAGAAGGAAAGAAGGTTCCGGACGTCCAAAAATTTACACTAATGAACAAGATGAAGCGCTTATAAATCATTTATGGGAAAATCCTTTTGAAACAGCAAGAGACGCTGCATTTGCAACAAATTTCCCTGGGTCATGGTCAACTGCATGTCGGAGGGTCAAAAATTCTGAATTGAAAAACTCAGCAAGTGCTAGAAAAGTTATTCTTCTGGAAGAAAAAAAAACAAGCGAGAATTCTGTTTAGTTTAAATTATATATACCAGCCTCTAAATTTTTGGAATAATGTAGTTTTTTCTGATGAAAAAGTATTTAAGTCTTGCCATGATGGTCGTTTACATGTATATCGTCCAAGGAATTCTCGATATCATGAAAGATATGTGTCTCCAAGGAACATATCTGGACGATTTTCTGTGAATGTCTGGGCGTGGATATGTGTACAAGGTCCGGGTGTAGCGTGGCGTATTGGGAGATTGGATGGGCAAAATTATCTGAATATTTTGGAAAACGTCATGCTACCGTCAGTAGAACAAATATATCCGAATAACAACTTTATTTTTCAACAAGATAACTGTCCAGTTCATACGGCAAGGATAATAAGACAGTGGTTTATAAATAATAATATAGAAATTTGACCATGGCCCGCATGCAGTCCTGATTTAAACCCCATTGAAAATGTTTGGGGCTTGCTAGTTAAACGGATTTATAAACGAAATTTTCGTCCTCGGAATGAAGATGATAATAGAAAACACCTGGGAAACCTTGAGTCAGGATGAATTTTTTTTAGAAATCTTATTTCCTCCATGCCTCAAAGATTAAACAAAGTACTGGAGGCTGATGGAGCGATGATAAATTATTAATTTTACTTCGTTATAATAATTTTTTTCAGAAATAATTTTTACTTATTTATAATTAATTTTAAATAAATACTTGGTTGTTCTTTAATTTTTCTAGAATATATTTGTAATTTAGTAGTAAATTAAGCAGAATGAAGAACTTACTGCAGGATATATAAAATAGTGACATGACAGTGACAACTCCAATGACAGTTGATATATAACCTATTTTAAAAAATTCGTATTTACATAGCTAAAAATCTGATGTGGCCAACACATAACCTCTCGCCAGATATTTTACCTGGTTGTACGCATAAAACGAAAAATATTTTTAAATACAAATACATATATTCATGTCTCACTACAAAATAATTATTTTAATATAAATTATGTACAATACATACATTTTCTTTATATTCAATATCCTGAATTTTTTTCTACTTTCCTTTTCTTTTTCTTTTATTCGTCATTCTTTCGCAAATTCCTTTTATATTCTTTTGTAGGTATATTCTTTTGCGTTGTTGACTTTTTATTTATTTTCATAATCTTCATAATGATGTACGAATATTTTTGACAGTGGCATACAAATATTTTTGACAGTGACATTTATGTGTGAATTACAAACATTTGAATTTCTTGCCTTGAAGTAGTTTGTTCTAAGAATTTTTACATCAAATTATTTTATATGCATTTCTTTATCTCTGAATCTATAGCAGATATAATAATGAATTTATATTTATCGAATAAAGAATTTAACGTTCTTTAATATAAATATTTATATAAATTTTCGATAAATAATATTTAGATGATTTTTTTCTTGTAACTACTACTTCCGGTTGTCCAATTGTTACCAAAACTGACTCGACTCTTCCCATTATTGTTAGATTGAGGAATCCGTAGTTAAAAATGTCTTAAGTCTTATAGTATTTGAGATATAGTGAATCCAACATCCACACACACACACACACACCCACACACACACGCGCACACACACACACACACACACACACACACACACACACACACACACACACACACACATGCGGACATCATCGTAAAAATGTTATAATCGGATTCTAGGGACCTTAAAACGTGCTTATTCATTAAAATCTGGATATGCGATTTTTAGCATGAATACAATACCTCTCTTAGCGAGAGGTAAAAATAGGTAAAAACTCGGTTACTTGATTTTTAAGGTGTACGCGATTTTTTATATATATTATTTAAAATGTATATTATATTATTAGGAAATGGTTTTGTTGCGATATATCCGAATTTTAGGTTTTTTAATGACTGAGAAAGAGAAATTAATACGAAAAATATTAAACTTTTATTACTACAACTATTAACAAGACAAGTTCTTGTTCATAAACTTCCATTCACCTTTTAAGTGAAAAAACATCATAAAATTATAATCAACAAAGTTTTGTAATATTCTACCCTGTTTATGCCAACCTAGAAAATTATATTCCTTATAATCTGACTTCATTAACTGAGACTACATGTTTGGAGACAAGTCTTCAAGTGAATCAGAATCGGGCCCCAGATGTAATATATTAAATTTAAAATACATTTTTGTACGATCGTTTTTTTTTTAATGTTTACCGATAGGGTTTCCAAGACAGTAGGTTTTATTTACAAATTACTGATTGATAAGTGATGTGACTCACTTACTGATCAGGAGGCGGGGGCGGTAAATAAATAAAAACAACGATCAAAGCTCTTTCAAAATAATTTTCAAAACATTCATTTTAATTTTGGGCGTCGATCGTGCAAAAAACATAATAAGCATTGCGGTTTATATTTTACGATTTTCTATATAGATGAAATGAATTCTGATATTCCGCAATTTCTAGAATATTTTATGTATAATTTTATATAAAAAAATAATGTATATTTTACAGTTTTGAGATGTATTTGTAAGATTTGAATAGAATACACTAAAAATAAAAAATACTAAAATATTTTTACGAAAAAATAAAGGCATTAAATTTTTAAATACGTATTATTATACGCTGTGTAAAAATATTTGGACCTAACTACTAAAAGAAGGTTTTATAAAACTTCATTTAAATATGCAAGTTCATGATAAACGTTTATTATTTAAAACTTACCCTTCTATAAAAACGTTAAGTTCATCATTTTCCACATCTTCAAAAGATTCATTTTCATTCTCAGATTCAGTATCCGACGAAACTTTGGAAGTGTTTGCAGAATGATATTGTGAGGACGAACTACTGGAATTACAATTTGCATCACTGTTCGCTGCACTATTTTGCCCAAGCTTTTCTTTGGACGGATGGTCCACAATTTCAAAACAATCTCCTTTGTCTAATTCTTAAAAAATATAGTTAAGCAAAATAATAAAAAATTGGAGTTAAAAATACCTGTTTCTCCATCATAGAACAATCTTCTGGATACAGGTTCGACAGGTCTGTACTGATTATTTTTTGGGATTGGTTTTGAAAATTTGTTAACGTTGTTTTTCTTCATGAAAGATCCTTTTCTAGTTGCTTTATTTGTTTTCCAAACACATGCACATGGCGGCGCAATGGCCCAAGCATTCAAACAATCTTCTTCCAAGTTCACAACCATTATTTCGTTTTCAGATAAACATTCTAACGATTTTAATATATGTTCTACTAAACATATGATTTGTTTGCTATCCGAAGTTATTTTTCTTCTAATAAATTTCATCTGATTGTGATTATTTAATTCTTCATCATCCGACGAAAATAAATCAACTATTTTATCGTATTTTTGGATAATCGTTTCCAAATTACTAGTCTTTTCATCTAATTCGCTGTCGAACATCAATGACTGTTTAAGTTTGCACGAAATTAAATAAGCGATGCGAGAATGAACGGATTGAAAATTGACTACGTTAATAAATGCGGGGTCGTCCAAGAAATTTCCGATGAGCGATTTTAAATGTTTCATTTCTGTTTCTAATGACTCTATCGTATGAGCTGTGACGGAGTCCATTTGATAGAGAATTTGATGTGCGATGCGGTTGGCAAATACTTGGCACGACTTTTCAATACATAGACACGGCGACATTCCAGCTTTAGTGAAGTAATCAAAAACGCATTCATTTTTAGTTTGATGCGGCGCGGTATTACCTTTAATAGGACGCTGCTCAATTTTAGGGCTACTATTATCAGATAATGTACAAGCTTCGAAGTCTTTGCATAACTCCGACATTGGACTCGTTATTGAAACATTGCTGTTATTAGTATTTAATTCCGTGTCACTATTAGCTAACTGTTTGTTTATGGAATTGGTCATAGATTCAGAAAACGCATTTGCAAAACGACTTTCTAAGTAATTTTCTAAGCTATCCAAACCTTCTTTAGAAGTCAAGTCAGTAAATGTTCCCAAAAACGGCCAATATTCCTTCCATTCAACGTTAAAATTTTTAGCGAGATTTCTTCCAACGCGTTCGAGACCTTTTTCGGTATCTTGTAAGCGAAAATCTATTTCTGACAAACTTTTACATTTAGTTAGAGTTATGCGAGGGGGAGTTTTCCATTTTTTTCGGAAAACTGATGCTTCTTCTTTTTTCATTGGTCCTGCATAAGCGTGGATTTCCAATCTTGGGTCGGTGAGGGATTTATTCAAATTCTGCAACAAGAAATTTAATAAGTAATGATGAGTGCTCTGTCTACATATCTTTCATGCCAATTTGATAAATTAAATTACTTGGATATATAAAATCGATAACAATAAAGAACCACTTTTGATTGGAAGATGTTCAACAAAAGTTGGTCTAAACGACACATTAAATGACAAATAAATAATACAGTATTCTTTTCTTCACAAATAAATGTTTATTGAAACACTAAATGTACATTTCGACTGCCAAGCAGTCATCATCAGTAGTACACTAACAAATTTAAAATATCGTATACGTATTTATACTAATGCATACAATAAGTCCTGGAAAACATGTTGAAAAAAACAGTACAAGGGATATTTTACCGTAACAGTGCAGGTATATTTCCTAATTACCGTTACTCGTATTTAACAAATTTCAATAATGGGTTGTCTAACGGTGAAAGATCGAAATTTAATAACTTTTGTTCGTGCTTTTTCATATAAATAGATTCTAACATATTTAAATCTCGTTTGACATTACAATATTTAAGTAATTCTAGGTTATTTATTGTGAATTTATGTCCTGTATCATGACTATGTGATGCTAACGCTGATTTAAATATCACAAAAAACAGGACTTAAATTATAATTATAGTACTTGTTACGTCTTGTAATTTGTACAGTTTATATTTCTATATTTTATTTTAAATTTGTTTCGCCATCGTGATGTATTTCGCAGCTAACTTAAGCAATATAGCAAACGTGGAGCTTGTAATATTTTTAAATTTCCAGAAGGCCCAAATCTGAAGTATACGTGGATAAACTTGATCAGGTTAGTATTTATTTACAACAGAACAAAACTTGTTTCTGAGCCTTTTCAATACCAAACAAACTTATAGGTTATGAACGCCAATCCTGGTTTAGCATGGCAACCGCCTTAGCAACGAAGACGTCATTTTCTTGTTTGGAAACCTTCATGACGTCACACTAAACGGGTCTATTTTCTTACGAGAAATGAAGTATAGTTCACTAAAATCTGAAGATGAGAAATTTAATTGTATACTCTGAAATAGCAAAAAAATTGACGGATTGATTCTTGTGATTCTATTGGTTGCTATGCGCTGTAGCCAAGCGCGGTTTACACAAACATAATTCAAATATTGTCAATTCTGATTTCATTGTTTGCAAGTGCTATGCGTTATTTGTTGTATTGTTTTTTAAGTTTTACCTAGTATTTCCCTGTATTTATTCTCTTACGGTTTTGTGCAATTCTTTTTAAACGTCGAAAATGTTTTAGTATAAAACAGACTCCTAAACCACGCCCCAATAAACTGTCAAAATTCTTTCGCAATTTCAATCAGAGTATAATAAAAATTCAATATTTCTGCTTAACAGAAACAAATGCGAAAATTGAAAACTATGGGACTATGGCTGTTTTTCGAGTTATACATATGTGAATAATGGTCGGTTATTTCAAGAAAATTCATTTGATATTATAAAGTAGTATTAAAAACTTACCGGAGGGCTGACTGGAGAAAACGGTTCCCCAATGACCGGTTGAACACAATTGTCTTCAGACCTTAAGACGGGTACATAATACCGATCTTCTAATAGACCCGTTATTTTATTAACTAAAGCTCTGTTTGGATTATGAATTCTTTTACATATCACCTGAAATAATACCACATTAGAAAAAAATTAAACCTGCAAACAATAATATATACATCTTCCGGTTTTTCCGAATATTTATTTAACACGTTTTTATCACATTGCGGATAGGACACTAAAACTTCAACAACGTCTGCAGCTCCCAACTTAACAGCAAAATGCAACGGTGTTTCATTCGAACCTTTATCGGGGGTATTTAAATACAAATCTAACAAAATTTTCGATCCTTGTTCGGAATTTTCGCGATTTTCTTCGCCGTATAGCAACTGTAGAAACTCGGGAGCTCCTACAGTTGTTAAAATTAGGTCGCACATTTCTGCATTCTTTGCTTTGGCTGCCACATGCAAGGCATTGTATCGACATCCTTCTTGAAGTATCGCAGGTGTGTCGCCGCTGCTGATAAGATATCGAGGATTTTCCCAAACGGTAGATTTTACATAGTGTAAATCACCGTTTTCTATCGCTTTCCGTAATTTGACTAATTCTTGTGATTTTGGTCCGCGGAACTGACTTGGTTTTTCTCCTACAGATTGGGAAATTTCACTACTTTTATTGGGAATTAATTCTAAAGTAGAATTATTGTTTGGATATTCAGATCCATGTAACGCAAATTCTAATGCTTCATGGTAAAATTGAAATGCTTTAAATCTCGCCTTTTTGTACTTTTTAACTTCTTTTAAAGCTTCTAGCTTATCGAAGAATACATTTCTGCTGCCTGAAATATTAAACGCTAATAAACTAATTCTTATAAAACTTATAAAATAATACCGTCGTAGTCCTGAATGTCGTTAGGAATATAAACACCATAATATATAGACTGTTTTGTATCCATTGAATCGACATCTGATATTATTAAGAAGTTTTAAAACTTCGTTGTAACTGCAGGAACTACAAAGTAGTACGTTAGTAACCTAACTAAATTCCGATAAAAGGTCACTAGTTATTTATCATATCAAAAATATAAATACACATGATGTAAATACCATAATAATAGTTGCTGCAATATATTTGGATTTTCTTTCAAACACTTGCTACACGTCAGCTGTTTAGCGTTTTGTATTCAACATAAATGAACAAATTTTATGAAATAATGTTAAATCACTAACAATGATAAGTTCTCTACAAAAATTATGTTTCATGAACTGGAGGAAAACAACTTATTAACTTTTGATACTATGCTACACTAAAATTTAAACGTCACACACATCCAAAATAGTTTTGTATCACTTTACAGGTTAGCATTCTATAATGACAGTGTTACCACCTTTACCACACCATACAGCAGGATAATAAATGGAATGTTTTCCTGTTTTCAATGCTAGGATACATAGGATTCTACATCACGACCACGACCGTTACGGCAACGAAGGTTGATATTACGCGCCCCTTATCCGCAATACCCTTTCAGAGCGCTGCCCTAAAATTTAACGAAGCATCCCGCGCGGTCGAAATCCACGCGGTCGAAATCCCATGCGGTCGAAATCCCACGCGGTCGAAATTCCACGCGGTCGAAATCCATGCGATCGAAATCCCACGCTTTCGAAATGTACCCCCACCACTTTGTCCGTTCTGCCGAAATACAAATATTTCCACGCCGTCGAATTCCACCCGGTCGAAATGTTACACGATACAAAAGTGGTGGGGGTACATTTCGACCGCGTGGGATTTCGACCGCGTGGAATTTCGACCGCGTGGAATTTCGCCCGGGTGGGATTTCGACCGCGTGGGAATTCGACCGCGTGGATTTCGACCTCGCGGAACGTACTCATTTGTATCGTGTAACATTTCGACCGGGCGGGATTCGACGGCGTGGACATATTTGTATTTCGGCAGAACGGACAAAGTGGCGGGGGTACATTTCGACTGCGTGGGATTTCTACTGCATGGATTTCGACCGCGTGGAATTTCGACCGCATGGGATTTCGACCGCATGGGATTTCGACCGCGTGGATTTCGACCGCGCGGAACGTACTCAAATTTAATACAAAATATTTAAAAATGTATGCTGACCCTGACCATGTACCATATACTTATTTTAATAGGACAGAGTACTTTGTTTTACTGCCCTTAAAGGCGAGATGAAGTGCATTGAAATGTCCTTTTTTTAGGCCGGAAATATTTCCTGGCGTTCCTTAAATTGACTATATCGCACCGAAATAAATTCTCAAATATATTATTATGTATTAATTGCTGTGCTGTTAAAGTTTCGATACGTATCTTAAAATTTAAATCTTGTTGGTGCTTGGCGCAACAATATTTTAAGAATATAAAACACACCACAAGGTAACAAAGAGGGGAATGACTATGTGAATATGGATAACAAAAATATTTAAATATCTGCTGTAAATCAAAAAAATATCTAGCATTGCGTCTCGTCCAGAAATCAAGATTGGAAACTACTAATACTAATGGCTTATAACAGAAATAGTTATTAACGTCATAAGGCTGATATGATGCAAATAACAGATGAGGTTGAATGTTGTAAAATCGAGGCGATAGCCGAGATTTTATAATCAACCGTGTCTGTTATTAGTATATCAGCCGTGTGACGTTCAGTATTTTTCATAATAACATAAATATCTTCTTAAAATTCTATTTTCTATGGCATGTTGACAGGTGACAGCTCTTCATGACAATTTCATGACGCTGCGTTTTTTTTTTTTTTTTTGGAACACAAGATTTTTAATAATTGTACTGTTATAAAAAATAACGGCCGTGGCTGTTTTGATGCATATATCGGTTGAGCTGTATGCTCAGCCGATATATGTATCAAAACAGCCACGGCCGTTATTTTTTATAACAGTACAATTATTAAAAATCATGTGTTCCTAAAATAAATCGCAGCGTCATGAAATTGTCATGAAGAGCTGTCACCTGTCAACATTCCATAGAAAATAGAATTTTAAGAAGATATTTTATGTTATTATGAAAAATACTGAACGTCACACGGCTGATATACAAATAACAGACACGGTTAATTATAAAATCTCGGCTATCGCCTTGATTTTACAACATTCAACCTCATCTGTTATTTGCTACATATCAGCCTTATGACGTTAATAACTATAACAGGTAATTGATTGAAATTAATGGTTAATATTTCAAATTTTTGTGTAAATTTTACATTTTAGTTCCGAATGATGTGCATAGAGGCAGTTCGCAATGATAATTAATCTGTATCCGCTTGGTGGTGATATTTGTAACTAACCGATGGTGTATTCATATAAGAGTCCGTAATATTGTCTGGTTCGTTTACAGCATAGTTGCTTCATATGTCGAACACTTACTGTAAATTATTATGAAATTATGGTATTACGTCACATTATTGCAGTTTAGTATTTGTTCCCTAAATATAAAATACACCATCGAGCCTCCATCTTGTGCTGCCCTCAACGGTCGTTTTCGTTGCGAGTGAGTACACCTATATACGACATTCACCTGTTTCTGTGCGTAAATAGTTAGTCACCACAGTGGCACCACCCATTCCCTTATTATGAGAACTATATTTTTCTTTTTAGAATAAAAATTTTGTTTTTGTTCAGCAATAAATGTTTGTATTCGAATTTGTGTAAACATAATATTAATCTTTAGAAAATCACTTACAATGTTAACAAATTTCCGTTATTTTGCAAATGAACTAAATTCTTCAGTGAAAAGTTAAAAATAATTTGTTTCCTTACTCTTTCAAATCTAGTGCCAATTAGGTCACAAATAATCACATTGAACTGTTGCAGTCCTTTAGCACATGATAATGCAAAATGGTCGTTATAAATATTTCGCAATCTTTTAAATTACAGTTTGAATTTGAAAATTTATTTATAATTTCTAGGGATTTTATCAGTAATGTAAAATGAAACATGACAGTTGTTGACATATTTCATTCGTTGGAAAGGTTAGAAATTTTGTAAGCGTACCTACACCGACAAAAATGTCAGAATTAAGTGAGGAAGATGTATTATCCAAACATAAAAAAGAGCGCAGAGATCTTCAGTCTCATATACAAGCTTTGAAAAAAAGTTGCGGCAAAGGAGACAAGAAAAAGAAAAAAGAAATTACAGAACAAATAGCCAAACTAGAACAAGAATTAGATGAACGACAAGAAAAAGAATTAGAAGAATTAAAACAAAACACTCCTCAAACATCAAATAGTGAAAATGCCGAAAATGAAATCAATGGACGAACTGAGGAGGATGAAGAAACTGAGGAAAAGGAAACAAGAGTAACTAAGGCACAAAAAAGACGAAACAAAAAGGCAGCAGAAGACAAAGACCGAGAAGAACGGATACGAATACAAGACGAAGAAAACAAAAAAGGCCCTCGTTTAATAGAAACTGACCAAATTAATGAAATACTCAAAGAATTAGGTCTGAAAATTTACTCAGTTCCTGCTGATGGAAACTGTTTATACGGAGCAATTAACCATCAACTAAAAATCACTGGAAGAAACGAATACAGTGTCTCAGATCTACGTAAATTAACTGCAAATTACATGCGAGAACATAAAGACGACATCCTTCCCTTCATGTCCCACGACATTGACGAAGTTTATACCGAAGAACAATACGAAAAATATTGTAATAAGGTCGCGAATACAACGGAATGGGGAGGGCAGATTGAAATTGTTGCTTTATCTAACGCGCTGAAGTGTCCTATTAAAGTGATTCAAGCATCTTCTGCCCCTGCTGTACAAGGAGAAAATTTCGAAGGGTCGCCTTTAGTGCTCTCCTATCACAGACACTTGTATCGACTAGGAGAACATTATAATTCTACTATACCTATTTAATAGTATAAATGGTACTCCAAATTCTGTACATGTTTGTACGTCTTGCTCAATACTTTTTTATTTAAGATCTAAATGTACTGTGAAATGTTAATTGTATATCATATATCCAATTACTGCCAAGGTTGATGTAAATTAATAAAAAAAATATCAACTACGTATTTATTATTTATCTAATTGATGAACACAAGATTAAAGGCTATGGGTGCTATTCTCGTGTCATCATTAAAATAGCTTAGATGGTCTCTAGCTAAAAGTAACCTTTAGTGTTTATACCTTGCTCCATTTAAGCCATTCAGTATTACAGAGCATAGGAAATAGTTTTGACCTCTCTTATTGGCTGAAATTGGAGAGAAGAGACAAGTTTACCCAATGTAATTTCAGCTACTTTCAAGTTTGCGCCGTTGCCAGCTCCATCTACTGAATGGCTTAAATGGAACAGTGTATAGAGTTGATGTTATTCTACTGTCAGTAAAAGACCTATGCTCTGTTCCATTTAAGCCATTCAGTAGGTGGCACTGGCGACAGCGCAAATCTGAATTAGCCGAAATTCCATTGGGTAAACTTGTCTCTAATATCAGCCAATCAGAGAGGTCAAAACTATTCCGTATGCTCCGCAATACTGAATGGCTTATACCTTGTTCCATTTAAGCCATTCAGTATTGCGGAGCATAGGGAATAGTTTTGATATCTCTGATTGGCTGAAATTAGAGACAAGAGACAAGTTTACCCAATGTAATTTCGGCTACTTCAGATTTGCGCTGTTGCCAGTGCCATCTACTGAATGGCTTAAATGGAACAGAGCATAAAAGGAACAAGGTATACGGTAACTAACAGTGACCTTTAAGCAAAACAATACTTGACAACACTGTTTTATCTGTCAAAACTTGAATATTATGAAGTGTGAAATCATTATTCATCAATCATAGTATTAATAGTTTGATCAAATAAACATATTTGAAATACATTAAAACACTTTTATGTATTTACTTGGTTAATATACAGATATAATACTTTAATTGTACCAATTTTGCAATATTTCAAAATAAATATAAAACTCATTTTTTCCTACTTATTAGTTTTATTTTGGGCAAGAAACCGATTTTAAATTGGTTAATTGATATTTTAAGTCATACCGTAATTTTTAACCAAAACAAATTAAAACCGGTTTTAATAGTTCTTAAAAATAAAATAAATGGAAAAGTACAATTTTATTATTATTTAAAAGTAATTACTTTTTAACGGGTAGAAAATAGCTGTGTGCAATAAGTAAGGTAAAGTGATATTTTCTCGTTTGCGTGAAATTATTATTAGCCGAGATTAATAACATCCTGTATCCTGTAAGAAAAAATATACTTCTACCTACTGCAAACAAAAAGTTTTTACAATCGAGAAATGTATTACGTCTGCGAAATGTTCGCGGTCGGTTGCACAAAAAAAAAAAATTCCATATTGTGCGGTAAAATAATATTTTGCCACATTGAATGCGGGAAAAACTTTCTAGTTTAAATGAATACTGAAATGATAGAAGAAAAAATAATTTATATAAATCAGTTTTTATTTATTGAATT
Source organism: Harpalus rubripes (assembly GCA_963082715.1). Lineage (NCBI taxonomy): Eukaryota > Metazoa > Arthropoda > Insecta > Coleoptera > Carabidae > Harpalus > Harpalus rubripes. The sequence continues at coordinate 32,536,506 of OY720454.1, forward strand.
ATTTTATTAATTGGATAAACTGATTTTAAACCGGTTTTTCATTTCGGTTATCGATTAACCGTTATTTTTTCGGTTTCTTGCTCTGCTTATCAATATATAATTAAAATTAAAGCCAAGGAATTGATAACTCTATCATATTATTACCTATTTGATCAATAGAGAGTTTATTTCTCGAGAATATGCTTCAATTACAACCGCATTTTCATAATACTTATGAGAGCAATAAATTATGGAAATTAAACTACTACGTTTGTGATTGATTTTCTTCATTTTCTTTTGATTTGTTTGGATCGTCGGGCTTCATTGCTGGGAACAGCAATACTTCCTGTAATATAAATCAACATATAGCACCTCCAGACTTTAATATATTTCCTTAGCGAATTTGAAAACGCATGAATAATAATTTTCCTTACTTTGATGTTGTTGGCGTCTGTCAAGAACATCGTCAATCTATCAACCCCAAGGCCCCATCCGCCAGTAGGCGGGAGGCCATACTCCAAAGCCGAGCAGAAGTTTTCATCAATCATTTGGGCTTCGTCATCACCTGCTGCCTTGTCTTTGGCTTGCTGTGCAAACCTTTGGCGTTGCACAAACGGGTCATTCAACTCTGTGTAGGCGTTGCAAACTTCTTTCTTCACTATAAACAGCTCAAACCTTTCGGTTAGGCCCGTTTCGTTTCGATGCCATTTGGCAAGCGGAGACATTATTTGGGGATGTTCGCAAATAAATGTTGGGTTAATGCAAGTTTCCTCGATGAATTCACCGACGAGTTTGTCCAAAAGCCGGGCAGATGTACGTGGAGGAGGACATTCAATACCTAAAAAAAATAGTTAGTAGAATTTGTGACTTTCACAGAAAATGATGTTCACCTTTGGCTGCGCAAAGTTCACTTAAAAATTTGTTTCCAGATTCGGCTCCGAGTTCATTTGCGGGAGGGAATTTCACATCTAAAACTTGTTCTAGAGTTGGTATCATCTTTATACGCTTAAACGGAGGTGTAAAGTCAATTTCAACTGCTTCTCCTTCTGGTCCTTCAGGATGGAATTGTATTTTGTATGTTCCATGAATCTGTTTTACCATACCCGAAAGCCTACAAATACATATATAACAAATTATTATGTTAATATAATCATAGTTCGATTTTTGACCGGAAATATATTCATAAAATTATATAATGTGGAATGAATAAAAACTATATAAAAAGATTTTTTTATGTCCGTTAAAAATGCATATTTTTTCATTCAAATAGATTCATAAAGTATGTTTTTTTACACAATAAAAGTGTAAGAAAAACAGTTGAAAAACAGTTTCTTAATGCAAAAACGTGAAAAAATGAATCGTGATGGTACTTTGTCACGCTTTTATTGTTTAGCATTTTTTATTAATAGATACTTATGTACGTAGGACAAAAAAATTGCATATTACAGCAGAGAGTGAGAAAGCAAACAAGCGAGGCTATAAAATGCATTTTTTTGCTGAGGTGCATATTACATTTTTCTGTCTACCTTACTAATAATAGATCTAGAAGGGTAGTACACACAATTATAATAATATTAAATCGTAGTAGGCTTAGTGTATGAAAAAGGTTTTGCGGACGAAAAGGTTTGCGAACGAAAAGTACCTAATAACCTTCAGAAAAGTGTTTTTTGTCCGAAAATAAGTACGTAAAATTTCACTTTTCGTTTAGGTAGACAGAAAAATACGTTCTTAAAGTATGTATATTTTTACAATAAAAGCGTAAAAAAATGCCGTTATATTGCAAAATAAACTGTATGTATTGTAATGTTACTAAAATAATAGTTAAAAGTATAGTCTTATTTCACGAATAGGCCACGGGCAGACACGTGACTCGAGTGACCTTGAAGTGCTTGGAATCAGCCGATTTATGTGCGCTTATCATTCTAACAAGAACGCTTTGACTTATTTTAATTTTTAACTGTTAAAAACTTATTATTTTACAGTTTTCAGAGAGCAAATCACATGAAATTAAAAATAGTAATTTTTTCTACGAGTGCTATGAAAAATAAGCATTTACGCTCTCATTTGTCATCGTAAGTTGAAGTTTTTTGAGGAGCGAGCAACAAAGTTCTTTTTGCACTCCTGCTTTGAAAATACGATCTTCTGGTTTGTTTTCATACTGAAAACAACTCTTTTCAGCACGCTTCGGTATCCAATAATTAAGAAAATTGACTCTGTTCAGCAATGGCATCCAATGTTATAAGGAAAACAGTGGCAATATGCCGCTTTGTCATAATTGCGATTGCGATATTTATATATTGTATCTGGTATAAGAATGCAGAGGTGTAAAATAGGTTTGATCTTGTTGTTTGATTGGATAATATTGGGGTATTATCCAATCAGAAAACAAGATCAAACTGCTCCTATCTTCGCACCACTGAAATCTTAAACCAGATTATAGTTAATGCTGAACACGACAAAAGAATGTTGTACACAGTATATGTTGTCATAGATACGCATCACAAATAAAAAATTGATAAATAAATGTCTAATAGACCTTTTCAATTTAAAGAGATAGAAGATATGCACAATGGGGATCTGCGCATAGTAAAACAACTGAGATCTATGGCGTTTGTTGCTAAAAAAATTATATATAAAATGTGAGAATATCTCAAATAACTTTAAAAAATCTTTTCGAAATAAGTTAGAAAAGCTTTTAATTGAAGTTAAAATGTCTAAAGATGCAAATTTTCACTGAGAATACAGGTATTTTAATGACTGCAATATTTTTGACGTTTCGTTTGACAGCCCAACTGGCAGTTGTTCGCGCCATTCTCTTACTATTTGCAGCGATAGAAAGCGATAGCCGTTAAATTGAAAAGGTCTATTATTTAAAAATATATATTTTTTTATCTTCCAGGAGTATAAAAATTGGTGTATAACACGTGTTAAAGTCCTTTGTCGAACACAAACGATTGCAGCCTTCGCTTCTCTCACGCTGCAATTTTCGTTTTGGTTCGATAAAAAAACACTTTTAGCACAGTGATATGTCGCACTCTAGAATCAAAAATAACTATTTACATTTACAATAAAAGTGTGAAAAAAGTTCCTTACCATTTCATTTTTTAATCGTTTGCGTTAAAAAGTGCTTTTTTCACCCTTTTTGTGTAAAAAATACATACTTTATGAACCTATTTTAATGAAAAAAGTGCACTTTTTTACCGGACGTAAAAAATATTTGTCATTCAATATTTCATTTTAAATTGCTTTTATCTTGAGTGTTTACTCATTTATTGCATAAATAACTATTAGTAGTCAAGTTTATCTTTTAATTTTCATTTCCTAAATGAAAGAAATACATTATTTTTTAATCAATGAATGTTTTTCCCTCTTCATATTTTTTAGATTAACAAAAAATAATCTGAATTTTCCTACGTTGACGCTCAATTGTTTAGATAACAAAAAGCTAAGGTGGGGGGGGGGGTTGGTAGGAATTCCCGGTAAAATTTAGGCGGTACTATTCTTCGAATAAGAATAACGAAATTTTAACTTACATGGATTCCGTCATCTGCATGATGTCATTATAATCAGCATAAGCCATATAAAATTCACACGTTGTAAATTCAGGATTGTGCGTCATGTCTATGCCTTCGTTCCTAAACTGACGTCCAATTTCGTAAACACGATCCAATCCACCAACAACTAACATTTTATGATACAACTCCGGTGCAATTCGCATGAAAAGATCCATGTTGAGTTCATTATGATGCGTTACAAATGGTTTGGCTGTAGCACCTCCAGCAATCATATTCATCATCGGAGTTTCAATCTCTAAAAATCCTTGCTCGTCTAAAAATCGCCTTATGTACGCGATGATTTTAGATCTTATTTCGAATGTCTTTCGAACTTTGCTGTTTAAAATTAAATCTAAGTATCTTTGACGGAATCGCGTCTCTTTATCTTTTAAACCAAAATGCAAATGTGGTAACATGTGTAAACATGGAGATAATAACTTAACGGTTTTAGGAATTATTGAAAGTTCCCCCTTTTTAGTTTTAGACGGAACACCTTCAATACCGATTATATCACCTCGCCGAATTTTGGCCAAATCTTCAGTGAATCTTTCTTCTGAGATATACATCTTTGCTGTGGCCATAACCTGAAGTTTGACTCCTTCTCCCCGAAGGTCGTAGAATATGAGTTTGGCCCCGGATTCCCGAATAGCGTGAACTCGTCCCGCAACACTGAGATTATCGTTTTCAAGTACATCTCCTTCCTTTAAGTGATTGTACTTCTCGATAAAATCTTCTAAACTAGTAGAAACGTGGAACTTATGGGGATATGGATGATTATCACCACCAAGTTCTTTTAGGTTAACTACAGCCGCTGAACGAAGTTTAAAATATTCATTTGGGCTGATTTCTTCTTCTGGTTTTGGTTTGGTTTTTTGAGATTCAGTCGGATTTTGATTTTGTTGCTGTTGTATTTTGTCAGCTTTTTCTTTAGCTTTTTGTTCGGCTTTGAGTCTTCTCTTCAACTCACTGAAAACAAGTTAAGATGAAGGAAAAAAAAAATAGTAATAAGCTTCTTTTGTTTCAAAATTCCGCTAAAGGTTACAAAAGTTGATTTCCAGGAAAAAATCGCCGCAAGTAGCGTCACCGGCTGGTGCAATACTTTTATGAAAAGGAAATAATTCATGCAAATAATATAAATTAACAAAATATTAATATAAAACTTACTTTTTTGATACTTGCGCGAATTTAGATGAAACAGAAAACAATCTAGTTCGTAGATAAAACATGACAAACACGTGGCGTAAAATCTCACATACTACTAAATTTAAATTGAAGGAAAGCTATCAACAAATTAATATCAGTGCTCTAACTTTTAAGACTTACATAACAAGAAAACTTTAACTTACTTCTTAGACAATTTTTCTTCTGTTGCATCAGACATATCCTACAGATTTTTTGAAAATACTTTTGACGTTTCTAAAAAGTTGTGACTCCGTCAAACCAATTTAGTAAAAGGAAAAAATATTTGTGTACCACGACCGAATAAACCACGACGTGGCAAAATAAATAAATAAGAAATAAATAATTTAATTTTCGAAATACACCTGCAACGCGTCGCTACGTGCTGATTTTTATACGATTTACTTTGTACTAATCTAACCTCAAACCTCACCTCACTCTCATAACCTCATGATATAGAAATTTTTTCCGTAACAGCAAAATTAGGGCAAAAATGCCAATGTGAAAAACTGCGTACGCATTATATCTACAAATTCAAAAAAATGCATGCACTACGGACATGCCATGACCTTTTCTATTCGTTAAAAAAACCAATAAATTTAAATACTATAAAAAAACTATCAAGCTCGGAATATTGTTTAGATTCTATAAAGTAATAAATCAATAATTATGTAAGTAAAAGGTATCACTTACATTTTCTATTTTAGGAAATACGATTATGAAAATTTTGTTTGCACATTACTTTTAAAAAAGGCAGCAAGATCTAATGCAATAGCTGTACGAGCTTTTAATGTAGAAATTTCAAGAATACCTGACCAAATTACAGAGTCAAAAACAGGTTTTATGCGAATGAAATTTTGGGAAGATATGTTGCACGCATGTTTTTCAACTTCATCAGGAGTAAAATTACCAAATCATCCAGTGGCTGTAGAACTTTATAAAGTAAGTCATAATGAATTTAAAGTACAATAGTGAACTCTTGGTGAAACCATGTCTAATAAAGAATTAGAAAAACACTCGCCATGTTTTACAAGATTTCAGCACTTGAATCAACCTCGGTCATTTTTCAGTTGCTGGCCGAGCCCAGTTAGTAACCACAAAAGCGTCTATGGTTACTAACTCGGCCAACATCTGAAAAATGACTGAAAGGTTGTTCCAGATGCTGAAATCTTGTGAAATATGGCGGGTGTTTTTCTAATTCTTTATAATGAATTTAATTTAAACTTACCGTAATATTGTATTTCATTAGGCCATAAGAACCGCAAAATATACAAAGCGACATTTTTACACTTTAATTCAATGTCGAAAAAATCTTCTAACGGCCAACTGCTTTGAAAGTTTGGACGCTATGGAAAAATACTCCGAACGATCGGTGTCAACTGTATATTATTTACTTCTTGAAGGCAGCGGCATCACAAATGTCCACGCAGATCACGCAGCTTCACATCTTGGAAAGGCGCAAGGACTTTGCCAACTACTTCGAAGTGTTCCAGTCTCTTCAAAAATGAATTTCCTTCCATTACCGATAGATTTACTCACAAAACACGCAATAAGCCACGAGCAAATAATTAGAGGCAAAATTGATGCAAAAGTAAAAGATTGTATTTTTGAAATTTCATCCAGGGCTAATCAACATTTAGAAAAAGCGCGTAGTATGCAAGACTTTCTTTCATCTGAGGCTAAAAGTGTTCTTTTGCCTGCAGTAATTGTAAACAGTTACTTGCAAAGACTTTTACGGGCGGACTGTGACATTTTTAGTGAAAAATTACAATCTAGGCATTTAATGTGGATCCCAAATGTTTGGTGGAAAAATGTAACAAGAGCGTATTAAAAGACTTGGTTCTGAATGTTGTATGATTTGTATATATCTGAATGTTGTATATAGGTACCGTGAGTTTCAGCTATACAACATTACTATACTGTTACTGTTAATAACGTATTACTATGGATACTAGTTAATGGTACTGCATCGTTCCAGATAAAATGCGACATAGGTTGTCAATGTCAAATTAACTTGTCACATAATTTATTATTATTTTTCTGGAATCTCAGTGTTTATCGTAAAACACCACAACACACAACAAAATGGCTATATTTATCACTTTGACAACTTGGGCTCCAGCACATATGTTTTCAAGGACACTTAAAACAGCTGTTTGCCCGCGCCCTATGGTAAATGTTGCATCTTATACCTTGTTCCATTTAAGCCATTCAGTATTGCGGATCATAGGTAATAGTTTTGATCTCTCTGATTGGCTGAAATTAGAGACAAGTTTACCCAATGTAATTTCGGCTACTTCAGATTTGCGCTGTTGCCAGTGCCATCTACTGAATGGCTTAAATGGAACAGAGCATAGCTGAAACTACTTTTTTTATGGACCATATGAAATACATTGGTCCAATTTGCATATAGCTTTAAATTAATTTTAGAACTAAAGTGGAAATACAAAAAATGTTCAAAATTAAATACTGCATAAAATGAGCCTAAATTTATTGATATAATAGGGTCTTGTCTTGAGATAAACGTAAAATGAAATATCCGTCTTTAAGTTTTTTACCCTTTTTACACATATTCGCATTATTTGACTTTGACAGATAAAAGTTTATTAATTGATATTTAGTTGTTGATAGGGTGACCAGACGTTCTAGTTTACGAGGACATGTCCTCTTTTTGAAGGCGTCCTCAGACGTCCTCCCAGGTTTATACAAAGTGTCCTAGTTTTTTTTAAAGAAATGGCATAATTAAAATTATGAATTTAAAAAAAATTATCAAATAATCTTAGATAAAATGGTCATTCATTGAAATAAATATTTTTCTTTTTATTGTAAACATGAATTTTACATTTCTGTCTTCAATTTACAGAATTAATGTATAGTGCTAGTTTTAGAAGATTTTTTTTTATTACCCGTATTTTTTTATTAATAAAATAGTTTGTGGAAATGTCCTCTATTTGTCCTCTTTTTAAAAATTGTAAATGTCCTAGTTTTTTTTCGATATGTCCTAGGTTCGTAGAAAATAATATGGTCACCCTAGTTGTTGATATCGTTACACTGAATTTTTTCTGCGATAATGAATGTATCCATGATTACTGATAAATAAATTATTGAATTTAGTAATTATTAAAACTTTATAAAATGTGTCATCTGCCAAATTCAAGCAATAAGTGTTTAACATTTTGTGCTATTGCTCATGGCACCCTATAAGTAACTAAAAAAAATACTTTTATTTTGCCTATCTTACGCAAACAAAATGCATATAAACAATAACTTTGGACTTGTTAGGTGCAGTTTTTTGTTCTGATCATTTTTTGTATTTACACTATTCTAAAATTAATAGGGCAGATTTTGCAACAATATGAAAATTTTACCATTGTATTTTCTATGGTCCACAAAAAAAATAGACACCCGGTATATATATATATATATATATATATATATATATATATATATATATATATATATATATATATATACAGGGTGATTCATCGGTCTGTCCTCTCTTTATAACTCTTTTATTTTAAGTCAGATAGAAAAACTCTTCAAATATAATTTATATGATATATTATTGTCTATCTACGTACTATATGCATTTGTATACAGGGTGCTCCTTTTAAGCGCAACAATATGTAACTTTATATTTCTTAATGGAACACCCTATATTTATTTATTTATTTTGATAGTAAATTAGATTCCCTTTAAAAAAGTATTAAGTAATAAGGGGTCTAAAATTATAAATTAAGAAGTTATTTACGTTCATAAAAAATAGCATTTCAGAGTCGAAAAAACCATAATATAATACAAACTTTTGATCCTTTTTTATTAATACTTATTTTAAACATTACACTAATTCCAAAGAAGCTTTTAAAATTTACTGACAGACTAAATAATGCAAAATTATAATAAATGCTCGAAAACTTGTCCTTCAACTTCAATAGATTTTTCTATTATAAATATTATATTAACCATCTCATCTTTACTCAAATTTGTATTATTCATTTTCACATCAACATCAACAATGATAAACTAAGAGTATTTGGACAACTTGTTTGTTTAAATTTGAATCAATTGATCAAATTATCCATAGCTTACTTTGTTAATAATAACATGATAGAAACATATCATTCAACGAATAAAGGTAAATAACTTCTTAATTTATAATTTTAGACCTTTTATTACTTAATACTTTTTTAAAAGGAATCTAATTTACTATCAAAATAAATAAATAAATGTAGGGTGTTCCATTAAGAAATATAAAGTTACATATTGTTGCGCTTAAATGGAGCACCCTGTATACAAATGGATATCGTACGTAGATAGATAATACTATATCATATAAATTATATTTAAAGAGTTTTTCTATCTGACTTAAAATAAAAGAGTTATAAAGAGAGGACAGACCGATGAATCACCCTGTATATATATATATATATATATATATATATATATATATATATATATATATATATATATATATATATATATATATATATAGGATGGTGACCGCGACCTCGGAACATAGGACTTCAACATGTAAAATCATACTTTTGTAAATTCTACATCTGAATCAATTAGCAAAATTAATTTTTCATGCTAGAGAGCGGCAGACATGATACTATATCTGGTTTAAGATTGCAGTGGTGTGAAAATAGGAGCATTTTGATCTTGTTGTTTGATTGGACAATACCGGGGTATTATCCAATCAGAAAACAAGATCAAACTACACCTATCTTCGCACCATTGAAATCTTAAACCAGATAGAGTATATGTATGAAAATGTCGAAAACCACCCCAAAAATAGCGATAGCCATGAAATTAAACCTAAAAATTAAGATATTTATCTGTCAGTCTAGGTTATTTTAATTTTGTTATTATTAGTAATTTCTGTTAAAGTGAATTTATTTAAATTAATAAATAATTGTTCACTTGAACAGATATTACAAATATCTAATAAAAATATGTCAATCTAACTTGACAGGTAAAACGTCGAACATTTGTTAATTTATCTGCTTCTATTCCATGGCTATCGCTATTTTTGCGGTTATTTTCGATATTTTCATACCTAATTTCTGCCGTTACAAAGCAGGTAAAATTAATTTTGCTAATTGATTCAGATGCAGAATTTTAAGCTCTACAACTTTTATTTGAAGCATTTTTATCTAAAATAATTAGGGAAGCAGGAAATTACGAAAGTATGATTTTACATGTTAAAGTCCCATGTTCAGGGGTCGCGGTCACCACCCTGTATATCATGTTAAATAAACTATTATTCACGAAAGATGACTATTCAAGGTCATTTGTGAGCCGTCTGATATAATTTTACTTGCAAAATAACTTCATTGCATTTCGTATGCATAGGCGTGCAACATGAAATATTTATGGACAAATTTTAACAGAAAAAATAAGATTAATTTATTTGAAAATTATGTTTCTTTCTAAATAATGTCTTTCTGAAAGATTTATGTTTTTCGCTTATGTTTTTGCAAAATACAAAAACATAAACTTATCTTACAAACCAAGGAATAATAATTTGATTTAAACGTCAACGCCACTGGGTAAATATTAGCACAGAGGGCAGTGTAATAGATAACTAGGTATACGTCATTATTATTTATAGTGTGTTAGAAAGTAATACCAGTATTTACGTATATCTGCCACACCACATAAATTAAATAGGCATAGATCAAATAATCTTTCTTTTTCTAATACAAAATGTTGCTAAGCTACTGCTGTAAACTGATGTGTATTCTTCTTCGAACAAATGACATTGAATAGTCATCTTTCGTGAATAATAGTGTATATGATTTACTCTTATTTTGCACCTATAATTAAAACAAGTATTTAGAAAAATCACAGTTTAATACTGTGTAGAAAAATACATTTACAATTTAATTATTTAATGTGATTTAAGAAGTGCCGCAGTTTCTGCTAAACAATGGCAACCACAACCAGTTGGGCAGACTTGGTTAGATGAGAACCACTCCTTAAGATGTTGTGTGTGGCCTCCGTGTCCGCAAACTAGGCAAAAGTTGGCTGAACCTCGAACAGAAATGTGGCACAGCACACACCTAAAAACATTTTTCATAATATATGTCCAAAAAGTAATGAGTATGATTTCCAAAAAAAAAATCCTTTTATTCAAAAACAAATTGCATCGATCGCCTTTAAAGTGTCATTTTTTGCTGGACGTTTTCAAAATTAACAAAAAGATGTCCTTTCAGGTAAGTTTTGATTTTGGGGAACAAAAAAAGTCTCGCGATGCCAAGTCAGGGGTATAAGGTAGGTGAGGAAAGGTACAAAGCAGATTGGCACACCCAGCAATGGGTAATATGCCGTGATGATATATTTGTTTATTTATTTAGGAAAGGTGGGGATGCTTCTCACTTGAAAATTATCAGCATTCTTTCGAAGAATGGCAGCTTCGCTGGAATCGTTGTGTTCAGTCCCTTGTTTTGAAGGTGATGGTGCCTAATTATATGTTTGAATGTTATGGAGTCTAATAGGTCAGTTCTAAACAAATCTAATATAATTGATGTTTAAAAATTTCCCCAAACCTTGATATGTTGAGTAATTCTAATTTCTCCTTACCTACTTAACCTTAATACGATTTCGCGTAAATGTACTACAGGCTCATTATAGTTCGACAGGCGTACATTTTTAACAAATAAAATTTACATCTTACAAAAACTATGGGCTAAATGACAGGTGATAATAGTTCAACCGACGATTAAAGTGTCATATCCCAGTCCAGAATTATCTTCTACCGAGACTCTTTAGTTTTGGCACATGAAAAACACTTCGTAAAAATCCAGTGCGTACAGTAAAATCTCCTTTGCAAGACACATGGGACAATGAAGAATGTGCAATGCTTTTGGATACAATGACTAATTGAATTTAAGCTGTTATTACTAACAAAGGCAATATATATATATCAATATTAAATGGTGGAATACTTGAATAACATTCAGTTTTTGTAAGTTTTATATTTTAAACTAGACGAAAATTTTCACCGCTTGTATAGGTTTTATAATTTGTTTGTTGATAATGTAAACCGGCCGAACAATTATGAGCCTGGACTCGTATATTTTTTATTTTCAATTAATTTTAAAGGTAGGGATAATTTAAAATTTTATTACCACCTACTTTTTTTTAATAAAAGCTATTTTTTGGAAATTATTTCATTACTTTTGAGATGCAGTTTATTCACGACTATTACAAATTTAATAAATACGTTTAAGGTCTTCGTTTTCTTTTATATCTGCGATTTAATTCATTCATTATATAATTTTCTATCAATATTTGATTCATTCCCATTATTACTGGTTCTGGTATACGAGGTAATACAAACATTTCATTTTGTATTCTTCGTTCGTTTCTTTGACGTTCACCACGACAAGAACAATAAATAATTAATGCTAATAAAACTAAAAACACTAAAGTATAAAAGGATTCACAAAGTCTTTCGAACAATAACATCAATGCTATTTGATTATCCAAATCGTAAAGTAAATTTGAATTTAGGCTCATATTGGCATATACAAAAGATAATTCTGACTCCATTGAAAATTTAAATACACGCACATACACATACACTTTGAATTTTTATCTTGATTTTGAAATTTTAAAGTTGTTTTTCACAGCTCACTTACCTTAAGGATAATAATTTGCAATATGCGCAATGCGCGCCTCTAACAGGGCGATCACAATGTTGACAGTCTGTTAAAAACTCAACACCTATAAACAAATAAAATTAGAATATATACAAAACGGGTTACACAAAAAAAAAATACCTTTATGTGGTTCTTGTTCCGTAGACATATGTTTCAGTACCTACACAAATAAACAAAAATAAATTGTGGAACACTTTATTATGAATATTTATAACTTGCTTCTGCCCTGGCATATAGAAGTTTCCACCGATGCAATACTTCGGCATAAGCTAATTTATAACTGTCATCCATGGATCTCTTAGAATTTTGCCGAGGGGAACTCACATCATTAGATAAATGTTCTTCCAGTCTTATGTCATCAAGGGACCCAGATCTATGCGCCCGCAAAGAAGAAAAATTCCAACTTTCAGCTGCGCAAGCTATATCGGCGGGTGGAATTGTGTGGTATGGAGAACCACCAGCCTAGTGAAAATATATGTACAATATATATTATCATTTATCAATTTTTGATATATTTAATGGGCTACTTGCGTGACATTTTTTTATTTAATATTTTTGAAGAGACGATAAAAACTTGCTACCCATATTTTTTCTTTTGGCAAAATTTTCATTAATTGGCCAGAAAAAAATTAATGAAATTTTAATCTTTAAATTACCGCCATGTATGACGTAGAATTACGCCGAACCAAGAATGGCCGTAAAGCAATAACATCGGTACGTCCAATAGTAACGGCATGTGCCTGTTTGAGTTTGAATAATAGTTTGGAGGTTAATATTTTTGTTTGTTATTTTAATTTTGTACGAGTATAAGCTAAGTTAAAATCTTTCAAAATCCTGCTTAACAAATCGAAATACTTAATAAAAATAACAGAAACCACGCAAATTGTAAATAATAAAGAAGAGAGACAGTGACAGAAAAATGAACTAGTGTCAAAATCAAATTAAAACACACTCGCTCGCCATCTACAGGTTACATTTTTAAATATGCATCCCTTTCTCTAGTTCAAAATAATGACGTCAAAGAAAATCTTCTTTCTTAATTTATTAAAAAACAAATATTTTTTTAAAATAAAATTTATATTGTTACATACGTTTTCAACTTTACTTTAGGTATTTAGTGATAGATATAAGATTTTCAGTACCATGCAAGTAGCCTATTATATACCGGGTGACAATCGAAATATTTTAAAAACAAATTCTTCGTAAATGTTTATGTAACAGATTTCGAGTGCCACTCGGTAGCGTAAAGCCATTCCTCTGCACAGTACAGAGCGGGCGTTTTTATGAAGCGCTCAGGACTTCTTTCATTACATAAAGCCCAGAGCAGTACAGAGTCTACTGTTGTTGTGGTAGCTCTGAGATACACTGACATTTATCTGAGTGCTTGTATATTTCTCTAAAAATAACAACAGTAACCTTACCTAACGCACAAAACTTAGCCGGAGTTTCCAAACGCATTCGGTTAGGTTACTGTTATTATTTTTAGAGAAATATACAATATATTGCGCTGGGATTTGACGAATAAGAGTGAGGAACTACCTCTGTCAAAGTCCTGAGCGCTTTAGAAGATTGCCCGCTCTGTACTGTACAGCAGAATGGCTTTTCGCTACATGGTATACCATTGTATATAATTTTTAATATATTACCAATTTCTGAGTCCTATTCTATATTTATTAAAAGCTTACAGCATCTATATAGATTTTTTTTTACGAAAAACAGAAGTTAAAATAAAATGTGTGGATTTAATTTGTTGATGTGCAATTCTATTAAAATTTGAAATCATATTAATATCATGCTCTATTTAAGCTCCACCGCATTATAACAGCAAATAGTTCGTGCAAAAATTTATAAAATCATGCTTTAGAGCTAAAAAAATGTTAAAAATATTAAAAGTACGTTACCTTAAGCCACCATTTTCCCGATGCAATATGCTATAACAACCAAACAAAAGAATATTTTACAAAACTATTACTAAGCAAAAACTCTAAAAATCCCATTGCAAATAAATTTCAACACTTACACTAGTTCTATCAATACTTCTCCTATTGGACAACCCTGTACAATCCTTTCCAAATACACAGCACAACATAGCCGCCATTTGTATATCAGACTTATCCGCATAATGTGTAATCAAACTCTGTACGAGTTGTCGTCCAAATGGATTTATCTTCCAAGGTAGATCATCTTCAGAGATCATGTTTCTGGACTTGGCTACAAGTTCAGCAAGTTTCCAGCTTTGGACTAAGTCCCATCTGCCGACACTTTGAGCCAATGAAGCGTTATAATGGCAAACAGAAGTAGCATCGCCATCAAGTTTGTATTTTTCACCTAGTGTACGATTCAGGAAGAAAATTCCTGAAGCGTTGTAAACAGTTACGACTGGACGGGTGCTAGGTGTTTTGGAATGTCGATGGCGAGAGCGATGCTTCTAAAAATTGGTGAATTAAAATAAATTTTTAAATATAAATATATTTTTTCTACGACCATATAAGAGTTTCGAAACTTATTTTCGTTATGAAAAACTAGTACAAAATCGACAAAAGAATTTTGAGAACGGGTAAAAAAGTGTATATTTTTTGCGAATTTTTATACGATGTTTGTAAAACTGAATGTTTAAATGAATGTATACTGAAATGTCGGTTTTGTAAAAATAAATGCTGTATGACTGAGATTTCGAGTAATTGTTAATACCGAATCTATTATTACAGTAGTGAAATTGATCCATATTTTTATCGATATAATCTAGCTATGGTGGCTGATAAATAAAGAGGTGTTAAAATTACTGCAAGGGTCACGCTAGAATTAATGCGCGTTATTATGAACAACTGATTAAGGGTGACTAGCATTGTTTTTTCTGTCAATCGTTTATGGATTATTTTGAAGAAAAATATTTCAAATAAAAGATGCGTACAATAAATTTTTCTAATATTGTTATTTGAAGTATTTTTCTCTAAAATAATTCATAAAGCTCCCAACCAATCTTCTTAAAAACTAATTACTGAGTGACTGAAAAGCCGCCAAATTAATTTCTGATGGCCTAAAAACTACCGCATCTGTCAAACTAATTAATGGGAAACTTAAAAAGTATTAAAATATAAATTATGATTAAAAAATGCTGTTTATTTTCTGATACTTTAAAAATTGATTAACTAAGTTCTACTGAACTTGACTTTCGCAACTTAATTTCAAATGATTTTTACATCCCGACTTCGTACCGCCCCTCAGACAACTTGGTTTCGACGTTCCGGCCTACCTGATTTTCTTATTCTCAATAATTCTAAACTCTATCCGTTTTAACTAGAGTGGTGTGAAAATAGGAGCAGATTAATCTCGTTTTCTGATTGGATAATACTCCAGTATTATCCAATCAAACAACAAGATCACACTGTTCCTATATTCACACCACTCTATAGTTAAAAAGGATAGAGTATTGGGATTTTCAAATAAGAAAACGCTAACTAGCGGCGAATATTAGAACTGCAAACAGTGGTACACATTTGACATTTACATGAAACTACAACTATATGACTACAAACTAATAAATTAGAAAATAATACGAAATCTAAAGAAACACAACTGACAACAATGCTACACTTACAAATATCAACAAAAAATGTACCATTGTTTGCATTAAACAATGGTACATTTTTGCGATCAGCGCCATCTCTTGATACTTGAAAATCCCAATAGTGTGTTTTTCGAAATTAGGAAATGGTCGCAAAAAATATATAGTACGAAACTCGTGTACAATGTGTCTTTTTTGAACTTTATGCATTTATTTAATAAATTACAATTTATTTACCCTATCCTGAAAATAGAATGAAGAAATACTAATATTCTCTGAACTGCTAACACTACTCCTTCCACTTCCAAAATTAGTCGCTAATGCAGACAATGCTCTGGGAGTTACACTTTCCATCTTCATAGATAATCTTCTCGCATTTGGTGGTCTCACAAAACAAACTAAAGTACTAACAGAACAAAATTTGGCACCAGACGTTCTAGGAAATGGAATATAAGCATCATTGAAAGATCCATATAGTGGCTCAAAATACGGATGTTGTACTTTGAAATTTAATTGTTTATCATTTTCTATATTAGCGGATAAATGTTCTAAAGTCGCTACTAATCGACGGAGGCAAGGTTCAAGACAAGTTCGATTTTTAGTTACTCTTTGTTGAGCAGTTTGTTTGAGGACTTTCAGTAATTCAGATGTGATAGTTTCATCTACTGTAGTTCCTTGACAAAACTGAAATGTTGGAGCAGCATTAATCGGATACGCAGGGGGAAATTTAACTTGCAAAATAATCAAACATCCATTCGATGATGCAGTAACAGTACAGCTTCTTTTTTCCACATCCATATCAGTTATTTCCGTGTTTGGAATATTTAAATTAACTAAACTAAATTCTTGTTGTAAAGTCTTTGGCAGGGTATACACAGGAATCGTCTTATTCTCTTTTCCATCATCAAAATCCATAGTTTCTTCATTAATTTTATCTGGCTCGTGGCCACATAATTTTTGTAGGTAAGTATCTATTCGCCAAACTCGTAAAGTTTGATCTTTTGACCAAGTAACTAGTTGATAGTCTTGTGTATCGGTTTGTTGTGGACGCCATTCAAATTCAAGAACTACGTCGGAATGTCCGACGAAAGTATGGACTGGAGAAGTACGGCTTGTGAGGTTCCATAAAAGAAGGCTGTTTTCGCCTCTTCGTAGTTGGGGAACTACGACTGTTACCAAGCCTTTCCCAAATGGCTAAAAGAGATATAATTATTTGATATACATATTGAAGGTATAATTATTCCTCATTTGTGGATGGAGATATAATTTTTTTATACTAGGTACGTGTAAACAATTTGAAATTGAACACGACAAAATACAAGGCTGATTTATTCAACTTTCCATAAGTAATAAAGAATAAAACATAAATATGATTAACCAAATTTTATATCTTTTATCTTATCTTTATGTTTTATTTCAATAACGTGTTCGTGGAAAGAGCGGGAAGAGTATGCACACATTTCAGTATCGCCATGTATTAGATGTGAAAAGTAACGAGATATACTGTATTTCAGACACGATTCTAGATAAGATAAGAATGGAGTTGGAGGCGCTTCGGAGCCAGCCCCTTTTAAACACATAAAACTTATCAATTAGTTTTATGTTTTGTGCAAAACAAAATTTATAGCTTGAAATGTCAAAATTTGATAATTTTTAAATCTTTAGTAAATAAACATTCACTTAAAAGAGTATATACTATAATAATATATCGCAGCTTAGACTTCTGAGCTGACTACAACTCTAGCTCTTACCACAGAATAGAGACTTGTCTACGTTCAACATCTGACTGACTGAAAAGTTTTATTACATATTATTCGCTATTGTAAACTTGGTTCGGGTTTAGACCAATCAAAACGCTGGAATCGTAAAAGGGCTTTTTACTACACACTCATCTGTAATACAGTATAGTGTTTCAGGACAGGCCCAATTTATTAGCGCATTAAAAAAAAGTAGAATGATAATAATAAAATATGTAAAACCACCTAAATACACTCATTTTCCCCAAAATCATCAAACATTTTGAAATACCAATTTTTATATATTTAGTTACATTTCAATGCGCTGATTCTAAATTTTCAAACCGAAGGTCGATATCTCTTTTCGTTTCGAGATATTTACATTTCAAACTTTACCCATTTTTGGGCCATAATCCAAAAATAAGTGGACATATGAGCCTGACGACTTCACCACTCGATTCTCGGTTTATAATTACATACATAAGTTTATCAATTTTCATAAAAATTGTCAAATTAGTTCAGTTTGCACAGCCACAAAAACTGAAATGCCTGTAAATGGTCGAAATCGCAAAAAACCTCAAGGGATTTTTGGTCGTTCTTAGTTATTTTTTATTTTGCTCTAGAAATTGTATCCATCGTTCAAAAATTTGTATATTTATGGAATTTTGCCGCAAAATAGAATGGTGAAGTCGCCAGTTTTGTACCATCCCCCAAAAATGAAATTTTTGTAGTCCAATTTTGAACGCAAACATCTAAGAACCTAAGAGATATTAATTTGCGGTTTAAAAATTTAGAATTAGTGAGTTGAAATGTATCTAAAAGTATGAAAAATATTCGCAATCGTAGATAAAATTTCTCCTCTAGTGGCGCAAATCGGTACTACGGAAAGCTATCGTACAAGCGTCATATTGAACTTAGACCAGAAGTAAAGGGAGACAGGCCATGCTATGTATTTCGCCGTAAGACGACTTTCCAAATCATCCTAGCGATTTTCGACCTTATTGCATCGTCAGAATCAGCTGTCAAAGTCTAGTGCGCCAGATGTGTTACAAACATGTGCAGTCAACCGAATAAGTTTCCAATGTTGACAAGCATCACCTACCATTTTATCCTGTCCGTTATTTACATTACTTTTTTTATGAATATTCTTTCGTATTCATTTTAGTTTTATAAAACAAACTCAAGATAATTTGTAGTTATAGATAATCAAGTATTTATTAAGATTTGGCCAACTGTAATAGAACAGTTTTTAACTGGTCAGACTACCTTTTGCAGCTGATTCTGACATTGCAATAAGGTTCAAAATCGCTCAGATGATTTGGAAAAATACTCGTGACTATACCTTGTCTCCTCTCTATTCCTGGTCTAAGATATTGAATAAGTGACAGCTGAGTGAGGAGTGTAGTAATTAATAATTAAATATTTAAACTTATCGCCTTCATATAAATAAGTTTTTTACGTCTGTTAAGAAAGTACCCTTTTTTCTTTAAAATGGGTTTATAAAGTATGCCTTTTTAAATACATGAAAGTGTGAAAAAAGTGCACATTTTTAACGCTGCGGAGTGAAATAATGAAACGCTATGGCACTTTTTTCACGTTCCCATTGCAGACATAAAAATAATTAATTATGTACCAAGTGAGTAAAGATATAATTTATTCACGAGTTGCAAACAATTTTTTTTACATCTGCAATGGCAGCGTGAAAAAAAGTGCCGTAACGATTCATTATTTCACTTCACACTTTCATGTATTAAAAAAGGCATACTTTATAAACCTGTAGGAATATTACATTACAAACACACAATCACACAAAAATTATTTATTAATAGTTGGACATTTACACTCGGTCTCTAAATATTATATTATTTGACAATACTTGTTTTTTTCTGCCGCTATCCCCGATCCCAAAATTTTTATTTTTACATTGCCTGCTACATGACTCTCCCCCTAGTGATCGAGTCGATCACGAGAAGGAGACTCGCAGCGGACGAACTCGCAGACCCACTGGTGTTGTCCTTTTTTGTGGTAGGGGCTGTACCGATGCTGCGCTGGCCTCTGCTGGTGGTAGTATCTCCGCGACGGTGTCGGTTTCAGCGGCGACGTAAGCGGGCTTGAGTCTGTCAATGCTTACTGTTGCCTCTTTCCCACGGATTTTCAGGGTGTAAAATTTCTCCTTTCTTTGTACGACTTCGTACGGACCGTCGTATGGTGGTTGAAGAGGACCTCTAGCAGCGTCGTGTCGTAAAAAGACATGAGTTGCTGTCGGTAAATCTGTAAAAATAAATATTTGTTTATCGCCGTCATGCGATGCTGGTTTTGGGCGTAGCTGAAGCATATGATGACGTAGCTGCGAAACATAACTCGCTGGATCGGGATGTGGCTCTACAACTGAGTTGTGTGAGAGAAATTCACCGGGAAGTCGTATGTTTTGCCCAAATACTAGCTCTGCAGATGTGGACTGTAGATCTTCTCTCCACGCAGCGCGCAATCCTAGCAGCACTAGAGGCAAACAGCTGACCCAGTTGTTCCTTTCATGGCATCGAATTGCTGCCTTCAACTGGCGGTGTAGTCGTTATACCATGCCGTTTGCTTGTGGGTGGTAACTTGTGGTTCGAAGATGCTTGGAGCCTAAAGTCGCGTTGAGTTCCCTGAAGAGGTTGCTCTCGAACTGGCGACCCTGGTCAGTTGTTATGTGACCAGGCACTCCAAATCGGGCGATCCATGTATTCAGCAAGGCTTCTGCCACTGTGATAGCTTCTATGTTTTCCATTGGGACGACTTCTGGCCACCTTGTGAATCTGTCTACGATGGTCAAACAGTATTTGTAGTTTCCGCAAGTAGGAAGAGGTCCTACGATGTCAATGTGTATATGCTTGAACCTTTCAGTTGGATCTGGAAATTTACCGAGTGGCGCCCTGGTATGCCGAGATACTTTGTTGCGCTGGCATTGAATGCAGCTTTTCGCCCACTCTCGGCAGTCTTTGTTAATGGATGGCCACACAAAGCGTTGTGCTACCATCTTTGTACTGGCTCTAATGCTGGGATGGGCAAGATCATGCACAGACGAAAATGCCTGCTGACGGAAGGGTCTGGTGATGAACGGCCTCACCACGTCGGTGGATATATCGCAGAAAATATCCTCTATTGTGCCAGGAATTTTCATCATCTTTAACTGGAGTTGAGTCGACGTGCATTGAATTAGGCTTTGCAGTTCGGGATCATTTACTTGTGAACGAGCAAGAGCTGAATAGTCAATAGTGGTTGTTATTTCGTCAATTCGTGACAGAGCGTCTGCAACAATATTTTTGGAACCAGACACGTGCCGTATGTCCGTCGTAAATTGTCCGATGTAATCGAGGTGGCGGAACTGTCTTGGCGAGCATTTGTCGGATTTCTGACGAAATGCAAAGGTGAGCGGTTTATGGTCTGTAAAAATGGTGAATTTTCGGCCTTCTACCATATGTTTAAAGTATTTGATTGCTTCGAAGATCGCCAGAAGCTCGCGGTCGTATGTGCTGTATTTCGATTGTGCTGAACCAAATTTCTTCGAAAAGAATGACAATGGCTGCCATCCTTTTGTAGTATATTGTTGCAGGGCTGCACCCATTGTTGTATCAGACGCATCAGTGAAAATGGCGAGCAGTGCGTTTGAAGTGGGTGAGCGAGAACTGTGGCCTCAGCGAGAGCGTTTTTAGAAGCTGTAAAAGCGCTGGCGGCTTCGTCGGTCCATGACACGGGGTGCTTTCCTTTGGTGTTGGGCCCTTATAGCAATTTGTTGAGAGGAGCTTGAATTTCTGCTGCATTTTTCACAAATCGCCTGTAGAAGTTAAACATGCCGAGAAAACGACGCAGTTGCTGGTATGTTTGCGGCTGTTGGAAATTATCAATGGCGCTAACTTTACTTCGCAGCGGCTTGATTCCTGCGGCAGATACGGTATGCCCTAGAAAAGAAACTTCTTGCGCGCCGAATACACACTTCGCTGGATTGATGAGAATTCCGGCTTCACTAAGACGTATGAAAAGTTGACGAAGATGCTCTTCGTGCTCTTTCTCTGATGTTGAGGCAACCAATATGTCATCAATGTAGGCATATGTGAAATCTAACCCCAGTAGCACCTCATCAATGAAACGTTGGAACGTTTGTGCGGCGTTCCGAAGTCCCATTGACATATAAGGGAACTCGAAAAGTCCAAATGGTGTTGTTATTGCTGTCTTGGGAATGTCTTCTGGATGTACTGGTATTTGGTGGTAAGCGCGCACCAAGTCTACAGTGGAGAAGATATTTTTCCCAGCCAGAGAATGTGTAAAGTCGGCGATGTGTGGAACAGGGTACCTGTCGGGAATTGTACGAGCGTTGAGCGCTCGGTAGTCGCCGCATGGACGCCAGCTATTGACATCTTTCTTGGGAACCATCACCAGCGGAGATGACCATGGACTGTCAGAACGGCGGACTACTCCTAGGTCCAACATGACTTTAAATTCTTTGAGAGCTGCATCCTGACGATCTGGAGCTAAACGTCTAGGTTTGCATGATATTGGTGGACCTGGTGAAGTTTTAATATGATGACGAGTCGAATGCTTCGCAGCTTGCGAATATAAACCGGACGGCTTGGTGATATTCGGAAATAAAGTCAATAATTTTCCGTATTTGCCCGGCACTGGAACAGTTTTTACTTCACCGCACGCGTTGGTGGTAGTGGAACCTCTCACAGAACACGAAGTGCCACTATCTACTAAAAGTCTGTTTTTTATATCTACCAAAAGTCCATAGTGTGCTAAAAAATCTACGCCAATGATGGGTTTCGCGACGTCGGCTACTATGAATCGCCACACAAACTCACGATGAAGATTGAAATGGAGTCGTAGCGTTATAAAACCGTAAGTTGCTATTGGCGTGCCGTTCGCTGCCGCCAGTTCGTAGTTTGTACGTTCACGCACGCCGCGTATCTCTTTTCGGGGGTACACACATACGTCCGCACCGGTGTCTATCAAGAAATGTTTTTTTGAATAGTGGTCCGTCAGTAGGAGTCGGCGTGAACTTCCCGAAATGCAATCATTATCCGCCGAATTTAATGACTGCTGTTTGCGTTTCCCGCTGAAAAACTACAGGGTTGAGTGCATTTTTGAGCATCTGCACCGTACTTCCAATGATACCAGCAGGTTGACCGGCGACCAGAGGAATTTTCTCGGGGGCGAGATTTAGACCGCGCACGTTGACCGCGATGTGGTTGGTGTTTGGATCGAGTGTACCTGGGTTTCTGGAGCTCCGTAATTTGCAGCTGTAGCTCTTCTATTTTCGCCATGAGAGCTTCAATGGCGTTTACTGAAACATCGGAAGGTGCAGTAGCGGCGGCGATTTGTTGCTGCGGAGAAACTTCTAGCACTTTATCTGCAAGCTTTGCAGCTTCGTCGAGCGTACTTTCCGTCTGCGTAGCTAGGATTGCCTGCAATGTGCTTGGTAGACGGCCTATCCATAGCGTGCGTAGTAATGCTTCGGTGATGGTGGCGCCGCCTAGGTCTCGTAAGCGTCGGAGGAATTGCGATGGTTTCCGATCGCAGAGTTCTTCTTTTTCCAACAATTGTTTAGTTTTCTGTTCCTGAGTGGCAGATAAACGAGAAATTAATTCAGTTTTTAATTTATCGTACTTTCCTGTAGTTGGAGGTGATGTGATGACGTCTTTCACTTCGGCGGCATATCGAGCTTCTAAATTTCCGATGACGTATCCGTACTTCGTTTCGTCTCGCGTGACGTTGTTAATCAGAAATTGTCCTTCTAGCTGTGCGAACCACAGAGAAGGATCGGCGGGCCAAAACGGCGGTACACGTATAGAAACGCGGTTGACGGCAGATTGTTCCTCGATTGACATGTCTATATTATGGTATTTTATCACGTCGGGGTCACCACTTTTGTAGGAATATTACATTACAAACACACAATCACACAAAAAATATTTATTAATAGTTGGACATTTACACTCGGTCTCCATTATATTATTTGACAATACTTGTTTTTTTCTGCCGCTATCCCCGATCCCAAAATTTTTATTTTTACATTGCCTGCTACAAACCCATTTTAATGAAAAAAGGGTACTTTTTTAACAAACGTAAAAAAATGTATGCAACTCGTGAGTAAATTATATCATTTTTTCACGAGAATGAAAATTTGTCGAACGAGCCGAAGGCGAGTGCGCAAATCCTTCGAGTGGAAAAAGATATAATTTACTCACGAGTTGCATACATTTTTTTACTTTACTTACTTGATACATAAATAACTATTTTAAACTCGGTTTGTATATAGTCAACGAAATACAGTGAACAATGTGAACTACCATATGTCAAACCCATCGTATGGCGGCCATTTTGTTTCGAAAATCAGTGCCTCTATCGTTAATTTCGATTACGAATATTTTTGAAAATTTCACCCCAAAGTGGGTGTATATGAAAATTTCAAGTAAAGATAACATTTTTCCCTTTCAAAAAAAAACTGTTGTCAATTTAAATATATTATTAACATCATGCTTTATTATTTCAATACTTAGTATAGTTCTGCGGCTTTATGGCCAAAGCAGATGTTTTGCCTAGTAAAAGAATTCATAAAAACATATATTCTAAATTTTTAATAGTTCAATGTTATTAAGAAAATTAAATTGCTTATAAAAAACAATAAGTATATTTAAGAAAAATTTATAACTATTTTAATAAATGTAAAAATTCCATCGAAAATCACGTTTTTTTACACTCATGTATAAACTGTCACTTAAACTGTCCTTAGGTAGGTAGTTTTTTTTGTACAAATGTGTCGTTTATTATGTGAGTTACTACGAAAAAACCTTCCTTGTGGAAACACTATTCCTATATTCCCAAAGTATTTTCGCTCTATTCTGGTTTCAAATATCTCAGCTCACGGCTGGTAAACTTTTTTTAAAATTTGCAAATATGTGTAAAAACTCATGAAAAATAACATACTTATTTCACTATCGAAAATGCCTCATCATCTATCTATCATACATAGAAATAAAATAAATACTTATATCTGATCACCAGAGCATTTCTGGCTGCATACGTATAGGAACTTATTTGTCCAGAAATCTATGTCCTCAAAAATTCATCCTTCCATCCCGTGACATATTAAATACTATTTTAATCACTTACCGTGAATCTCGCACGCCAAACAGGTGACGACGTAGTAAGAATAAATTCAGCTCTCCTAGGATTAGAAATGTCAAAGAATTTAACAGTGCCATCCTGACTAGAAGTAGCCAGTTGGCTTTCACTATAAGGACTCCATTGTAAACCATGGATTTTGGCTAAATGTGCGGCTATATATTGAACGGGAGCTGTTCCTTTTCTCTGATCCCAAAGTTTCACGTCGCCGTCATGGGCAGTAGCTAGTAAAGTGTTGTTTAAGGGGTTCCAGCGGACTTGGGACGCCTCAGCTTAAAAAATACAAAATTTTAAAGAAATATTTATAATAGAATTCAAAGAAGTTCAGGGGGAACTTAACCATTTTCTTTCTCACCTACTGCGGACAGTGATAACACAGGTCTTTTAGCGTCGCGTATATCCCATATATGTATGAAGGTGTCCACAGAACAAGACGCCAAAATATTGGGATCAAACTGATGCCAATTTAAATCAGTTACGACTCTCGTATGAGATTTGAGAGATTGTGCTTGACTAAGCTGTCCTGAATGCCATGTTACTACATCTATCCGTTGGTTACTCTATAAAATTAATATTGTTATCTGATAATAAATCATAAGTAAAATTAAATATTACATACAGAGAGAGCGCAAAGTTGTTTATTTGAAGGAGTCGGATTCCACTCAGCAACCCCTACTTCGTATTTACTTTGACGAGGGAATTTTCTAATAGAGTCGTTCTCTATTTCGTCTAGGTTTTTAATTGCTATATGCCTCCGTCTGAAAAGAAAATGTAATTCAATTTAGGAAAATTATTTTCTAATACTGGATTGCTACCCATTTAAAATTGCCTGGTTTCGCTACGCAGGAGTTTCAGAGTACTTCACAATTTTATGGAGCGCGCTTTTACATTATATTCTTACAAGGAGTGTGCTCCATAAAAGCGCTTTTATTATAAAAGAGCGCTCGTAATACAAGCCATTTGTATTCAACGAAATAAAAAAGTTATTACAAGAATAAGTTTAAAATAGATTTTCTTAACAAATTATTCCTAATACTTATTTGCTGCAGTCTGCATAAGGATCCAGGGGTGGGCTTTTATTTTCTGGGCCAGATAAGATGAGAGCCGGGACGTCGCAAGCCGGGTCAAATGAAGACCAAAGAAGCGGTTCATGTCAGTCGTTATAATCCTATACCTCCGAAGTGCTACGCCCCACAAATGCTATGCCTCACAAATGCTACAAGTTATAAAGTTATCTCCACCACCAGACCCGAAGTTTCCCGAACACACAATGCTACCAGTTATAATGTGGGACGAATAGGCACAGAATGAAGAGTGTTCTGTACGTACGAATGGCCAAATGTGTAAATTTAATGCGACGAATGAAATTTTTTATGTGTCTTGTTAACGATTTCATTCACATTTGGACGTAGCTCGCTTGTGCTAATTTGTAATACTGATTCTAAATTTTCATTCGTTGTACGTGATCTCCCTTTGGATTTAATGTTTTTCATTAAAGATAAAGTTTGTTCACATACGAATGTAGATGCAAAAAACACTAAATATTTTGTGCATATTCAACGATGTTTCCAAAATTTTCTGTATTTAACGAAGCATAAAATTCTGTTATCGTTTTTTTTTACCTCCCGCTACCTTTGGTAAGGGAGGTATAAGGATCGTGCTAAAAATCGCATATCGAGATTTTGGTAAATTAACACGTTTTAAGGTCCCTAGAATCCAAATTTAACATTTTCACGATGATATCTGTGTGTATGTGTGTGTAGGTCCTCCACTCTAATTCAAATACTATTATTCAGAAAATTTCGAAACCTTGTATTTCGAACTTTTTCTGTAATGGAAAGAGCCCATTAGATTTTGGTGAAAATCGGATAACCGGAAATGGCACTTTACTAGAAGCTCAAAATAGTTTTTCTTCGAAAAATACCTTCAAATGTTATTTTTTCAAGATTAATGTTATTATAAAAATTAAAGATTATTAAATGTTCTATAGATTAGCATTAATACTTTTTCTATATATTTTATGGATAAATTTATAAAATTATCTATAATTTAAATCCCAGCGCCTACGCTTTAAACAAACAAAACGCAGTTATTCAAATGTATGTAACTGACAGATAAATGTCACTATCAAAGAACTAATCATTTCAAAATAATATTAGTAACGTTTTAAAAAGAAAAAAGTAAATAGAACAATAGAAGAAAAGGAATTCAATACAGTTTCCAGCATAAGTAATATATATATATATATATATATATATATATATATATATATATATATATATATATATATATATATATATATATATATGTAGTGTAATCGTCACTGTCGATTAGTTAAAGAGATAAATTTTAGTGGGTATATCAGTGGGATGTTTTCTGGGCTTAAATTTGTTTTAGTAGATTCTTTTAAAATCTGTCAAGCTTTCGTGTATTTGGATTGTACACTTCATCAGGACAGTTTTGTTGAAGTTATTTGAAAGTCGCCGCGACGAATCAAAAACCATGTGCTTTTGTCATAATTAGGTAATATAAGCTCTATCTTTGACATTGTAAACCAAATGTATAGTTCAAATTCTTTTATTTTTAAGTAAATCAATGACTTTCAAATAACTTCAACAAAACTGTCCTGATGAAGTGTACAATCCAAATACACGAAAGCTTGACAGATTTTAAAAGAATCTACTAAAACAAATTTAAGCCAAGAAAACATCCCACTGATATACCCACTAAAATTTATCTATATATATATATATATATATATATATATATATATATATATATATATATATATATATATATATATATATATATATACCGTGTGTCTATCTTAAAGGTGTACATAGGAGATTAACATGGGAAATCAGTTTTTTGCAATTTCGTGCTCGCCTAATTATTTTAAGCAAAAACGCGTCAAATAAATGTTTTAGGGCATAAAGTTTTGCATCTAAACCAATAAACAGAATCACCTTTACATGCTTTGTAACGACAGAAATTAATTATAAAAATGTCGAAAATTATGTTAAAAATATCGACAGCCATGGAATTGAACAAAAAAAATAAATAAATGCTTGACGTTTTATCTGTCACAACGTAAGTTAACTTATTTGACATTTCTGACAATTTGATAAAACGTCAAGCATTTATTTATTTTTTGTTCAATTTCATGGCTGTCGATATTTTCAACGTAATTTTCGACATTTTCATAATTAATTTCTGTCGTTACAAAGCATGTAAATGTAATTCTGTTTATTGGTTTAGATGCTGAATTTTATTCCCTAAAACTTTTATTTGACGCGTTTTTGTTTAAAATAATTAGGCGTGCAGAAAATTGTAAAAAACTGATTTCCCATGTTAATCTCCTATGTACACCTTTAAGACAGACACACGGTATATATATATATATATATATATATATATATATATATATATATATATATATATATATATATATATATATATATATATATATATATATAGGGTGTTAATACTAAGTTGTAACACCCGAAAACGGCAGTTAGAACTCATTGAAACAAACAACTTTTCTTAGTTCAAGTTTTTGATTTGGAGCCCCAGTTCATAGTTATTGAAAAATCGTCATTACTCCCTTATTTTAAAGAATATTTAAAAAATACAAAAACTTTCTGCATTTGCATTCGGTTCTCTAAAACATTTGTATTTACAATTGTTTTTTATTTTATCAAATAACAAAATGGTGACCGATCAAAAATTTCAAAACAAGATATTTTGAAAACTACTCGATCGATTTTAAATCAAATAAATGCTTGAAGCAAGGAGCACCAGGAGAAATCACTTATACCGGGTGGCGCTCGGAATCCGTTACATAGGCATTTAACATGGGAAAACCGTTTTTCCTAGCTCGTTGCTCCCCAAATTGTTTTAGAAAAAATCTTCAAATAAAAGTTGTAGAACATAAAATTTTGCATCTGAATCAATAGGAAAAATTAATTTTGCATGCTTTGTAACAGCAGAAATTAGGTATGAAAATGTCTAAAATCTATTCAAAGGTAGTGAGAGCCATGGAATTAACAAAAAGCTAAACAAACAAATGTGTGTTTATCTGTCATAAAATTTAATTTACTTTTTATTATTTAATAAAATTATCACAACGTAAAATTCATAAGCAGAATAATAATTTAATTCTTCTATAATATTCAAATACACATTTTTCTTGACAAAAAATAACAATATTTGGCATTTGAATCATCAAATTTGTTTGTCTTTTTTGTTTTAATTCCATGGCTAGCACTATGAAACTGAAATTTTCAAATTTTTCGTATTCAATTTCTGGAGTTACTAAACATACGAAATGAATTTTGTTTACTGATTTACATTCAGAATTTTATATTCTACAAGTTTTATTTGAACTTTTTTTTTCTAAAATAATTTGGGGAGCAACGCGCTAGGAAAAACGGTTTTCCCATGTTAAATGCCTATGTAACGGATTCCGAGCGCCACCCGGTATAAGTGATTTCTCCTGGTGCTCCTTGCTTCAAGCATTTATTTGATTTAAAATCGATCGAGTAGTTTTCAAAATATCTTGTTTTGAAATTTTTGATCGGTCACCATTTTGTTATTTGATAAAATAAAAAACAATTGTAAATACAAATGTTTTAGAGAACCGAATGCAAATGCAGAAAGTTTTTGTATTTTTTAAATATTCTTTAAAATAAGGGAGTAATGACGATTTTTCAATAACTATGAACTGGGGCTCCAAATCAAAAACTTGAACTAAGAAAAGTTGTTTGTTTCAATGAGTTCTAACTGCCGTTTTCGGGTGTTACAACTTAGTATTAACACCCTATATATATATATATATATATATATATATATATATATATATATATATATATATATATATATATATATATATATATATATATATATAGGGTGTTAATACTAAGTTGTAACACCCGAAAACGGCAGTTAGAACTCATTGAAACAAACAACTTTTCTTAGTTCAAGTTTTTGATTTGGAGCCCCAGTTCATAGTTATTGAAAAATCGTCATTACTCCCTTATTTTAAAGAATATTTAAAAAATACAAAAACTTTCTGCATTTGCATTCGGTTCTCTAAAACATTTGTATTTACAATTGTTTTTTATTTTATCAAATAACAAAATGGTGACCGATCAAAAATTTCAAAACAAGATATTTTGAAAACTACTCGATCGATTTTTGAAAATAAAACATTTATAAAATCCTTAAACCAAAAAATAAATAAATGCTTGACGTTTTATCTGTCACAAGTTAACTTATTTGACGTTTCTGACAATTTGATTTGAACAAATATCGTTAATTATGGCAATAATAGAAATATAAAATTAATAAATAAAGTTAAGAAAATACTGTTTAGTTTAAATAATATGAATATATCAAAAATTCAACATTACGTAACAAAATTATGTATGATGCTGTTATGTACTCTTGTAACACGAGGGGGGTCTCCTAAGTTGCCTGATAATACTGCTGGCTACTAATGATGATGATTTCCAACGATGATACACTTACTGACTGGTGGACGCTTTAATGGCTGGCGTCCACGGCTTGTGAGAAGGAAGAACACACAGACACTTTTTACACTTTACACTGATGAACACTACGGACATGAACAAATACTTGTTGTTTTAATAACTAAACTTTATTTACATGATCAAACTAAATGATTACATTATTATTGATTAAATATAACTAACAAAACTGTTACATTTTGTAACCTTACGGGCGGGCGTTCTGCACACGCGCCCCAAAACTAAAAACACTACATGTTCACTCCACGACTATCTGATGTCGACTCTCCCATGTTTATCCCATGGCTAACTAATACCGACTGACTTAAAACAAAACGCTATCTCCAGGACAGGATTATCTTAGGGGTATGGGGTGCATAGGCAAGGGCATCCATAGTCACGTACGCATACACAATAATTTCTAGACTTAATTATCAACAAATAAATGTCGTGACTATCATAATACGATAAGAATTTCTAAACTGAATTTTGACATTTATAACTTAAACAGATAAACCGAGTTAAAATATGAATATTGAAACTATAATTTAGAAGAGTTTATAAAAAGTTATTTATCTGTTATTGCGCTTACCCTCGCCTTGTCACATTATCCTCCCCTTAAGACATAAATATATCGCAAAATCGATATATTTATTCTTAAATCCTGAACTGAAGATAGTTTCCAAATTCTGCAACCACAGAACATAAAACACATACATAAAACAAATAAAACATCAAACATTTTACAAATATGAGACACAAAACATAAAACATAGAATACAAAAATTGCAACACAGGTACAAATGTACAAGCACAACATAATACGTAACACACAAAAGGTATCAAACTTATGACATTACAAAAGCAAAAAACTTAACAACATAAAGCATCAAACATATTACAAATATGACACCAAGCATAAAACATAGAATACAAAAAAATTGCAAAACAGGTACAAATGTACAAACACAATTAACATAACATGTTAAAAACAGACAAAAGGTATAAAACCTATGACATAAAGCATAAAGCTTACCAACATAAAACATTATAACCATAATGCAAGCACAATAAAAACGTAAAACGTTTTATCAAATTACAAATTCGATGCTAAAGGAAAAGGGTATTTTATTTTCCTATCTAATTAAAATTTCTAATCTAACATGCAACTTAACTAGCCAAAAAACTAAACACTAACAAAAATCGTCATATAATAGTCATAAAAAAAGAAAACAACACAAAGGTCACTGCACTGGGGGCGGTTTTTCACACCTAAGTGGTCTAAGGGATGGCACTACAAAAAATTTGGGAACACTGCTGCAAGCGATAACGTCGATCCTGAAGACGATATCACCAGTGGCGTGCTCGCGGCGTAACTCTTGCATAGGTGGGCATGCCAAGTTGTCCTCTCCGACGTCCAAGCCCAAATCGCCATTCACGATGTCCTCTTCTTTGGCCATTTGCAGATCCATTTCGCTGCGGTTGTCGTCATATACTATGTCCATGTCCTGTTCATCAGCTACTTCGCTTACTTCCTCAGTCTCACAATTCGCTGTTTCCTCCGGCAGGCAATTCTCTTTATCCATATTTCCGTCCTGTACGCCCTTGTTACTCGCTGTGACTGGCAACTCGTGCACTCCCTGCATGGCAAAAGAAACGTGGCCGTATGCCACCGACGAATGCCCTGGAGACAACGAATCTAACGGCGCCTGCGGTGCGTAGACCTGGTGCGTCCATGCTGGACCATAAAAACTTGGCGTACAAGCCGGAAAAAATGATGGCGGTAATATGGTGCGTCCTGCATATGTTATTTCTAACCAACGCACCATATCTGTGCCAGTGGTAGGCCGCTTATACAATGGAATTGCAAAATACAATTCCCTTGCCTTACCACTGAGCCTAAACACTATTGCGCTGCCGAGAAAAACTTCATCCCAGCCGTATCGTCTGCTGGCTGCTGCCATGTTCTGGATATATTCTCCCACTCTGCCATCACCAGAGAACGTATTTATTTCAAGTAATACGTCAAGCATATCTGGTGACGGCTGATACGGCCTGGGTTGCTGTATCATCGCTGGTGTCGTGGTCGTAAATGTGTACATATTGTACACCAAGTACCCTCTCCTCGGTCACAAACTAATAATTCTAAAACTAATAACGTAAGATCTTTTCGGATGAATAAGAGTAAATCATTACTCTCATTATCCTACCCGTTGACTGCGCCACTGTAACACGAGGGGGGGTCTCTGAAGCTGACTGATAATGATGATACTAAGGATGATACTTCCCAACGATGATACACTTACTGACTGGTGGACGCCTCTGATGGTTGGCGTCCAACACTTCGTGCCGAAGGCTTCTTGAGAAGGAAGAACATACACTAACACTTTAACTTTTTACACTTACACTTTACACTGATGAACACTACGGACATGAACACATACTTATTGATTTACTAACTAACTTTTATTTACACGGTTACATTATTATTATATTAATTAACACTAAGCCTAACATAACTAACCAAACTGGTTACATTCTGTAACCCAGAGAGCGAGCGTCGCCCAAAACTAAAACTCTTCCATGTTTATCCCATGGCTAACTAATGCAGACTCTTCCATGTTTATCCCATGGCTAACTGAAACCGACTGACTTAAAACAAAACGCTATCTCCAGGACAGGATTATCTTAGGGGTATGGGGTGCATAGGCAAGGGCATCCATAGTCACGTACGCATACACAATAATTTCTAGACTTAATTATCAACAAATAAATGTCGTGACTATCATAATACGATAAGAATTTCTAAACTGAATTTTGACATTTATAACTTAAACAGATAAACCGAGTTAAAATATGAATATTGAAACTATAATTTAGAAGAGTTTATAAAAAGTTATTTATCTGTTATTGCGCTTACCCTCGCCTTGTCACATTATCCTCCCCTTAAGACATAAATATATCGCAAAATCGATATATTTATTCTTAAATCCTGAACTGAAGATAGTTTCCAAATTCTGCAACCACAGAACATAAAACACATACATAAAACAAATAAAACATCAAACATTTTACAAATATGAGACACAAAACATAAAACATAGAATACAAAAATTGCAACACAGGTACAAATGTACAAGCACAACATAATACGTAACACACAAAAGGTATCAAACTTATGACATTACAAAAGCAAAAAACTTAACAACATAAAGCATCACTGCACTGGGGGCGGTTTTTCACACCTAAGTGGTCTAAGGGATGGCACTACAAAAAATTTGGGAACACTGCTGCAAGCGATAACGTCGATCCTGAAGACGATATCACCAGTGGCGTGCTCGCGGCGTAACTCTTGCATAGGTGGGCATGCCAAGTTGTCCTCTCCGACGTCCAAGCCCAAATCGCCATTCACGATGTCCTCTTCTTTGGCCATTTGCAGATCCATTTCGCTGCGGTTGTCGTCATATACTATGTCCATGTCCTGTTCATCAGCTACTTCGCTTACTTCCTCAGTCTCACAATTCGCTGTTTCCTCCGGCAGGCAATTCTCTTTATCCATATTTCCGTCCTGTACGCCCTTGTTACTCGCTGTGACTGGCAACTCGTGCACTCCCTGCATGGCAAAAGAAACGTGGCCGTATGCCACCGACGAATGCCCTGGAGACAACGAATCTAACGGCGCCTGCGGTGCGTAGACCTGGTGCGTCCATGCTGGACCATAAAAACTTGGCGTACAAGCCGGAAAAAATGATGGCGGTAATATGGTGCGTCCTGCATATGTTATTTCTAACCAACGCACCATATCTGTGCCAGTGGTAGGCCGCTTATACAATGGAATTGCAAAATACAATTCCCTTGCCTTACCACTGAGCCTAAACACTATTGCGCTGCCGAGAAAAACTTCATCCCAGCCGTATCGTCTGCTGGCTGCTGCCATGTTCTGGATATATTCTCCCACTCTGCCATCACCAGAGAACGTATTTATTTCAAGTAATACGTCAAGCATATCTGGTGACGGCTGATACGGCCTGGGTTGCTGTATCATCGCTGGTGTCGTGGTCGTAAATGTGTACATATTGTACACCAAGTACCCTCTCCTCGGTCACAAACTAATAATTCTAAAACTAATAACGTAAGATCTTTTCGGATGAATAAGAGTAAATCATTACTCTCATTATCCTACCCGTTGACTGCGCCACTGTAACACGAGGGGGGGTCTCTGAAGCTGACTGATAATGATGATACTAAGGATGATACTTCCCAACGATGATACACTTACTGACTGGTGGACGCCTCTGATGGTTGGCGTCCAACACTTCGTGCCGAAGGCTTCTTGAGAAGGAAGAACATACACTAACACTTTAACTTTTTACACTTACACTTTACACTGATGAACACTACGGACATGAACACATACTTATTGATTTACTAACTAACTTTTATTTACACGGTTACATTATTATTATATTAATTAACACTAAGCCTAACATAACTAACCAAACTGGTTACATTCTGTAACCCAGAGAGCGAGCGTCGCCCAAAACTAAAACTCTTCCATGTTTATCCCATGGCTAACTAATGCAGACTCTTCCATGTTTATCCCATGGCTAACTGAAACCGACTGACTTAAAACAAAACGCTATCTCCAGGACAGGATTATCTTAGGGGTATGGGGTGCATAGGCAAGGGCATCCATAGTCACGTACGCATACACAATAATTTCTAGACTTAATTATCAACAAATAAATGTCGTGACTATCATAATACGATAAGAATTTCTAAACTGAATTTTGACATTTATAACTTAAACAGATAAACCGAGTTAAAATATGAATATTGAAACTATAATTTAGAAGAGTTTATAAAAAGTTATTTATCTGTTATTGCGCTTACCCTCGCCTTGTCACATTATCCTCCCCTTAAGACATAAATATATCGCAAAATCGATATATTTATTCTTAAATCCTGAACTGAAGATAGTTTCCAAATTCTGCAACCACAGAACATAAAACACATACATAAAACAAATAAAACATCAAACATTTTACAAATATGAGACACAAAACATAAAACATAGAATACAAAAATTGCAACACAGGTACAAATGTACAAGCACAACATAATACGTAACACACAAAAGGTATCAAACTTATGACATTACAAAAGCAAAAAACTTAACAACATAAAGCATCACTGCACTGGGGGCGGTTTTTCACACCTAAGTGGTCTAAGGGATGGCACTACAAAAAATTTGGGAACACTGCTGCAAGCGATAACGTCGATCCTGAAGACGATATCACCAGTGGCGTGCTCGCGGCGTAACTCTTGCATAGGTGGGCATGCCAAGTTGTCCTCTCCGACGTCCAAGCCCAAATCGCCATTCACGATGTCCTCTTCTTTGGCCATTTGCAGATCCATTTCGCTGCGGTTGTCGTCATATACTATGTCCATGTCCTGTTCATCAGCTACTTCGCTTACTTCCTCAGTCTCACAATTCGCTGTTTCCTCCGGCAGGCAATTCTCTTTATCCATATTTCCGTCCTGTACGCCCTTGTTACTCGCTGTGACGGCTATTGTCAAACTCTCTGGTCGTGGTATGTCTACCACCGCAAAACGATCCTCTATTGCCAGCAAGGACTCAATTTCTTCTAAACTGATCCTCCCTACTGGCAACTCGTGCACTCCATGCCCTGGAGACAACGAATCTAACGGCGCTTGCGGTGCGTAGACCTGGTGCGTCCATGCTGGACCATAAAAACTTGGCGTACAAGCCGGAAAAAATGACGGTGGTAATATGGTGCGTCCTGCATATGTTATTTCTAACCAACGCACCATATCTGTGCCAGTGGTAGGCCGCTTGTACAATGGAATTTCAAAATACAATTCCCTTGCCTTACCACTGAGCCTAAACACTATTGCACTGCCGAGAAAAACTTCATCCCAGCCGTATCGTCTGCTGGCTGCTCCCATGTTGTGGATATATTCTCCCACACTGCCATCACCAGAGAACGTATTTATTTCAAGTAATACGTCAAGCATATCTGGTGACGGCTGATACGGCCTGGGTTGCTGTATCATCGCTGGTGTCGTGGTCGTAAATGTGTACATATTGTACACCAAGTACCCTCTCCTCGGTCACAAACTAATAATTCTAAAACTAATAACGTAAGATCTTTTCGGATGAATAAGAGTAAATCATTACTCTCATTATCCTACCGACTGCGCCACTGTAACACGAGGGGGGTCTCCTAAGTTGCCTGATAATACTGCTGGCTACTAATGATGATGATTTCCAACGATGATACACTTACTGACTGGTGGACGCTTTAATGGCTGGCGTCCACGGCTTGTGAGAAGGAAGAACACACAGACACTTTTTACACTTTACACTGATGAACACTACGGACATGAACAAATACTTGTTGTTTTAATAACTAAACTTTATTTACATGATCAAACTAAATGATTACATTATTATTGATTAAATATAACTAACAAAACTGTTACATTTTGTAACCTTACGGGCGGGCGTTCTGCACACGCGCCCCAAAACTAAAAACACTACATGTTCACTCCACGACTATCTGATGTCGACTCTCCCATGTTTATCCCATGGCTAACTAATACCGACTGACTTAAAACAAAACGCTATCTCCAGGACAGGATTATCTTAGGGGTATGGGGTGCATAGGCAAGGGCATCCATAGTCACGTACGCATACACAATAATTTCTAGACTTAATTATCAACAAATAAATGTCGTGACTATCATAATACGATAAGAATTTCTAAACTGAATTTTGACATTTATAACTTAAACAGATAAACCGAGTTAAAATATGAATATTGAAACTATAATTTAGAAGAGTTTATAAAAAGTTATTTATCTGTTATTGCGCTTACCCTCGCCTTGTCACACTCTCAGCTCATTTCCAATACATCTACCTTAGTACTACAGAAGGGGTCTACACTTATCATTCCTAACACTCATTCTTAGAGTAACGCATGTTCTGCTCGCCCTATATTCTGATTACGCGGCTCAAGTGTATTTTTTGAAGACACATTAGTAGTCTTTTCAAATTTTGTCACGAATTTAGCTCTTCATTCGTACGAATGTTCATTTTTTAATCATTTCAGACAATAAAACTAGAGACAAAATCAAATTGTCAGAAACGTTAAATAAGTTAACTTACGTTGTGACAGATAATACTTCAAGCCAAGGAGGATAGAAATGGAGTAAGCATTCAATGCTAGGATACGACGACCGTTCTAGCAGCCATGGTAACAGAGTTTCGTTTTGACCGATTCCGCAGTACCCTTTCAGAGCGCTGTTGTTCATATTTTATACTTATAAAATATAAAATTAAATTTTTAAAATGAATACAAAATATGTAAGAATTGACAGTATATTTATATAAACTATAATACAGTACATACAGAAATATTCTAATATTTGTAAATACAAATAATGCGATTATATCCAATTCGTAGTGTCTTATTCACAACTGACACCAAGCGCCATGACATCTGACGGCATAATTTGTAACTGTGTGATTTAGTACTCTGGCTGATTTGACATTAAAACGTGTATAGTAAAAATGAATGTAAATAAAGGTAAAAGCAAAACTTATTGTTTGTTGCACGGTCGTAAGTCATAAAGTGGACTATCGGCTTTCAAAATTATCGTACCTTCGGTGAAAATATTAAGTTATCGCTAGTACAATGAGTACAAAATTAAACTTTGGCGGGCACAATAAAGTGTTTGTATTTCGAATTAAAATATCAATGAAATATATAAAATAAAGTTTTTAATACATTATCTTCGTGTATGACAATTTCATCAGAAGCCGATTTTTGTGCACCAGTTTGTAAACAGCACAAAATATATAAAAGAATAGGTCTTGTTTCTCCCGCAAATTATACAGTAATATGTTATGCATTATTTACATACTCACCTAATTAAAAAATATAATAGACACATATTTAGTAATGTTCAATTTATTAACGTAACTTGGTACCTTTTACAAAACATCTTTAGGTCGGATTTGCATGTAGAAATTTAACCTCGGCAGTAATTATCCTTATTTTCGCTTAAATATAACGTTTTATTTTTGTAATAATACCTAGTTTATTAAAATACCTTCTATACAAGATTAATCGGTTGGTTTTTTGTATAATAATTTTTCAGAAATATGTAATATTTGCAAAATTTCATAAGAGGCCTGCAGATGTAATACGAATGACAGTTAAGAGTACTAAATCAAACGCACGTGTAGTTGGCGACGGTGCTGCCACCAACGGTCGTGTCAGTTGTCAATAGGTAAATTAAGATGAACACATGGCCGCTCTGTGCGGGTGGGCAGGTTGTGACCTGCACAAAGGCACCTGACTTTGAGGGGCCCCGTTTCAAGACAGTAAAGTAAATAATAGTAAATTTTTATAAAATACTCTTATTCGCAAAGACAAAATTACTATAAAACTTACAAATTAACGTGATAGAAGTGAACAATATATTTTTTAATTTGTTTGCATTAGAGCTCCTGTTATAGATAAAATAATTATCGTATCAATCGGTTTGTTATTATTCTAACATTGTTATATTGAAATAATAACTGTGGAAATGTTGATTACAACAAAGAATATGATTATAACTCAAAAATATTGATTTCAAGAATGAATCGCACAATGAATCCAATATTAAATACCTACTAGCATTTTACGAAGAATCAAATGCTTTATGATTTACATACAATTCTGAAATCTGTTGTAAAATTGTTGATTACAACAAACAATTTTGATTATAATCTATTGATTACAAGAATGAATCTAAGAAAATTTCATCAATATATTAAATCTAACATTTTTGAAGAGCAAATGTATATTTTAATAATGATTATTTATTTCTTCACTGACAACTGACAAGTATGATCCGTCCGAACACATCACCCTTGTAGATGACTGTGATCAAAACGCGCGCATAAATTGAATAAAGGGTTATTTCGAATTCTACCTAACCGATAGTGCCACAAATTAGTATCGACCGATTCCGTTTTTTTGGCGCTGCACGGTATCATGGCTGGGTATACCGGGTGGCGCTCGAAATCCGTTACATAGGCATTTAACATGGGAAAACCGTTTTTCCTAGCGCGTTGCTCCCCAAATTATTTTAGAAAAAAAAAGTTCAAATAAAACTTGTAGAATATAAAATTCTGAATGTAAATCAGTAAACAAAATTCATTTCGTATGTTTAGTAACTCCAGAAATTGAATACGAAAAATTTGAAAATTTCAGTTTCATAGTGCTAGCCATGGAATTAAAACAAAAAAGACAAACAAATTTGATGATTCAAATGCCAAATATTGTTATTTTTTGTCAAGAAAAATGTGTATTTGAATATTATAGAAGAATTAAATTATTATTCTGCTTATGAATTTTACGTTGTGATAATTTTATTAAATAATAAAAAGTAAATTAAATTTTATGACAGATAAACACACATTTGTTTGTTTAGCTTTTTGTTAATTCCATGGCTCTCACTACCTTTGAATAGATTTTAGACATTTTCATACCTAATTTCTGCTGTTACAAAGCATGCAAAATTAATTTTTCCTATTGATTCAGATGCAAAATTTTATGTTCTACAACTTTTATTTGAAGATTTTTTCTAAAACAATTTGGGGAGCAACGAGCTAGGAAAAACGGTTTTCCCATGTTAAATGCCTATGTAACGGATTCCGAGCGCCACCCGGTATAAGTGATTTCTCCTGGTGCTCCTTGCTTCAAGCATTTATTTATTTTTTGTTCAATTCCATGGCTGTCGATATTTTCATATTTAATTTCTGTCGTTTCAATACATGGAAAGGTAATTCTGTTTATTTATTTAGATGTAGAATTTTAAGTTCTAAAACTTTTATTTCACGCATTTTTGCTTAAAATAATTAGGCGACCAGGAAATTGCAAATAAACTGATTTCCCATGTTAATCTCCTATGTACACCTTTATGTCAGACACACGGTATATATAAATAATTAAAGATAAATCTTTTTGAATTTTTTGAAAATCGCCGAATTTTCTATTTAATTCATTATTTAAAGCAGTAACTAATAGTTGTCTCATATTAAATTACACCATATAGCGACAGAATGTCCACTAAGACGGTTCCCAGGCACATTGCAAGAACTACATCGCCTCGAGGGCACTGCTATCCAGTGGTTGAATAACGTACATATCAACCCATAACTCAAAACACAAATACATTTATGTTAGTTAATTCTTGTTCTTGTTATTTTTAATGTTATGTTTTATTTTTGTTTTGCCATACGACATATATATATATATATATATATATATATATATATATATATATATATATATATATATATATATATATATATATATATATATATATATATATATATATATATATATACCGTGTGTCTATCTTAAAGGTGTACATAGGGGATTAACATGGGAAATCAGTTTTTTGCAATTTCCTGCTCGCCTAATTATTTTAAGCAAAAATGCGTCAAATAAAAGTTTTAGGACATAAAATTCTGCATCAAAATCAATAAACAGTATTACCTTTATATGCTTTGTAAGGCCAGTAATTAAATA
Source organism: Harpalus rubripes (assembly GCA_963082715.1). Taxonomy (NCBI): domain Eukaryota; kingdom Metazoa; phylum Arthropoda; class Insecta; order Coleoptera; family Carabidae; genus Harpalus; species Harpalus rubripes. Next base: position 32,577,491 of record OY720454.1, read on the forward strand.
TGAAAATGTCGAAAATTACTTTGAAAATATCGACAGCCATGGAATTGACCAAAAAATAAATAAATGCTTGGCGTTTTATCTGTCACAACGTAAGTTAACTTATTTGACGTTTCTGACAATTTGATTTGAAAATATCGTTATTTATGATAATGAGAGAAATTTTATATTAGTCTAATAATTAAAGTTAAAAAATACAGTTTTATTTAAATAATATGAATTTATTAAAAATTCAACTGCGTAACAAAATTATCTATGATGCTGTGATGTACTCCAAACTCATTTCCAATACATCTAGTAATATACAGAAGGGGGCTCCACTTATTCCTAACGCTCTTTCTTCCAGTAACGCACGTTTTTCTTCTCGTCCTATATTCTCATTACGGGGCTAACGTGTATTTTTTGAAGACACGTTAGCAGTCTTCAAATTTTGAGACCAATTTAGCAATTGTGAAATCACGCTCTTCATTAGTATAAATATTCATTTTCTAATAATTTCAGACAATAAAACTAGAGACAAATTCAAACTGTCAGAAACGTCAAATAATTACGTTGTGACAGGTAAAACGCCAAGCATTTATTTATTTTTTGTTCAATTCCATGGCTGTCGATATTTTCAAAGTAATTTTCGACATTTTCATATTTAATTACTGGCCTTACAAAGCATGTAAAGGTAATACTGTTTATTGATTTAGATGCAGAATTTTATGCCCTAAAACTTTTATTTGACGCGTTTCTGCTTAAAATAATTAGGCGAGCAGGAAATTGCAAAAAACTGATTTCCCATGTTAATCTCCTATGTACACCTTTAAGATAGACACACGGTATATATATATATATATATATATATATATATATATATATATATATATATATATATATATATATATATATATTATAAACAAAAACGCCTTTTCCTTGTAAAGCTGAATTTGAATCATTCAAATATGATAGCAAATCTAATTATTTTTGCTATTAAAAATAACTTAGGTAACTTTTTTGCATTTTTCATAAAAAGTTCTCAAAAATTTTTATTCAGTGTCGTTCAAGCGGGCCGGTGGGCCGGACTAAATGTCGTTGTGGGCCGGATGCGCTTTTACCCAGTTCTACTTGCCGTTACTCCCTTATACATTAATATCAGTTACGATTCTTATTCAATATAAACATGACCTATAAAATTTACTTTCTTACATTCTTGCTAGTTGTTAGTGGAGTGTGTGATAGTGGTACTTTATTAGTAAAATGTGTGTGTTATTTTTTTAAAATGACATCGAGGGGTGAGCGTAAAGTAAAGATAGCTCCTTATTTCATTTTGACGCAAGAGTTTATTGATTTTTCTTTAGTGGCTAAAGTAAATATGCGTTGATTTTTCAAAATTTTGAGTTATGTGCAATTGTTTGTAAGTACAACTTTTTGTCTATGAAAAAACAAAATAAAAAAACTTTAAAGTTAATTTACTCCAATGTGCGATTGTTACTTTTACTTATTCCCTTTTCCCTTTATCAACTCGACTATTAATTTTTTTTCTACTTTGTGAAGTACCTAAGTACAATTATTTCTATCCTTTTTTCTGTCACAGAACAAATACCTCACACAAGAGGATTGAAGAGTCATATACTCTTCAAAATCCGGAGGAATAATGAGGATTCTTCTTTTTATAATAAAATAAAATGGAGTTCGGTGCGTAAAGATGGTATTTGTAAAAGTAAAATGCTCTTGCATTAGATGAGTGGTAAGTTCAATGACCATTAATTTTTAAAAATATTTTCTGTTTTATATTTAAGTAAAAAATAAATTAATAAACACTAAATTTCATACCTCGCTAAAAAAAATATATATTCATCTGCGCGAAATCACAAAACCCAAATATGAAATGAATTCAATAGATGATACGATGATAGTGCCCGGTGTTACCTACCACTATTCAGAAATACATTTTTTTGAGATATCTTTTAAATTTGTAAATTGCAGGTGTAACACGTACGCTACTCCTACTCAGGGATACGGTAGTACCCCAGAGGGCCAAAATAGGCAATCTTAGAAAGTTGTTAGAACTAACAGTTTTACAAATTCAAATGGTAAAAGAAAAGAGGAGTGTATAGTAAACGGCGGATACCTACAAATATTTTTTCGTAGGCTGAGGTACAATATTAAACTGGGTATCAATTTAGGGTTAAATAAGTAATGTTTCTTACCCCGCCAGGAGAACGTAGGTCCCGGTACTGTCTACAGCCATGGCACCTGCCTGCAGGTCTCTGTACTCCATGGTTGTGAACTCTGAGCTCCAACGCATTGCCATAGTGACGCATCACTGAAAAGCATACACTAAATCACCAAAACAAAATTAATAAAACAAAACAACAACAACAACAGCTGATCAACAAAAGTCAGATATTTTTATTTCTTTGAAAAACTAAAAATTCCAAATTTATTTAAAATTCTTCAACCCTCAATCGGTTTCGAGTACTTGGGTCATTTAGTTGAGATGAACTGTCTTTAATAAATTTTATTACTTCTAAGAGAGTTCCGCGAATCAATGATTTTTTTATGTATGTCAGAAATATTTAACTGCGTATAGATAAATTAATTCAACAATTCAAAATAATATTTTTCTGTATACAACTTTATTTTTTTTAATTTAAAGGATCGTCATTAAAATATTAAAAGCCTCTCAATTACGTTTACAAAGAAACCTAAAATATTACCCGCAATAAATAAAAAATCGAAACACGGTCATTCGCAGGGTTGTACTTTCCCATTCGCCATTAGTCGGTGTATTTGATTCATAGGATTATTGACCTAACAATATTTTTATTGTAATAACTAACGTAAAAATTTGAACAATTTTTATAGAATCCAACTATAGATCTCTATAAATTTTACAGAGTTAAAGCAATTTGTGGTAAGGGTGCTAAAATATTTCTTTGTAGTTCCATAGTCCAGGGGCGTTTAATCGTTGTTCGTCGATCCCTACATAAAAAAAAAAAAAACAAAAAAAAATTATACGTTTTCATTTTATAAATCAAATGTAATGTTTTTCCAGAATTAAGGAAATCAGTCGACTATTGAAACAATTTACTAATTGTTAATTTTATATAATAAGATGTCCATTTTGCAAAGCAATTAATAAAAATTATATTCTAAATAAAACCATTACTAAAGAAGTGTAAACAAATATAAAGGTCAATAAATTAAAATATTACTTTCAAAAAATACTTGATCTTTTACGCATTTTGCTATCATTATAATATTTAAACAAACAAAATGAAAATATAAACTAATTTACAAACTAAAAAATAAATAAATAATAAGTAAACAATGAATGTTTGCACTCTCTTCTAACTATATCTAGAAAACTGAAATTAAATATAATCACGTTTGTTTGATATTTTAAAATATCCTTATTACGAGTATAATAAAAATGCATCTTTTTATTTGCCATCATTTACGTAGATAGAAATATAAATAAGTATAAGTGCAATGTAAAGAAAATTCTTTTTCTACTTTCGACGCTTTCCTCCGGTGGTATTCGATGACGAACAAATTTTAGTTATTTTATTTACACTGACACTCAGAGAAATTCCTTGAAATTTAAATAAATTTAAATGCAGTTGTTTTTTGCTTATGATCCTAAGAAAACAACTCTTGTTTGTCGCTATTCAACTACTGAGTTAATTTGCTAGTCAACGAATCGTATGATTTTAATTTTACCAAAACATTTGCGGAATTTATGTTCGCTAATGCTAATTCCAAATTTGGGAAATTATTTTATTTTTTTTACCCGCCTTGTTAAAAATGTGACTTAACGAACTTGTTTTCATGGCGCTAAACAGCATCTTAATCACAACTTAACATAACTCAGGTTATGATTTCGATCATACTGGACACGGTGTGAAGATAGCAACCAGAAACCGCTAACTGATTCATCATCAGCAGTTATTGTGTAAAAATAAATAAATCATCACCCATTGCTGGGTGTGCCAGTCTGTTTTGTACACAGATATCGGTAATGATGAAATATTTGCACCTTGCGGGCGCTTACCAGGCATCACCTTACGGGAACTCATTGCTGGCGTAGAGAGTGCACCATAGGGGTCAATTTTGTGCCGTTTAAAATTCGAAATATTTGGCGTCGGTCTGGATCGAACCCGGATCCTCGCCCGGATCCCCAGATTCTCGACCTGACACTCAGGCACGCGGCCACGAGACCCCATAAAAATAAATAACTTAAAAAGTGTTTCTGTATTTCTGTTGTCTTATTTTTCAATCATAACCACACGACTTCCTTGTACGCAAGCCCAACATGAAGTATAGACCCAATTATAAAATTGCACGTATTTGACGTAATTTGACATTAACATTAATTTTTTGTCGTAATCAGCTTTATTACAAAAACCAAAAAGTATATAATTTTTAAATTTACATATCTCGCTTATACAGAGGGATAATTTAATAATACTTGATGTGCTAGACGCAGAATTTAATTCTCTAAAACTCTTATTTAAAGCATTTATTTCTAAAATTAAAATATAACCGTTTTATTCACGAAAAACTGTTAACAACTTAAAGTAATATATCACTTCCAGTTAGCAGTTAGCCTATTTTACCCAAAATCTACTGTTATTCTCATTGGATTATATTTTAAAATAGTTTTTCATTAAAATCTATTATAGGCTTCAAGTAAAGTACTATTTCTGGAAATTATGTAATGACCAAAAAGGGAGGTGCATAACTAGATGTTATAGCAGTCCTAAATACAAAATTTAAACTTTCTACGGCTTACCGTTTATGAGTTATGCGAGATATGTACGTACGTACAGACGTCAAGACGAAATTAGTCAAAATGGATTCAGGGATAGCCAAAATGGATATTTCCGTTGAAATCTGAAAATCGAAATTTTTCGCGATTACAATACTTCCTTTACTACGTACAAAGAAGAAAAAAGTATAGGATGTGATTCGTTTTATAAACTGTTTGGATAGGTAAAGTTCGTTTATAGTAGAAATTAATAATGTGACATAATATAGTATTGCAATGCTATTGCTCAACAATTTTTTTAAAACCATTTAAAGAGAAGTTGATAAAATTTTGCTTGGCACACATGTGTCAATTACATAAATCACTTGACAAAAGTACCCCAAGCCTATCACTTTTATCGCGTGACTTATTTGGAATATAATAAATAACTAATTATGCACTGTATTACGTATTAGTAAAGTACCTACTAAAGACAAATAATAATTTGTAGTGAAACTATTATTTATTGCTTGTTTAAAATAGATCTATACCTATAGTATTATGAATATATTTTTTCGGTGAAACTGAGATATTTATCATATTTTTATCTTGAGAATAACAGTGTCATTTTTAACAATGACGTATATAATATAGACGTTTTCAAAAATATAATAAATTTCAACGATATTTCGGCTATAAAAGAAGCAAAAAATAACATTTTCTCCTAGTTTAAAACTTTGTGCAAACAAATAAGAATTTCTAAAAATGGAGCGGCCAAAATTTGGACTTGGCCCGGTAAGTTTTTTAAACAAATAACAGTAATCAAATAAAATATTGTATAGGAGTATAGGTACATTGTTTAAAAAAAGACACAGTTGCCTAAAAGTTGAATAAAGTTGTCTGTAGACAGAAAAACTCAGGCTTAATTTTATGATATTATTAAAAGTACGTCCATAAAATAATTTTAAATTTATGTATGTCATTGTAAATATAAATTATGAAATATATCATTCAATACTCGTAGTACCCATTAAAATGTAGTGTACTCGTGAATAAATTTTTGTTGTATGAATCTTATTTCATTTATGTATTGGTTTATTAATTTTCTCTGTATTTGTCATGTACCTATATAATGTAGTAAGTAATGCAATAAAGTGATAATAATTTCCCAATAATACACTTTGCACCCTGATAAGAAACATTTAATAGTACTAACAATGGGCAACTTGCGTGGTACTGAAAATCCGATATCCATCACTACATACCTAATGTTATGTTGAAAAAGTATGTACATATATAAATTTTATAAAAAAAAAAATATGTTTTTTTAGTAAATTCGAAAGAATATTTTCTGTTACGTCATTATTTTCAACCGGTGAAAGGGAAGCATATTTAAGAATGTAACTTGTAGATGGCGTGCGAGTGCCAGTTTTAATTTAATTTAGACATTAGTTCATTTTTCTCTCTCTGTCTCTTGTTTATTATTTGCAATTTGTGTGGTTTCTGTTACTTCTGTTACGTATTTTGATTTTTTAAGCAGGATTTTAACAAACAAAATGTGAGAATATCTCAGATAACTTTAAAAAATCTTATCGAAATAAGTTACAAAAGCTTTTATTGAAGGTAAAATGTCTAACGATGCAAATTTTCACTGAGAATACAGATATTTTAATAACTGCAATATTTTTGACGTTTCGTTTGACAGCCCAACTGGCAGTTGTTCGCGCCATTTTCTTACTATTTGCAGCGATAGAAAGAGATAGCCGTTAAATTGAAAAGGTCCATTAATGATAATTTTATCATATATAATATCATAAGTGGTAAATTTTTCCCGGAAAATTTTTCAGATTGTTACGAGAGCTTGTTGCCTAGCAATTTATTGAGTGACATTGACAAAAAAATCACAAGTTGTCTAACGAGTGATTTTTGATCAATGTCACGAGATAAATTGGCAACAGGCTCGAGTAAAGCAATCGGAAAATTTTTCCAGGATAAAATTTAACCACGAATGGTATTCGGATGACTATTTCCAAAATAAAAATCAGGTAATCGTTTATATATTTTTTTCTTCACAAAAATATTCTAATTTTTATTGTATTTTGAGGTGTTATATTTAAGTTTGCTTTTTCAACGTTTTAAATAGATTCCTGTCCGAATCGACTCGTTTTTAATAAAAACTGATAACACTGCAAATATACACACTTCACACTTTGACAGGTATGTAAACAATATGTTTCTAAAACGTCAAAAAAATTTCGCTTATCAAAACTCACTTACATGTAAAAATACGGCTTAAAGGGTGCGATATTTTTGTGACAGTGTTTTGTCGAAATAAAACTTGGTAACTAGGAAAAATCCGGAATTTGGATTGGTTTATAAATTTATGATTGAAATAGTCAAAAGAAAAAATATCGGTAGCAAGTATTTATCGTCCCTTCAAAATTATTAAATAAAAAATGGCACGCAAGTAGCCCATTCGCATTTAAAAATTAATAAAAAAATATTTTAATAAAATATAATGGGTCAAATTCAGCACTCTTCTTTAACTAAGAAGCTTATCCAAAAATAAGAAAAATAGAGACAGAATGATGTACTAATAAGAAAAACACGTAAGCTACAGTGTGTTCAACAAAATCCTAATTCGGAGTAGGCTATGAACAAATAAACGTATGTCAATTTAAAAGTATTTTTGTGTAACCGGACGCGAAATAAGCATTTAGCAGCCGCAATACTGGCCGCGAAATTGGATTTCGCGACCGTTGTTATGGTAACGGCCGCAAAATTAGGTAAACAATCACTTCATGGTTTTGTTTATCAAATGTTAAACCCATAGCCACCTTGAAAGCTAACTTTCTATTTATAATGACTGTTGAAAATTAATAAAATTTGTAATTACATATTTTTTGCGGTTGCACAAAAAATATTGTGTACACCTTGTCCGCGAAATCATTTAGCGCCCTCGAGATTGTCTTGCCTCGGCCGCAAGCGGCCTCGGCGACAATTTTTCTCTCGGTACGCTAAAGAGTGATTTCGCGGCCTTGATATACAAATAACTATTAATTAAATGTCATTTTGACACGAGATACTGTCAAAAATCTTATCTAAATAAATCAGGCTTTTCTTCTTGAATCTTATTTTAGAAATGAAAAAAAAAAAAAATAGTAAACGACGAATGGCAATATACTGTATCCTTGTTTATCTTTTCTCCTTAAAATTACATTTCAAAATCAATTTTGCCAATTTGACTTTTGAATTGAATAACGTTCAGGCATACGTTTCTCTTTTCATAGCCTACTCTGAGTTGATTTTTTAACACACTGTATTTCCATTGATATTACAGACGGTCACAGCACTAATGAAGAGTTCTGAATTCGGCCCAAAGTTTTTTAAATATTGAAAAACTGATAAATCACGGCTCTAACAAGGTTGTCACTGCAAGAAAGTAAAATGGCGAGGAAGTCGTGCAAGAAAAATGTTATAGTCCATGAGGCCGTCAGGCCGAGTGGGGTAATTTTCTCAAGTGACTTATGTAATTAACACATGTGCTGTACAAAATTTTATCCAACACCTCTTAAAATGGTTTACAATATATTTAAAAGATTTTCTAATTTGACATTTCGAAATGACATTTGGTAAACAATGCGCCAAGAAGGCCTGGACAGTAACTATAATGTTAAAATATGAATCTCATGTTGCTAACAGCAGCCTGACTTTGTCCATAGTTATAGTGCTATTATCAGAAGGTGTTGGATAATAGTACATTAAAATACAAGTTTCATAAGACATGATTTTAAGGCACGCGTTTTTTTTTCAAGGGGACAAGTGCGCTGAAATGTCTTATAAAACGTGTATTTTATACTATTTTGGTTCTTTGTCCAAAAAATATTTACAAATATTCGTTATTTTATATTTTAGAATTTCCATTTTGTCATAAAGAAATACTTTATGATATCCAAATGAGTTTCATAAAGTACACATTAAAGAACCAAAATAGAAAAACACATTTATTGTTATCGAGTTAACATTTTTTAACTTAAATAACGGATTTCATTCTATTATAAAAATATGAAAAAAATTACAATGGTATGCTTAATTACCCATAAAATATTAGAAAAATGGGTAGTTAGAATAGAAATATGTACCCCAATTTTTTCACAACTTTCATGGAATGTAAACAACACCCTCACCGACAGCTCAAGGTAAATTTTCATAAATAAAAAACAAACAATAATTATTATTTTGGTTAATTTAATTAATTAATTAATTTGTGCGATTAGGTATTGATAGTTCTTCTTGCGAAAAATTCATATGAATAAATTATTATTATCTAATAGCACTAATGTTAATAATAAAGTTTTATTTATTGGCTAATGCAAGCTACTGTCCATTATTGCAATTGTTTCTTAATAAAAACACAATTTCCATAGTATACTAGATGTAATTTAAATAAATTTACACAAAAATGGTGAATAACTTCGAAATTATTGGTTTTAGGCATAGGATACCCTGAATAACATAGAAAGATAATATAAAAAGAAACCCAACGAAATAATAAAATATAGGGTGTTCCATTTGAAAATGACGAGTTATAGTCATTTGAAATTGAGTAAATTTGATTCGCTTTATTGAACACCCTGTATAATTATATTTTTTTAAATTTATATGATAACATAGAGTATAGTTATAGTAGTACAGAAATTTTTTTTCTTAATTTTTACTATTAAAATAACTTTAGTACGCCTTTATAAAGCAATGCTTGTATTAGGTCATTTTTAGAGAAAAACGGAATAACTTGACAACGCCGAGGAAAATTTAAAAAAAACATTTTGTCCAGTATACGAACAATAATCCTGCAAATTCCACAAATTTTCCTAATTTTTTGTAATATTACACATTTAAATTGACAAATTTCAACTGTAATCCGTAGAATTAATATCCTCCAATGAGTATACAAAATTTCAGCTTAATACCTTAACACTGGGGAGATACTATTCACAATTAACTGATTTCACATGTTAATCTCCCATGTGTCGGTCGGCCTAAGGCATCCGATATACAGGTGAGTCTTTGAAATGACCGTCCTCGATATCTCTCTTGTCGTTAGAAATAGAACATAAATTTATTAACAGAATTTATTTGTCTACTCAAGGAGTATAACCTAAAATTATTTTCACATATACAGAGTGTTGCATTACGGCTCGGCGAGAATTGTTTCTCTTATTTTAAATGGAACACTATATATTTTCATATGTTTTGAATTGTATTTTATTCACCTATATGCACATATAATTTTTTTAAAATTTTCCTCGGCGTTGTTAAGTTTTCCGTTTTTCTCTAAAAATGACCTAATACAAGCATTGCTTTATAAAGGCGTACTAAAGTTATTTTAATAATAAAAATTAAGAATTTTTTTTCTATACAACTATAACTATACTCTATGTTCTCATATAATTTTTTAAAAATATAATTGGAAATAATATCCTCCAATGTGTATACAAAATTTCAGCTTAATATCTTACACTGTCAATTCCATGGCTGTCGATATTTTCAACGTAAGTTTCGATATTTTCATATTTAATTACTGTCGTTACAAAACATGTAAACTATTATTCACGAAAGTTGACTATTCAAGATCATTTGTGAGCCGTCTGATATAATATTACTTGCAGATAACTTCATTGCATTTTGTATGCATAAGCGTGCAACATGAAATATTTATTGACACATTAAACTGAAAAAAAGAGTAATTCATTTGGAAATTATGTTTCTTTCTAAATAATGCCTTTCTGAAAGATTTATGTTTCTCACTTATGTTTTTGTAAAATACAAAAAAATAGACATAAACCAAGGAATAATAATTTGATTTTTATGTCAACGCCACTGGGTAAATATTAGCAAAGAGGGCAGTGTAGTAGATAATTAGATATCTGTAATTCTACGACATATGTCATTAGAATTTATAGTGTGTTAGACAGTAATGCCACTATTTATGTATATCTGTCACACCATATAAATTAAATAGACGTAGGTCAAATAATCCTTCTGTTTCTAATACGAAATGTTGCTAAGCTACTGCTATAAAGTGCTGTGTATATTCTTTCTTCGATCAAATGGCTTTGAATGGTAATCTTTCGTGAATACTAGTATACATGTAATTCTGTTTATTGAATTAGATGCAGAATTTTATGTCCTAAAACTTTTATTTGACGCATTTTTGCTTAAAATAATTAGGCGAGCAGGAACTTGCAAAAAACTGATTTCCCATGTTAATCTCCTATGTACACCATTAAGACAGACACACGGTGTATATATATATATATATGTAAATAATTATAAATCTAAAGATATTATTAGATAATATTTGAGATATTATATGGAAATTATTTAATTATCATATTTAAATTATATTTTGGCTATAAAAGAAGCAAAATACTAATTTGTTTCGTAGTTTAAAACTTCGTGCAAACAATAATTTTTAAAAATGGACCGGCCAAAATTCGGGCTTGGTCTGGTAAGTTTTTTAAACAAATAACATAAATCAAATAAAATATTATACGTATAGGTAAATTAAGTGATAATAATACACTTTACACCCTGATGATAGTTTATTGTCGTTAATAGTACTATATAGCAATTTGCATTTAAAAATCAATTAATCAAATATTTTATTAAAATATTGTTTTTTTAATATATTGAAAAACTGTACTAATACCCGTATATTATTTATAATTAAGTATATAACCCTTTAATACTGAAGGAGGTATACACAGGTCAGTAGCCAGGCTGTTATAAAAAAATATAACTAATATATATATATATATATATATATATATATATATATATATATATATATATATATATATATATATATATATATATATATACAGGGTGTTTCATGACTAGTGTAACAAACTTTAACAGCTTATTCCTGAGGTCATTTTGAGCCAAAAATGTCATATGAACATAGGTCCTATTCCTTCTAGTTACCAAAATACAAGAGGTTGAAGTTCTATAAATAACACGAAATTTTTATATTTTGTAATCAAGGTACTTTCGGAAAACAAGAGTTATGTTGAAAAGTCATACCTTATTTGTATATACGCAAGAAGTACGATGCTTGAAGTGCATTTTATTGAAGAAATAAATTACAAAAATGTAAGAGAAAATTATGAATATAGTGAATGGGCCTCTGGGGTATGCACAGTGGAAAGTGTGCGTGTACGGATTTTCTCTTCGGATTATATTTACAAGGTTGTTAGGGATGCTTTTTACCTTAATCACATGATCTATAGCCCGTCAGTTTTTTTTTTCAAAAGGGCTGCCAAACATATACCCGTTTTAACGCATTATGGTAAAATAAAAAATCTGATGTGGCCAGCACATAACCTCTCGCCAGATATTTTACCTGGTTGTACGCATAAAACGAAAAATATTTTTAAATACAAATACATATATTCATGTCTCGCTACAAAATAGTTCTCACATATATTTGCAAAATCTATGGGATATTTTAATATAAATTATGTACAATACATACATTTTCTTTATATTCAATATCCTTAAATTATCTTTTTCTACTTTCTTTTCTTTTTCTTTATATTCGTCAATTTTTCGCAAATTCCTCTTACATTCTTTTTTACGTATATTCTTTTACGTTGTTGACTTTTTTTATTTTCATAGTCTTCATAATAATGTATAAATATTTTTAACAGCAGCATACAAATAATTTTGACAGTGACATTTATGTGTCAATTACAAACATTTGAATTTCTTGCCTTGAAGTAGTAGATTTGAGAATTTTTACATCAAATTATTTTATATGCATTTCTTTATCTCTAAATCTATAGAAGATATAATAATGAATTTATATTTATGGAATAAAGAATTTAACATTCTTTAATATAAGTATTTACATAAATTTTCGATAAATAATATTTACATGATTTTTTTCTTGTAACTACTACTTCCGGTTGTCCAATTGTTACCAAATCAACTCTTGCCATTATTGTTAGATTGACGAATCCGTAGTTAAAAATGCATTAAGTCTTATAGTATTTGAGATATCGTGAATCCAACATCCACACACACACACACACACACACACACACACACACACACACACACACACACACACATACGGACATCATCGTAAAAATGTTATAATCGGATTCTAGGGACTTTAAAACGTGCTTATTCACTAAAATCTGGATATGCGATTTTTAGCATGAATACAATAACTCTCTTAGCGAGAGGTAAAAAGGTAATTCATTAAAACGGGTATATATTTGGCGGCCATTTAGAAAAAAACTGACGGGCTTCAGATCATGTGACCAAAGTAGAAAATCTGATGTGGCCAATACTATACCTCCCGCTATTTAATTTTTATTAATTTATATATACATACTTCTTCTTCTATTTTCTTTTTAAAACGTTACTATTATTAATTTGAAATGATTAGTTCTTTGACAGTGACATCTATCTGTCAATTAAATACATTTGTGATATGAACTGTGTTACCAAGGAGTTGTGCTTGTTTAAAGCGTAGGCTCCGGGATTTAAACTATAGATAAATTTATAAATTTAGCCATGAAATATATAGAAAAAAGTATTTATGCAATTTTTATAATACTACAACTCTCGAAAAAATAACATATGAAGGTATTTTTCGAAGAAAATCTATTTTGAGCTTCAAGTAAAGTACCATTTCCGGTTATCTGGTTTAAACCAAAATCTAATGGCTTCTTCCCATATGAAAATAAGGTAGAAATACAAGGTTTCATAATTTTCTGAATGATAAAAGATGGATTTATGCAGCCTACTTTTTATTTTATTTTTACTTTTTCTTTTACTGTATAAAAGTTAAATGTGTGTGAGTATATGTACTGCTTTATGTGCATATTTTTAATTTTACTTTAAGACCTTAAGTTGACCAACTTTTTGTATGCACAAATTATTACATTCTTGTCAATTTTAACAGGATATATTTATCTATTTACATTTACGACTATATGGCAGAAAAATCACATCTGCGCATGCGTATTGAATGCTATTGGGATTTTCAAATAAGAAAACGCTAACTAGCGGCAAATATTAGAAATGTAACCAGTGGTACACATTTGACATTTACATGAAACTACAACTATATGACTACAAAAACTCTATTATGCGTACTTGAATTATAAATAAAAAATACTAATAAATGAGAAAATAATACGAAAACTAAAGAAATACAATTGACAGAAATCTACGTTGACACACGTCAACAAAAAGTGTACCAGTGTTTAATGCGATCAGCGCCATCTCTTGATACTTGAAAATCCCAATAAAGTAGCTGCAGAAAGTACCAAACTTAAAGTAAAAGTAAAAGCGAAAAGAAAAAGTAAAATAAAAAGTAGACCGCATAAATCCACCTTAGTGGAAGATACACACACGCACACATGCACGCACGCATACACACGCACGCACGCACGCACACACACACACACACATCCACACACACATCATCGTGAAAATGTTAAAATTGGTTTCTAGGGACCTTTAAACGTGATCATTTACCAAAATCTCGATATGCAATGTTTAGCACGATCCCTATACCTCCCTTATCAAGGGTAGCGGGAAGTAAAATCATCTCTAACAACCTTGTAAACATAAGTCGAAGTGAAAATCCGTAGACGCATACTTTCCAACGCGCATATCCCTACACTATGCAGAGTTCATATAGTCCGGCGTCGTTTTCTGGAATGTTCTCCATCGTTCGATACGATAATAACATCGAATACAAAGGATCAGGCGACTGCAAATAATTAAACACGTCATCCACAAGTTTAGACGCTCACTCAGCGCGGCGGCTGTTTGCCCGCTACAATAGTATTACTATCATTATACGAGTATAAATTGCACATTAAAAAATTGCTGATTTAAGCAGAAAGTTGGTAATGTGAGGAAGTAAGTAGAATATATATTCCCAATCGAAATAAACGATAGAGGCGCTGATTTTCGAAACAAGATGACTGTCATACGATGGGTTTCACAGGTTTCACATATGACAGTTCACATTGTTCACTGTGTTTCGTTGATTGTGTATACAAATCGAGTTTATAAACTTATTATATGAAGGCGATAAGTTTAGATATTTAATTATTAATTACTACACTACTCTCTCAGCTGTTACTTATTCAATATGGAGCTCGTACGATTGCTTTCCGTAGTACCGATTTGCGCCACTAGAGAGGAAATTTTATCTACGATTGCGAATAGTATACTATAGGAGAAAAAAATCAAACTTGACATCTGGGGAGAGATTTGTGAACGTAGCAAATGCGGAAAACGTCACTTTTTATCATTTGTTGGTGTAGTTTATTTTGAATATAAATGTTATTTTGCACTAAATCGATATGATGTTTACACTTTAAAATGAAAGCAACAAATTATATCACTATTTTATTAGACAAATTGGCGGCCAAATGGGGAGATTTATCGTCGTCCGACCTGCCATCTACAGTTTATTTTTTCTCCTACACATCCCGTTCTTTGTAAAACTCGCCACAAAACGGCTCGTTGTCCAAACTTGGACTCGTGTGTTGACAGATTGCATTATGAAACTTGTTATTAATATACTATTTTAACCCTAAAAACATACATTAAAAAGCCTACGTTTAATAAATTTATTGAAAAATAATATATAATAAAAAGTTCATTTCCCACTTCGGAAAAATGATGTAACCATATTCAAATTTGAAATGTATGATCCGTGATCACCCCTCTCTTTCCAAAATTCTACAATTTCTCCTTCCTAAGACATCCAGCCTAATTTGAATAAATATGTTTATCAACGTCTAAGGGGAAACAAGTTTAGCAAAAACGCTATAACGCAAAATCTACACATCAGTATCATAACAGCTTCGATCAGATATAGTGCGCATTTAATCCAATCTTCACTAACATTTCGTCATTACTCCCTCTTTAGAACGCTATCGCAGACCTGCTGAAATTTCTGGGCAAAAGCGACGGAGGCAGCATGAATAACCACGACCTCAACCATAATCAGGACACCAAGGGGTGGAAGGTTAGACCGAGTAAGATTGCCAGAACCACAAGGAATTATATCAGGGAGGTGGTTGAGAATCTGAATCTCACGCCCAACCCAGAAAAAGATGTTATTGCTTTAAGTATAGGTAAGATATAAAATAGTTCATTAGGAGGATAAAAGTTGACATTTAAGATAAATTAATTACTAATTGTGGTTTCCTTAATTTTGGATATAAATATGAATTTAAAGGAAATAATTATGATCTTTATCAATTTTAGTTAGAGAGGTAAAGGTAGCAAAACACTTTCATCATATCGAAAAAAAAATATCTTAAAAAATGGTGTAAATTTGGAGCTAATATGGTGTGAAAACCAGTATTTTGCTGCACGGCAAGAACTACATTAGTAGTGGTTTGCTATCTCGAGAAGTATAGGAGCTACGAAGTCGGTTAAATTAGCAAACAATTTCTATTTTATAAGACTAATAATGAGTGAAACAATAATTTTTTACGACCAGTGGTTCTTCTATATAAATTTCATACATATCAAGTTTTTCTTCGTGAATAAAATTCATTTCACCACTGAGAAAGTATACGAAATATTTGTTTTCTATTAGAGAACAATTAACATGAAACAAAATATTCAATTGTTTTCTGCAAAGCACTCTTATTATAATCAGATTTAAATTAAATCCCCATAATTTTCATTTGCATTTTTCTCAAATACATTGTAATATTGGGGTATTACATGTGGATATCGTTGAATTCAGATAAAAATATTGAATCGAATAAGCAAATACAAAAATAGGTTGCCATTTCAAATAAGAAAGTTGCACCAAGTATTTTGAGAAACACTGGTCTAAAAAAAACTTGTTTCGCTCATTAAAGTAATCTTATAAAATAGTAATTGTTTACTAATTTAACAGTCTTCGTAGCTCCTATATACTTCCCGAAAGCTGTATTTGCGTGGAACAAAATATTGGTTTTCACACTATATTAGCACCAAATGTCCAGCATAATTATTTTTTCGATATGGCGAAACTATCTGCTAACTTTACCTCAGTATTTTATTTCGGAGTAATAAATTTGTAAAATTGTAAGCAACCTCAAGATTTGCATGGTTTTTCAAGCATATGCGAATAATTTAAAAAAATGTATTATAGGGAATCTTACAATTACGAAGGTCCCGTTAGAATGAATGAGAATAGGCCATGAGCGCGTAAGTAACTTTTTGAACACAACACACACGCTCACGAAATTAAATGAAATCACGACTAATCACGCACAACATTTTATGTGACATTTTATGTTTTAGTCGCGGTCCCTCACGCTCACGAATTTATTTTGACATTCACGCCCGATCACGCACGGCAGGTCACGTAATTGTTCCAAAATTTGAGATATATCTTTAGTAAAATTGGAGCCATTTGTGTATACTATTTTGGGTACCCCAGAAAAAATATTTTTGCAAAAAATATAAATACTGTTAATAACATATTTCGACATATTAATAAAAATAAGAATGTAATGTAAAATAAAAAAAAAAATATTTTAAATAAAAAATAGTATATAACATATTTTAGCACATCACACCCTCGCGCTCACGGGCAAAATTTAAAATATATTAAAGATGACGCGGGTGACGCGACATAAGTTGCAAAAGTTCAGTTAGTCAAAACTTTAATATTAACAGTTTGTATATTTGAAATAAATTGTGAAAACTTTGTTAATTAATTTATTTTCAGTATTGTTGTGAGTGAAAATATGGAATTAACCAGACAGCATTTTCAATTTTTTGGACTTTCATATGGTGAAACATTGATGCTGCAAATTATGATTAATTGAAAGCATTGCAGCATTCGAAAATAAGATTGGTTGGGAATTGGGAGCTTTAAAAGAACTGGAAGAAATGATTAGTCTGAAGTGTATTAATTGTTGAAGGAAACTACTTTGAACGTAATATCAAGCAAAATTCTAAAAAAATATGTGCTATGTGTCTTATTCGCAATTATTCTCACGGGACCCTCGTTTTAAACCAAAAATATGGCTACACCTGATAAATGTCCTGTCCTGGCACCGTTCAATGAAACATTAACTTTTCTTGCTATTTGTTACAAAGCTATTGCTTTACTCCCTCAAAATATTAATTTTTAAACGAATATTGTGAGCGATTTCTATTCTTAGTGTCATTTTTCTTATTTTATTTTGTAAATAATAATATCAATAATTAAATAATTATTATAACACATGCAAAGATAAACAGTGGCAAAAATAGGATAAATGTTCAATTTTATTGTGTTTTGTAACTTTCGTTAAGAATTATACAGGATAAACACGAAATACATGACATAAGAAAGGAAACAGTTTTTATTTCAATTTATATTTGTCCCGTTATGCGGTACTTTATAAATATGTAAAGATCTATAGAATAAAATTCTAAAATTCAGAATTTTTAAATTTACGATATTTGTGCCCGAGTAAGATCTGGTATTCTCAACACTGGTTAAACTTAACTTATCTGCCAGTTAAAATAAAAATATACATACACACCTACATAGCATCGATATTATAGCATAAATTGTAAAGATTAAACTACCAAGCCTAAATTTAATTTAATAGTATATGTACATCACCCATGTGGTGACGCCTGGTAAACGGCCGCATGGTACAAATATGTCAGCATCATTACCGAAATCTGTGAACAAAGCAGATTGGCACACCCAGCAATGGGTAATAAGCCGTGATGGTATATTTATTTATAAAAATGGATAGTATTTTATTTTTACGGGACAGAAAATAATATAAAAATTTAATGTGGCCAACACAATACCTCCCGCCATTTACAGCCCGAGTCACTAAAAAGATTAAGTTATGAGTCGATTCTGTTCACATCTGTAAGTCTTACAGATCTATAAATCTGTAAAAACCTGACAAAAACGCATCTATTTTTGTTGATTAATATAAACTAACATGTGAACATGTGATACGGGTCTCATACATGAGAATATAACTTCAGAAAAGATTGTATAGACCGGCGGATTTGCAGCCCGGCCATGGTGTAGTTGGTAACACGCAGCAGTACAAATGCTGAGATCGTGGGTTCGAATCCCGTCGGCTAGCATTCATTTCATTTCTTTCTTTCCTTGATTTAAAATCAAATTAAAAATAGCACTTACATTCATCTTAATTCTACTATTTAATATAAAATTATACATACGAGTGCAGGTTTCGTTGCGATTTTGTTCATTGTATACAAATTTGCAGTTCTGCAAGATTTATAGATGTGAACAGAATCCTCGACAGAATTGACCCATTAATCCTTATTTTTGGATTAGCGAATTTTACTTTAATTCTGACAGTTTATTTCTTAATTACAGTCTAATCTAATGCAAGTAACTACCTTTTTTTAAACCACTTAAATGGATTAAATCCCAATTACAGAGTGGGTTCATATTGACACACATCCATACCTTAGTTGGATTCGAACCCAGAGCCCCGAGGGCGCTCATGACATGAGGCGTTGCTCTAAGCATTGAGCTACCGGAGCTATAATAAAATGAATATTAAATTTTAAATACCGGGATAGAATAGAATTCACTAATTCAAAAATGAGGATTAGCTTAAACATTTTTGTGAATCGTTAATTTTTATTAGTCTAAATACATACCTACATATTTACTTTTTTCTTTTTAAAACGTTACTAATATTATTTTGAAATGATTAGTTCTTTGATAGTGACATTTATCTGTCAGTTACATACATTTGAATAACTGCGTTTTGTTTGTTTAAAGCGTAGGACCAGGGATTTAAATTATAGATAATTTTATAAATTTATCCATAGAATATATAGAAAAAGTATTAATGCAAATCTATAGAAAATTTAATAATCTTTAATTTTTATAATAACATTAATCTCGAAAAAATAACATTTAAAGGTATTTTTCGACATTCCATACAACAAAGTTTAGTTCTGACTTTCCTCATGAGTCGTTGGCAAGATTCAAATTTTATTTCACGCACCTTTTGAAAAATCCTATTCCTTAATTGTTTTTATTTTAGGGCTTCTACACATTGTTGTACATTTTTAATGTAAGTAACTCCAAAACAGTTTCAATATAACATTCAAAGGAAAGCCAAAGTTTTCAGATAAAATACTGGTGTGTGGTGCAGTTTCGGAAGCAGGTGTCTCCCGACAGTTCGTTGGACGTATTAGAGGTTTATACAGAAAATAGCCAGCCGAAGTTATTTGATTTCATTAATTTATATCATGTAAACGAAGAGATTAAGTTTTGATTTCACCCAGCTTATGGAACTATGCCCGAACAACAACGCAGTGTTTGGAGACAAAAACTTACCATTTGTACCCCGCGAAAACAATCCTCCTAACGTACTCAGGCGAGATTTATTGAAAGTTTTTGGGCGTTACTTATAAGAAAGGTGTACGATAATGTGTAGCAGCCATAAAATGAAAATAATTAAGGTGTAGGATGTTTCAAAAGGTACGCGAAATAAACTTTGAAATTTGCCAACTCATGAGGTAAGTCAGAAGTAAATTTCGCCGTATAGAAGGAAACGGGTCAGTAGCTCTATATTAAATATAAGCAGATTCAATATACTTTCCTTAAACCACAGTAACGTCCATTCAATAATTTTCCGAAAACTTATGTGACACATGCTGTTGTATAACATTGATTTTTGAAAAAGTTAAAATTTAATCTCGTATACTCGTAGTTAAAACCATATAACAGCTATCTGATCCTAACGATTACATAATATTGATATTATCTTCAAATTCACATCAATATTCAAATTTATGACAAAAAATTAAAACTATAAAAGAAGTTAAACAATAGTTTTCATTCTCTAAAAAATAGATTTTATTTACATATACATTCATATGTACTTGGTAAATAATTATAATTGTAAGTTATTATCAGATCAAATTAGAGATATTATTCGCATATGGCAATTACTCGAAAAAAGACATTCGTTACTTTTTACAAGAAAATATAAGTAGGTATGGGAATTGCGGCTTACATAATTTTGGAGAACAAATAAATTATCATATTTAAAATATATGTATAAAAACATTGTACAAGACATGCACTTGAAAAAACTACAAGAACAAATAATATAATTATAATTTATAAATTATTAATAAGTATCACAAAAGTATATTACATCACGTGTAAAAGTACATTTTTATAATGCAAATCTGATTATTTCAATTCTGCCAATAAAATTTAACAATTGTGATGTACTCGTAATACAATAATGAGTTATAAAATAATCGATATAATAATAAGTAAAAAATATCAGATTTTATACAAAGATTTCATCTGCCATAATAACAAAAATAAATTAAAAATTGTTTGCAAAAATTTATTAGCTAAAAATTTAAGAGTGGGGAAATAAAAAAGGACAGAATATTTAGCACGTGCAAAATGACAATACTCTTCTAATCAACTAATCAACAAGTGGAAATAAATTATACATTATACAAAGCGTTATTTTTCCACTATAAACAACTTGATAGTGCAGTATCTATGGTAGAAAAACTAATGGCCATATTCTGTATAAAACTGTAAGCCTACATCTATAAATCTGTAAGTAATGAACAAAATACAACGAAACCTATCAATCTTATATACGTGCAACTTTATATTAGTCAACAAAAATAGGTGTGTTTTGTCAGTTTAGTTTTTTACAAAATTTATTAAAATTAATTATTGTGGAAAAAGTCGGATGATCTAGGAAGCAACGACAGCACCTTGTGCAAATAATTAAATATGTTAATTTATGTAGCTAAACTGGCTTCAATGTGTAGAATGCCTAGATTATTTTCGCGTTACCTAGGCAACGAATGTGTCCTTCAAAAGAACCGGAACCCAAGAATAAATATTCCTTATCAATAATGATTTCTAAATTATCAAACTATACTATTAAAAATAAATATAGAATTGGTTTTATTTTTTTTTATTGGTAAAAATAATTAGTAATGAAAGATAATTCTTTTGTTGCAGAACTTATGAAGAAATGTTTATCGATAAAAATTTCTGAATTATCAAATTACACTAATAATAATAATAAATATTAAATTAGCTTTATCATTTTTTTATTGGTAAAAAGTAATAAAAAATAAATCATTTGTTAAAAACTTTAGAAGAAATGTTTTTATCAATAATAGTTTCTCAATTATCACACTATAATAGTAAAAAATATAATATTACCTATATCTTTTTTTTTGTTAATAAGTAATAACAGATAATTCATTGAATCACATTAAACGCCCACACGGTACAAATATTTTAAGTATGTATTAATTATATTTGAAATTTTTCCGAGAAGATAATTTCTTATCTTAGTAAAAAATATTAATTTTCCTCATTTCGGTTAAATAGTCAAAGTACGTATGTTCCTTATAAGAGTATAATTTTTATGAAACATATATTTTATTTATTTTGTTTTTCTTAAATGCAAATTGCAACAACTTTTTTAAATAAAAAATTGTCAAGTCATCACTACCTAATGGCCACCATAATAAGATGAATAGTCAAAGAACATAGAATAGAGATAACGCTTGGAAACAGATTCTAACTCTTATACTGAACCAGGACTTTAAGGAAAAATTATTAATTTGACCTAAAAATAAATTCAAATTAGATGTAATTAATTAAATAATACTAGTAGGTATTATTTAATCAATAGTAAAACGTAGTAATTAGTCCAGTCAAGTTATACAAGGTTCCTTGCAAAAGGTCGAGTATCTATAATTTTTAGTCCTTTTTCCGTTTTTCAATTTTTCTGTTCCTATTGTTCGGAGAGTAAAAGTTGGTATTATCAATAATGTAGAAGACAAAATTTGCTACAACTTTTGTATTTAGTATTTACGATATTTTTCTATGGGCTATACTTATTGAACTACAGAGCAGTGAAGGTATCAGAATTTTTTCTCTAGCTGTCTCTCCTCTTGATCTGCGCATTTCATAGCTCCACGATAGTGCTATGCTACTAAACTAACTATCTATGTAACTCTACTAAAAGAACTCCCACAGCCTCTGCATACACAACTGAGCTCCACAGCCTCTATATACACAACTGAGCTCCACAGCCTCTGTATTCACAACTGAGCTCTACAGCCTCTGTATTTACAACTGAGCTCCACAGCCTCTGTATTCACAACTGAGCTCCACACCCTTTGAATACACAAATGACCTCTACACCCTCTGAATACACAAATGAGCTCCACAGCGTCTGTATACTAAACTGCCCGAATTCACCTTCCCTGACGGGTCTTCACTAACGGAATTGAACTGTGTAACAACCCATAATTAATGTTATGTGATCAGGGATTCAATTGAACTAACTATCGGTCTTCACTGATGGATCTTAACTCGTCAACTCAACTCAGCTGGCTATGTAACTAATTCTCGGGCATAGCTGCGTCCCTTTTATATAGCTGCCATTACCTTCTGGATTATTCCACCCGATAATAACATTGAATAAAAAAGGTTCTGGCGACTCGCCGCGACGATTACGTAACGGTAAGAATAGATGCTTGCTTAGCGCGGCGGTGGTCACAAATTAGAGTACTATATTTCATTCTGAAAATTTTATTATATTTTCTCAAAATGCTCATTTTGAAATTTTAGTAAATTACAGGGTGCGGAAAAGGGAAAAGCATCAATCCATATACTTATTTAACGGCGAGTATACCAGATTTCGGGTCACAATCAGCCACTTACAATTAGTGCATACGACCTTGATATTATTTTTGTCTTCTCAGGTGATCCGTGCGTCTATGGCAACATCCGCTGTCCAGACGAACTAACATCGGCCATGGTGGAAGTCGTGACCAGCAGATGCTACAACGGATACGCCGCTTCCAGCGGGCACATGGAAGCTAGGGAAACCTTGGCTGAGTACATGTCCCATGGAGGTGTCAAATACCAGCCCACCGACGTCATGTTGTCCTCCGGGTGTTCTGGAGCTTTAGAGAATTGCATAGCTGTATTGGCAGACGGAGAAGAGGGCCACAATATTCTAATACCCAAACCGGGATTCGCGATTTATAGGACTTTGGCCGAAGGGATTGGAGTCAAATGCAGATTTTACAATTTACTGGTGAGAGGATTTAAATTTTTATAGATAATAACTGGGTATAGAACATTATAGAAAATTCCGGTCTTCTCCATATCCCTGATAAAAGTAGTCGGGCATGAAATTTCCTGGATTTCCTTATCTCAAGGTTAATTTTAAAACTATTTGTTCCACTTTTTCTGTCCTTTGCCATCTTTTTCATATCTTCCATTTTTTACTTCTTTCTTTATTTCCGAGTTCTTTTATTCTTCCTTTCCCTTTTTTTGTTCATAATTTTAGCTTCTACTACTTTTCTTACTAGGCAGTTCTGATCCATTCTCATTATGTGTCCGTACCATCCCATTTGCTTCTGTTTTATCTGGGTTACTATACCTATTTCTTGATTTGTCATCATCCATATGTTTTCATTTCTGTCCCTGTTCCACTTTCTTTTTCCTGTAGTAGGTATTTCATTTCCGTTGCGATTATTTTTCTCTCATGTTTCTTCTTCATATTTCAGGATTCGGCTAACGTACATGAGTGTTAGTGCGGTTATTGTATTTTTATATATTCCTTATATTTTCATTTCTTTCCCTATCCCATTTTGTTTTTCCTGCGATCTTCCTCTGTGGTAGGAATTTCATTTCCCTTGGGTTTATTTTTCTCTCATGTTTCTTCTACATACTATAAGATTCGATAGCGTACATGACTGTTGATGGGGTTATTGTGTTTTTGTCATGATATTTAATGTAATTTATATGAGCGAACCTGATCTATGTAAATTTTATTATACAGTCTTTAAGAAAAACCGTGAAAGAAACCCCCCTAAATAAACAGTATAAATGTAGAATAGTCGTAGTAATAAAAAAGAACGATTACTTCGGTTATCTAATTAATTGATTAATTTTAGCCTCACAAAAATTGGCAAGTAGACATAGCCGACCTAGAGGCTCAGATCACTCCTGAAACCGCGGCCATCGTTGTCAATAACCCATCCAACCCATGCGGGTCTGTGTATTCAGCTGAACACTTGCGGGCCATCCTCGAAGTGGCCAGTAGGTACCGAATTCCCGTCATTGCCGACGAAATCTACGAAAGGTTGGTGTTTCCTGGAAAGGTATTCACATCTATGGCAGCGTTGGGAACCGATGTTCCTTTGCTGATATGTGGGGGACTAAGTAAGAGATTTCTTATACCCGGTAAGTAAAAATTATGAAATATTGACATGGTTGGTCTTGCATTGAGCCACAGATTTATTTGGATTAATAACCGACAATTCATACCGTTTTAATATTTTACATATAATTATTTACATTTATAGAAAATGTATGGTTTCCATGTAGGGACTGCCTCCGTTGCCAGCAAAATGTAGCGTTGCCGGTAACCAGCAAAATGTCTCAATGGCTGTAGCCGGCTATTTGACCGAGTTTTTCAAGCGTGACTTTTGTGCGTTAGGTTAGGCTATTGTTGTTATTTTTAAAGAAATATAAAAGCTAACTTCGGATCCCGACTTCAGTTATGACGTCATGTGTCATTTGTGACGACAGAAATAGTATATTTATTTAACTGTAACAACAATAACCTAAAATCTTACGCACAAAACTTGGCCAGAGTTTTTCAAGCGCTACTTTTGTGTCTTGGGTTAGGTTACTGATGCTATTTTTTTAGAGAAATATACAAGATGAAGCCGGCAGCGAAGGCACCGCCTTTAGGGAAATCTATTCTTTGGTTGCCAATGCCGGCACCGGAGGGACTGCCAAAAATCCCACGTATATATGACGCATTGAACAGTTTTGATATTAAAATTACAAAAATTTATTATAACGCCATGCTCATGTGCGCTGCCGGCTTTCCTCATTCCATCTTACTTTGCCGGTGCTAGTTCTCATTCCATCATTATTACTTTGCCTGTTTTTTTTTCTAGGATGGCGAATGGGTTGGATTGTAATCCACGATCCAGTATGTGCCTTCGATTTCGGAATCCGAAAAGGGCTTCACGCATTAAGTACTAGGATATTAGGAAGTTGTACCCTAATACAAGGAGCCATGGTTAAATTCCTCAATAATGTACCTCAGTCGTATTATGATGACCTTATCAACACACTATTTGTAAGAAAAATTCGGAATTCAGTACTGAAAACCTTAAAGTAATTAATTTATGAATTTATAGGAAAACGCAAAAATATGTTACGATATAATAAAAGAAATACCGGGATTAAATCCGATAATGCCAGATGGCGCAATGTACATGATGGTAGAAATAGAAAAAGAACATTTTCCTGCTATACCAAATACCTCAGACTTCGTAGTTAAATTAATGGAAGAAGAATCAGTATTCTGTCTACCTGGAGAGGTACGTAAAATCTATTCTAAAAATTCGTAATTTACATTTTTCTGTTGTCTGTTACTAAGAAATTTTTGTTTAATTCTTCCTAGTGATAAATGATGAATTACAAAAGATAAAATTACATTTTTCTCTAGCAAAGTATGCTTTTGTCTACTGAAAATAGTGGATCAAGTAGCATTTTAACCGCAAGGATAAAAAAATAATACTTTAATGTCCGACTGGTATATTATTATCATAGTAACCCTGCGTTAAGGATTGTTATATAATAAATAATATGGGTTGCTGCTATAGTAAAGTCAAGAAATTGATATGATTGATATTGGGATGAAGCATAAAAAGCAATCAGAAGCATTCATAGCCTACCTACTTCCTTAATTTTATTAAAACTTTCTGATTCGTAATCCGTAGAATATTAAACAATTATAGTCGGACATCAAACGTTGAAGGCACGACAGGAGTTGTCCTTATAACACCCTTGATACCTTAAAACTATAACGGCAAGGATAGATATATGCATTATAAAATTTGACGAATCTATTCTTGGAATAGAACCACAAGTTATATTAAATTTTAAAATATATAATTGATTTTTCTTATTTTATGAAATCTGCTATAGAAAAAATAGAATTTTATACACCTCGTAAATTTTAATTATCCGACAAAAAATAATTCACTTGCGATGAATCGCTCAGAAATTAAACACTTTTCGCTCGTCGATAAAATGGAATTTGTCTAAACTTCTATAAAAAAAAACTATTTTATAAATATTTCCAACAGAAAAAAATAAAATATGAAAATAAAAATACTTTTGAAGCTCAATATTTTTTAATATTACGTATATTTTTTTCTTTTTAGTGTTTTGAGATTCCATTCTTCATGAGATTGGTGATAACACCTCCGGCAGAAATCTTAAAAGAAGCTTGCAAAAGAATGAGTGAATTTTGTGCTCGGTACTATACATGACGCTTGTGAAACTAAATACATTATATTTAATGCAGGTACAAATGTTTAAGTCATATACAGTAAATGCGGGTGAAATTAAAATATTCAAAAATACCTCTTAACATTATTATGTTGTATCTATTTTAAGATTAAATAAATACATTGTAGTATGAAAAATGGTTTAATTTATTATACAAAGTGTTAATGAATGCATGTTACAAGTTTATAGTGTCATTGATTCATTGATTTAGTGAATATAGGGCAGTAGTTGCCAAGATTTTCAATGTGTTGAGCTACTTTAAAAATGTTCGAACAGAGAGTGAGCTACCTATATTTGGCAATGCAATGTATTCAGAAAAAAATCTGATGTGGCCAGCACATTACCTTTCGTCGTCAGTTCTATACACGTTCTATGTATTTGTGAAAGATTCTATATCTCCAGTACATTACCTTCCCTCAGTTCTATGTATCTTGTAGAAATTCCATACAGAAAGTTTCTTAGAATTAATTCTACATTTGCAGTAAAATTATAACACAAACATACTATGTCAATCGCACTTGACATTAACATTTGTCTATCAGAATTTTTTAAAATTATATTAGCTGTTTCCAGTGTTATTGCATAGTTAGCTGCTTTATGAAATTTAATTTCTTTATAATTTTTTAACTGAATATGCACTGAAAATAAACTATAAAATGTAATTAAATCGTATAGAGAATATAATATTCTTTAATATTTATAATAACATTAAATATTTATAATAACATTAAATGTGAAAAAATGATATTTAACAGCGTTTATTCAAGAAAAACTATTAAAATCTTCAAATGAGGGTACTTCCGGTCGACCAATTAAAACCAAAATCTAATTAGCTCTTCATATGGATGTAACGAAGAGGAATGCGAAAGAATTATAATTTTCAGAATTGTAGTGTTGGAGTTATCAACGGAGAAAAAAATCGTCACACAACACACACGCACACACACACACACACACACACACACACACACACACACACACACACACACACACACGCACACGCACACAATACCTTCCTTACCTAAAGGTATGACGGAAGGTAAAAATGGAAAATTCTCAAAAGATTTTACATTTAAAACAGCACAAACATTGTGGGAAGAACTTAGTATTAAATTAAATTAAAAAATCTGATGTGGCCAGCACATAATCTCTCGCCAGATATTTTACCTGGTTGTACGCATAAAACGAAAAATATTTTTAAATACAAATTCATATATTCATGTCTCACTACAAAATAATTCTCACATATATTTGCAAAATCTATTTTAATATAAATTATGTACAATAAACTATTATTCAGGAAAGATGACTATTCAAGGTCATTTGTGAGTCGTCTGATATAATATTACTTGCAGATAACTTCATTGCATTTCGTTTGCATAGGCGTGCAATATGAAATATTTATGGACATATTTTAACTGAAAAAATACGAGTAATTCATTTGAAAATTATGTTTCTTTCTAAACAATGCCTTTCTGAAATATTTCTGTTCTTTACTTATGTTTTTGCAAAATACGAAAACATAGACTTAACTTATAAACCAAGGAATAATAATTTAATTTAAACGTCAACGCCACTGGGTAAATATTAGCACAGAGGGCAGTCTAGTATATAATTAGGTATCTGAAATTCTACGACATACGTCATTATTATTCATAGTGTGTTAGAAAGTAATGCCACTATTTACGCATATCTGTCACACCACATAAATTAAATAGACATAGGTCAAATAATCGTTCTCTTTCTAATACAAAATTTTGCTAAGCTACTGCTATAAAGTGATGTGTATTCTTTCTTCGAACAAATGATCTTGAATAGTCATCTTTCGTGAATAATAGTGTACATACGTTTTCTTTATTTTCAATAGCCTGACATTTTCTTTTTCTACTTTCTTTTTCTTTATATTCGTCATTTTTTCGCAAATTCCTTTTATATTCTTTTTTACGTATATTTATTTGCGTTGTTGACTTTTTTTATTTTCATAATCTTCATAATACTGTACAAACATTTTTGACAGTGGCATACAAATATTTTTGACAGTGAGATTTATGTGTCAATTTCAAACATTTGAATTTCTTGCTTTGTAGTAGTTTGATCTGAGAATTTTTACATCAAATTATTTTATATGCATTTCTCTATCTCTAAATCTATAGAAGATATAATAAAGAATTTCTATATATCGAATAAAGAATTTAACGTTCTTTAATATAAGTATTTACGTAAATTTTCGATAAATAATATTTAGATGATTTTTTTTTGTAACTACTACTTCCGGTTATCCAATTGTTACCAAAACTTAATCAACTCTTCCCATTATTGTTAGATTAAGGAATCCGTAGTTAAAAATGTTTTAAGTCTTATAGTATTTGAGAAATCGTGAATCCAACATCCACACACACATATGGACATCATCGTAAAAATGTTATAATCGGATTCTAGGGACCTTAAAACGTGCATTATATATAATCAATTCCTCACCGATTTATATTGATTCACTGCGAAGTAAATATTATTTTGTTGAGGAATGTATATCATTTTTATACGAAAAAGCAATTCGAGTGAATAGCACACACTCGAACAGATTCGAATTCGAACAGCTTAAGAATACGAAATAGTAAAGATCATTCGAAAATGTTACAAATCCGTATAACAATACTGTTCGTATGAACATATACGTATATGTGAATAGCACCCCAGGAACTTTAGACGAACATCAAAAAGGCGAAGTCAATGCACCAAGCATGTCATGATCTTAGATCATATGCTTACGAACTAGATGTAAGAAACCCTATGCTATACAATGCATTTGTAGGGAACGCTTAAGAGTAAAAAAGATAGATTTATACATTGTCGTAAATAGGAAAAAGAAAGAGAACTTTTCACAGCGTGAAGTAACTGGGCAAACGCCAATATATGGCATAGGCGTACCTATGCTTTTTTCATAGTGTAGTAAATAACTATGAAAAAGAAATAAAATCAAAGAAGATTCATTTTTATTCCGTACTACACAAATCCAGCACAAATGAGTTTTCAATCTGCTTTATCCTAGGTCTCGACACAGAATAAATGAAAATAATTGAAAGCTCCGTATTTATGCTACACCCGGTACGCCTGTGAAGAAGATAAGCACCTCGTGAGCTTGCGCACAATGCTCGCGCTATGTACACATCTATCTCTCTCACTCTTATGCGTTCCCAACTCCTTACATCTATAGTGCGTTCGGCTTATACGCACTTGGTACGAAAAGAGTTGGATTGGATATTTGTCACGTGACATCGGAGCGCTCTGCCGCTCTGGAATAAACAAGGATACCCGAACAAACGACCCGTTCATTTGACAGTTTGAGTTATAACCGTTGTTATCTTTTAATCCACTCTAACTTAAATACTATCATTCAGAAAATTTTGAAACCTTGTATTTCGAACTTGCTTGTAATGGAAATAGCCCACTACATTTTGGTGAAAATCGGATAACCGGAAATGCACTTTACTAGAAGCTCAAGATAGTTTTTCTTCGAAAAATATCTTTAAATGTTATTTTTTCGAGATTAATGCTATTATAAAAATTAAAGATTATTAAATTTTCTATAGATTTGCATTAATACTTTTTCTATATATTTTATGGATAAATTTATCTATCTAACCTACGCTTTAAAAAAACAAAACGCAGTTATTCAAATAATAATTTCAAAATAATATTAGTAACGTTTTAAAAAGAAAAAAGTAAATAGAACAATAGAAAAGGAATTCGATTCAGCATAAGTAAATATGTAGGTATGTATTTAGATTAATAAAAATTAACGATTCCATAAATGTTTAAGCTAATCCTCATTTTTGGATTAGTGAATTCTATTCTATCCCGGTATTTAAAATTTAATCTTCATTTTATTATAACTCCGGTGGCTCAATGCTTAGAGCTACGCCTCATGTCATGAGTGCCCTCGGGGCTCTGGGTTCGAATCCCACTAAGGCATGGATGTGTGTGAATGTGAACCCACTCTGTAATTGGGATTTAATCCTGTTGAGGGGTTTAAAAAAAGGTAGTAACTTGTGTTAGATTAGACTATATTTTAAGATATAAACTGTCAAAATTAAAGTTCGCTAATCCAAAAATAAGGATTGACAATATTTTTTTGTGACTCGGGCTTTAAGGTGAAATGATACCCCAGCGCGCGAAATTCAAACGTAGTAAAATGGTTTTTCATTTTTTATTTAAAATTGTGTAATATAATATGATTTCTTTGTATACACGAATAAAAAGGGAACAATTTGTCGTGAAAATAACATAGTTTCAATAATATTCATATTTAATTATTAACCCAAAATAATATTTTAAATATTATTTTTAATATATCTCCAGTTCAAAACGTATTTTTTTGATTAAATTTACACTAAATATTTATAACAGGATAAGGAATAAAATATGTGAAAATTAAGAAAAACGACCTTCGGGAACAATTTTAAAAATCCAAAAAACCTACTTTTTTCACACATTTTAATGCTTTTCTTCTATACTAAACCTACAATTTTGTTCATACGTTTATATGTTTTGAAGAATATTGTTATACATGACATATAAAAAAAAAATCGAAAATTAAACTTCGAGAACGTACTTAAAAAAAATAAAATGTTTAATTTAATTTTTTTTCTCAAGTGTGTGAAGTTATATTTCTTAAAAAAATTTATTGTTACGTACTGTACACATTTCTACATTTTTGAGGAAAATATTTTAAATATTTATCGTTTAATACAGAAGATATTTGTAATTAAATCAAATTTGGTAAGCATTTTCGTGAAGTATAAGTAAGTGGCGCAATGAGTAGACCTAGCGGTAGATAGATAAACTATAATGCAATCGGCGACTCCGTGGAAAATTGAAAAATTGAAGTGAATAACAACTACATACGTTTAATTTAGTTTTATATATTAAATTTATACGCTGATCTTTTACTTAAAAATATGAAGTAATTTTTTTTAGAAGTTTCCAAAGAAATTGCTATTGTTATTATAAATACAGAAAATAAAAGTTAGTTCCAAATAATCATTTTCATTAAAATGTAATTTTTTATTAATTATTGTCGGTATAGGCTTGTTTATGCTTACTTCCTACTTCGTGACGTTATAACGAGAGGCGAATGACTATATTCTAGTATTCTGTAGAACCGGGAGCGCCATGCGCTTGTATGTTGCAAAAAAATATCGGACGTTACGAAAGTAAAAAGATCCTTTTGGAAAATAACTCATTCGATTACAAATTTTGTGTTTTATCTATTCATGGAAAAAATGCAAATTTAAATAATAAAGTTGTTTTGTAAATATAGTAATAATGACGACTTGTGGGTCGGAGAACAGGGTATGCGACAAAATAAGCAATAAAACAAATTGAAGGGAAAAATGTGTACAAGCACATTTATGTTTAATTTAAAATAAGATATTGAGTAATTCTTTATCTATTGATAATAATAATAATAAAAGTGCTAATCATCTGTCTCATAGCAATGAATTTCTGAGATAACAGGTAAAGCAAGTAAAGCTATATCACAGATTCAAAACACTATATAGTGTTTTGAATCTGTGTTTATATGTACGGGTTACGGGTAAGGTGGGGTACAGCCAGTACAGCGTACGGCAAAATCCAAGCTAAAGCAGCGAGCGATAAACTATCTACTACCTGGCTGGCACGTCACGTAACTAGGAACAATAGGTAGGAACTATGGAGAAGGGATGAGCGGCCAGGCGTGGCCAGGCGAGCGATTGTATGGGCGAAGTTGCGCCCTTGCCTCTGTTTTGTATGATTGTATGGTTTTCGATTCCAAATTCTATTTACGCGCTTTTGGGGGGTTTTAAAGTACATTTTCTTTTGTAGATTGTAACAAAATAAATACAATACAAATTTTATGTACTGCTTTTCTAATATTGATTTTTGGTTTATTGATTTTTGACAAAAAATAAATACCCGTATTTTTTTCAATTTAATTATTTATAGTTTATGAGAAAGTTTCTACACTTTATCATTAACTATGCCACTATTTAAGTAAGATTGACTCATAAAAAAGCGCTACACTGAAAACCCGCTGGCAAACAATCACTCCGCTTGACTCCGTGTTGGCTCCTATCGACACTTAATATAACATCCTTTACTTTTCAAGGACGACACGAATTTTATTAACCGTAGTTTTAACTGGGATGAATAAGGGGCTGAAATGTTGGAGAAAAACTAGTTCTATTAGATGCAAAACCAATTTAGTCTTTATTTTGCATTTCCTTGCTTTGCGACCGATATCATTTGACTCTAGATCAGCGTTTCTTAACCTTTTGAGGATGCGACCCAAATTTAACTATTGTATTGGTCTCGCGACCCATTATGTAGAAAATTATTTAAAAAATAAAAATATATTTCTTATTATAAACAATAATCTATTTATTAGAATAAGAAAATGAATATGTACGAATATACCACATACCTATTTATAAACAAAATAATA
Organism: Harpalus rubripes; assembly: GCA_963082715.1. Classification (NCBI taxonomy): domain Eukaryota; kingdom Metazoa; phylum Arthropoda; class Insecta; order Coleoptera; family Carabidae; genus Harpalus; species Harpalus rubripes. Next base: position 32,611,145 of record OY720454.1, read on the forward strand.
TAAATTTAACACCATAATATCAACAAATTCCATTAAAATTAAATTTATTACAATTTGGTACATGATTTTAATACAATTTTAATCTTGTCTGATAATCAAATGTCCGAAACGCGAAACATTAATATTATCTTCCCCTAATTGTCTAATTTGACTTACGAACATGATTGAATATGGATATCTGTAAATTTTAAAATCAAAAATACAACTATCTTACAGAAAATAACGTTAATTTTTTGAAAATTCTTCAAATCGCGGTTTTATTTGAAAGACAGCATTCATTTTCTTGTTGTAGGCGGTTCCTAAAATTTAATTTTAGTAATTACAAATCTAGACTTACATATATAGATAGGTGTAGCAAAAGGTAATAATATTTTCAATTTTTTATTTCTCAAGATTGGTTTTTCCTTTTTTAACCAAAATGAAGTCAAGGTCTCGGTAGGGTTCACGTAGGGTTATTAGTAGCAGCATTCTACATTGTATTGCGAACATTGACATTAGTAACATTTTAGTGAATTTTCGAGGTAAACAAAATTATATAATTCTGACTAATTTCCGCGACTCACTACAACCCTTAGCGATCCAAATTTGGGTCGCGACCCATGGGTTAAGAAACGCTGCTTTAGATAGACTCAAAAAAATATAGTCAATTCATATAATTTTTACATTCACCTGTTCTATGGACGAATTACCGTTAACTCCACGCCCTGTATGGTGCATTTTGCATTGAATTTATGAATCAAAGCTATAACGTTACAAATACTTTTTATTGCGAGACTCTCGCGAGATTTTTCGCTTCTCGCAGGTATTATATCGATCTCGCCTCGAATTTTAAATTGCAATCTCGCTCTCGTTCTCGTCTCGCATATTGCAACGAGACAAGACGAGATGCGAGAGTACTCTTGCCTCGTCGTGCGTCAATAAAAGAGGACAGCTAGACTGGGAGGAACATAGATAGTTATAGCCATATAGTTAGATTTTAACTTAATAAGAAGCTGGTGCGTAATTGATCGACTTTACAGTCCCAGAACTTTTACAATTTGACATATTTTACAGAATTTATTTCAGATTATAACTATTCAATTCTCTTTATCAAACTATGAACTTACATAACATTCTGTATATTGTCATGGGGAATATCTGTATTTTTTTCTTTCGTTGTTTTTATAAACTAATATGTCTGATTTTTAAATATAGTGAGTATTACGTCAACCGTCAATTTTAATCTTAAAATTTCATCGATGTATTGCATTTATCTATTTTTTTCGCATCACACTATCGCGTGGAAATTTAAAAACAATAGCGAATTGGCCATGCTTTTGCATATTAGCACACAGCATTATAAACCATTTTTACAATTTTCTTCAATATTTTAATCAATTAATAACAATCAACAAAAACCAAGAAAAGACTAGTACAAGAGCGTACAGAAAACTAAGATAAAACGAAAAACGAACCACAGACATATGTATCTATATGGAATAGAATTATTTATTTTATAATAAATATGTATAACAAAAATTGCAAGAATATAACACACAAACGAAACCATTCGATCACGATAGTGCAACTAAAGATGCGTACGATTCATCGATGATTAAGAAAAATCGATATTTGGCTTTCCATATTTTATCTTTTTTGATAATATCGATCGAAAATCGACATGGATTTTTGATGTTTGTTTTCAATATTTTCTGTTTTCAAATATGCATTCCTAATATGTCAAGAATTATTAACCATAGACACGCTACTCTCCTCCTTTCTATACTTACATGTGTCGTCACAGTTTATTTGATGTCTACTTTACTTTGGCGAAAATACTTCCACGATAACTGAACATGCAAATAAATGAACTAAAAGGGAAATGGTTATCAAAATATTTATTTCTGGGATTCAATGTGTGTTTTAAATTCAGTGGTTATATTTAATTTTTAATAAATTAAGTTTATAGATTTTTGTATAGTATAGGTACCTACATTGTTGTTTTTTTACTAATCGTAAAATACGAGAGCATATTATACCTAGTTTACTCGTATATTATTTTCAAGAGTGAAAAGTCGGAAATCAGTTCATATAATTTGTAAATATCGATGTTTTAAAATATCACAGCGTAAAGTTACCCTAGAGCTGTGACATCAGAAAGAGAGGGGATAACCATACATTCTTATTGTGTCCAATGACCACGATTTGAGCAGGGGTGACGGGTGAGGATCGTGCAGGTGGGCGGCTGTACTGTGCATGTAGACGTGTGTTGCGCTGTTGTATGATTGTATGCTTTTCTATTCCGAATACGCGCTTTTGGGGGTTTATAAAGTATATTTTGTCTTGTAGCTTGTAACTTTTTAATAGTTAATATTGTTGTAACGGGAAGTGGTCGCCGCCGCCGTTGTCGCTGCGCTGAGCTGGAGTCTAAGTTTGGCGATGACATGATCACGCGAGCGACCTGAATGCATAAACAAACGTGTCCCAACCTGTTTAATTATCTCAGTGACGTAATCTATTGTATTCGATGTTTTTATCTCGTAGAATATTCGAGTATATTCGAGAACAACGTCACCGGAGTATATAAACTCCGTCAGGAAAGGCATTCAACAGTCTGATAAACAAACAAATAGTCGACGAGTGGTGAACATAAATGAAATATATATTGTTCAAATAAATAATCAGTGTTTAAGCATTTAATAGTATTCATAGTCTTAAATTAGTATTTAATATTTGTTTAACCATAGTAATCGCCAATGTTATTATGTTTTAATATTTATTTATTGTTTTAATAAACATCATTTTAATTATAGTAATAGGGCTGTTGCAAGAATTTTTATATGCCTTCTAATTATTAAATTTATAAAGATATCATTCTTTAAATAGCCTCAAAATTCATGAAATATTCATTAGATATTTTACAATTTTTTGAAATTTGTATAATATTTTGAAAAAGTTACCCGATCTGAAACAGAATATGACGTTAAAGTACATACATCGCCTACTTTTATTTATTTATAAACGTAGGTGATGAATAAACTGTTTTCCTATTGGCTGTGAATGACGTAATGTAAGTGCTATGACGTAACAGGAGTGGAAGGTTGTTTTTTATGGCTATTTTTGGCGCCAATGTATTTATTTAATTATTTACGAAAATGCAACAAATTATTAAAATAAAAATCTTTACCAAGAAAAGTATTGCATAAACTACAGGCTACAAAATCCATGAAATATACATTGAATTTAGATTTGTACAATATACTATCCGAAAAAGTAAAAATATGAATAACAATAAAAAACATTCAAAAGTATTATTAAAAACTTTCTTATAAAATATGCGTTTTACAATATCGAAGAATAGTGGATCTCGCTGAACTGAATAATATTATGTAGGAACTACGAGTATAAAATTATTTTTTAAAAAAAAATTGTTATTTATTATTCAGTCTATTGTTACTCTTCCCAAAAAACGTTATTCTTGCAATATATTATTAATATTTCAAATCGTACAAATAAAATATCTTTATACGTTCGTTAATAAATTTGAAATTATTGCCACACATATTTTTACTTTTAGGTTTGTCATTTGGAACAAAGTATGACTACTATCGAATAGATGGAGCCTAGTAATTTTACAAAAAATTCTACTTTATCGACTCAGCCATAGTTATTCATCTCAGTGATCATCAGCGCTCGCCTCGGCGTAGAAACAAATTAATCGGGGGTATCATTTCACCTTAATGGCGGGATATATTATTATACATTTTGCACACAACATTTATATCTGAAGCCGTGATCTGAGGTTCAGTATCAGCGAATGTCATGTGTAACAAGACAAAATTCACATTGCGCATGTCTCCTCTGGTGTTCCCTCGTTTAGAGGTGGGACTTATGGAGCGAGTTTTTTTTTCTCTACTCCGAAATACCCGAACGAACGCTTTTATAAAAGTACTATTCACTCTAAATTGAATACCCCGAACATACAAAGTGCATTTAGAGCGAAAAGACCAAAAAGATTGCTATACCCGAACGCACGTAAGCTATATGATCTAAGGTCATGACACTATAGTAAAAGCTATAGTCCGCATGGGGTGTTTTAGGCTACTGATCCTGAACCGACTTCGTTTCTTAATTCTTTTCCTACCCAACTGATAGGATCATTCATTTGTTACGCCATTTCGTATTATTTCCGCGGAGATTCAATAGCTAATATGAGATCGTTAGGATAGGTATTAGGGGTTTGTGTGACACCCTCATCGTAGTTTAGACCCGGGGTGGCTCTGACATTAACCGTTTTGAATCGCAGAAGGTTTGGACAGGGTCCCTAAGTAGAGAGACCTTGTCGTGGTGACAGGGCATTAACCATACTCCAAGTGGGGTTTGTGACCATAATCGAATTTCAATATGTCATCAAATATAAAAACTAACCACTATAGCTTCTCATTATAATAATACTTGTTGAGTCAAGAAGTCAGTTTTGCAAGCTCATCCGTAAGTTTAATATGAATTTTTGACAAGTTGCATTGCACTCTATAAATTTTAATTTTGTTCTTCGACAAGTATTGTTTGACAAGATGTCTTGTACATTGGGTTTGTTCGTTCCGCTACCCTGCGTCTACCGCAAACCGCGGCGATGAAATTTGCTATTCTTTTCGATTCACGGTTCACTTTAAAGTCACTAGATTCTATTTGTTCCGTTGTTCTAGTAACTTGCGGTAATACGCCGCGGCAGCTGGCGGTGATAATTTTTACAGTGACTCATGACTCGGTGGTAAAAAAATAATCGGCGGTAATGTTCGCGTCTAAATATGAAGTGCAAGTATGACAGTGCTTGACAAATATATATTAGGAAAAATTTGTTATTTCTGAAGAAGTATGCTACACACTTAGAAATTTGAGCCGTGTAAACTTAAAATATAACGTGGTAAACTTGTTCCGTTTAGAATTCGACACTAAAATTTGTATTATAAAAGTTAGTGTAAAAAGATTAAGTTGGTAATTTTATGTCTGTAAAATTTTCTACGACATATTAAATTATCACTGGAAGGTGTATTATATTTATTAAGACTAGTTTTAAACACACATGTGGGTAAAAATTGCTTAATTTGGTGTTACTTGTATTTTTACACTAATTTTTGTACAATTTACTACAGTACATTTGTTAAAAATTCACTGTCTAGTATATTTCTAAAAACTGCACTGCCTGGTGTATTTTCAAAACATAATGTGTCAAAAAACACTACTTTGTGTATATTCAAAACATCGGTGTAGAAAGTACAGTACTTTGTGCATATTTGAAACATCGGTGTAAAAAGTACACTCTTATGTGTATATATAAAATATTGGTGTACAAAGTACACTACTAGGTGTATGTTTAAAAAGTTGGTGTAAAAAGTACACTACTTTTGTAAAAGAAATACACAATTTGGTGCATTTCTAGACAACAGTAAGTGTAAATCTGTACAATAGTTTATTCTTTTCGCATTTTTCATTTTTTCATCGTGGTCGGAAGTATAGATACTCGTCTGACGCTGTGCTTAAGCATTAGCAACATTATTAAGTTATACAAAATTAAATAATGGAAGTGGAAGAAAGTGGACAAGAAAGTAGACTAATTTGCTAAAAATTTAAAACTAAAACATAAAACTATAATTTCGATTTGTGAATGAACCTTAAGAATAGTGTCTGCATTTATATAATGTAATAATTAATTAATTAATTAAGTACAAGTGTTGAAATGAATGAAATATGTTTTTATGTACAATAAATTATTTAATGGAAGTACATATTTTTATATATCATACCTACCTATTCACTCGACATCGTGTATAACATTTATACTAATATTAGTAAATATTTATAAAAAATATACACATTTTGGTAATAAAATTCAAATCTTGTGTAAAAAAATGATTAGGTACTATTTACTAACCTAACCTATTCACTCGACATCGTGTATAACATTTATACTAATATTAGTAAATATTTATAAAAATATATACACATTTTGGTAATAAAATTCAAATCTTGTGTAAAAAAATGATTATGTACTACTTGTACACTGTAACCAGTGTATATAAACACAAAATTGATGAAAATATACACTACAAATAGGTATACTTATACACTAAAATTAGTTAAAGAAACCCATTATTTAGTGTATTAATAACCACATTTACTTATGAAAATAAACACTAGTTTGATGAAAATGTACACCACAAATAGGTATATTTTTTCACTAAACTAAGTGAAAAATGACACTACACTG
>OY720454.1:32617591-32740091 GCA_963082715.1 Harpalus rubripes
TTGCGCTAATTACCAGCCGGACTTAAATCTAATTTTCGACCGGACGACCGAACAAACCTGGATCACAGAACAAGGAAGAATCAGAATGCAAACTCGATGTTGCCGCCTTTGATCTTTTTTAGCACGCTTTCATAGCGGCGGCCATGCTATTAGAGTAGAAAAATCATGTCCGTATTTAAAAATTATGTAAACATCAGGTCAGATATGTACTTCCATTATTTTAAATTCAAATGTTATGAATTTACGTATCTGCAAAACGAGCTGCACATAATCTATAGCTGCTCAATTTATTTAGTTTCCCTTCGAGATCTTCTCGGCCACATGCCAATAACCACGTGAGAGCCCTATAATATAATACAAAGTTGCTATGTTTACTGATTCATTAAAAAAATATATATATTTAAAACAATGCAAATCCCTTTTCTGTGAAACATAGAATAGGTAAATTGAGTAAATATAAAACTATATAAAAATCGTCCCACCTTTCTCGATCTTTAGGAAAAGTAAAAAATCTCAAATCGCAATTATACGCTTTATTGTTGCAATCTTTTGCTGCACAAACTACTCCCCCTTGCGTTTACTCATTATATTAATACAATAAAACAAAAACGATAGATTACACTCGACTATACAGTTTCACGCCGCTACTGGTCACCATTCACTTCTAACTCTAAAAAGAAAATGTACGCCGCTGACTTGGCTACTCTCTAAACATGGCTGCCGTAGCTGAGCGAGTAGATGCGCAAACTTATCCCGCCAAGAAGAGTTTGCATTCTGATTCTTCCTTGTTCTGTGCCTGGATACTCGGCCACTTTCACATTAGGCTAGGTTGCTAGGTAGACAAAGTAAAATAATCATAATTTACAAGAAAATAATATTTTAATTTAATTTAATGATATAGTGTCAGTGGTACAGAACTGTAATATACATTTGTTCGCTGATGATACACTTATTTATGCGTGCGGGGAAAATATTAGAACTGTGTATGAAAATGTATATAAGGACTTAGTAAATGTAAATAATTATATTACGATTAATAAACTTAAATTAAATAAAACTACGGTAATGTACATAGGCGCAAAAAAAAACTGAAGAGATGTATATTTTTAAAATAAATAATGTAATTTTAGAAATAATAGAAGAAATTAAATATTTAGGCGTAGTAATAGATAGCAAATTAAATTTTAAAAGTTATGTAAATTATATCTAAAAAAAAAAAATAGGTTATCTATACCTTGTTCCATTCAAGCCATTCAGTATTGCGGAGCATAGGGAATAGTTTTGACCTCTCTGATTGGCTGAAATTAGAGACAATCTACTGAATGGCTTAAATGGAACAGAGCATACATAGGATCTCTAAACATTTATCTTTTTATGCGAAACTTGTAATTTATAAATCAATAATATACCCACATATTTGTTATTGTAATACAATATTATTTATGTCGCAACAAAGTGAACTAACAAAATTGCAAATTTTAATAAATAAAGCGTTACGAATAATTTTAAACTGCAATAGATATACGAATGTAAATAGACTACACAGTATGCTAAATTTTATGAAGCTAAAAGAATTCTGTGAGTACAATGCTTTAATTTTTATTTATAAAGTTCGTAACAATTTGCAACCACCCTATATACATAAATTTCTAAATACAAATTTCCACCAACTCAACACAAGATTTAAAAATAACTTGGTAATTCCTAAAATTAATAAAGCCAAAATTGAAAATAGTATATTTGTTGCTGGCGTAAAGTTATATAATAAACTGCCAAAAGAAATTAGAAATTTAAATAGCGTAAAGCAATTTAAGAAAAAGTTATGGGAAATGTACACTATAACTCTTTAATCTAAGACTTTTTATGAATATATGTCATGTAACATTGTTTTAAATTTAATTATATAAAGTATATTTATATGTATCTATAATATATTTTTTGTGCAACCGGACGCGAAGTAAGCATTTCGCAGCCGCAATACAGGCCGCGAAATTGGATTTTGTGACCGTTGTTACGGTAACGGCCGCGAAATGAATTTCGCGGCCGTTGTCATGGTAGCGGCCCCGAAATTAGATAAACAATCACTTTGACACTTGAGAATTATATGGTTTTGTTTATCAAATGTCAATCCCACAGCCACCTTGAAAGCTAACTTTCTATTTACAATAAAACTTTTAATTTAAATATTCTTGAAGCTGGTAGAATTAATGTTTAGGATTGGTATTTATTGGATAGAGCTTCAATTGTTATTATATTCCTTTTTTATTCCAAGGTTATGGTCATTTTCAAGCCAGAAAAGTGGACAAAAATTATAGAAAAGTTACATTGACTATGTTTACACGTATAGCAAAAAAGTACTTTGACTTGACTTTGACTTTCAAAAGGCGACTTTTGCCGTTGTGTAAACACTCTCGCCTATTACTTTTCTTCCTAAAGTCAAGTCCAAAATAAAGTAGACTTGACTCATATAAGTAACTTTTAAAACGTCGTGTGAACCAACGAACGAAACATACTTTACTTTACTAACAGTGACATCTAGTTTTCATCCACAAATTCCTAATAATTGGATATTTAATTACACAATTTTGTGCTTTATATCTGAATTTAAAATATTCTCGAATTTTAAAATATTTTATGCGATTATTTTTTAATCTACTTCGCATCAATATTATTGCTACATAGTTATATTATTTAAAAATATCGCGCTTAAATTTAGTAACTATAGTTTACTATTCATTTTTTCTATAAATAATTTATTCTTAATTATGATTATATGATAATAGTTAAATAGGTAATTTACATCACACGTATTATAACCAAACTTTACTTTGCTGTCAAAGTCAAAGTTGAGTGAAGGACAAGTAACAAACGTAAAGTGAAGTAGATTTGACCTTATGTGTAAACGCACCATTAAATTGACTTTTCATAAGTCGCCTTTTGAAAGTCAAGTCAAAGTAAATTTTTCTCAAACGTGTAAACGTAGTCATTGTTAAAAAAAATTGTTTCATAACCAACGTTGGTCTTGAATTAAAAAAAGAAGGACATGTGAAGTTAACGCTTGTTGACAGTCAACAAGCGTTGACTTCACATGTCCTTTTTTAATTCAAGGGAATTAGGAAACATCTTATAATATTTTAATCTTTTTTCAATTTACAAATTGAATTTAGAAGTACATTTAAATGCATTATTATTTTAATACAGATTTAAAAATACATAAATAGGAAACATTTTGAACGCAAATTTCAGGTACGGTCAGGACAGAAAAATCTACCTGATTTTAGGAACACTAACTGCAAGCCCGATAAAACTTTATAACGTTCTGTAATGAGTTGCATATATTGCTTCCTCCATCTATACTGTGCTTGCGAAACATATGGGTTTTGGGATGTTTTTACTTTAATTTAAGAACATATTAAGCTATGTATAAGTAAGTCAACAATCTGTTAAATATATTCTCTTTTCTAAAATGTTCTGTGACCTGGCAATTTATTTTTGTACATGAAAGGGGGGGGGGGGACATGCAGCTTCACATCCCTTGAAAAATGTAACTTGCAATTATAAGGCATTTGACCTCGAATGAAAAAGTTTTTCGCATGCGGCGCTTTTTTACTGCATACCGCACCTCATCAAAATTTCGGTGCACGAGCCACCACTGGTTTTACAATATCCTGAAAAATGTCCCGGTTTTGCAATTTATCTATTAGAGTCCGTGCGTTTAGAGAAAAAACAAATCGGCGCAGTAGAAGTTGTATTACCCAACCTACAAATGTTGACTATTAATACTCGCTCAAAAAACATTTAACTGAATAATATTTAAATGTTATTAATTTTAATATTATTATCATTTACGATACATAAAATTCATAAACAAGTATACATATAATTATTACTCGCACAAAAGATGTTTGATTGAATATCTTTGTCCATATTTATATCTATATCCTATACGCAACAAACAGCTGCTACCTGTCGCAATATCGTACCATCCCTACTTTCGCAAGTTGGACTCGCCTGGGTGAATTTTGGCTTGTGCGCCGGTTTTTTCTCTGAACGCACGGACTCTACCGCGCGTTGCGCCGCGTCAGCGGAACTCAGTAGGTACGTTCAATAGCCCTAGCGCTAGCTAGCAAGTGTTAGCGCTAGATAACTGAACGGCCTGCTAAATATCAGCTAACGTTTTGCTCGAGCAGTAACTAGCATAAGATTTCATTGCTAGGTTAGTGCTAAGTACCAAATTCCAAATGAACGAACAGCGCGAAATCGTTTTTTTTTAACTTATAAAGACGGAAATTGTACAATTAATGGAAAGAACCGGAAATTGGTCTATAATATTCAAAGTATGTTTATTATAATTATATTTTTTGTTGTATTTTGGTATCATACATCTTAGTTTTGTGTTGCATATACACAGTACTCTAACTGCATATTTGTCTGGCTGCACAAAGTGACTGCTACAAAAATTTCGTTAACAAAATCTGTTTTGTCCAACACAATCGCCTGCATTTTGATTTTAATCTCAAATGTCAACTTTAATGTCGTTCAGTAATTAAACCTTTTCGCTGTAATACAAGCACTAGCAGCTAGATAGCACATTTGGTCATTGAACGTACCTAGTAATAACATAGAGTCACAGGCACTCAATTTCCTTTAACCACCAAGTAAGAAGCGAGGAACAAAACAAACTAAAATTGCCGAAATGCGCAAAAAGAGTTGCCAATCGTCACTCTCGCAATTATTCAAAATATGAAGGCAAAGCAAAACTTTAAAGCGTGGGTCAAATTAGCGCCGTTGCGGGAAAGTGTAAAAAGTAAGAAGGGAGTTGGTACACCGTAGACGAGATGTTATGCGTTTTGGAGTTCAGGGATTCTCAGAGTTTGTTTATTGTCAGGATAGCGATTGGCGAAACTGAAATTTTACTCACATTATAAATCAAATTGTACTAAAATCACATGAATTGTATTAAAAAAATATCTTTAAATTGTTTGTCTGCGGCGCTTGGCCACTTGGCCTTAGGGTACGAACACGTAGAAAGCTTGTTGCCGGTTGCAAGCGCTGGCTTACCGGCGCTTGCAACAAGCGAGAATAAATATCTCCATAGTTTCAAATGTGTTCGCACATAAAGGATGCTTAGCTGAACTTGTCGGTACTTGTAACCAGCGCCAACACGCGCCGACCAGAAAACAAGAATGTTTGAAACATTCTTTTTTCTACAGTCTATATACAAAGTAACCATTTGCGCTCTCTTTTGTCAACGCAAAATGTCACTTTGCCGCTCTAGAGCGACAAAGTAGAAAAAACGCTTACTCCACAAATTTCTAACTATACAATGTTGAGAAATGTTACTTGGCTACATTCTTAATGGAAACGTTTAGTTAGGAATTAATGACACTGTAGTTGCATATTCCCCTCTTAACAAGTAAATCTGACATATAACTGCTTTGTCGGTATGTTACATAACCAAACAAAATGCTGCACTGCTGTGAAAATAAAATAGGGCATTTATTTACAAAAACGAAAGTATAAAATGCTTAGATTAGATTGAAGCAATAGCTCAAGAAGAATGGAAAATACCGATAAGTAAAAATAAATAAAAAATAAATTTTTGTTATGGTGGAGGTCCCCATTGTGGCGACTGTAGAAAAAAATCTTGTGTGTGTTTCGAGCGCAAATGGACATTGTCGATTTCGAGAGATTGCCTCACTCCTGCGTCGCGCGGCAACAACCTCTCAATCGACAATGTCCCATTTTGCGCTCTTCATACACAAATAGCTATTCCATCGCTTAATACGCTTGCAATCGTCTAGAAGTAGGGAAGAGCTCCCTACTTCTAGACGATGGTGTACGAAAGGAGGGCCATTTGGGATAAATGAATAAAAGAACAGTCCAATAGAAATTATATAGGAAAATTATGGAAAAATAAAAGCAGTGAAATGAAAACAGACGGTAAGTACTTCCTATAATTTATCCTGATATTTTTTGTCATAAATTATACTTCCTTCTATTTCATTAAAGAAAAGTATTTAATTCCATCCTCAAATAGTTGAAAAACCTTTCTGGATCTTGTTTTAGTTGAGGAAAAAGGTGATGGTACTCATCAAATTTCCGTCGCGCTCGTTTAATTTCGTGTACTCCAAAATTTCTTTTACGTTTAACTTTTAAACCAATATTTTCCAGTAAAAACAGTTCCTCTTCACTCGACGACATCTTCAGTAATCAGACTGAACCTAGCAGCCGAGTGTTGCGTAGCACGGGCGTTGAATGTACTAGGGACATCAAAAGTGTTGTCGATTTATGAAAAACAAGAAAATAATAAAATATTCGTATTTTTTTGTCTGTACCGTATATATTATAAAAAAATAAATTCATATATCAATAATTGATATAAAATAATACATTTATTTTGATTTTGGGTAGACAACACAATTGTACTGATTTATTTATATGTTTTGAGAACAGGTTATGAATGTTTTATTTTAACGTTATTAACAGGATAATAGTAATCCCGACAAAATCATACTTTGTAGGGTGAACAGCACATACACCCTGAACATTATAAAGATCAACCGAAAAATTTAATCAGGGGATTAGGGGTATATCTCATGATTTAAATATCAGGAAATCACTATTTTCCAAGTTTCTCGCAATTTTTATATTATTTTCAGGATAATAAAAATCCTGACAAAACCATACTTTTTAGGGTGAACAGTAGATACACCCTGAACATTGTAAAGTACAAATGAAAAATTTATTCAGGGGATTAGGGGTAGATCTCTTGATTTAAATATCAGGAAATCACTATTTTCCAAGTTTCTCGCAATTTTTATATTATTTTCAGGATAATAAAAATCCTGACAAAACCATACTTCGTAGGGTGAACAGTAGATACACCCTGAACATTATAAAGTACAAATGAAAAATTTATTTAGGGGATTAGGGATAGATCTCTTGATTTAAATATCAGCAAATCACTATTTTCCAAGTTTCTCGCAATTTTTATATTATTTTCAGGATAATAAAAATCCTGACAAAACCATACTTTACATTATAAAGTACAAATGAAAAATTTATTCAGGGGATTAGGGGTAGATCTCTTGATTTAAATATCAGGAAATCACTATTTTCCAAGTTTCTCGCAATTTTTATATTATTTTCAGGATAATAAAAATCCTGACAAAACCATACTTCGTAGGGTGAACAGTAGATACACCCTGAACATTATAAAGTACAAATGAAAAATTTATTTAGGGGATTAGGGATAGATCTCTTGATTTAAATATCAGCAAATCACTATTTTCCAAGTTTCTCGCAATTTTTATATTATTTTCAGGATAATAAAAATCCTGACAAAACCATACTTCGTAGGGTGAACAGTAGATACACCCTGAACATTATAAAGTACAAATGAAAAATTTATTTAGGGGATTAGGGATAGATCTCTTGATTTAAATATCAGCAAATCACTATTTTCCAAGTTTCTCGCAATTTTTATATTATTTTCAGGATAATAAAAATCCTGACAAAACCATACTTTACATTATAAAGTACAAATGAAAAATTTATTCAGGGGATTAGGGGTAGATCTCTTGATTTAAATATCAGGAAATCACTATTTTCCAAGTTTCTCGCAATTTTTATATTATTTTCAGGATAATGAAAATCCTGACAAAACCATACTTCGTAGGGTGAACAGTAGATACACCCTGAACATTATAAAGTACAAATGAAAAATTTATTTAGGGGATTAGGGATAGATCTCTTGATTTAAATATCAGCAAATCACTATTTTCCAAGTTTCTCGCAATTTTTATATTATTTTCAGGATAATAAAAATTCTGACAAAACCATACTTTACATTATAAAGTACAAATGAAAAATTTATTCAGGGGATTAGGGGTAGATCTCTTGATTTAAATATCAGGAAATCACTATTTTCCAAGTTTCTCGCAATTTTTATATTATTTTCAGGATAATAAAAATCCTGACAAAACCATACTTCGTAGGGTGAACAGTAGATACACCCTGAACATTATAAAGTACAAATGAAAAATTTATTTAGGGGATTAGGGATAGATCTCTTGATTTAAATATCAGCAAATCACTATTTTCCAAGTTTCTCGCAATTTTTATATTATTTTCAGGATAATAAAAATCCTGACAAAACCATACTTCGTAGGGTGAACAGTAGATACACCCTGAACATTATAAAGTACAAATGAAAAATTTATTTAGGGGATTAGGAATAGATCTCTTGATTTAAATATCAGCAAATCACTATTTTCCAAGTTTCTCGCAATTTTTATATTATTTTCAGGATAATAAAAATCCTGACAAAACCATACTTTACATTATAAAGTACAAATGAAAAATTTATTCAGGGGATTAGGGGTAGATCTCTTGATTTAAATATCAGGAAATCACTATTTTCCAAGTTTCTCGCAATTTTTATATTATTTTCAGGATAATAAAAATCCTGACAAAACCATACTTCGTAGGGTGAACAGTAGATACACCCTGAACATTATAAAGTACAAATGAAAAATTTATTTAGGGGATTAGGGATAGATCTCTTGATTTAAATATCAGCAAATCACTATTTTCCAAGTTTCTCGCAATTTTTATATTATTTTCAGGATAATAAAAATCCTGACAAAACCATACTTCGTAGGGTGAACAGTAGATACACCCTGAACATTATAAAGTACAAATGAAAAATTTATTTAGGGGATTAGGAATAGATCTCTTGATTTAAATATCAGCAAATCACTATTTTCCAAGTTTCTCGCAATTTTTATATTATTTTCAGGATAATAAAAATCCTGACAAAACCATACTTTACATTATAAAGTACAAATGAAAAATTTATTCAGGGGATTAGGGGTAGATCTCTTGATTTAAATATCAGGAAATCACTATTGTCCAAGTTTCTCGCAATTTTTATATTATTTTCAGGATAATAAAAATCCTGACAAAACCATACTTCGTAGGGTGAACAGTAGATACACCCTGAACATTATAAAGTACAAATGAAAAATTTATTTAGGGGATTAGGGATAGATCTCTTGATTTAAATATCAGCAAATCACTATTTTCCAAGTTTCTCGCAATTTTTATATTATTTTCAGGATAATAAAAATCCTGACAAAACCATACTTCGTAGGGTGAACAGTAGATACACCCTGAACATTATAAAGTACAAATGAAAAATTTATTTAGGGGATTAGGGATAGATCTCTTGATTTAAATATCAGCAAATCACTATTTTCCAAGTTTCTCGCAATTTTTATATTATTTTCAGGATAATAAAAATCCTGACAAAACCATACTTTACATTATAAAGTACAAATGAAAAATTTATTCAGGGGATTAGGGGTAGATCTCTTGATTTAAATATCAGGAAATCACTATTTTCCAAGTTTCTCGCAATTTTTATATTATTTTCAGGATAATAAAAATCCTGACAAAACCATACTTCGTAGGGTGAACAGTAGATACACCCTGAACATTATAAAGTACAAATGAAAAATTTATTTAGGGGATTAGGGATAGATCTCTTGATTTAAATATCAGCAAATCACTATTTTCCAAGTTTCTCGCAATTTTTATATTATTTTCAGGATAATAAAAATTCTGACAAAACCATACTTTACATTATAAAGTACAAATGAAAAATTTATTCAGGGGATTAGGGGTAGATCTCTTGATTTAAATATCAGGAAATCACTATTTTCCAAGTTTCTCGCAATTTTTATATTATTTTCAGGATAATAAAAATCCTGACAAAACCATACTTCGTAGGGTGAACAGTAGATACACCCTGAACATTATAAAGTACAAATGAAAAATTTATTTAGGGGATTAGGGATAGATCTCTTGATTTAAATATCAGCAAATCACTATTTTCCAAGTTTCTCGCAATTTTTATATTATTTTCAGGATAATAAAAATCCTGACAAAACCATACTTCGTAGGGTGAACAGTAGATACACCCTGAACATTATAAAGTACAAATGAAAAATTTATTTAGGGGATTAGGGATAGATCTCTTGATTTAAATATCAGCAAATCACTATTTTCCAAGTTTCTCGCAATTTTTATATTATTTTCAGGATAATAAAAATCCTGACAAAACCATACTTTACATTATAAAGTACAAATGAAAAATTTATTCAGGGGATTAGGGGTAGATCTCTTGATTTAAATATCAGGAAATAACTATTTTCCAAGTTTCTCGCAATTTTTATATTATTTTCAGGATAATAAAAATCCTGACAAAACCATACTTCGTAGGGTGAACAGTAGATACACCCTGAACATTATAAAGTACAAATGAAAAATTTATTTAGGGGATTAGGGATAGATCTCTTGATTTAAATATCAGCAAATCACTATTTTCCAAGTTTCTCGCAATTTTTATATTATTTTCAAGATAATAAAAATCCTGACAAAACCATACTTCGTAGGGTGAACAGTAGATACACCCTGAACATTATAAAGTACAAATGAAAAATTTATTTAGGGGATTAGGGATAGATCTCTTGATTTAAATATCAGGAAATCACTATTTTCCAAGTTTCTCGCAATTTTTATATTATTTTCAGGATAATAAAAATCCTGACAAAACCATACTTCGTAGGGTGAACAGTAGATACACCCTGAACATTATAAAGTACAAATGAAAAATTTATTTAGGGGATTAGGGATAGATCTCTTGATTTAAATATCAGCAAATCACTATTTTCCAAGTTTCTCGCAATTTTTATATTATTTTCAGGATAATAAAAATCCTGACAAAACCATACTTTACATTATAAAGTACAAATGAAAAATTTATTCAGGGGATTAGGGGTAGATCTCTTGATTTAAATATCAGGAAATCACTATTTTCCAAGTTTCTCGCAATTTTTATATTATTTTCAGGATAATAAAAATCCTGACAAAACCATACTTCGTAGGGTGAACAGTAGATACACCCTGAACATTATAAAGTACAAATGAAAAATTTATTTAGGGGATTAGGGATAGATCTCTTGATTTAAATATCAGCAAATCACTATTTTCCAAGTTTCTCGCAATTTTTATATTATTTTCAAGATAATAAAAATCCTGACAAAACCATACTTCGTAGGGTGAACAGTAGATACACCCTGAACATTATAAAGTACAAATGAAAAATTTATTTAGGGGATTAGGGATAGATCTCTTGATTTAAATATCAGCAAATCACTATTTTCCAAGTTTCTCGCAATTTTTATATTATTTTCAAGATAATAAAAATCCTGACAAAACCATACTTCGTAGGGTGAACAGTAGATACACCCTGAACATTATAAAGTACAAATGAAAAATTTATTTAGGGGATTAGGGATAGATCTCTTGATTTAAATATCAGCAAATCACTATTTTCCAAGTTTCTCGCAATTTTTATATTATTTTCAAGATAATAAAAATCCTGACAAAACCATACTTCGTAGGGTGAACAGTAGATACACCCTGAACATTATAAAGTACAAATGAAAAATTTATTTAGGGGATTAGGGATAGATCTCTTGATTTAAATATCAGCAAATCACTATTTTCCAAGTTTCTCGCAATTTTTATATTATTTTCAAGATAATAAAAATCCTGACAAAACCATACTTCGTAGGGTGAACAGTAGATACACCCTGAACATTATAAAGTACAAATGAAAAATTTATTTAGGGGATTAGGGATAGATCTCTTGATTTAAATATCAGCAAATCACTATTTTCCAAGTTTCTCGCAATTTTTATATTATTTTCAAGATAATAAAAATCCTGACAAAACCATACTTCGTAGGGTGAACAGTAGATACACCCTGAACATTATAAAGTACAAATGAAAAATTTATTTAGGGGATTAGGGATAGATCTCTTGATTTAAATATCAGCAAATCACTATTTTCCAAGTTTCTCGCAATTTTTATATTATTTTCAAGATAATAAAAATCCTGACAAAACCATACTTCGTAGGGTGAACAGTAGATACACCCTGAACATTATAAAGTACAAATGAAAAATTTATTTAGGGGATTAGGGATAGATCTCTTGATTTAAATATCAGCAAATCACTATTTTCCAAGTTTCTCGCAATTTTTATATTATTTTCAAGATAATAAAAATCCTGACAAAACCATACTTCGTAGGGTGAACAGTAGATACACCCTGAACATTATAAAGTACAAATGAAAAATTTATTTAGGGGATTAGGGATAGATCTCTTGATTTAAATATCAGCAAATCACTATTTTCCAAGTTTCTCGCAATTTTTATATTATTTTCAAGATAATAAAAATCCTGACAAAACCATACTTCGTAGGGTGAACAGTAGATACACCCTGAACATTATAAAGTACAAATGAAAAATTTATTTAGGGGATTAGGGATAGATCTCTTGATTTAAATATCAGCAAATCACTATTTTCCAAGTTTCTCGCAATTTTTATATTATTTTCAAGATAATAAAAATCCTGACAAAACCATACTTCGTAGGGTGAACAGTAGATACACCCTGAACATTATAAAGTACAAATGAAAAATTTATTTAGGGGATTAGGGATAGATCTCTTGATTTAAATATCAGCAAATCACTATTTTCCAAGTTTCTCGCAATTTTTATATTATTTTCAAGATAATAAAAATCCTGACAAAACCATACTTCGTAGGGTGAACAGTAGATACACCCTGAACATTATAAAGTACAAATGAAAAATTTATTTAGGGGATTAGGGATAGATCTCTTGATTTAAATATCAGCAAATCACTATTTTCCAAGTTTCTCGCAATTTTTATATTATTTTCAAGATAATAAAAATCCTGACAAAACCATACTTCGTAGGGTGAACAGTAGATACACCCTGAACATTATAAAGTACAAATGAAAAATTTATTTAGGGGATTAGGGATAGATCTCTTGATTTAAATATCAGCAAATCACTATTTTCCAAGTTTCTCGCAATTTTTATATTATTTTCAAGATAATAAAAATCCTGACAAAACCATACTTCGTAGGGTGAACAGTAGATACACCCTGAACATTATAAAGTACAAATGAAAAATTTATTTAGGGGATTAGGGATAGATCTCTTGATTTAAATATCAGCAAATCACTATTTTCCAAGTTTCTCGCAATTTTTATATTATTTTCAAGATAATAAAAATCCTGACAAAACCATACTTCGTAGGGTGAACAGTAGATACACCCTGAACATTATAAAGTACAAATGAAAAATTTATTTAGGGGATTAGGGATAGATCTCTTGATTTAAATATCAGCAAATCACTATTTTCCAAGTTTCTCGCAATTTTTATATTATTTTCAAGATAATAAAAATCCTGACAAAACCATACTTCGTAGGGTGAACAGTAGATACACCCTGAACATTATAAAGTACAAATGAAAAATTTATTTAGGGGATTAGGGATAGATCTCTTGATTTAAATATCAGCAAATCACTATTTTCCAAGTTTCTCGCAATTTTTATATTATTTTCAAGATAATAAAAATCCTGACAAAACCATACTTCGTAGGGTGAACAGTAGATACACCCTGAACATTATAAAGTACAAATGAAAAATTTATTTAGGGGATTAGGGATAGATCTCTTGATTTAAATATCAGCAAATCACTATTTTCCAAGTTTCTCGCAATTTTTATATTATTTTCAAGATAATAAAAATCCTGACAAAACCATACTTCGTAGGGTGAACAGTAGATACACCCTGAACATTATAAAGTACAAATGAAAAATTTATTTAGGGGATTAGGGATAGATCTCTTGATTTAAATATCAGCAAATCACTATTTTCCAAGTTTCTCGCAATTTTTATATTATTTTCAAGATAATAAAAATCCTGACAAAACCATACTTCGTAGGGTGAACAGTAGATACACCCTGAACATTATAAAGTACAAATGAAAAATTTATTTAGGGGATTAGGGATAGATCTCTTGATTTAAATATCAGCAAATCACTATTTTCCAAGTTTCTCGCAATTTTTATATTATTTTCAAGATAATAAAAATCCTGACAAAACCATACTTCGTAGGGTGAACAGTAGATACACCCTGAACATTATAAAGTACAAATGAAAAATTTATTTAGGGGATTAGGGATAGATCTCTTGATTTAAATATCAGCAAATCACTATTTTCCAAGTTTCTCGCAATTTTTATATTATTTTCAAGATAATAAAAATCCTGACAAAACCATACTTCGTAGGGTGAACAGTAGATACACCCTGAACATTATAAAGTACAAATGAAAAATTTATTTAGGGGATTAGGGATAGATCTCTTGATTTAAATATCAGCAAATCACTATTTTCCAAGTTTCTCGCAATTTTTATATTATTTTCAAGATAATAAAAATCCTGACAAAACCATACTTCGTAGGGTGAACAGTAGATACACCCTGAACATTATAAAGTACAAATTAAAAATTTATTTAGGGGATTAGGGATAGATCTCTTGATTTAAATATCAGCAAATCACTATTTTCCAAGTTTCTCGCAATTTTTATATTATTTTCAAGATAATAAAAATCCTGACAAAACCATACTTCGTAGGGTGAACAGTAGATACACCCTGAACATTATAAAGTACAAATGAAAAATTTATTTAGGGGATTAGGGATAGATCTCTTGATTTAAATATCAGCAAATCACTATTTTCCAAGTTTCTCGCAATTTTTATATTATTTTCAAGATAATAAAAATCCTGACAAAACCATACTTCGTAGGGTGAACAGTAGATACACCCTGAACTTTATAAAGTACAAATGAAAAATTTATTTAGGGGATTAGGGATAGATCTCTTGATTTAAATATCAGCAAATCACTATTTTCCAAGTTTCTCGCAATTTTTATATTATTTTCAAGATAATAAAAATCCTGACAAAACCATACTTCGTAGGGTGAACAGTAGATACACCCTGAACATTATAAAGTACAAATGAAAAATTTATTTAGGGGATTAGGGATAGATCTCTTGATTTAAATATCAGGAAATCACTATTTTCCAAGTTTCTCGCAATTTTTATATTATTTTCAGGATAATAAAAATCCTGACAAAACCATACTTCGTAGGGTGAACAGTAGATACACCCTGAACATTATAAAGTACAAATGAAAAATTTATTTAGGGGATTAGGGATAGATCTCTTGATTTAAATATCAGCAAATCACTATTTTCCAAGTTTCTCGCAATTTTTATATTATTTTCAGGATAATAAAAATCCTGACAAAACCATACTTTACATTATAAAGTACAAATGAAAAATTTATTCAGGGGATTAGGGGTAGATCTCTTGATTTAAATATCAGCAAATCACTATTTTCCAAGTTTCTCGCAATTTTTATATTATTTTCAAGATAATAAAAATCCTGACAAAACCATACTTCGTAGGGTGAACAGTAGATACACCCTGAACATTATAAAGTACAAATGAAAAATTTATTTAGGGGATTAGGGATAGATCTCTTGATTTAAATATCAGCAAATCACTATTTTCCAAGTTTCTCGCAATTTTTATATTATTTTCAAGATAATAAAAATCCTGACAAAACCATACTTCGTAGGGTGAACAGTAGATACACCCTGAACATTATAAAGTACAAATGAAAAATTTATTTAGGGGATTAGGGATAGATCTCTTGATTTAAATATCAGCAAATCACTATTTTCCAAGTTTCTCGCAATTTTTATATTATTTTCAGGATAATAAAAATCCTGACCATACTTCACATTATAAAGTACAAATGAAAAATTTATTCAGGGGATTAGGGGTAGATCTCTTGATTTAAATATCAGGAAATCACTATTTTCCAAGTTTCTCGCAATTTTTATATTATTTTCATACGCAATATAACAAGTGATATGATTATTATCGATGATATTCTCGAGTTAAACCGAGTTGCAGATTTCACGAGTCCGAAGGACGAGTGAAATATGCTGCTTCGGTTTCACGAGCAATATCTTCGATTATTAATCATATCACGAGCTTATATTTAATGAGAGAATATAATGAATTTTTGTGACACATTGTGTGTGGTGCTAACCTAACTTTGAATATATTATATTACAATATGGTTAATCTGACAATTGTCTTATTATTTTCTTCGTTGCTGATATCAACCCAACTATTATCGCACATTTTTATACTCGCAATTAACTGTCAATGTCAAATAAAGGAAACAAATCCCTTAGTAACGAATATAAATAAGGTGATAATTTCTTTGTTTTTTATCATCGCTGTGATAGACATGTAACTAGGGAAATTCTGAATGTTGATTGGCGGAAAGCATGTCACGTGACTCATGAATTATATTCTCAGGATAATAAAAATCCTGACAAAACCATACTTCGTAGGGTGAACAGTAGATACACCCTGAACATTATAAAGTACAAATGAAAAATTTATTTAGGGGATTAGGGATAGATCTCTTGATTTAAATATCAGCAAATCACTATTTTCCAAGTTTCTCGCAATTTTTATATTCTTTTCAGGATAATAAAAATCCTGACAAAACCATACTTTACATTATAAGTACAAATGAAAAATTTATTCAGGGGATTAGGGGTAGATCTCTTGATTTAAATATCAGGAAATCACTATTTTCCAAGTTTCTCGCAATTTTTATATTATTTTCAAGATAATAAAAATCCTGACAAAACCATACTTTTTAGGGTGAACAGTAGATACACCCTGAACATTGTAAAGTACAAATGAAAAATTTATTCAGGGGATTAGGGGTAGATCTCTTGATTTAAATATCAGGAAATCACTATTTTCCAAGTTTCTCGCAATTTTTATATTATTTTCAAGATAATAAAAATCCTGACAAAACCATACTTCGTAGGGTGAACAGTAGATACACCCTGAACATTATAAAGTACAAATGAAAAATTTATTCAGGGGATTACGGGTAGATCTCTTGATTTAAATATCAGGAAATCATTATTTCCAAGTTTCTCGCAATTTTTATATTCTTTTCAGGATAATAAAAATCCTGACAAAACCATACTTTGTAGGGTGAACAGTAGATATACCCTGAACATTATAAAGTACAAATGAAAAATTTATTCAGGGTATTAGGGGTAGATCTCTTGATTTAAATATCAGGAAATCATTATTTCCAAGTTTCTCGCAATTTTTATATTATTTTCAGGTTAATAAAAATCCTGACAAAACCATACTTTGTAGGGTGAACAGTAGATATACCCTGAACATTATAAAGTACAAATGAAAAATTTATTCAGGGGATTAGGGGTAGATCTCTTGATTTAAATATCAGCAAATCATTATTTCCAAGTTTAGTCTGAGGTGTAACACTTCTGACCATTTTATGAAAATAAATTTTAGTTCCAACTTCTACCACAGATGCATCAAAATCGGCGTAGACGTAGTAAACAGTGGCCCGTAAGAGGAATATCTTTCGTTTATCATAAGTATTGAAGCAAAACACTATTTCATGAATCTTAAGACATAAATGGCCGACAATAGGTGATGGTCGGCTAACCGGCGCATACACCCTATTTTTTTTTTGTCTATTCCATTTATACTATTCAGTAGGTGACGCGCATATCAGCGCCAATTCTAAGAAGCCGAAATAGGGGATTACAGTTCAATCGAATTAAGAGAAATTAGTAAAAAATAGTGAAAGTATATCCTTAATAATGAATATTAACAAGAAATAAAATGAAATAATTGAAATACTTCGGAAATAGGTGGTTTTTGTTTTAGCACTTCGTCACTCATATGAGTTCCATATATATTATTTTGATTGGCGACTCAAAGACCACCTATAAAAATATAACGAATACCAACTTAGGGGGTGGAAATAGACAAATTCAAATACTGGACACGTGGCTACCAATCCAGTACTGCAATTCTCAAACCGTTTTTATTTGAATATAAATTTCTTGCATTAAACTTAATAATTTGGATTCACTTGCAATTATAAAGCATGTAGGCTTGTACAGTGTTATAATATTAATTTGTTTTTTATAAATATAATTTAAAAATAGCATACATCTCAAGAAAATTTTCGATCCACGAAGAAAACAGTTTTATATAAAAACACATTCGTGACGTCACATCTATATTTTCAAACTTCGGGGGACCATACCTCGCTTATTAATAGGAATTTTTTCACCTATAGTCTTAGTTTTACTTATATTTTCTGATGAAATTATATAAAAAATGGTGGAATACCCCATTATGTTTATATGATATGATATATGATTATATAGTATCAAATTTGGGTCACATACCCCAGGAACAGTCCATATGCCGAAAACCGTGCCATCGAAAAGCCATACCATCGAATAGCCACACTATACTCAAAATTTTTGACTTTGTCGGGTCTAGTAATAAAACTATAGCAGCATACAAAAATAGCATTTATGTTCAAGGAACAGTGAGATAATTTTACTATACTCTAGGACTCACAGTAGGTGGTGAACCCAAGAATTTCAACAGAGCGGCGTTGATATCCAATGTTATAATAGAAGTAGTAAGCGGCAATATGCCGCTTTGCCATAATTAGTTTTATTGCTAGACCCGACAGAGTCAAAAATTTTGAGTATATCGAAATGTCATAGTGCCGACACTTACCCCCTCCACAATGTCCATAGCATCGAAACCTTAATGTCCACACTGCCGAAATGTCATAATGCAGACACTTACCCCCTCCACAATGTGCATAGTATCGACAATGGAATGTCCATAGCGCCGACACTGACATGCTCATAGCGTCGTAAATGGAATGTCCGTAGCGCCGACATTGGAATGTCCGTAGTGAAGACAGTGGAATGTCCATACCATCGAAATGTCGTAGTATCGACATTGGAATGTTCATAGCGCCGACATGTACCCCTTCCACACAGTTGGTAGTGTAGATCAGATGTATATTCATAGTACGAAAGGCCCGGCTAAACTCAATTTAATAGATGGCACAGGCATCGATGTTCTAAACAAGTTCAATTTTTTTTTTTGTAATATCAATATTATATATTATACTTGCAAATGGAATTAAGCAAAGCAATAATATATATATATATATATATATATATATATATATATATATATATATATATATATATATATATATATATATATATATATATATATATATATATATATATATATATATATATATACCGGGTGGAACATCATACCTGTGTACATAGGCGATTCATATGAGAAAAACAGTTTTTTCGTGCGCATTGCTCCCCAAATTATTTTAGACAAAAATGCTTCAAATAAATGTTGTAGAGCATAAAATTCTGCATCTAAATCAATAAACAGAATTACTTTTACATGCTTTGTAACGACACAAATTCAATAAGAAAATATTGAAAATTACGTTGAAAATATCAAATAGCCATGGAATTGAAACAAAAATAGAAACAAATAAATGTCTGACGTTTGACAGATAAATAACTAATTTGACGGTAAAATATCAAAATGAATTCAGTTTATTCTAACGAAGAAAGGGTTTTTATAATAAAAACTTTTTATAGTGGAAATTGTTTACGTATAGTTAGAGATTTATTCGCCGTGAAATTTCCAAATAGGCCAATTCCAAGCGCTACAACCAAGGGCTACAACAATACGCGCGTATGTTCAAAAATTTGAATCCACGGCAAGTGTTGCGGCGGAAAATAGTACAGGTAAATTTAAATTTGAATATTTTTTAAGAGATTTACAAACAAATCATATCTTTATTTATAGGAAATAAAAATAATCACATTAATTTAGAAAACGAACAAAGAGTTCTGGAATTAATAAATTTTAATCCTAAATTAAGTTCAAGAATAATAGCGCAGGAATGTGAGATTGCTCATTCTACTGTATTGCGCATAAATACCACCCTTATAAGATGCAATTGATGAAGATAGTAGGCGAGTTTTTTGTGAAGATATGCAAGAACGAGCAAATCGGGATCGTGATTTTCTTCCATCTATTTGCATTACCGATGAGTGTACTTTTACATTAAACAATGAACCAAACGTTCAAAATGATAGGCACTGGGCTCTAGAAAATCCAAGATTAAATGTTACCACCAGAACGCAATATCCTCAAAAAATTAATATTTGGGCAGGCATTTTTAATAGCAATATTATTGGACCATTTGAGATCGTTGGCAACTTAAATTCTGAAACATACTTAGAACTCTTGATTAATGAGATCGGCCCTGCATTAGACAGCGTAGCGCGCGAAAATCAGGAGGTTTGGTTTCAACAAGATGGCTGCCCAGCTCATTTCGGAGTAAGTGTTAGAGATTATTTAAACCAAGCATTTCCAAATCGCTGGATTGGTCGTGGTGGAACTTTAAATTGGCCAGCCAGATCTCCTGATTTAGCACCTTGCAACTTTTTTTTATGGGGTCATCTTAAATGTAAAATTTATAAGCAGCGCCACCCAAATATTAATTCATTGAGAGAAGCTATCATGGAGGAGAGCGCCTTAATCACAAATAGGCAGCTCGCTAATGTAAGAAATTCATTCTACAATAGACTTGGTTATTGCTTGGCTGAAAACAGAGGATTATTCGAATATTTGTTATAATAATAAATTGTAGTGATTATTTTATTCAGAGAATTACTGTTTGAAATTTGAATTGTAGTAGATAGGTCTTAATGTTTACATGAATTATTTCCAATTTAAAAATATTTTCAATAAAAATCCTATAAAAAATAAATATTTCATTGAAATGTACAATTGTCGTAATAATAGGTATGGAGATTTTTGTATGAATTTAATTTACCTATTTATTTGTTTCTATTTTTGTTTCAATTCCATGGCTATTTGATATTTTCAACGTAATTTTCAATATTTTCTTATTTAATTTGTGTCGTTACAAAGCATGTAAAAGTAATTCTGTTTATTGATTTAGATGCAGAATTTTATGCTCTACAACATTTATTTGAAGCATTTTTGTCTAAAATAATTTGGGGAGCAATGGGCACGAAAAAACTGTTTTTCTCATATGAATCGCCTATGTACACAGGTATGATGTTCCACCCGGTATATATATATATATATATATATATATATATATATATATATATATATATATATATATATATATATATATATATATATATATATATATTATTGCTTTGCTTAATTCCATAGCGACAAGATTATAGATAAACAATAATACGTATTTAATACATGTCGAAGTAATCGATGAAAAGTTAGAAATTTTCAGATGTTTAAAATTATAGGAAAATTTGATGTGAGGTTAACTTGTTAGTAACTCGCAAACCGCTCATCGGCAAAGCTCGTAGAATTCATTATATAAAAGTGAATTTCATGCTGAAATAAAATTTTCAAACCGCGTTATACTATCTTAACAGGATCAGAGTGGTGGAAGAAAAATTGAAAAATTGTAGGAAAGCGTTGACAAAAAATATTTAACAATCATCGATAATTTACTATTTTACATGCCACGATGAATGTAAACTGTTATAAATAGTAAAACATTTTATAAGTATTAAATACCACATACCTAACTTACTAGTAGTATGTAGAGCAGTATTGTAAAATTGTAAATGTTAAGTTATTCAAAAGTTGACAATCAGCCCTATTTTGTAAGAAAGTTGTTATTTCTTAGCAACGTTGTTATTGCAAATAACCAATAATAATTGCGAACACTGAATAAAATATGAAAATGACAGGTTTTACATTTGTTTCTATTGGTTAAAATTTATAGCAACGTTGCTAAGACTTAACTTCTTTACAAAATAGGGGTGAATAACAAAGTATATTAAGACCTAAACAGATATTTGTTATATAAATTTGGAAATACTATTTAGTAATAAATAATTTATATTAATAAATTATCACATTAATGTATATTTTTTTCATATGTTGGTAACACTTTGTTGTAGTAAATGTCAAAATACTAAATTGTCAGTTTCACGTTGTATATTGTTCTGAACTTGAAATAAAGTAATAATAAGCTAGGAAGTTATGGGTATCTAACATTTATCTTGAAAGACACCACCAAGTGCACTTTAAAATCTACACAAATCATAAAACACACATTCGCACAAACAAGCTTTTTGATTCTTCGCAAATATTAATGAATTTTTTTTTGTTTGATTCATTTTTGTAATCAATAATCTTCGAATTTAATCAAAATATCCTTTGTTATAATTAAAATATTCTTTGTTATAATCAAAATATCAGAAATTAAAAATAAGGGTACTAATAGCACATTAGTGTCTTGGGCCCCCGAAGATTAAAAGCAGCCCTGAAAATACTCGAATATTTTTTTAAAAAAATACTTGAAGCGCAAGATTGCAATGTAGAGTAAAATATTTGCTCGTTTCAATGTAATAGAGAAATCATTTTTAAATTATTTGAGACGGATAAATGGGTAATTTTGGTATTGTTAAAATCTTTCTTCCAGCCGATTTTTTATCTGAAAATATATTAATTTGATAGGTTATGTACGAGTATAATTTTGTTATAATAACTTTTTATTTGTGCTTTCCTTTCATTTATATTGTATGAATTCATGAGTCGGAGCAAACAGCAATGGGTGATAACGCCATTCTCTGCGTACAATTTCAAAATTTCTAAATATTTATGTATTAAATGTCATCCGTTTACAATTAACGGCTATGTGTCATTCTCCGTTTAAATTTTATTTCTAAACTTAAACAGATCGTTTATATTATTAACGGATAGTGTCTTTAGAATAGCAAAATCTAGTTAACGGATATCTAAATTTAAAGGCCCGCTTATAAATAACGGATTGACTTTAGAATACACCCAATATACTGTATCTGGTTTAATATTGCAGTGGTGCGAAGATAGGGTCAGTTTGATCTTGTTTTCTGATTGAATAATACCCCGATATTATCCAATCAAACAACAAGATCAAACTGTTCCTATTTTCACACCATTGCAGTCTTAAACCAGATACCTTATAATAGTACATTCAAGAACGACGCAGAGTCGAGTGGCCCAAACCTTCGTATAAAATAATTATGAAATGA
The DNA here is from genome assembly GCA_963082715.1 of Harpalus rubripes. Lineage (NCBI taxonomy): Eukaryota > Metazoa > Arthropoda > Insecta > Coleoptera > Carabidae > Harpalus > Harpalus rubripes. The sequence continues at coordinate 32,640,626 of OY720454.1, forward strand.
GTTGTTTATACTGTTTTTTTTTCTATTATCTCAACTTTTAAATAAAAAAATACATAATGAGCACGCACGCAAAGAAAAACTCACATATACTACAATTCCATATAATAAAACTATAAACGTAGGTCTCACGTAAATATTAAAAGGAACAGAAACAGAGATAAAAATTGCATATAATAATCAAGATACCACAAAAACGCTATTTATCAACCTAAAAGACAAAACACCGATCGAAATGGTTTCCGATGTGGTTTACCAAGCCAATAGACCAGAAAAGTTAGTTTAGAATTTGCCTTTGGCGCGAGTTCATAATTCCCTAGTATAGGTTTCATATACGAGACAAAAAAAAAGATATTTTGTAAAAGAAATTAAGCAGCTCTTGCTAAGAATTCGATAGTTTGTTTATTCAGTAATAGATTGTAACAGTTGAAACTTGTAGAAAAGGTAAAGTAAGAAAATTATTAGAAATTAAAATGCTTGGTGCAAGCAAGAATAACGTATATCGTTGACCCACCAGTAAATAGGACAGAAAAATAGAAGATGAAGCATGCACGATCAAACTAAGACATACGTTCAATGAATTTTGTAGTGTTGTATTATTATTTAAATAAATATAAACTGTACACAGTTCATGTGAATATTATTGTACGAATCTGGAGATAAAGGATTGATCTAGATGCTACATATAATGTATGCACATGTTGGTAAACACGTTTCGAGCACTACCAATACCACTTAATTCATATTCATACGAACATCATATTATAACGTGAAGCTCAAGTGAGAAAAAACTTAAATATATAAATTGTACTTATCTATTACAGTATTCGAACTCTTTTGTTTTGGGTTCTGTAATAGATCTTTTCAATTTAAAAACTACCTCTGCAAATATTAAGTAAAATGGCGCCTGCAATTGTTAACTTGGCTGTCAAACGAAACGTTAAAAATATTGCAATTACTAAAATACCTGTATTATCGATGTAAATTTGCATCGTTAGACCTTTTAGTTTGAATAAAGCTTTAACTTCTTTCAAGAAGTTTTTTAAAGATGTCAGAACACCTTGACCGAAGGCATTTTGTCGTTTAACTCCCGTGGTGCCTTCAACGTTTAATGTCCGACAATAATATTTTAATACGTATTCTGCTTGTTTTTTAGGCTTTATCCCAATATCAGTAGTATCAACATCTTGACAACATTACCATATAGCAATAACGGCAATAACTCATAATGCCATCAATTATATGCTTCAAAATAAACTTGCCATTCTCGTCTGTAAACACCATTCTAACGTAACGATTTAATATAACAGTTTAATTTTAAAAGATAAAAACAAACTGTATGTCAAAAATTTCAAAATAGGTAACGCCTCTTTTCCAGATGTCGGTAATATAGGTAAGATAATTTGTCATTGACGGTAAACTCATGCTATTTTTTTTTTCGTGGAAGATAATTTTAATCAATCAAAACTTTTTCAAATCACGTGACTTTCAATCATTCTGGATTAGTCTGTATAATTAATATATCAATATTATAAGGTGTATAGTGAGTAATTATGTAGATAATACAGAATATGAAAAAGACAGTTTGCCCATTTTATTTGTTCCCGCCTGAAATTTTAAGAATAGGTAAAACGGGGTCACTTGGTAAATATTAGTACTTTAAATAAATTAATCACAAGGTATAAGGGCAAAACAAAATTTTAAAAACCAAGTCAATAATTATGAAATGTAACATGCATTGCCTATTTATGAATTTTCAGGCGGGAACAGATGATATGGGCACTCTGTAGATATAGATCTGGAATCATATTCACTACTTGCTCATACTTTTACAAGAAATTAACGACACCTAACGTACAGAACTCACCAACAATAACATCCCCGAGTTTACCTGAGTGAGTTCTGTGCGTTAGGTGACGTTAATGTTGGTATTTTTTGTCCAGGCGGACAACTGTAAAATTACACTATGAGGAATCGCATCATGAAATGGATGTCCTTTTTATGAAATGTACAATTACATCTTCTGGATTCAACATATATATTGTAACGTTTTTATTTATTTGGGTGAAGTGTAAATATTAGACAATTATACTACACGTCTCGTTCTCGATGATAATATGTAGTAATGCTTGTCATTGCTAAAATTCCACACGTTTAGAGTTTGAATTTTTGGACTACTTACCGCCCATTCTCTGTTCGGTACATGGTGCGCCATCTGTTGTCATTATTGTTTGTTGTGCATAACGTTTCACACGTGTTGAGAGAATTAATAAAAGTTTATTTCTAGTAATAAGTGTTAGAAATGCCTTCGGATATGAAAAGAAAACATTCTCGTTCTCGTTCTAAAGAGCGACATAAGAAACGAGAAAAAATAGAAGATAAAGTGGAAAAAATGGAACAACAAATTCATAACCTAACATCGCTTTTCACTGATTGGATTAATGCTAATAAAGCAAATTCAACCATCAACCAAGCTACTGAGCACAATGAAGGTTCTGGGAAAGAAATCATTGTGGGTAGGTAAAGGTCTCGTCTTCATGTTACTGAGGTTTCCATACGAAACCCGTATCATATATTTTCTCCATACGAGAAAATATAGCTCTATGCTACTTCTTTGGACTCACCAGTTCCATACGAACAATGGAGTCCTAACTGTCCTTCGAAATTTATGTGATTATTCAATAAGAATAAAAATTTCACATGACTAAGAGTTTTAACTCACGTTCTCTACCTTCCTTTTCAGATCTAGAGAAGGATAAAGTTGATAATAATATAAACTTTCCTTCAGATGAAAGTATTATTGCAAGCGAGGAACAAAATATAGTACAGAATGCAGCAGTTGTTGATGAAGTTATGTTGGAGATGTTAGGAGAACATCCGGATGCAAAAAAGGAAATTTCTCTTAAGTTTAATGAAGAACTTAAGGTTCGTTGGCAAAAATGGATGCAAGAAGGCTTCCCTGATGAAAAGAAAAAATTAATTCTTGACAATTACCCTCGCAACAATGACTTGTTTACAGAGGCACCAAAAATTAATCTGGAAATATCTCCAGTTTTGACTGAAATTGCCTTAAAAAGGGATCAGCATTTTGCAGAAACTCAAAACTGCGTAGGATCAGCGATATCCGCTTTAGCAGTCGCGATTTCAATGATTTTAGACAACCCTGAAGATGGGATAGACCAAGAAATCCTTATGAAGTACCTCTGTGATACTGGAAAACTAGTAACAGACGTATTTTATCAACAGTCAGTTGCTAGGAAAGCCTTTATTACTCCGTTTATGAGTAAATCAATTAAAACAACAGTAGAAGCTACTAAAGCAGACGAGTGGCTGTATGGAAAAAAGTTTGCAGATCAGATAAAGGAGGCCAAAGACGTTGAAAAAGTTTGTGCAGGTATTAAAGCACAAACTAGACCTCCTATGCTAAAGCAACGAGTCCAGGGAAACTTGAAAACCCCACCTGCAGGGAACAGGCAGGTGGGGAATTATCCAAAAAACAGAATGAAATTCAAACCCAAACAACAGCGCAACAGTCACAACTCAAGATCATCCAATCGGTCGACGAACCAATTTTACAACAAAACAAGGAAATAGAACAGGTAAGAAGAAGTTCTGGTAGATTAAAATATTTTGTTGATAAGTGGAATATAATTACAACAGATAAGTTTGTAATACAATGCCTGAAAGGGTATAAAATTCCCTTTAATCAGATTCCATATCAACAAAAAGCCCCACCAGATCAACAATGGTCACAGACTGAGTTGATTAAAATAAAAAAGGAGGTTGATAAGCTATTAAATAATGCAGTAATAGAAAACTGTACAGACCCTGAAGGTCAGTTTGTCTCTTCATATTTTTTGGTCCCGAAACCGGATGGATCCAGTAGATTTATAATAAATTTAAAATATTTAAATAAATTTATAGAAACTACTCACTTTAAAATGGAAGATATAAAATCAGCAAAAAGTTTACTGTCTCAAGGAGCGTTTATGTGTTCTCTTGATTTAAAGGACGCGTATTATATGGTTCCAGTAAATGAAAAATTTAGGAAATACTTAAGATTTAGATTTCAGGGAAGAATGTTTCAATTCACATGTCTACCCTTTGGGTTGTGCACTAGCCCATATGTATTTACAAAAATTATGAAACCAGTAATGTCTGTATTAAGAAATAGGGGAATTTTATCAATAATCTATATTGATGATTTATTTCTTATTGGAAACTCATTTGAAATATGTAATGAAAATTTAAGATTTGCTATAAATTTACTGGAAAAGTTCCCTTACACCCAGTCAAAGTTGTAAATATTTGGGTTTTGTGATAAATTCTATTGAGTTTACGTTAAACTTGACTGATAAAAAGAGAGTCCAAATATCAAATGCACTAAATTCATTCGAGGAACAAAAGAGCTATAAAATTAGAGAAGTTGCTAAATTATTAGGAATTTTAAATGCAGCCTGCCCGGCTGTAATGTATGGTCCAGTGTATTGTAAAGGTCTAGAGAGACAAAAGTACCTAGCTTTAACAGTAAATGATAACAATTATGAAGGAAAAATAAAAATTAATAAACTAATGATGGTAGATTTAAACTGGTGGAAAAGAAATATAGTTAACAGTTGTTATCCAATTAGAACAAATGAATTTAAATTAGAGATATTTTCAGATGCATCTTTGACAGGGTGGGGGGCTCATTGTAATGGTATAAGTGTACATGGGTTTTGGAACGAAGGAGAAAAGAAGCACAGTATAAATTACCTTGAACTATTAGCTGCTTTCCTTGGTCTAAAAAGCTTTGCAGATAAATTATTTAACTGTGAAATACTTCTGAGAATAGATAACACTTCTGCAATCTCGTACATCAATAGATCAGGGGGCATACAATACCCTCATTTAAACACTATAACCAAAAATATTTGGCAATGGTGCGAAAGCAGGAAATTCTGGATTGTTGCCTCATACATTGCATCAAAGCATAACGTTGAAGCAGATTTAGCATCAAGAGTGTCTAACCTAGATACCGAGTGGGAACTATCTAGAAAAGCATTTGAAAAAATAGTCAAAGAATTTGGCCCATTTTCAATTGATTTATTCGCCTCAAGAATAAATAAAAAGTGTAAGAGATATTGCTCTAGATTTCCAGATCCCGACACCTTTCGCACTTATATTAAAAACATTACGAAAAATAATTATTGATAAGGCAGTTGGTACGGTAGTCGTGCCATATTGGCCAACCCAACCTTGGTATCCTTTGTTTACATCATTATTGACAACAACTCCCATAATCTTCAATCCAAATAAATACTTATTAAAATCTCCTTGTAGGGAAATTTTCCACCCACTTGCACAGAAACTTACACTAATGGCAGGGAACTTATCAGGGCATCTTTCATCAGGAAAGGAATAGATAAAGATTCCGCAGACATCATGGTCAATTCAATAGCACCAGCTACGCTTAAACAATACCAATATGCATTGAAATTATGGTGGGAATTTACTACAAAAAACGGTATAAATGTATTTGAAGCAAAGACTCAAGATATAATCACGTTCTTAACGGGAAGATTCAAACAGGGTGCTAGTTATGGAACCCTAAACTCTATACGTTCAGCAATATCTTTAATTTCCTCAGAAGATATAATCAAGGATGGTTTATTATCCAGGTTTTTTAAAGGTATATTCAGAGAAAGACCTTCAAAACCTAAATATGCCAGTACTTGGGATACTACTCCAGTATTGGAATATTTAAAACAACTTCATCCACTTAAAAAATTGAATCCTAAAGATGTTGCTGAGAAGATATCCACTCTACTAGTACTTACAACAGCTCATAGATTACAAACTATTTCCTTAATTAATATAAATAATATAGAAATTTCAGAATCTGGAGTTATAATAAAAATCCCTGATTTGATAAAGACATCAAAACCTGGTAAATATCAACCGGAACTAAATATTCCTTTCTACAAGGAAGAACCAAAGATATGTGTAGCTTCTGTAATAATAGAATACTTAGAAATTACCAAAGAATTTAGAAATAATAATAACAAAAGATTATTGTTAACAACTGTAAAACCATACAGAAATGTTAGCGCTCAGACAATAGGCCATTGGATTAAATCACTATTAACTAAAGCAGGAATTGATACAGAACAATTCTCAGCATATAGCACCAAGCATGCTGCTGTATCTTCTGCATATAAAAAGGGAGTGGACATAGAAACAATTAGACGTACAGCAGGATGGTCAGAGAAGTCAAAGACTTTTTCAAAATTCTACAACAAGCCTATAGTAGTGTCAAAAAACTTCGCAATTTCAACTTTACAAATGTAAAAATGCGATAATCCTTTTCTCTGTACCATGATAATGATTTATATATATATATTTCTTTTTCATCTTTGTATCATCATAATGATTTATAATTTTGTATAAAAAAAAAAAAAAAAAAATTAATTGAGCTTTAAAAAATCTAAAAGTCTACATATTATCATCGAGAACGAGACGTGTAGTATAATCGACCGATCAAACGAGCCCGCCGAAGGCGGGCGAAGTTCGATCGAGATTATATGAAACGTCTCGTTCGAAGATGATCCTTTCCCACCCTAAAAATAAATATAATTAGTTATATTCAAATGTTACCCGCAAATATCCCTGACCATCTTCAGGAAAATAAAAGCTCATACATTTTGTCGCTAAAAGAATGACAACAGATGGCGCACCATGTACCGAACAGAGAATGGGCGGTAAGTAGTCCAAAAATTCAAACTCTAAACGTGTGGAATTTTAGCAATGACAAGCATTACTACATATTATCATCTTCGAACGAGACGTTTCATATAATCTCGATCGAACTTCGCCCGCCTTCGGCGGGCTCGTTTGATCGGTCGATTATTATTAATTAAAGTAAACGTTTATTATAACGATAAAGAGGTATTAAATATAATTAAAAGATGATAAATATAACAAACACTACGATTAAACAAATATTAAACACTAATTAAGACTAAGAATATTATAAGACACTTAAACACTAAGATTATTATTTAAACAATATATAGATCACTTATTTATTTATACAATTATATTTATTTATATTCACCACTTGTTTATATCACCAACTGTTTAACACGCAACGCTTATTTATATCCGACTGTCCAATGCCTTCGCTAACGGTGCTTATATACTGCCCTGGCATTTGAATTCGAGATCTCACTAGAACACTTCTAGATAAAACATATCAGGTTACATCAACCGCATAATTCAGCAGGTTCCGACACGTCTGCTGCGTCATCGCTAAAAACAGACACCCGCTCGTCCCTGCGACAGCGGCGGCGAAAGCGACAGCGACGGGGACAGCGGCGGTAACAGTGGCGGCGACGGCGGGCACTGCACATTACACTGCCCCCTCCTTAAGACTGTTTCGCCCCGGAACAGTTCGTGATGACGAAATCTGCATGCATTACCTTTAGTGCATTTCGAAGTTTTAAAGAAATGACAGTCGATGGTCCGCTTCACTTCTTCTTTATGTCCCTTTTCAACACCGGTAAAACGGAAGAGGATTTCTATCATGTTCCTAACAATCCTCCAATCTATACCATCTAGACCACAGCCTAACTTCGGTACGGCTAGCTTCAAAATGTCATTCTCAAGCAGATGATCCCTCAAATCGCACAGCGAGTTCCACAGGTTACGATACGACGGCTTTTGAAACGAGCGTGGTTTTGTAACCAGGTAATAGATGTACCGGTGATGGTCTGCATTATCCCTCAGGCTCAGCGTTTTCCCAACAGTTGGGCGTTGGTTGGCCAGTTCTTGTAGTCGTCCAAATTTCACCTTAAAGGCTGAAGCTATGCCGCGGGACATCTTTAAGTCTTCTGATACGCAGTGACCGAGGGACTAATCTGAAGACACGGTGAATAGATCTCGGTGTTCTTCTTTCGTCACGCCGAACCGTGCCTTGCGACCAAAGGAATAGTTCTCCATGAAGTCTTCAAAAGTTGATTCTTGTGTTATGATCCGACGAACCGTTGCTCCATTATGGTCTTCGTGGTTGTCTCCGGCGAAAGGGGCTAGCCGATTAAAGTGTACTACTCTCGGCTTCCCGCTAGGTTGTTTCTTAATTCTGTATACCACGTCGTTTATCCTTTTGACTACCTCATAGGGGCCTTCCCAATTATTTTGCAGCTTTGGTGATAACCCACGACGTCTTTGTGGGTTGTAAAGCCACACTAAATCTCCAGGTTGGTATCCACCCTTTTCGGCCTTGATATCATACCGGTCTTTCAATCGGTCACTGACAGCTTGAATGTTCGTACGGACTTGTTCATGAATGTCATCCATTCTTCTCCGTAAGTCCGTAACGTAATCTTCCCCGGCCAGATCTTCCCCAGGTTTACTGCCGAACACCAAGTCGCCCGAATAAGATGTTCGCAGGAGTTTGCCTTGTTGTTTCATGCACGGATGAAAGATAAGCCAACAGGAACAGTTGGAGGTGTCGGTCCCAGTCTCTTTGGTGGTTGGATATGAGATAGTTGGAGACTACCTTCGACAAATATCGATTGATCGTTCTGTTAATTCGTTCAACCATGCCATCAGACTGCGGATGTAATGCAGTTGTTCTAGTTTTATTAATTCCTAATATATTACAGACATTTTGGAAAACGGCAGACTCAAAATTTCTTTCCTGGTCGGAGTGAAGTTCATGTGGTACTCTGAATCGGCATATACATTCTTTAACTAAAGTTTCAGCGACCGTGGTGGCTTCCTGGTTGGGTAATGGATACGCTTCAACCCACTTGGTGAAGTAGTCCATGACAACCACGATGTATTTATTTCCTTCGTCACTTTCTGGGAATGGTCCAGCCACATCAATCGCAATACGCTCAAATGGACTGCCAACGTTGTATTGACGCATTGGAGCTTTTCGTCGTTTATGCGGACCGTTACTTCCAGCGCAAACCACACACTTCTTGCACCAATCTTTAACATCTTCCGTGAAGTTAACCCAGTAAAACCGCTGGCGCAATCTTTCTAGCGTTTTGATGACTCCAAAATGGCCTCCAGATCCGTCATGGATCTCTTTCGACACGTCTGGTACTCAACTCTTAGGAATAACTAACTGAGTTCTCTTCTCAGTTCCATCAGCATTTTCTACCACACGCTTTAACATGCCATCCTCAATCACCATGGAGTCCCATTGCGCCCAGTACGATTTTACACTTGGTGAGTGCGGTGCAACATCTTCCCATACTGGTTTGCTCTCCTCGAGTATAATTTTCAAAGTTAGGTCTTTTTCTTGATCTTCGCGTAGTCCATCGGGTTGCCAATTATCGTTGACTACTGTTGTTCTGGCGACGATGGAAAATTTCTCTTCTAGTCGACTACAATGCTTGCAATCATCTTGGCACGGCTTTCTGGACAATGCGTCGGCATTACGATGGCTGGTACCTGTTCTATGCTCGATTTTAAATCGTATTCCTGTAGTTTTTCAATTCATCTAGCCACCTGACCTTCAGGATTCTTGAATTGTAGCAGCCATTTTAATGCAGCATGGTCAGTTCTAATCAAAAATTTCCTTCCGCACAAATATTTGTAGAAATGTTCCACGGATTTCACGACTGCCAAGAGTTCTTTTCTGGTAACACAATAATTTCTCTCTGGTTTTGACAAGGTCTTACTAAAATCGGCAATAACCTTCTCATGCCCGTCTTGTATCTGGGAAAGAACGCCACCCAATTCCCACGTTGCTGGCATCTGTGTCTGGTATGAACTCTCCTTCAGGTAAAGGAAAACTCAGGATAGGTGCGCTTGTCAAAGCATGTTTCAGTTCTTTGAACGCAACTTTACAGTCCGTTTCCCAGGTAAATCTTCGACCTTCTTCAGTAAGCCTTGTCAACGGCTTGGCTATGTTGGCAAATCCAGGTACAAACCGTCGATAATAGGTACATAAACCAAGAAAACTTCTAAATTCGCGTTTGTCTCTAGGCGCTGGCCAATCTCTCACAGCCTTTATTTTTTTCCGGGTCAACTGCAATACCCTTATCTGAAACCACGTGTCCAAGATAATGAACTTCCCTTTGAAACAGGTGACACTTCTTGGGGCTGAGCTTCAGGTTAGCCTTCCGCAATCTCTGGAAAACCTCTTCCAAATTCTTCATGTGGTCCTCGAATGTTTTACCTACCACAATAATGTCGTCGAGATAGACTAAACAGGTTTTCCATGATAGCCCAGCCAATACTGTCTCCATAAGTCGTTCAAACGTTGCAGGGGCATTGCAGAGCCCAAATGGCATTACAGTAAATTGCCAGAGTCCGGTACCAATTGTGAAGGCTGTCGTTTCCTTATCTTTTGAATCCAAATCTACTTGCCAGTATCCGCTCTTTAGATCCAGAGTAGAGAAAATCTTCGAGCCAGCCAAAGTGTCTAGTGTATCGTCTATTCGAACTAGCGGGTAGCTATCCTTTTTGGTGACGTTGTTAAGTTGACGGTAATCGATGCAAAATCGTGTAGAGCCATCCTTCTTCTTCACTAACACCACTGGTGAAGCACATGGACTGCTTGAAGGTTCGATCACACTTTCATTTTTCATGTCTTCAATAATTCTTTCCGCTTCCTCACGCTTCGCCATCTTGAAATCTTCCAATTAATTTCCCCGCCTTGGTTCTCTGGTCGGCGGTCAGTTCTTGGAAGGATGTTGATAATTCATTAATTAACGTGTCCGGAATTTCCTAAGATATGTTTCCTTTGGCCTTAACAGTTCGAATAATCGAGGATACTGCCGAGCATTCTCCTACAATTGTTCCTCTCTTAAGAACTGGATAACAATTTACGTTCATTACTCGAACTGGTATTACCTGGCTGGCTTTAATCAGTGATTTTCCTACAACAACTCCAGTACCTACCAGTTTTCACATCATCATTCTTGGGCTCAAGCATAACAATATTTACCTCACAGAAACTACCATCTAATTGTGCTTGCACAATAGATTCACTTCGTTCTGGAAGGGTAACATCTTCGGCTATTAGTAAGCGCACAGCCTTGTCTTCTCGTGGGTTTATAAAACAAGTTCTTCTTCATTGACCATCATTACTCCATTTTTCAGATCAAGTTTAAAACCGTGCTTTTTCATTACGTCCATACCGAGTATTAATTCATCTTCAACGTCTACGGATGACCCTGTTTACCGCAATACCAACAGAGGAGCTTCTTTCTTCCGGCAAGCACTTCATTTACAATTCGTCGCATTTTCTCTTCTAGGTCTTCCGTGTCTTCTTTTCTCTTGGCATCAATATTTCGCACTCGAGATTGGTTACGTGAAGCTTGTTTGGCAGCTTCATGTTCTAGTGCATATGAGAGCGCGTCAATTAATGTTTTTGGGCGAGCCAATCGCAGTGCTTGCTGTGTTTCGCTGTCTCGAACTCCGTAGATAAATGCTTGAACGGCCAAGCACTCCAAAACGCTGTCAGGAGCTGCAGGATGTGCGAGAGGAATAAAACGAGCTACGTCGACTTCAAATTCTTGAAGGCTTTCTTTTGAGCTCTGAAAGCGGTTCCTCAGTTGCGTCTGATACACCTGCTCCAGATGCGCATTGCCGTACCGCATGTTTAACTAGTTGGTCGTAGTCCTCTTGTTCTTCTTCCTTCAGCGTTTGTAGGATGTCGATGGCTTCCCCACGCAATGAAACAGTCAACGCTGTAGCCTTCTCTTTGGACGTCCAGTTATGTGCTTTCGCAGCCGCTTCAAATTGTTTTAAATAGTTTGGCCACGAAGATTTTCCATCAAATTCCGGTGTTTTGATATGCATTGTTGTAGTAGTTTCAGGTTTCACTACTTTCCTTTCTTCTTGTAAACCTGCCTTCGCTACATCGGAATTTGGCATTGGTGACAATGTAATTCTAGTGACCTTTTCTTGTAATTCTTCAACCTGCTTGTCATACTTATCTTCTAAATTCTTCAGATCTTCTTCTAATTTATGTTCCAAACTTCTAGAATTTTCTTCTAATTTTTGTTTTAAACTTCTAGAATTTTCTTCTAATTTTTGTTCTAGAGTTTGCTCCAGAATTCTAGAATTTTCTTCCATTTTTTGTTCAAATGTTTTAGACATTTAGACTGTTCCAATAATTCTTCTTTTAGTGTTCTGGAATTTTCTTCTGCTTTTCTAGAACTTTCCATTAACTTTTCTTCTAATGTTTCGGCTATTTCCTGTTTTAATGTTCTAGAATTTTCGGCTATTTCCTGTTTTAAATCTTCTTTGAATGTTCTTATGTTGGATATGTCGAATAAGTAATCGTCAGGACTTTCACCAGAATCGATTAATGCTTGCCGCAGTCTTTACTGAAGCAGAGACTTCTTTCCTGTCGTATCTAATTCTCGTTCTTCCAGTTCTGTCTTCAGATCACTTACTTTTAATTCACATAATTTTAATAGTTTAGCCATTTTATTTAGTTTTAATTGACACTTCACAATTTATTAATCCCACTTCTGACACCAATTGTAACGTTTTTATTTATTTGGGTGAAGTGTAAATATTAGACAATTATTATTAATGAAAATAAAAGTTTATTATAACGATAAATAGGTATTAAATATAATTAAAAGATGATAAATATAATAATCACTACGATTAAACAAATATTAAACATTAATTAAGACTAAGAATATTATAAGACACTTAAACACTAAGATTATTATTTAAACAATATATAGATCACTTATTTATTTATTCAACTATATTTATTTATGTTCACAACTTGTCGACTATCTGTTTATATCACCAACTGTTTAACACGCAACGCTTATTTATATCAGACTGTCCAATGCCTTCGCTAACGGTGCTTATATACCCTGGCATTTGAATTCGAGAACTCACTAGAACACTTCTAGATAAAACACAATAGGTTACATCAACCGCGTAATTAAGCAGGTTCCGACACGTCTGCTGCGTCATCGCCAAAAACAGACACCCGCTTGTCCCTGCGACAGCGACGGGGACAGCGGCGGTAACAGTGCGGCGATGGCGGGCACTGCTCATTACACTATTATTGCATTGCTTAATTTCATTTGCAAGTAAAATATGTAATATACATAACTGCCTTTCGGTATTTGCGCATTAAAAAAATTTAATTCATAATTTAAATATTGATATTACAAGAAAACAATTTAAGGTGAAATGATACCCCCGATTAATTTGTTTCTACGACAAAGCGAGCGCTAGTGGGCACTGAGATGAATAACTATGGCTGAGTCGATAAAGTAGAAATTTTTGTACATTTACTTGCTCCATTTATTCGATAATAGTCATACTTTGTTCCAAATCACAAAACCCAAAAGTAAAAATTTGTGGTGTGACAATAATTTCAAATTTATTTACGAATGTAAAGATATTTTATTTATACGAGATGAAATATTAGAATCATATTGCAATAATAACTTTTCTTGGAAAGAGTAATGATAGAATGAATAATAAATAAGAAATACCTATATAATATTATTCCCTAATTACATAATATTTTGTATTTACCGTCGGAAACTTTTATTATGCGCATATATTTATAGACTGTAGAGTAAACGTTACATTTTCACAATTATTAAAAAAATTAATAATAGGTGTACCGTGTACATCATAATATAAATAATTTTCGTATAATGTTAAATGTATTATCGTTTTCTTATATTTGGCTTGCAGTGAATGTCTTGTTTCAGTTCAGCGTAATTCACTATTCTTCAATATTGTAAAAAGCATGTTTTATAAGAAAGTTTTTAATATTTTTGAATGGTTTTTGATTCATATTGTTTTACTTTTTCGGGTATAGTTTATTATATAGATCTAAATTCAATGTACATATTTCATGGACTTTTGAAGCCTGTAGGCAGGTTTGCGCAATGAGTTTGCAGATCTAGTGTCACAAATCTCCATTTCAAATGAAATTTAATTTGGATTTATGTATTCCAAGAAGTGAGTTTAAAATATATATAGATGGTAGAGTCAAAATACCCAAATCATTAAAATGATCTCTATATAATAAGCGACGCCTACCTTGTAACTTGTAATACCAAGATTAAAAATATGTTTTGTTCTTTTACTTTATAATAATAATAAATAGCATAAATAGTTATAAGTTTCAAGAGAAAATATATTAAAAAAGATAACCAAAAGTCCGTAATTAGAATCGAAAAGCATACAATCACACAACGCATCTGCACCTAATGCCGCTCGCCTGCCCGCTCCTATAGCCGTTGCTCACATCGAGATCATTGGAGATAACAAGAATGTTATTCACTCTCTGTCTGTCACAGCGGCAGGCCGTTAGGTCCGCTGTCGGATAAAATTCAAGTTACACTTGAACAAAAATGGATGTATATATATCGGATCAAAAATATCGGTATTTTAAAACATCGATATTTGCAAACAATATGAACTGATTTCCGACTTTTCACTCTTGAAAATAAAATAAATTAAATATGCCTTCATATTTTGTAAAAGAAGAATCTTTAGACCAAATAAAAACTAAAGTTATTATTATTATTATTATTATTATTATTATTATTATTATGCTTTCATATTTTACAGTTAATAAAAAAAAAACAATGTCGGTACTTATAATATACACAAATCTATAAACTTATTTTATTAAAAATCAAATGTAATCACTAACCACTGAATTTAAAACACATCTGAATCTCAACTATACAGAAATAAATATTTTGATAACCGTTTCCCTTTTATTTTATTTCTTTGCATACTCAGTTATGGTGGAAGTATTTTCTCCAAACTAGGGTAGACATCATATAAACTGACGAAACATATGTAAGTAAAGGAAAGACACATGAGAGTAGCGTGTCTATGATTAACAATTATTGACATATTAGGAATGCATTTTTGAAAACATCGAGAGCAAATATCGAAAACAAATATCTATGTCGATCGATATTATCGAAAAAGATAAAATATCGAAAGCTAAATATCGATTTTTCTCAAACATCGATGTATCGTGCGCATCCCTAGTTGCACTATCCTGATCGTATGGTTTAGTTTGTGTTATATTCTTGCAATTATTGATACATTTATTATGAAATAAATAATTCTATTCCATACATAAACTCTTCTACCGTTATATTTAGGGTTTGTCTATTATCGAGTACAATATTGGATTTTGATTCCTGCTTTTTACACATATTTTTACTTATGTCTGGTTCATTTTGTTTTATCTTAGTATTTTATACGCTCTCGTACTAGTCTTTTCTTGGTTTTTGTTGATTGTTATTAATTGGATAAAGAATTTTTAGAAAATGTAAAAATGGTTTTATAATGCTGTGTGCCAATGTGCAAAAGCATGACCAAATTTGCTAATGTTTTCAAATTTTCACGCGATAGTGACATGCGAAAAAATAGATAAATGCAACGCATCGATCGAATTTTAAAATTACGATATCCTCACCAGTTTGCATTTCGCATTTTGACAAAAAAAAATATTCTTCGTGAACATGAATCCATTACGTCACATGATACACGTTTGGTTTTAAAAAGAAAATGTTTAAAATTGACGGATGACGCAATACACACTGTATTTAAAAATTAGACATCATATTAATTTGTCAAAACCATAAAAGATAAAAATGCAGATATTCTCCGTGACAATATACAGGCTGTTCTGTAAGTTCATAGTATGATAAAGAGAATTGAATAAAGTTATATTCTGAAATATATTTTGCAAATCTGTCAAGTTACGGGACTGTAAAGTCGATGATTACGAACAATCTATACTATTAAGTTAAAAACTATACTTATTAAATTAAAATTTAAAAATGAAGTTGTTCAAAAATGCCTGTTACTTTTACTAATTAAGAATACACCGACATGCGTTTGGTTTACGGAGAAGGGCTCCAAAACAACGCCATTAATAAAAAGTGTTTATCCATATTTCACTTCTGACTTCAAACCTTCAAGAATGACAAGTCTTGTTATTTTCACTCTAACTGATGTATTTTAAATAATATTTTATTCAAATAAATAATTGTTATTGGTTTATCTTGAAGTGCTTTTACAATTGCAACAAATTCCTACCCTACATTAGAAAAGAAATAATTGCAGATTACGACACATTGCAACCGTGTTTATTAGTGGTAACGTATGCCACTTAACTTACATACAACTCCTTGTATTAAAGCGAAAAATTAACTTGAATATTAAAACATGAAAGTGATAAAATTGCAAATCAAATGCAATTCTTTTATGTACTACAGATATGTATTTTATGATAACGTAACACCGACCAAACATTTTTATTTTATTTTGAAATATGATTATCTGCACAGGGTGTTAAAAAAGGGTAAAAAATGGATGGTATACATTTCAATGTACTGATTTCAAATCAAAAAGAATTTTTCCAGAATACAGAGAATTATTTCTTATTATTTATTTTATTCTTCAAGTGTTCATTTTAGTACCACTGACCAACACAAAAATTTTATTGAAAATAATGATTTAACTAATCACATGAATAGGAAATAAATAAATTTCTAATTATTTCTATTAAAAATTTCATGTTGAGGAGTGACACTAAAAATGTACACTTCAAGAATTAAATAAACAATAAGAAATAATTTTCCGACTTTTGGAAAAATTCATTTTGGGGGTATGTGACTATAATCGAATTTCAATACGTCATAAAATATAAAAATTAAACACTAGCGTCTCATTACTCTCATTATTATAATAAAAAACTAACTAAACATGTGTTTATAATAGTATTGTAATTAGTCAATATAATATTTTGGAGATGGGATATGTGACTCTATCAAGGTAGGATCGTGGAAGAAGACAGATAGACTGGGATGAAAGAAGGTAGTTATAGACCAGCGTCGTGATTATGTTGTGGCATGTGGCAAGGCGTCAGGTGACTATAACTGACTATAACTATCAATTTTCCTCTCAGTCTACATATCCCTTCCCCAAATTTTTAATAATAATTGTTTTCTTATAAACTACAAATAATTAATCGATTGAAAAAAATACGGATATTTATTTTTTGTCTAATATCATAGTTAAAATTAATTTTAGAAAAGTAGCATATAAAATTTCTATTTTTTTATTTATTTATACAAGCTACAAAAGAAAACGTACTTTCGCCTGTGCAGCACAGCTGTACAGTCGCACCCCTTGACCCCTGCACATAGATCCAAACACGTGCCCTGCTTATAGGACTGGGAGCAGGTAGCCTATCGTTCGTCCCTGACTCCCTGCTCTAGCCATAGCCCTACGCCGTACTCGTCCGTAGCTTTGCCTCAGAAATTCAATGCTGAGTAGAAGAGAGATGATTAGCACTTTCATTATTATTGCTATTATCATTAGAGAAATAATTACTTAATATCCAATATTAATTGAAACATAACGGGCGTCTACTTTTTTTTCTCGAACAGGAAATTTAATGTTAAAATTTGTGCATGGATGAGTATTCAGTTTGTTGTTAAATTTCGTATGTACAAGTTAGATGCAAAAGAAAATATGCGATTTAAGGCAATTATTAGAGTAGCATGACAATAAGACAATAATATATTTTTTTAAAGTGTATTACTATATTCATCTGCTACTGTACACACACTATAGAAGATATTCATTGTCATACTAGTACAAATATGTTGTTATTATTGTACCAGTAAAAAAATGTTAGCGTGTTTATTCACCGCTGGCGGCGGCAGTCGCTACAGCACAGCAACACAGATCATATTGAAAATTGTTATTTGACAGTTGTATCGTTTTTGGTTTGTAGTGCACACAGCCAGCTTCGGCTGAAATTGCAAATTCTATAATTAAAATTATTCCAGAAAAATGTCGAAACATATTTGAAACATTTGAAGTGTCATTCGGAGTAGAACGCCCTTTTTGTATTTTACCCAGCTTGCCTGACCTTGGCTAGCGCCTTGGCCGCAATAACTGAATTCAACACATAAAGACCGCTTTCTTCTCCTAATAATATACAAAAGTTTGTTGTCTCTGATATATCTGACATTTTTTAAATTTTATTTTTATTAGAATAATAGGAAGATAGAAGTAAAAAATTAATCACAGAGTCTAATAATAACAATATCAAATGAAATATATGTCAGAAACATCAAACATATATTATTGTCTTATTTTTCAAGGCACTTTGACAATTGCCTTAATTCATGCATTTTCTTTGGCTTGTAACTCGTACATAAGAAACAATTTAACAACAAATTTTATACTCATCGATGCACATTTTCATTTTGAACATTACACATTTTTTATAAAATTGACAGATAAAGCGATATCGCCAAATTAAAATTTTAACAAAAAGTATACACTCCGTGTATACTTGTACGCATTTTTCCCTTCAATTTTTCGTTATTGCTTGTTGTGTCGCCTACCCCGTTATCCGACCCACAAGCCGTCATATATATTTACAAAACAACTTTATTAATATAAATTTGTAATTTTTCCATGATGCATATGATGAATTTAATAATTAATAAAATTTTACATTTTAATGAAAATAATTATTGGGAACTATTTATAATTTTTTTGTATTCATAGTAACACTAACAATACCAATGACTAGTGCGAATTTCTAAAAAAAATATCTACTTCTAATTTTTAAGTTGAAATATCGGCGTATAAATTTAATATATAAAACTAAATTAAACGTATGTACTTGTTATTCACTTCAATTTTTCTATTTTCCATGGAGTGACCGATTTCATTATAGTTCATCTATGCACCGCTAGGTCTACTCATAGCGCCACTTCCTGATATTTGACGAAAATACTTACCGAATATGTTTTAATTATCAATATCTTCTATATTAAACGATAAATATTTAAAATACTTGCCTAAGAAATACAAAAATGTGTACAGTACGCAATACTAAACAAATTTTAGGAATAGAATTTCACAGACTTGAGAAAATAAATAAAATTTAACATTTTATTTTTTTTTAAGTATGTTCCCGAAATTTAATTTTAATATGTTATGTATAATAATATTCTTCAAAACATATTAAAGTATGAACAAAATTGTAGGTTTAGTATAGAAGAAAAACATTAAAATGTATGAAAAAAGTAGGTGTTTTGGATTTTTAAAATTGTTCTCAAAAATCATTTTTCTTAATTTTCACATATTTTATTCCTTACCCTGTTATAAATATTTACTGCAAATTTAATCAAAATTGTAGGTTTTGAACTGGAGATATATTCAAAATAATATTTAAAATATTATTTTGGGTGAATAAATACATACAAATATTATTGAAACTATTTTGTTTTCATGGAAAATTTTACCCTTTTTAATATGTATACGAAGAAATCATATTACAGTACAAAATTTTAAATAAAAAATGAAAAACCATTTTACTAATTTTGAATTTCGCGCGCTGGGGTATCATTTCACCTTCAAACTTGTTTAGAACAGCGATGCCTGTGCCATCTATTAAATTGATTTTGGCCGGGCCTTTCGTACTATGATTATACATCTGGTCTACACTACTAACTGTGTGGAAGGGGTACATGTCGGCGCTATGAACATTCCAATGTCGATACTACATTTCGATGGTATGGACATTCCACTGTCTTCACTACGGACATTCCAATGTCGGCGCTACGGATATTCCATTGTCGACGCTATGAGCATGTCAGTGTCGGCACTATGACATTTCGATGGTACGGACATTCCAGTGTCTGCACTACGGACATTCCAATGTCGACGCTGTGAACATGCCAGTGTCAGCGCTATGGACATTCCAATGTCGATACTATGCACATTGTGGAGTGGGTAAGTGTCTGCACTATGACATTTCGGCAGTGTGGACATTTAAGGTTTCGATGCTATGGACATTGTGGATGGGGTAAGTGTCGGCACTATGACATTTCGATAGGTGGCTATTCGATGGCATGGCTTTTCGATGGTACGGTTTTCGGAAGTACGACATATACTCCATGCCCCATTAGAGGACGTCTTCGCCACAATCTTTATAAATCACCCTTGTATAGATACATTTGATCAAACTTGGCTATGATATTAAAATTTGCTGTCTAAAAATTTGTCGTATCCTTTTTAAAAATTTATATTTATCAACTATTCAACACTATAACATCCATATTAAAATCATAATGCCATAATTAATAATTATCTAATGTTATGTAGACTTTTCAGAACAGCGGTAAGAAATTTTTCAAATTTCAGTTTACAAATTTTAAATTTGAACCTATTTTAATTTTAGTTTGTTTTTGGAAGTGGAGTATTGACAGGAATGTATCTTGCGATTAAATATGATATAAGAAAATAAAATCATTAAAGTAAGTACTCAAATATTAAATGCATTAAGTTTTTTGTTAAGACAATTTCATACTGTCAGAAATGACATTTTTTTTAAATAGTTGCCTATGGGATCATAATGTTCATTGTCATTTTCATGTCTCAAAATTCATGTAAAAATTATACAAAAAAATATTTAAAATTCATGATTTAAATATATAATTGAACTGTAACTCAATATTCATCCTTATCTCGAGTATCATGTTAATAATAGCATTATGATGTTCATATCAAAGTGTACCAAAATTATCGTAAGAACTACTGTAAAGACAAATGGTAAAATATTAAATTATTCATATTTCAGATTTACTTTGCAGCTGGGCTTTATACCGGATTATATTTAGGAACAAATTTTGAAATACGAAGACTAGAATAATGTGATTTTAACTTCATAAAAGCAAAATGAACTTTTGTAAACATTTGGTTAGAACTTTTTTCGAAAAATTATTTCAAAGTTTCAAATTACATTTTGTTTCCAGCTTTCCTTTGCAGCTGGATTATATGTAGGTTTATATTTGGGATCTAATTTTGAAATTAGAAGAAAATAATGTAAGCATTTGCTTTCAATAATATGAAAAATACAGACAAAACGTAAGTTATAATTTAATGTTTTTCAGAATTTGGCTATCAACACATCACCAATATACTGTTCCAGTAAATAAGTTTGAAGCTATTTTTTGTGTAATGATATATCAAATCAATGTAAAGTAACAAATATCAATAAAGTGCAATTGTTAAACGTAAAAAGTGTAATAATAAATAATAAACATACCTTCCTAACCTATAAATACTGTTGATTCTAGAATATATTCTATTAATAGTATAAACTTTTAAATAAATTCACTATTATTTTTCAACATGTCGCACTTAACAATTTAAGTCATCACTGAGGTCCTATTTACGAACAAGTATAAAAATAAATCAAAATTTTTATTTGTCAACTGTCATTGTCTAGTATCAGAACTGTCATGTAGTTTTCACGAATACCCACAGAGGTCACTGTTACGGGTGAATGAGAAAAAATAGAGAATAAATGTCAGAAATTTCACGTGTTTTACAAAACACGTAAATCATTTCGTAAAATCAAAATTTCTAGTGTTTTTTTCCATATTCATTTCGTAAAGGCAGCTGTTTTGTGACTAATCTATAAATAAACCCAGACATATGACTTTGCTATCTTTATAAAAATTAAGATTTACAATTGTAAAGTTTAATAGATAAAGCAGGACTTTCACTGTACTAAAAGAATAAATATAATGATCAAATTCTTGGTAAGATGCTTATTATTAATATTTCAATAAATATTAAATTTTATGTCATTACAGTTAACATTTGGAAGTGGCGTTTATGCTGGAATATATTTAACACAAAATTATGAGGTAAAAACATTAAAAATAGATAAAATATTTGTATAATAGTTTTATTTTGTACAACAGGTACCAAAAGTAGACGATCCACAAATTTTATTCGACAGAGTACGAGAATACATCGATAGTCTATCTAAAAAGTAGCTGTATACATATTTGCTATGTTGTCATATACATAACATTTCAGTTTTTTTAGATTTCAGTAGAACATGAACAAAAAAAATGCGTTTATAACAAACTTAACCCTCCTCCCGAATATTCTATCCTTGTTTGTGGTTCTACAAAAGCTAACCAGTCACTAGAATGAGTCGGCAATAATCCCATACTATGACATTTATACAAAGCCAAACCTACATTCACCAAATTTCCAAAAATATAAACGAGTTTCTGCCCTGCCGCACTCGAACCCTCGACCATTTTAAATGTACTTTGAGTTGCAAACAACAGTTTTAACGGCCTAACGATTAGCATTCCCACCATCATTATTGGGAAGATAGAAATAGAGTTCCCTGCCATATACATGATAAATAAGTTCATTGGAACTTGCTTTAGGGGGCCTAAAGCAAGATCCCAAGACTTTTTCATAATCAAGTGACTGGTGTCTGAGTTTTTGGTGATTTCTGTATGTCCGGAACTCATTGAAGTGCTGTAGGCTGGAGGTGCAGCTAGTGGCGATTCCGAATTAGGACGATCTTTTACTCTATTTTTTATATTAATGTTATTATTTGTATATTATTCGTAAGTAAATATTAACAAACCTTTGGTCTAAACACCATTTTAATCTACGACCACTTGATTTCGATGTTCCAGACATTTTTACCAAATGATTTTTGAGGTTAACGATACAGTTGTTTTCTGAATAAAACAAATGTAAAAACTGTTGTATGTACTTTAACAAACAAAATATTAATTAGATTTTAACGAAAATTAGAGTTGATAATACTTCAAAACCAAAATTTTATTGTTAATAGCACGGAGATTACTTTGCTTTTATTTCTAATGGCTGTGTTCCACTTGTACCGCCATATTGGTTAGAGTAGAGTATAAGGTCTAAAAATTTATTCAATTATTGCAAATTATGTTTATTTCTTAACACTTTACAATATTATTTCCATTTCTTACGTGAAATAAATCCAATAGTCATAAAAATTATTATACTCTTCGTTTTTCTATCAATAAAAATAAGGTAGCGCTACCATAAACTGTCAAAAATTGAGCGTTGAACCTGTCACATTCATAACTATCATCACGAGTTCTTCCGATAATACAATAATATGACTTATCCAACTGATTGGAATGTTGAAAAATATTACGATGAAACAGAACCCGAGCTACACTGGGAATTGCGAAAAGAATTTATGGAAAGAAATAAAGATAAATTTCCAGAAGATAGACTGGTATCCCTCGCCCGAACATTTTCTAACATGGAATTCATGGGTTGTGTGTAAGTAATGAACTTTTGTTCTAAGTAACATGTTTAATTGATTTAATTTACAGATATCACCCAGAAGTAATGGCAACAGTAAGTGCTATGTCCAAAGATGTCGTTAAAAAGTATCGCGAAGTAAAGAAGACAAAGTTGCAGCGTACTTTTGTAACAGCTTCAAATGCAGCAGAAAACAAAGCTAAAAGAAAATCAGATCCCGGTAGTTACATCAGCTATTCAACAGAAAAGAAACCAAGAATATAATCAAACAATTAAACGGTAGGTCCAACAATACTTAAATAATAGTTTTTAAAAATCAACGGAGCCTCATGATCAGAAATAAAATTTCTGTCTGGTTTTAAGCTAGCGAATGGATTAATTTTTGCTTCGTGAATAACATTTACTGATGCACTTTCTTGTACTCGTTTCAGATCAAGTGGAGCCTCATAAGACGTATATGCAGTGAAAATAAACGGACAAGTATTGGACACCGCTGAGCGAATAGTTTGCGGCCAAGTATCATTTTGATTGAATCCCGTAGAACGGTGTAAACCGGGATTAAATGCACATACTGAAATTTTAACTTTATAAAATGTATTCTACAGAATATTATATTGTTTATTACCTATATCTGGTTTTATGAAACTTTTACTTGTAGCATATTGGTGATATAATAAACCATCTTTATATTCAAAAGATAGTGATTTATTTTTTACCTTGCATTCTTCACATAATCTAGAATTTAATAGTTTATTTTTTCTATAACATACTTAAATTATTAGTTAACAATATACAAAATCTTGGTTGTATTGGATGTTATATACTTCTAAAAAATAATTTAATAACATTTATTAAAGGCGTTTTTTACTCAGAGTGGTTACCTAATAGTACATTAAGATACAAGTTTCATAAGATATCATTTTAGCGCACGCGTTATTCTTAGAAACGAGCGGTTTGCCGCGAGTTTTCTAAGGGGACGAGTGCGCTGAAATGTCTTATGAAACGTGTATTTTTTCTATTTTGGTAATTTTTTCAAAAAATGTACGTTATTTTATATCCAGGAATTTCAATTTCGGTTGTTTAATATGTACTTTATGAAACTCAATTGGATGTCATAAAGAAGTACTTTATGACATCCAAATGGGTTTCATAAAGTACATATTAAAGAACCAAAATAGAAAAAAATTATTTATAATCTTAAGACATAGGTAACCGAATTTTATTGAGTGTTACAAAATAACCAGGTTAATAATTTCGACATTTGTATAAAATATAGAAGTTTCAATTGATTATATTTATTGTTTCCTCTGTAATTTTAACATGGTTACCAAACTTACTATCCAGGATATCGGGTTAACCGTAAATAACCCGGTTAGCTAAATATAAAACACCTTATGGCTTTTAACTTCATTTGTTTGTTAGGACCCAATATTCTCATCTAATTTACACCCATTTCCACATTTCCGATCGACTTGAAATTTTGCACACATAAATACTTAATAGTTCGGACCACAATAGTTATTTTTATATCAAGGCTGCGAAATCACTCACTCTCAATCTCGAGGGCGCTAAAGGATTTCGCGGACAAGGTATACACAATATTTTTTGTGCAACCGTAAAAAAATATGTAATTACAAATTTTCTTAATTTTAAACTGTTTTATTGTAAATAGAAAGTTAACTTTCAAGGTGGCTGTGGGATTGACATTTGATAAACAAAACCATGTAATTCTCAAGTGTCAAAGTGATTGTTTACCTAATTTCGCGGCCGCTACCATGACAACGGCCGCGAAATGAATTTCGCGGCCGTTACCATAACAACGGTCGCGAAATCCAATTTCGCGGCCTGTATTGCGGCTGCGAAATGCTTACTTCGCGTCCGGTTGCACAAAAATATTTTATTTTCAGTACATTTTAATGAAAGCTTGTTTTTAATTATCTTATTGATAAGAAAGCTGTCAACCTTATATGGGACGTTGAAAATTGTGGTGTCAAGTGTTTGTAAAATTAAAATAGTTATTTATGCGATAAGAGTAAAAGTATAATCTTATTTCACGAATAGGAAAGTCCTATGAAGGGAATGACATGTTTTACTTTGCATTCATTTTTTTATGTCCGTTAATAAAGTGTATTTTTTCATTTTTTGTCTTTTTATACAATAAAAGCGCGGAATTTTTTTTAACGCAAATTAAAAAATTAAATGCTATGGCTTTTTTTCACGCTTTTATTGTAGACTTAAAAAATCTGATGTGGCCAGCACATAATCTTTCGCCAGATATTTAACCTGGTTGTACGCATAACACGAAAAATATTTTTAAATACAAATACGTATATTCATGTCTCACTACAAAATAATTCTCACATATATTTGCAAAATCTATGGGATATTTTAATATAAATTATGTACAATACATACATTTTCTTTATATTCATTTTTTCGCAAATTCCTTTTATATTCTTTTTTACGTATATTCTTTTGCGTTGTTGACTTTTTTTTTATTTTCATAATCTTCATAATGATGTACAAATATTTTTGACAGTGGCATATGTGTCACTTACAAACATTTGAATTTCTTGCCTTGAAGTAGTTTGATCTGAGAATTTTTACATCAAATTATTTTATATGCATTTCTTTATCGCTAAGTCTATATAAGATATAATAATGAATTTATATTTATCGAATAAAGAATTTAACGTTCTTTAATATAAGTATTTACATAAATTTTCGATTAATAATTAGATGATTATTTTCTTGTAACTACTACTTCCAGTGTCCAATTGTTACCAAAACTTAATCAACTCTTCCCATTATTGTTAGATTAAGGAATCCGTAATTAAAAATGTCTTAAGTCTTATAGTATTTGAGAAATCGTGGATCCAACATCCACACACACATATACGGACATCATCGTAAAAATGTTATAATCGGATTCTAGGAACCTTAAAACGTGCTTATTCACTAAAATCTGGATATGCGATTTTTAGCATGAATACAATACCTCTCTTAGCGAGAGGTAAAAAATTGTATGTAACTAGAATTAGAGTAAAAAGTATCTTATTTCACTGAGGATTTGACGCACTTTACTATGTTGCGATAATAACTATTTTCTACTGTCAATATAAAAAGTAGGCTGTTGCGCTTACATTGGTAACGCGAAACGTCACTTTGGCGCTCATGCGTAAGAAAACAAAAAAAACGCTCACTCTTTGAATTTTTAACTCATCAAATATTCAATGAATGCTGCGACACCAACCAGTGACAATGACAGCAAATGAACAATGTAAGCAGATATACTCTGAAAACTTGTAAATAAGAATAGGTTTCAAAACAATGTTAAATTTATTGTGGCGACTGTAGATTTTTTTTGTGTGTTTCGAGTGCAAATGTACCTTGATGATTTCGAGAGAATGCAGCGTTCCTACGTTGCGCAACAACCTCTCAGTCGACAATGTATCATTTTTCGCTCTTAATAACAAATAGCTATTTTTAAATGTCTACAATAAAAGCGTGAAAAAAGTGCCATAACGGTTAATTCGTTTGATGCTTTTATTGTGGAAAAAATACATACTTTATGAACATATTTTAATGAAAATAAATGCACTTTTTTTAATAAACTTAAAAGGGATATTTCTCATGTGATAACTGTAAAAAAAAATCAAAAATCAAGAAATTACTATAAGAGATCTTCAAAACTTAGTGGAAACGTTAGTAAATGAAATAAGTTTATTAAAAGACTGTGTTAAAGATAATCTTAAAAATAACGAACCATATGACTTGGATGATTTAACTGAAAGTGTTATAAATGAAACAAGCGAGAGACAAAAGAGAGCTAATAATTTGATTATTTATAACGTAAAAGAGTCTAATGAACATGATAAAATTAAACAGATTGATAATGATAAAATTGTTGTTAAATCACTACTGTCAAAAATAGATAACATTGATATTACAAATATAAACATCTATCGTTTAGGGCAGAACATCTCCAGTACGAGATCGCGTCCGATTAAAGTTGTTCTTAATAATGAATCGGATGTTAAACTAATTCTAAAAAATCGAGATAAAATAAATGTTTTAGATTCAAATATTAAAGTTACATCAGATCAAACAAAAATGCAGCGCAATTATTTTATAAAAATCAAAGAAAAACTCAATGCTTTAGAAGAGAGTGGTATAAAAGATAAAACCATTAAATTTATTAATAATGTTCCTAAAATTGTTGATAAATCTAAATTTAATAATTCAAAAAAGTATTAAATTTATCAGCTGATTCTAATACATCTAAACCGAATAAAGAATTATCTATTTACTACCAGAACGTACGTGGCCTTCGAACAAAATCCCACGAACTTTTACAAGAAACACTCAATGCCAATTACGATATAATAATTCTGACAGAGTCATGGTTAAACGATAGTATGTTCACAAGTGAATATTTCGGTTCGAACTATAGTGTGTTCAGAAAAGACAGAGTCAATGATGTCAAATCGAGAGGTGGCGGGGTCCTTGTTGCTGTGCACAGTAGCTTATCTTCTCATCAATTGTCAGTACCAGTGATCAACAATCAATCAGAAATGGAAGAAATATGGGTGTCAGTGCTAAGTGGTAAGACAGAACATATATTTTGTGCAGTGTATATACCCCCCGCATCAGCATTAAACACTTATGAATCTCATACACGATCTTTAGAATATGTAACCGATCATAACCCAAATGCAAAAATCTGTGCAATTGGAGATTACAATTTGCCCACTATTAACTGGCTACAAAATGACAATTTCATGGATCCAACTAATATTTCTGATAACAAGTCAATTGTTACTTGTGATAGTTATAATTTTTTTGGGTTTAGGCAATATAACAACGTTGTTAATAGCAACTCAAATCTACTTGATTTAGTGTTTAGTAATAATAACACATCAATCTCAGTACGTGAAGGCAATAAACCATTATTAAAGCCAGATATACTTCATCCAGTATTAGAAATTGCAATACCTTATTATTGTGCAACCGATTCTTTACAGTATTCCAGTAATTGGAGATATGATTTCAAAAAGTGTAATTACAACAATATGAATGACTACCTAAGTACGGTAGACTGGTTCGAAATATTCAGTATAGATAAAGATATTGACCAATGTCTAAATGTTTTTTATACTATATTATATTTTTACATTGAAAATTATGTACCTAAAGTTTTTATGTCAACTGATAACTTTCCTTGCTGGTTTTCTGTTAAAACTAAAAAATTAATTAAATTGAAAAATAGATTCTATAAAAAATTTAAAAGAACCAATTCCAATGTATATGGAAACAAATATTGCACATTAAGAGCACAAGCAAAGAAAGCTATCATTGACGATAATAAATTATTTATAGAAAATACCGAACGTAATTTAGGAAGTAACATGAAACTCTTTTGGAAATATGTAAATAATAAAAAATCTAATGGCAGTTGTGGAATACCTAAAACCATGAATTATAATGAAACTAGTTCGTCTGTTGGGACAGATATTGTAAATATGTTCGCTGATTTTTTTGACACTGTCTATATCCGCAATAATGATGAAGTTAGACTCGAACAAGCAAATATACAATCACACTTGAATATAAATTCTATTCAAGTCACTCCTGATTCTGTCTTTCAAAAATTATCTGGATTGGAAACTAATAAAAGTGCTGGACCAGATAATATTTCACCCTACTTTATTAAAATGTGCAGTCCAACACTGTCTCTACCACTAAGTATACTTTATAATATTTCACTCTCTACTGGTATTTTTCCCCAAACTTGGAAAACATCTTATATTACACCACTACATAAAACCGGAAGTAAAAATAATATAACCAATTACAGACCGATATCCGGCTTAAGTATGTTTTCCAAAGTTTTAGACTCGATTATATCCGATAATTTAAGTTCAGTATTCCACTCAATAATTTGTCCACAACAGCATGGATTCATTAAGAATAAATCCACCTGCACAAATCTAATGGTATATAGTAACAGCATAATTGAAAATTTAGAAAATGGATCTCAAATCGATTCTATATACACAGACTTTCGAAAAGCTTTCGATCGTGTTAATATTAATTTACTTGTATTAAAATTACAATATATGGGTATAGGAGGTTCATTGTTGAAGTGGATACATTCATATTTGTCAAACAGAGTACAAATTGTAAAAATAAAAGATTTTCTTTCTCGAGATATTTACGTATCCTCAGGAGTCCCTCAGGGCTCTCATTTAGGGCCAATTTTATTTACATTATATATAAATGACATTGGCACAATCTTCAAAACGTCTAACTTTTTATTATTTGCTGATGATCTCAAATTATTTTCTAAAGTAGATAATTGGAATGAAGTTGTATGTTTGCAGAACGATTTATCAAGATTAGAACTATGGTGTAAAAATAATTTTATCGAGCTTAACATCGAAAAATGTAAACATATAACATTTGCTAAGAAGAAAAATTATATTCATTCTAGATACCATTTAAATAATGTTTGTTTAGAAAATGTAAATTCAATTAAAGATCTTGGTGTTGTATTTAATTCAAAATTTAACTTTCATGAGCATATAGACTTTGTTGTAAAAAAAGCTAATAAGATGTGTGGCTTTGTCATCCGGCAATCGAGAGATTTTACAAATATTGATGCCATATGTAAATTATATTATTCTCTTGTCCGCACACACTTAGAATATTGCAATATTATTTGGTCTCCTTATTATCAGCGCCATATGGACAGAGTCGAAAAAATTCAGAAGAAATTTGTACGTTATCTTTTATATAAACTTCATATTAATAAAAATAATTATTCATATTCTGAAAGATTAAATTTGTTAGGTTTAGATTCCCTAGAAATACGACGTAAAAAAGCCAAACTATTATTCGCTTACAATATTGTTCACGGTTATATCGATGTACCAGATATTTTATTAAAATTTAAATTTCATGTTCCTTCATATAATACGAGAAATAAACTTATTTTTGAACCACACAAATCGAATGTTTTGTATGGAAAGCATTCTGTAATAAATGAAATTGTAAACTGTGTAAATACTTTAATTCCAAGCGAAATAGATATCTATAACATAAGTCAATCCAAATTTAAAAATGTGTTAAAATGTATTTTGAAATAAGATAAGGAATTTCTATAATTATATATATACTTTATTTGTTAAAATAATTTAGTTCACTTGCATGTCTGTAATATATATTTTGTATTATTTTGCTGTACCATTTGGATTTGTATCCGTAGTGTACCCATGCTAAATAAATAAATAAATAAATAAATAAATAAATAAATAAATAAATAAATTAAATTATTTAAATGGTCTGCAAATTCCAGAAAATTTCTATGAAAGGAAGGAAATAATATATTCTGGGCATATTTGTAATTCTAAATTTAGCCACCAGATAGAGATTATTGCTTAACTTGAATCGCGATAGTGAAGCAAGTCAGTATTTTACGTTATGAAATTTTTATTTTACTTCAAAATAGTACCTACTGTTGATATGTTAAATAATATTCTGGTAAAAAATGGCATAAGCTAATTTTTTTTACCAAAAACTTGTCTTAACACCACCTACACCACTCTAATTTATAATCTCTTCAAGAGATCTATAGTCCCGAACCATTGGGATTTTTTTTTGTTAATAGTTTTGCTTCAGAAAGTGCATAGAAAATTTAATATTATTCTTGTTCAAAGCATTATTTTTTGTTTTCAATTTTGTTACAGTTTGGACAACAAAAATATTTTGAGTTAAATTATAACAAAACAAAAAAAAATGTTAGTAAGATATTAGGCATATAGGTAACATAAAATTTCCTACCACTCTCCTTGGTACAATTTTGTCCCATATTCTTGCTTGTCTTATATGCAATAGTACCTTTAGATACCACAAAAATAAAACACATAATATAGTCAGTTCCACAGACTAGTTTGTACGTGTACACACATATAACAAAAAGATATTCGTACCTAATTGTTTCACATGTGGTTCTTGCATTTAACTCTGGACCTACCATAATTATTTTCAAGTTTGTTAATTCTGGCAAAAAGTGCATGAAAAATGTTTCCCATGCCTGTAAAGTGCTGCCTTCGTAATGCAATTCAGCTCCTATTAAATGAATTGATAAAGACTTTTTAACTTTGAAATATGATACGCGGATTGAATATAAGATTGTTAATGGACCTGAAGATGCTTGGGATATCATTGCAATTTGACAATAATCTATTAAAATAAACAATATCAAATAGAATTCATGTATTTGAATAATAAATCCTTACCTAACTCCTCAGAATTTTTTACAATTTGTCTTATTGCCTTTTCAATACCATCATTCGTCTTTAATTCTATTGGTCCACTTTTCATTTTTCCAAAGTTCATATCATACATAAATAATTTCCTATATGCTTGCTTTTTAACTAACATGACAAATAATTGTAATCTTTTACACCATTCATTATGATTTTTTGGCATATGTTCTGGTACGTTTATACAATACCATACCTAAATAAACATAAAATACATATATTTGGGCCTATTCTGTAATTTTTAACAACTGGTTAAAAAATGTAACCAATCAAGTATGTTGATAAATAACAAAAAATTGGAATTTTAGTTGTCAAATCGATTTCTATTGGATAAAATTTTTAACCAGTCGTTAAAAATTAACCACTGAGTTACTGAATAGGCCCGATTGTTTGTTTAATTGTTGTAACATACCTGTCTGCAATACTTGCAACAATCAAGTTTTTTACAATCAGTTTCATAACAATAACAACAATGTTTTGGAAATAACAATAGATCTCTTTCGTACGGATCTAAATTTCTTTGTAGAATAATTCTAACATTTTCAATTGTTTTAATTCGTGAATATCTCCATTCATCAGGATTGTATATTTTGCCATACAAAAAACCTTTTAAAAAAATTAACACCAAATGTATATTATATAAATATAAATATCACCTGTATTTCGTATTATTTTATGTACAGCTTCACACATTTTTTTATGTATGGTATAATGATTAGCCATATGCGATAGACAACAATATCCAACCATATGGCAATCTGAACAATAATACAAAGCATTTTGCCAACAAACTGCACAGTAACCGACTAAAGTAATACTAATTGCTTGATTTGCAACTTTTTTACAATTATTGTTATTTAAATTCTTACTGTTAAAATTATTGTTATTATTATTTAAAACCATATTATTATTTAAAACAATGTTATTATTATTTAAAATATAGTTATTATTCTCATTTTTTCTTTTCTTTTTTGAATTTTGTTTCTGTTTCCCCGGCATGTCGATACTATAAGAACGACAGCAAAGTAAACTAACAACTAACTTTTCGCAAACAGAAATAGATTGTCGTGTTCCACAATTGAGCCTACTATTGAATTCTTTTGGCAGCCGATATTTAAATGCTTTAGCGCTAATTATAAATAACGAAACAGCGCTCGTGTATTCTAATAATAATTTCCTGGATTCATGATCTTTTATGATTGACATTAAAGATTCTATGCATATCTTTAAATAACTATTGGGCATCATTTTTGTTTAGAAAGAAATTACGAACAACAACAATTCACAATATAATAATTTGTCAAAACGATTATCAACTGGTGATAGATAGAACTAATGGGGGAGTTTAGTCATGTTGAAATGTAATGATTTTTCTACATTACTGCAATACTATACATGCAATATTCCTATTAATCCAATAAGAGTAATAAAAAAAAATGATATTAAATTTATCGTTAGTTAAACCGTCCGCAATTCGATGACGTATGCAGCATCCTTGGTTCGCCGTAGTTGTCCGCTGCGAGCGCTAATTTAGAATGAAAACATGAACGTATGGCTTCTACATTTGATATTGAAGCCACCCGGTGCAACTTGTATTGAGAAGCTGGCAGCAGACAGTAGGCCGTGAGTGTACCCAACGTCATAGAGAAGTCACTAAAAGGTTCATGTCGCTGCTATAGATTGATTTGAATTAAGTAATCTATGAAATAAAACAGAAAAATTTATAAAATTATTTGTCAGGTCAGACGTCAAAAATAAAAATATTGTTTGAAAATATTGTCATTGCTGCATTGTGTCAAGTTTAGATCATTGGTCTAAATAATATACATTATGGCTTATGATAAGTAAGTAATTTTATTTTAGTTTATTTTTTGTAAGAGTTGTTATAAATTTAAATGTCGGCATCCCAACTGCCAGAAAATCACCAAGAAGTCATTATTTGTTACCCATTGGACCTACGGCTGTTATGGGCGAGACAAGCCTATGTTAAGGGATTCTTGATCTGTACTTCAAACATCTTGTGACAGCACACAATACTTCTTTCTCTTCACGCATATTGACGACAGGAGCAATACAAAATTTCTAGGATTTTTCCAACTCTGCCTATAAAAAAAAAACTGAAACTACAGCTTCAGGTCTGATATGAGGGCAAATCTATTTTGCTGACCAACAAAAAAAAAACTTGCTGACTGGCTATTTAGAATTAATGGAATTGTATGAAGCGCCGTTTGGGTCATAATTAAATATGGGAAATATTTATTTTGCATCGTGAGAAATATATTTTTTTAAGAAATAAATAAATATACTGAGAAATATTTTTTATTTCTTAAATTATTTTTTATTTTGTGTGCTATAATGAAATGAGGGAAATATTTATTTTTTAAAATATTTCTCCCGGTCGACACAGGGCGTTTCGGGAAAAATATTTTTCAAAATATTTCTCCCGAACGATGCCGAGCTTTTCGGGAGAAATATTTTTTTCCCCGTCGACGCAGCGCATTGCAGGAGAAATATTTATTTAAATATTTCTCCCGGTCGACGCGGCGCAGTTCGGGTGAAATATTTTACGCACAAAAATATTTCTCACAAAGTGCAATGCTTCGTCTGGGAGAAATAATTTTCATAACGTAAACGTAACGCAAGACATATTTTTGTGCTAGTTTCTGTTAGATGGCACAGAGCTAGTTACCGCTGGATGGCGCTGAGCTAGCTGTTCTTACCGGAGTGCGTAGTAGTGAGTGCTCGTGGCATTTAAATAAATATTTCTCCTGCAATGCGCTGCGTCGACCGGGAAAAAAATATTTTAAAAAATATTTCTCCCGAAAAGCTCGGCATCGTTCGGGAGAAATATTTTGAAAAATATTTTTCCCGAAACGCCCTGTGTCGACCGGGAGAAATATTTTAAAGAATAAATATTTCCCTCATTTCATTATAGCGCACAAAATAAAAAATAATTTAAGAAATAAAAAATATTTCTCAGTATATTTATTTATTTCTTAAAAAAATATATTTCTCACGATGCAAAAATAAATATTTCCCACATTTAATTATGACCCAAACGGCGCTTCATAGAATTGCTTTAAATTCAGTAATCTACCTTAGAACAATTGTCATCTATCTGTAACGTATCAATCTTGTGATCTCCTTCATAGAGGTACTTTACTCGAGTGAAATATAACAAAATTTTGCTAATCAATAACCTTAGAACAACAATTGTCATCTACCTGTAACGTATCAATCTTGTGCTCTCCTTCAGAGAGGTACTTTACTCTATTGAAATATAACAAAATTTTGCTGACTATTTAAAATTAATGGAATTGCTTCAAAATCAGTAATCTACCTTAGAACAACAATTGTCATCTACCTGTACCGTATCAATCTTGTGATCTCCTTCAGAGAGGTACTTTACTCTAGTGAAATATAACAAAATTTTGCTGACTGGCTTTTTAAAATTAATGGAATTGCTTCAAAATCAGTAATCTACCTTATAACAATTTTGTTATATTTCACTAGAGTAAAGTACCTCTCTGAAGGAGAGCACAAGATTGATACGTTACAGGAAGATGACCATTGTTGTTTTAAGGTAGATTACTGATATTAAAGCAATTCCATTAATTCTAAATAGCCAGTCAGCAAAATTTTGTTATATTTCACTAGAGTAAAGTACCTTTCTGAAGGAGAGCACAAGATTGATACGTTACAGGAAGATGACCATTGTTGTTTTAAGGTAGATTACTGATTTTAAAGCAATTCCTTTAATTCTAAATAGCCAGTCAGCAAAATTTTGTTATATTTCACTAGAGTAAAGTACCTCTCTGAAGGAGAGCACGAGATTGATACGTTACAGGAAGATGACCATTGTTGTTCTAAGGTAGATTACTGATTTTAAAGCAATTTCATTAATTCTAAATAGCCAGTCAGCAAAATTTTGTTATATTTCACTAGAGTAAAGTACCTCTCTGAAGGAGAGCACGAGATTGATACGTTACAGGAAGATGACCATTGTTGTTTTAAGGTAGATTACTGATTTTAAAGCAATTCCGTTACAGGAAGATGACCATTGTTGTTTTAAGGTGGATTACTGATTTTAAAGCAATTCCATTAATTCTAAATAGCCAGTCAGCAAAATTTTGTTATATTTCACTAGAGTAAAGTACCTCTCTGAAGGAGAGCACAAGATTGATACGTTATAGGAAGATGACCATTGTAGTTTTAAGGTAGATTACTAATTTTAAAGCAATTCCAATAGTGCCAAATAGCCAGTCAGCAACTTTTTTTTGTGGTCAGCAAATTAGTCAGCACCCTGATATGATTGTGTTAGCTACTTTGGTCTTCGTCCAAATAACGGCAAAATCGGGAACTTGGAAACTAATTTCAGCGTCACCTTTTGATAATGAACATGTGTGGTATAAAATGTTGATCAACCACTAAATTTACTGAGCGCCGCTATCATGGGGGCATCTTACTTAAATGGCAACAACATAATCAGTGAGAAAATTTGAAAAAAGTAACGACTGATACAGTTGAATTACGTATACCGTATTGCATTTGTCTTAGAAGTCAACGAGTCCGCGGAAGGCCAAAGTACCAGCAAAATGTCGCTGGCTAAACAAAATCAGAGAAGATATAAAATAGAATAACTTATATCCTCAAATTGCAAGCGATCGTTTGAAATGGCGCTTCAAAATCCACGCGGAACAATATTCATAAAGTGACCAAATAGATCGTCTAAAATTGATACATGTTTAAATAATGTGTAATCAATATGAAGAATTCACCCGGCTATTCCAAGTAATCAAAAACGAGAAGAAAATGCGTTTGTTATAAAATATTGTGTTTAAATAATGTACGTTGTACTTTATTATAGTGAAAATAATGAAAAATTATTTTATTTTAATACAGGGTGATTCATCGGTCTGTCCTCTCTTTATAAATTTTTTATTTTAAATCAGATAGAAAAACTCTTCAAATATAATTTATATGATATAATATTGTCTATCTACGTACACTGGCTTGCAAAAAATCGCGTACACCTTAAAAATCAAGTAACCGAGTTTTTGTAATTTTTTAGCTCTGTAAATAATGTAAGAACTGACAATGTTGTCACTGTCATCTCTATTTGATCTATTATGAAGCTAGTTGTT
The DNA here is from genome assembly GCA_963082715.1 of Harpalus rubripes. Classification (NCBI taxonomy): domain Eukaryota; kingdom Metazoa; phylum Arthropoda; class Insecta; order Coleoptera; family Carabidae; genus Harpalus; species Harpalus rubripes. The sequence goes on from OY720454.1 coordinate 32,677,215, forward strand.
AATTGTGTTTAATTTACGTACTGATAAATTACAAATATATTCCGAAAAAATGCAAGAACAACCAAGTATGTATTTGAATTTCTGTTAATTTTGACATTTTAATTGACACTAATGACATTGACAAGTTAAAAATCAAGATCGATTCGATACAGCAAAAAATAGGTGTACGCGATTTTTTTGCAAGCCACTGTACCATATGCATTTGTATACAGGGTGCTCCGTTTAAGCGCAACAATATGTAACTTTATATTTCTTAATGGGACATTCTATATTTATTTATTTTGATAGTAAATTAGATTCCCTTTAAAAAAGTATTAAGGGGTCTAAAATTATAAATTAAGAACTTATTTACGTTCATAAAAAATAGTAGTTCAGAGTGGAAAAAACCATAATATAATACAAAAATTTTATCCTTTTTTATTAATACTTATTTTAAACATTACACTAATTCCAAAGAATCTATTATAATTTAGTGACAGACTAAATAATGCAAATTATAATAAATGCTCGAAAACTTGTCCTTCAACTTCAATAGATTTTTCTATTATAAATATTATACTAACCATCTCATCTTTACTAAAATTTGTATTATTCATTTTCACATCAACAATGATAAACTAAGAGTATTTGGACAACTTGTTTCTTTAAATTCGAAAGAATTGATCAGATTATCCATAGCATACTTTGTTAATAATAACATGATAGAAACATATCATTCAACGAATAAAGGTAAATAACTTCTTAATTTATAATTTTAGACCCCTTAGTACTTAATACTTTTTTAAAGGGAATCTAATTTACTATCAAAATAAATAAATAAATGTAGGGTGTTCCATTAAGAAATATAAAGTTACATATTGTTGCGCTTAAATGGAGCACCCTGTATACAAATGGATATGGTACGTAGATAGATAATACTATATCATATAAATTATATTTGAAGAGTTTTTCTATCTGACTTAAAATAAAAGAGTTATAAAGAGAGGACAGATCGATGAATCACCTGTATACTCAAATTATAAAATTAGTAATCACTGTATAAACAAATGGACGTTGATAGGTTTATATGACATATATTTGACATTTACTTCACATGTATTTGACATATGTCAAATCAAAAGTAGTTTACTCAACAGCCCCCAGGGGATAATAGTTCCGTGCTGCCTATTTGATGCATTGACTTGCACTCACAGACATAATAAATAATAGACTGCTGGAGCCATGGAGGTAAGAATAAATATGGAGAGAGCCGAGGAGAGAGCCTAAACTTTAACTATGGGCAAGGGGAGTGAAGACCTGTGGGGGTGGACGCAGGTACTGTAGCTCCTCCTTCTAATACACATTGATGTGGGGATTCGCGCGGCAAATATAAAATTGAAATGTTTTATTTCTAGTAATATTGTTAAACATACATATTTTTCAGTAAATATGTGCCTAGAAGAAATTAGAATATAGAAAAATTATTATAAATAATTAAAATTCCACTTACCTGTGAACGATGCGGTTATCTTTTACATTATTTATTTAAATCAATAGATCTAGGCTAGGAAGAGGCTAGATTTGTAAGAAATTAAAATTGTTTTAATACATAATGTATTAGATTTTTAAATTATTTATTATTACATAATACATAAGATAATGACAAGTTAAAAAAATATAAATTGTTAAAAATTTAAATCATGATAAATGTTTATTATCTTAAATAGTTTACTTATACCGCTAAAATAAAAATTTTCTTCCAATTTTCATTTCTTTTTCTATCTCCAGTACTGTTTTTGCCCTGACGTATTGGAGCACCACAACACAACAAAATACCATTGTTCAAACAATTTCCAAATAATTACCTATGTTAAATGAAGAATTTAATATTATTACAAGAAAATTTACATGTAGCAATTCAAGGGTTGACAGCAACAACCTTATAACTTCAACTAAAGTTACGCCCATAACTACACCTTGTAGAGGGGGAAGATGCTTCACTAGCGATTGCAAATACTCCCCTGAAATTTTCTCCATGCGGATTTATTATGTCTGTGCTTGCACTTCTCGTTTACGTTTTTGTTCCGTGATTGAAACGTCAAATCGCAAGAAGCAAATTTTTTAATTTTAAATATACAGGGTGGGGCAGAAAAACCTATCCGATTTCAAATCCCTTTTTCCCAGAAGAGGGAGCAGGTAGAGTAGTGGGGTAAAAACCGTTAGAAAGCCGGTTTTATGCCATTTGTCAGTAGTCAACATGCCTTGGTCTGGTGAACATCGTGCTTTTGTTATTGAGCGGTTTATCGAATGCGGCGGTTCGATAATTGCTACACAACGTGCTTTTCGAATTCATTTCGGACTCGGGCGTCATGATCCTGTTCCACATCACGCTACGATTAAAGTGTGGGTGTCAAATTTTAGACAGACGAGTTCAGCATTGAAAAAGAAGTCGCCTGGACGTCCCAGGACAGCAACAGGACCTGAAAACGTGGCCAATGTGAGAGCCGCGATTGAACGTTCCCCGCGTCGTTCGGCGCGAAAACATTCGCTCGCTTTGGCGATTTCCAACCGCAGTATTCGGCGCATTTTGCACCGGGACCTCAAAATGCATCCCTACAAAATGGTTGTTGCACAGGAATTAAGTGAAAGGGATTTTGAAACCCGTACGAACCTGTGTCGCGATCTCCGAGAACTCCCAAACGACGATGTTGTGCTCTTCACGGACGAAGCCCATTTTCACCTTTGTGGTGCCGTTAACAGGCAGAATTTTCGATATTGGAGTGACGAAAATCCTCGAGAAATCCATCAGGAACCCCTCCATAGCCCAAAAGTGACTGTGTGGTGTGCTCTTTCCCGCCTAGGCGTCTGGGGGCCTTACTTTTTTGAAGAAAATGGGCAAACCGTAACGGTCAACAGCGAGCGCTATTGTTTCATGCTGGAAAATTTTCTTAGACCCAAAATGGAAGAAAATGGCGTGGAAAATGTGTGGTTTCATCAGGATGGTGCAACCGCCCACACATCGCGACGATCAATGGACATTCTCAGGGAACTGTTTCCCGGTCGCCTCATTTCCCTGAGAGGTGATCTTGGCTGGCCGCCGCGCTCACCGGATCTCACTTCATGTGACTTCTTCCTTTGGGGTTACCTCAAATCGAAGGTTTACCAGCATCGACCAAGGACCCTTCTTGCTTTACGAAGGGAAATTGCTCGGGCAATTGAAGAAATTCCTGTGGAAATGACGGTGAAAGTCATGGAAAGCTACCGCGAGCGCCTAAATCAGTGTATCCGCTCCCAAGGACGACATTTGAGTGATGTGCTTTTCAAAACTTAAATTTAAAAATGGCATAAAATTTGCGATATGTTAATAAAAAAATTTTTTGACAAGTTGTGGTTTTAATTTTATAACGTTTTGAAATCGGATAGGTTTTTCTGCCCCACCCTGTATAAATGTAAAACCTAGAAAATACGATAAACACAGAAATTAAATTGTCAAGTGTCAAATGTAAATAAACAGGTGGCCGTGGTTTGCTTCTGTCTCTTTCTATGAAGCACGTTTTAGGCACGCATGTCGAGACCTAATTCGCACATAGTTGATGTTATCATAGATCTTATAGTGCTATACATACTAGATGTAAGAACTGGGGAACGCTTAGGATTGAGAGAGATAGCTATTTGTGCGCATCACCGCTGCGCACGTCTAACTGAAACTACAGACGTTTGAATATAATTTCCAATTTGAATCACCTTTGAATTTACATCGTCAGTTATATGCGAAAGGAACTGCAAATTTAGCGATTGTAAGTTTAATACACGAATGTGTTGCTTGGTTAGTATATTTTTATCTGACAAATGCACGAATATGTTATAAGTTGAACTTTGAAATTTATAAAACCTTAATCACGAATGTATGTTCTAAAATGTAATACCAAAAAATGTACCACATTCGCGTTAGTTTGGAATACAACTATAGCAAACAAATTCACTGTGATGCACGAATGCGGTCAAATTAATTTCATATAACAGTTCCTAAACAGATTTATTATAACCGTCTGAATATTAAAACGCATTTTACTCAAAACAAGTAAAATACACATTCGTTCATTTGGTATGTACATAACGATATATGGTGGTAAGGATATTGGGAGTTAAATATGCAAAATGTGTTATAATCTTCATACACATTTAAAATTAATTTAATTTATTCTAGCCTATGCGATGAGAGTTGCTCAGTATCGTTAATAGATATATGTTGCATGTAGTCGTGATCGATTAAATTTACTACTTATCCATAAACTAAACACAAATACACAAACAATTTGTTGCTACCAGACAAAGAGACAAAATGGTTGTTGCCGGGACGCGAACGAGATAAGCGACCGCTTAAGCCACGCTTCGGCCATGCGCAAGCTATATGCGCAGTAAATAATTGCTTAATAGTGTTATCTTCGTTCCTCTTACGCTGTTGTATAAATCTTTCTTGCTTAATCCTAAGCGTTCCCTTCGTTTGCACGTAAAAGCATACGTTTGCTTACATCTAGTAAGTTACTATAAGATCTATGGATGTTGTGTACGCCGTAATGCCAACAAGAAAACATTGGAAAAGTTTTTTTTCTCTGGTATTAAAAATAAAAAATATAGAAGTACAAACGCTTTAGATTTAAAAATTCTTAAACATATACAAAAATAAAAAATTCGAAAACGCCCCATTTGGAGCGACCCTGTGTTAAAACTTATTATTTACATTTTTATCAATATATTGATAACGAAGGGTAATCAGGAATTTTTCTATTTTTAATTTTCGATTTGTTTTAGCTCCCTAAATCAAATCCCAAAAACACCAGCGTCATTTTTGAGACATTCTGTATAGTTTTCATTACGTTTTCGTGTACGTATTTCAGCGACACGTGTAAAGGAAATTTATTTACGGATATTATGTAGTAGTAGTAGTATTGTATAAATATTCAGTTACATCATTTTAATTAAATTTTATTATTTATATCTATTTTGTACAATGTCGTTAGTTTTATAAAAACTAGTTATATTCGTTTTCAAATAGACATTAAAAATTGATAAAACCAACGTTTCGGCAGCTATTCTACCTTCTTCAGTTTAACGTCACAGTATTATAAAAAATAAATAAATATATCATCACGGCTTATTACCCATTGCTGGGTGTGCCAATCTGCTTTGTATACAGATATCGGTAATGATGAAATATTTGCACCGTGCGTCACAGTATTAATAAATTAATTTATGAACATAAAAAGTTGTAGGTAGGTATTTTCTAAAATTTATAAACAATAGTAAACAATTATTAAGACGATGTCCGAATAGTTTTTATCAACATCTTTATTGCCTTTATATTTTTTAAGACTTAGTTTTCCGTTATTTCGTCCTACTACAATCCAGTCAATATATAAGTAAAAGAATAGGAAAATACAGAAATAGTATTATTTAATATAATTTTAGTAATTAATGTTATTACTTGTTAATAAAATTAAAAAATACCCCTAACTTAAAAATGAAGTGAAAATAAAAATTATATACATATTTCGGGAAAAAAGGTCTGAACCTCAGTAATAAAATTTTACGCGAAACCATATTAAAAGGGTAAAGAGAAATTAGGATTACTAAACATGCCAATCATGTCAGAGATCCTAATAGCCCCTTTTTCTCAAAGAGTGGTTATGACAAGTAAACTATGCCAGAAGCCTTAGTCAGTGTTATTACTTATGTTGAATAAAAGAAAATTTTCTTATATGAATATAAACGAGCTAGAAGCTATATATAGAAGTAGAAATTTGGATACGAATATTGCTACAGGGAATGAAACATTTAATTCTTTGATAAACGGTGTAATTTTTGTATTTATGAACAATTCACATTTCAAATAATGTTATAAAAGTACGAATAAAAGTCCTTTGTCTGTAATAAATTTACTGAAACATATATACATTTGTACGAAACAGAAAAATAAACTTAAATGAAACGAGCCTAAACCTCTACATCTTATGTCATGTTATTTATCACTAGAATGCAGCTTTTCTATGGAGAAGGAGAGCTGCTCGAGGCGTTGCACCAGCTGCGCCATAGTGGTGTGCGAGTGCTTCAGCCCTTCAGCACTGAGAGGCGGGTCCGGCGTATTTATCGCGGCCCCCAAGTCGAAGTGCAAGCGCGCGAGGCGTTCTTGCTGTTCGCGGATATCTGTCATCTGTTCCATGCTGCAACCCTTGCCTGGGAGAAGATGACAATCAACACGAGAAAGAAAAGAAGTGGACAAAAACACAAAGATTGCTAGATGATATTATCAGAATTAACAAATTCTTTTATCAAATGAAGCTATAGATTATTATATTGATTTTGGAGAGGGTCCTGCATTTTTTTTTTACAAAACCATCAAATTGGAGTCCTACACAAATTTTATTTAAATTTGTTTCTGGAAGTCCAGTGCGAACTAAGAATTTTAGGGGAAGCGTAACTTAAAAAATGTACGTAATAAGCGAAATATGAATTTTTAAAGTTCAGCATTTGGCTGTTAGTTCTAGAAGGTATAAATTTTTCATGTTCGCATAGTGGAAATATTTTTACCTCCCGTCATACCGTAGGTAGGGGAGGTAATGTAATCGTGCCAAAAATTCGATGGTGAGTTTTCAGTAAATAAGCACGAATTAGGGTCCCTTCAACACGTTTTTACTATTTTTACGATGATGTCTGTGTGTGTGTGACGATTTTTTCGTCCACGATAACTCTTTTAACAAACTTCCAAATATACTATTTTCCGTATTTAAGCTTCCTGCATTCATATAACGAGTTGATTAGATTTTGGGTAAAATTGGATAAATGGAAGTGATACTTTACTTGAAGCAGAGGCATGGCCGATATGGCGGCGGCCATAGGCGCCTTATTCAAAAGGCGCAGAAATTGTTTAAATTGCGATTGATATTGTGAATTTTGAATTAAATGTCATACTTTCTCTATCGACTGTACTCAACATAGTTTTCCGCATAATGCAAATAAATAAATTCTCAGCAGGTACCCTATTTATATTTATTTTACTGTAGACATCTAGCGTCTAGATGTGTATGGTATGACTAGCGAATGAAAGTTGACGTTTAAATTAATTTAAAGATGTGGTTTTTTTTTTTGAAACCCTAGAGAAGAATAGATTTGTACGAAATATTCGGGTATGAAATTTTTGCATGAATCCATTTAAATACTAGACTAGGAAAGCACAGAAATACATTACTATGTTTTGCTGAAAATAGATGGCCGACTAGAGTAACTGAATTTCAAAACAGGGGTGCGTTTTAAATATTTTATACATTTTTCGTTTATGTTTATTATAACAAAATATTTTGATCTTTCAACTATTTAGTTTGGCAATTCTACGAAATAGGAGTATTTTTAATTTCCTCTAACAGTGATTCCAACTCGAGGGTTGCTTACACCTGAGACGAACGAACTAGAATTTGCGGTATTAAATTTTTTAAATATATCCATGAATCCTGTTGCTAAGGTCATTTTAAAAGCCTCTTGGTATTGAGTACAATTCTAATCTTCTGTAACGGAATACATAAGGGTCAGTTTCCTTTCAAATCAAATATACGGAAATGTTTTCAAAAGAAACTACATCTATTAAATAAACTAAACGTCAAGTTTCATTCGCTAGTCATACTATAAGCGTAAGCATCCCAACTTCAACTTCCCACCCTCTTGTTGCATTATACTTGGGCCGGCGGACAGATGCGCAATACATAATTTTGTGGGTTTCGGATTATATCATTTTTGTGGCTATTTTTTTTTTATAAACGTTTTATATTATATCTAGATCTTTTTATTTTACACGCGTGAACTTATAAAAGGCGCAGGCTGGCCATAGGCGCCTTAATTGCTAGTTACGCCTCTGCTTGAAGCCCATAACAGTTTTTTGTGAAAAACTTTTCAGTGTTAGTATTTAAGACTTTTATATTATGGGAAACAACATATTAGATTTTGGCTAAAATTAATCAACCAGAAGTGATACTTTACTTGAAGCTCTGAACAGATTCTCATGAAAAATATATTATGATATACTTCAAAACTTGTCAAATTTAGTATTTACGACTTTTATATGAAGAGGAACAACATATTAGATTTTGAATACAATTGATAAACCGGAAGTGATACTTTATTTGAAGCTCTGGACAGATTTTCATGAAAAATATATTGATATAATCCAAAACTTTTCAAATTTGGTATTTAAGACTTTTATATTAATAAGAATGACATGTTAGATTTTTTCTAAAATTGATAAATCGGAAGTGATACTTTACTTGAAGCTCTGAACAGATTTTTGTGAAAAATATATTATGATATATTCCAAAAATTGTCAAATTTAGTATTTACGACTTTTATATAACGGGAAGCAACATATTAGATTTTGGCTAAAATTGATAAACCGGAAGTGATACTTTATTTGAAGCTATGAACAGATTTTCGTGAAAAATAAATTGATAGAATCCAAAACTTTTCAAATTTGGTATTTAAGACTTTTATATTAATGAGAACGACGTACTAGATGTTTTCTAAAATTGATAAACCGGAAGTACTACTTTACAGGAAGCTATAAACAGATTTCCTTGAAAAAATATATTAAAACATGATCCAAAACTTCTCAAATTTGGTATTTAAAACACATGTATAATTTAAAACAACATTATATTTTGACCATACCTATATGATAAACCGGAAGTGGTACTTAATTTGGAGCTCTTAACAGATTTTCGAGGAAAAACAATAAAATATAATCCAAAATTTGGTATTACAGACTTTTCTATTTATTGGAAAAACAAATTAGATTTTCTTTACGGACGATCAACCGGAAGTGATACTTTACTTAAAGTTCATTGCTATTTCAAATATGGAATTGACGGGAGGTCGTTTTAGTTAAAATAACACATTTGTCCCGTTTTAGAAGATTTATCTCCTTATAAAGATTTATATCACTTAAAAAATAAAATAAAACATGGTTCACAATAGGGGACTACAGCGCAATTGATTTATGAGATATGAGGAAAAAATCGTCGCTCATATGAAATCCATGCATATTATTTTAATTGGTGACTCAAAGACGGCCTATAAATATATAACAAATACCCAGTTACGGGCGAAGCCTACTACCAATGGAAGTAGAGAAATTCAAATAGCGGAGGCGTGGCCATCAGTCCAGTAGTGCAATTCTCAAACAGGTTTTATTTGAATATAAATATTTTGCATTAAACTTAATTTATATACATTTCCAATTATAAATCATGTAGACTTGTACAGTATAATAATATTTATTTATTTTTTATAAATATAATTTAGAAATAGCATATAATTCAAGAACATTAAGGTCCACGAAGAAAATAGTTTGATATAAAAACTTATATTCGTGACGTCACATCTATATTTTCAAATTTCGGAGGACTAACTCGCTTATTAATAGGAATTTTTTCACCGACAGTCTTAGTTTTACTTATACGTTCAGATGAAATTATATTTAAAAATCTGATGTGGCCAGCACATTACCTTCCGTCAGTTCTATGTATTTTGTATAAATGTCACACAGAAAGTTCCTTGCAAAAGATTCTATTTCTTGTACATTACCTTAAGGTAGTTGTAATAGAATTTCCATACAGAAAGTTTCTAGCAAAATATCCTATATTTCCAGAAAAACATACTGTCAACTGCACTTGACAATGACACCTTTCAATCAGAATTTTCTTAATATAGCAGTTGTTTCCAGAGTTATAGCATAGCTGGCTAATATATGATATTCAATATCTTTATAATTTTTACCTTCCGTCATCTTTAGGTAAGGAAGGTATTGTCTTTGGTCAAAAAATTCGGTGATGAGTATTTAATGAATAAGTACGTTTTAAGGTCCCTAGAATACGATTTTACTATTTTTACGAAGATATATATATATATATATATATATATATATATATATATATATATATATATATATATATATATATATATATATATATATATTGGCATTTGTTAAGGAGTCACTTCCGTGAAGTTTATAAGGCGTCCTGACTTCCATGTTAATTAATGGGTATATATTATTAAAAATTACATATATAGGCTTAGGGGAACTTCTATATTAAGGTTTTCAAAAGAGGGGTAACAAAATATTATTTTAAAAATTAATATACAATTGTACATACTTAAAATACAAAGTCACTTCCATCACAGTAATTGTGTACAAGATATTGAAACGTATGACTGACTTCCGCAACGTAGCCAAATTTCATGTCAGCCAAATCACATATCAGCAAAACATCAAATAAAGTACATGATGAATAAGATCTCACTCTGTGTTAACGAAGCGCCATAATTAGCGATTTTTGAACTATTATCTTTGTTTAAAAAATCATAATTTTGTTGGATTAGCTGTAAGTCTGCGGAATCGCTCCAAACCATGCAAGTTCATTTCTGAGTTAAAATTTGATCTATTATATTTTTTTTAAATATTACTTATTTACATAATCCGTTATGAAAAGAGTGATATTGTTTGATGAACACAATATTTGCCAAAATGAGCAAAGCGTGTTTTGCAAATTATGTGAATCAACAATATCACGTTTTCGTAATGCGTTATGTACAAAACTTTATCTAATTCCGCTAAAATAACTTAAAAAATGGACAAAATTTTAGTTTTTTCTATGACAGCCAATATACATATTTGAAAATCAATTTACCAAAGTGCTGCCGTGAAAATAAATGAATTTAATTATTTTATGCAACGTAAAGATTTTTTTTTTACATAACTCAGTTACGTAAATCGACAATTATGTCTTGAGTTCTTTATACTATTTTTTGTATTTTGCGCTTTTATGCCTTTTTATCTCCCGCTACACTTGGTAAGGGAGGTATAGGGATCGTGCTAAAAATCGCATTTTCACGATGATGTCTGTGTGTATGTGTGTGTGGATCCTCCATTTTAACTCAAATACTATCATTCAGAAAATTTTAAAACCTTGCATTCCGAACTTTTTCTGTAATGGAAAAAGCCCATTAGATTTTGGTGAAAATCGGATAACCGGAAATGGCACTTTACTAGAAGCTCAAAATAGTTTTTCTTCGAAAAATAACTTTAAATGTTATTTTTTCGAGATTAATGTTATTATAAAAATTAAAGATTATTAAATTTTCTATAGATTTGCATTAATACTTTTTCTATACATTTTATGGATAAATTTATAAAATTATCTATAATTTAAATCCCAGAGTCTACGCTTTAAACAAACAAAATGCAGTTATTCAAATGTAGTAGCTGACAGATAAATGTCACTATCAAAGAACTAATCATTTCAAAATAATAGTAGTAACGTTTTAAAAAGAAAAGAATTAATAGAAGAATAGAAAAGGAATTCAATACAGTTTCCAGCATAAGTAAATATGTAGGTATGTATTTAGATTAATAAAAATTAACGATTCACAAAAATGTTTAAGCTAATATTCATTTATGGATTAGTGAATTCAATTCTATCCCGGTATTTAAAATTTAATCTTCATCTTATTATAGTTCCGGTGACCTAATGGTTAGAGCAACGCATGAGTGCCCTCGGGGCTCTGGGTTCGAATTCCATTAAGGCATGGATATGTGTGAATGTGAACCCACTCTGTAATTGGGATTTAATATTGTTGAGGGGTTTTAAAAAAAGGTAGTTACTTGGATTAGATTAGACTATATTTTAAGAAATAAACCGTCAAAATTAGAGTAAAATTCGCTAATCCAAAAATAAGGCTTAACTTAATCTTTTTTGTGACTCGGGCTGTAAATGACGGGAGGTATTATGTTGGCCAAACCAGATTTTTTAATAAAAAATAGTAATGTCAAAATTTAGGAAATTTTATCATTTCGTGGTATTGATGTGACTGACAATTCATATATCAAAGCTAACGTCATTTTTGTAAAACCATCCAATATTTTCTATTCCTTTTTAACTTTACTACTCTATTTCTTGTCTTCTTCTTATTCTTAGTTTTATATTCAAAATTACATAAAATAAAATTCTTAACAAACGTTTGTCTTCGTTCATTTATTGAGATTTGACATTTGGTATTATTTGACATTCTTATCTACCACCCTTATAAAAATAAATTGTATTAGTCTATTACAGCACTCAAATAAGCTATTAACGAACTATTTTGAGTGGTGTAACAGCTTTGCTTCAGACGCATAACGTCAAAAGGTTAGGTAAAACTCAAAGTTTTAAAACGGAATTAGATAAAAAAAAATTACTAGTTTTCTCTAAGTAGCCTGGAATATAATACAGTATTTTTGGGGCTATTACATTTATTACGTAAAACTTTATGGCCAGGTATGACATTAACCGTAAAAGTAACATCAAAAATCGGAGAACCAGAATTTTTAATTCTCTGACCTTATTTTAAAAAAAATCTTTTTACTCAATAACAAGGTTGGCACTACGTTACCAAAATTTTAATTAAAAACGTAAATGTAATAGTCCAAAATTTGATATTAGAGCATTTATTAGCCCATAATACATACATTTTCGCTGACTACTCAGAATTGAACTTGAGTGGTTTGGAGCGGTTTTTTCGTGTATTCGAAAATTTTTTATTCATCTTTAAAATATACACAATTTTCCGCGAAAAAATCAGTTTCACACGTTTCAAAATTACTATTATTTACTCAATCTTGCAAACATAAGTTACCAATTTACCTTAGAAAATAAGTGAGAAAACTGTGAAATAAAATACAAGAAATCTAAACTTGCTAAAACTCTACTGGAATAACTATGGTTTATTCCCTTTTTTATATTTTGGGATCACTCTTAGACATTGTGTTTTCTGAAAACAACAATACAATAAATTTATATTATAAAAATAAACCTGATGTGGCCGGTACATTATCGCCCGTCAATTCCATATTTTAGTTTTCAATAAAGTATTACTTCCGGTTGATAAATTCTAATTTATTATTCCAATAAATAGAAAAGTATGTAATACGAAATTGTGGGATGTATTTTGATATATTTTTCCACGAAAATTTGTCGAGTATCAAGTGAAATACCACTTTCGGTTTAATCAACATCTAATACGATATTTCCAATTTTTAGACGAGTTTTAAATACCAAACATGAAAAGTTTTGAATTAAATTTTATATATTTATTTCACGAAAATTTGTTCAAAGCTTTAAGTAAAGTACCACTTCCAGATTATCGTAGAACTAAATGTTACATACAGAAAACATCGTAGAAATAGTAAAAACTAGTTGTGCGGACACTAATTCGTTCTTATTCATTGAATACTCAATATCGAATTTTTAGACCGAAAACGTTACCTTACTTTCTTATGCAGGTGGATTGGCGGGATTTCTCATATACTTATTAGTGACGAAGAAGGTGGAAAAATGAACCAGTCAATTAAAGAACCATCTGGCTAAGAATTAATATTTATCTATACATATATTTCACGATATTGGTTTTACTTATTAAGATATTATTGTGCATTAGTTAATATCCGCACTTTTGCAACTTATGTCCGGTTTCATAACCGTCTGTTCAAAAATTAATAACAATAAAGTTTTCATTGAATCAAATTAAGTTACTTATTACTCGAGAATTTTAAAAAGTTGTTAAAAACTAATTAATCATCTTAACAGCATTACCTCGATTGAAATTTAGAAACTTATTAAATTATCACAAATGAAAAACTTTGATATATAAGAAAAAATTTAATTGTTATTAATACTTATTGGCTAAATTTTTTAAATATGTGTTAAAAATAATCATTAATTCACAGAACTACTCCGTATGTGCTACAGATAACAGTGGTATTTTTTTTGTGAATTTTTCACCCATTATTAATATGATATTTTTTATTTGTATATTGTTAATAAAAATTTATTATATAAATAGTGTTTCCAGTCCCACTCATCTTTGGAGAAAACATAATTACAATTACATACTACAATACACTGTTGCCAAGTCTCGGAAGCGACTAAGTACTTCCAAATGCTATATACACGTCGGAAGTAACATCACATTGTGTATACCTGCCACTAATAGCGATTACAACGCCAGCGGTAAACGCATGAACTAAAGTGACAAATTTAAGGGTACTGGGGGTATATTTGACTTCCAACACAATTTTCGTATTTACACTTGTCTAGCCTTGTAGTGGTAGAAAAAAATAAAATTACATAGGAAACGTTGTCACTTCCATTTTCGGAAGTCACAACGTTATATATGAAGTCACAACGGTCAGCAAGTTCCCGTATATGAAGTGACAACGTACCGTGTGCGCATATATATATATATATATATATATATATATATATATATATATATATATATATATATATATGTGTGTGTGTGTGTGTGTGTGTGTGTGTGTGTGTGTGCGTAACAAAATTTCCGTCTAGGATAACTCTAATACTACAATTCCAAAAAAATTTCGTATTCCTCTTCGTTGCATCCATATGAAGAGCTGATTATATTTTGGTTATAATTGGTCAACCGGAAGTACCCTCATTTGAAGATTTTAACAGTTTTTCTTGAAAAAACGATGTTAAATACCATTTTTTCACATTTAATGTTATTATAAATATTAAAGAACATTGTATTCTCTATACGATTTGACTGCATTTTATACTTCATATTAAATGGATATAGAATTATAAAATTATAAAGAAATTAAATTTAATAAATTAGCTAGCTATGCTTGATACAGTTACTATCTTATTTACTATATTAAAAAATTCTGATTAAAAGATGTCAGTGTCAATTGACATATTCGTAGTATATTTGTTATAATTTTACTCGAAATATAGCATCTTTTTGCTCGAAACTTTCTGTATGGAATTTGTATAAAATACATACAACTGTCGAAAGGTAATGTACATACAAGAAATTTATAGCCGTATTATGGTCAAAACTGTAAGTTTAAATCTGTAAAAATACTGACAAAAGCACATCTATTTTTGTTGATTAATATAAAATTATACATAAGAGTGGCAGGTTTCGTTTCGATTTTGTTCATTACTTACAGGAACTTTCTGTATGGATTTTATAGAAAATACATAGCCATTTACGAAAATTCTACCGGTAGACACCGCATCTATCGACTGTCTTCGAAAACACGAGTGGTAAAAAGTTACCGTGTTCAAAAATTGTACAACATTTACTAGATCCATCTTCCTAATCTCAAAAAAGGTAGTGATGCAAAGCGAAGTGTACGCATTAAAAGTGGAAATGTGGTTAAAGTATGACTCTGCTCAGTTTGATAACAACATCGAATTTCTAACCTGTTTCAAATTTTCAATTTTTTTTATAGGTAACGGATCTACCCTGTTTACCACTTGTGTTCTTAAAATATCGATTCCGGTAGCTATAACCTGATAAACAGCTGTTTACCGGTAACAGTTCACAGGTAGAATTTTCGTAAATGCCTCATATATAACTGACGGAAGGTAATGTGCTGGCCACATCAGATTTTTTTAACTCTATATCCATTTAATATGAAGTATAAAATGCATTCAAATCGTATAGAGAATAAAATATTCTTTAATATTTATAACATTAAATGTGAAAATATGATATTTAAGAGCGTTTTTTCAAGAAAAACTGTTAAAATCTTCAAATTAGGGTACTTCCGGTCGACCAATGGGGGTTTCCACCGTAATAGTGAAAAATAACACTATTACACTAAAATATATCATAAAACATTTCTGAAAACACTAATTAAATGGTTAAATATGATTCCAATTTTTTAAAAATGAATGAAAAGAATATACTACGTTTGAAACGCTGCCAGCCAATGACGTCATTTGCCGGATCGATTTTACAGTTTATAAGTTATCTGTCAATACATGTGTGTGATGGGAGTAGTTTACAATATTCGATTTTACCTACATACATCAAATAAATTCAATATCTTACTTATGTGATAATAGATGGCAGCAAATTCAAATTGCAATATTATATTTAAAAAATCTGATGTGGCCAGCACATTACCTTCCGTCAATTCTATGTATTTTGTACAAATTTCATACGGAAAGTTCCTTGCTAAAGTAAATATTCGATTTCTTGTACATTACCTTCCGGCAGTTGCATGTATTTTATGCAAATTTCATACAGAAAATTATTATGTGTGACGTTTTCTATATACAGTGTAATGTATCTGCAGAAATTAAAGATTTATTATTATTATTATTATTATTTCTTGTACATTACCTTAAAGCAGTTGTATGTATTTTATACAAATTCCATACAGAAAGCAAAAGATCCTATATTTCCATTAAAATTAAGACAAACACACTATGTCAATTTCACTTGACACTGACATCTTTCAATCAGAATTTTCTTAATATAGTAACTGTTTCCATAGCTATGGCTACTTTATGAAATTTAATTTCTTTATAATTTTTTAACTCTATATTTATTTAATATTAAGTATAAAATGCAGTCAAATCGTATAGAGAATAAAATATTCTTTAATATTTATAATAACATCAAATGTGAAAAAATTATATTTAACATAGTTTTTTCAAGAAAAACTGTTAAAATCTTCAAATGATGGTACTTCCGGTTGACCAATTGTAACCAAAATCTAATCAGCTCTTCATATAGATGTAACGAAGAAGTATACAAAAAATTATAATTTTTGTAACTGTAGTTTTAAAGTTATCGCAGACGAAAATTTTGTTACACACACACACACATCCACACACACACACATCCACACACACACACACACACACATACAGACATCATCGTAAAAATAGTAAATTCGTATTCTAGGGACCCTAAAACGTGCTTATTGATTAAAAACTCATCATCGAATTTTTTGACCAAAAACAATACCTTCCTTACCTAAAGGTGACGGAAGGTAAAAATAATGAAGTGATATTATAAACTATATAGTTAAAATTGTGAATACAATACAATTATTAATGTTTGCCGTAGGTTATATTGGTAAAGCATTTTCTAAGGTATACGTATTTTATAGATTATTGTATTTCGTGGATTAAATATTTGTAAAGTATTTACTAAATCTCCAGCAGCGTATTCAAGGGATTACCAGAGGTTATGCCTTTGGCCATAGTTATTTACAAGTTGAAACACCCGTAAAAGAATATTTATGGAAAAACCAGGATACAAACATTCCACGAAAGAAAGCCTTAATATTACCCAGATATTCAGTCGACGAGGGGTTTGGAATTTTTATTTAGGGTTCGTAACAAATTAAATTATAAATTATGTATGCTAGTATTCTTGAAACTTATTCCTTTGAGAATGATCTATTTTGTGTGTAAAAATATTTTTCGTTATCATGTAATTTATTATTATTAATATAAAATTATCTATGATTGGTAGTATTTGCATGAGTGATTCGTTTAAGCTATGAATAAACTAACAAATTCCCTTGCTTTTTAATCATACCAATACATGATAATTAGTTAGTGAGGGTAATTAATTATTTTTAGTAAATACTACTGGTCATATGTTTAGCCTCAAAAAACAAACACATGCCATGCCAAGTGGCATAATTTTCACTAGAGTAATCCAATTTAACACGGCGAAACAGACAGATCTATTCATTTTTATGTGATGGTACCTATTGTCAATTTTTTAATTAGATTAATTGCAAATTTCGTTATTTTTGTTCTTTTAAGGTTCAAAGTATAAAACTTTCTTTTGTATGATATAATTTATCTCTCCAAATAATTTGTAAGTATTATTGTCTTGACGTCGTGCTCGAAAGATTCGAAGTTCAGTTCTTTAATTCTAAGAATTGTAAGGTCACAAACAAACTCAGTTTGAAATAAAACATTTGTTTGTATTCCAGTGAAAACTCCCATTACCACCCCTATGCGTTAGTTCAAGAAAACTGTAAAAAAGTAATAATAAGGGAGATATTTGCTGGTTTATATATAGACGGACGCCCTGTATACTACAAGTGAAATACTTGGTAAATAATAAATAGTTAATTAGATACCATGATTAACACTATACTCTATCCGTTTTAACTATAGAGTGGTGTGAAAATAGGAACAGTGTGATCTTGTTTGATTGGATAATATTGAGGTATTATCCAATCAGAAAACAAGTTCAATCTGCTCCTATTTTCACACCACTCTATAGTTAAAACGGATAGAGTTTACATTACATGAAAAAACATTAAAATAATTGGAATTTAAATTTGACAAATCACTCTGGAGATTAGCTACAAAGCAGTGATATGTAATAAAGTTTTAATAAATAAAATTATTTGTACACAAATTACTAATCATTAGTTTTATACTATTCGTACGGAAAATATTGTACAAACCACGTGCGTGAACTTGGTGCCCGGAATCGTTCTATGGCAACGTTCGCAAGCTCGCGCCGCCAAACACTCATCCGGGAACCAAGCGTTCACGCACTTATGTAAATATAACTATTCCGATCCTTTTACAAACAATTTTTCAAGCTAGCTCAGTAAAGATAGATTTTCCGATCAAAAAGTGATCAGAAACACCTTATTTTCTGGACGATCGCAAAAAATAAATTATTAAACTTAAATATTATATAGACAAATTTTTATTTTGATAATACACTTGTTTAAATTTATGATACCACGCCAGATAGATAATCCGTGAGTTTGTATGAAAATGAAAGATTATGCTGAATGCCAGACCGCTAGTGGCAAGCAAAACTAACTATAAATCGCTTTCAATGGGGTACTATACCATAGTCAAATTTTAACTACTGAAGATAAGAATTTGAAAATATACATAAATTAATGAGTATAAAGAATTTTGTTTTCATATTAATTTGTTCGCAAACTACAAGTGATTGAAGTTGATTAATAATTAAGATGATGTATCAGGTCTTTGCAATTTGATTGGTTGATTTAAAAAGCGAGATCGCGCGCCTTTTGCGCCCCCATCCACCGTCATAGTTTCTAAACACAATGGCCGCTAGTATGAACGGTGATTAGCGAGCATTTGACTAGCATTGTTTTATCTGTCAATCGTTTAGAGATTATTTTAGAGAAAAATTCTTCAAATAAAAAATGCGGACAATTAATTTTTCTATAACTATTATTTGAAGTATTTTCCTCTAAAAGGATCCATAAACGAATGACAGAGATAAAACAATGCTAGTCAAATGCTCGATAATCACCCTTAATCAGTTGTTCATACTAACGGTCATTATTATCAAACAATGGTCTGTTTAAATTTCCTAATTTATTAGGGGAAAAAATGCTTATTATACTATTATTCACGAAAGATGACTATTCAAGGTCATTTATAAACTGTCTGATATATCATTTGCAGATAACTTCACATATCGTACCCACAGGCGTTGAGCGCAAAAGATTTATTTTAACCGACTATTTCACTCATAAATATATAAACCAATCCAAATTCAGGATTCTACCTAGTTACCAAGCTTCACTTCGGCAAAACACTGTCACAAAATTTTTTCGCACCCTTTAAGCCAATAAGATGTCGTATTTTTACAAGTAAGTGAGTTTTGATAAGCGAATTTTTTTTGACGTTTTAGACATATATTGTTTACATACCTGTCAAAGTCTGTATAATTTCAGTATAGGGCACGGAAGATCGCGCGACCTAACATATGTTTTGTCCCTTTCTCACTTCAGACTCAATCTTCAGCTCTGTCCCATGCTAATTTCAGACTGTACTTTCGACGCAGAGCGCATGCATCTGTTTGAATAGCTGTCATATTTTTCTAGCGGTAAATTTTAAGAATGAGTTTGCGCAAGCGTGGAATTTGTTGTCATTTTGTTATTGGGCGGTTCTTGTGCATATAGCGATTGATTGTGTTATTATTATTCATTGTATTGTTTTATTATCTGTTTCTTTTTGTTATCTTCTTTGTTGTTATTTATTTTATTGTTATTTTCTGTTGTTTGTGAGTGTCATTCTTTTTCAAACTATGCCACTACGTTGTTGGGTGCAAGTTTGTCGTCGGACTATAATATAAAACTGTTTACTATTCCATCAAGTACCGATTATCGAGGTAATATTTAAAACTTGATCATATTTGAACATAAGTAACAAGTGACAATTTGTGTAGGTAGGGTTGGTGTGGTATACGTAGGTTACATGTGAAAAACAAGAGAAACGTCGTCTGTGGCTCATGGCCGTTTATATTTATGAGAATATCACTTGCTGACATATTATCGATTACTCAGATTTGATAGTAGGTCGTTGATGAAGCCCTAAATTTATAAATTGTCAATTACTGTTGGTAATATTTGCTTTTTAAGCAAGAATGAAGACGAAGAGCATCCTGATCGTAATACTTATGAATATACATATGATCACATTGTTATCTGCCATTATATTATATTATTGAAGAATTCAATAAAAACCTATTTGTTTCTTATTGTCTCCATTTTATTCACATTTGATATCTTACTAGAAATGTGACAGCTATTCAAACTGGCGCATGCGCACTGCGTCGAAAGTACAGTCTGAAGTTAGCATGGGACAGAGCTGAAAATCGAGTCTGAAGTGAGAAAGGGACAAAACATATGTTAGGTCACGTGATCTTCCGTGCCCTATTATCAGTTTTTATTAAAAACGAGTCGATTCGGACAGGAATCTATCTAAAACGTTGAAAAAGCAAACTGAAACAATACCTCTAAACACAATAAAAATTACAAGATTTTTGTCAAGAAAAAAATTATATAAATGATTACCTGATTTTTATTTGGGAAATAGTCATCCGAATACCATTCGTGGTTAAATTTTACCCTGGAAAAAATTTCCGATTGCTTTACTCAAGCTTGTTGCCAATTTATCTCGTGACATTGATCAAAAATCACTCGTTTGACAACTCGTGATTTTTTTGTTAATGTCACTCAATAAATTGCTAGGCAACCGGCTCTCGTAACAATCTGAAAATTTTTCCGGCAAAAATTTACCACTTATGATATTATATATGAAAAAATAAATGTACTCTATTTGAAAATTTTGTTTCTTTTTAAATAATACTCTTCCCAAAGTTTTATTTTCTTCGTCTACGATTTTGCATAAAACAAAAATATAGACTTGACGTAAACTATAAAATAATAATTTGATTTAAATGTTAACGTCCCTTGATAAAAATTAGTACAGATGGTAGTGTACACTATTATTCACGAAAGATGACTATTCAAGGTCATTTGTTCGAAGAAAGAATACACATCACTTTATAGCAGTAGCTTAGCAACATTTTGTATTAGAAAGAGAAATATTATTTGACCTATGTCTATTTAATTTATGTGGTGTGACATATATACGTAAATAGTGCCATTACTTTCTAACACACTATATATAATAATGACATATGACGTAGAATTACAGATACCTAATTATCTACTACACTGCCCTCTGTGCTTGATATTTACCCAGTGGCGTTGACGTTTAAATCAAATTATTATTCCTTCGTTTATAAGATGTCTATGTTTTTGTATTTTGCAAAAACATAAGCGAAGAACATAAATCTTTCAGAAAGGCATTATTTAGAAAGAAAAATAATTTTCAAATGAATTACTCTTATTTTTTTAGTTCAAATGTGTCCACAAATATTTCATGTTGCACGCCTATGCATACGAAATGCAATGAAGTTATATGCAAGTAATATTATACCAGACGGCTCACAAATGACCTTGAATAGTCATCTTTCGTGAATAGTAGTTTAATAGATAATTACATGTCTGTAACTTTACGACATACGTCACTGATATTTTTAGTGTGGTAGAAAGTACTGGCACCATTTACGTATATATATATATATATATATATATATATATATATATATATATATATATATATATATATATATATCTGTCACACCACATAAATTAAGTAGACATACGTCAAGTAATCTTTCTCTTTCTAATACAAAATATTGCTAAGCTACTGCTATAAAGTGCTGAGTATTCTTTCTTCGAACAAATGACCTTGAATAGTTTCGTGAGTAATAGTATATTGTTATTTATGCTTAATAATAATTTATAAATTTAACGAATGTTTATATATAAAAATCTGATGTGGCCAACAAATGAACTCCCGTCAATTCCATGTTTGAAATAGCAATGAACTTTAAGTAAAGTGTCACTTCCGGTTGATCGTTTGTAAAGAAAATCTAATTTGTTTTTCCAATAAATAGAAAAGTCTGTAATACCAAATTTTGGATTATATTTTATTGTTTTCCTCGAAAATCTGTTAAGAGCTCCAAATTAAGTACCACTTCCGGTTAATCATATAGGTATAGTCAAAATCTAATATTGTTTTAAACTATACACGTGTTTTAAATACCAAATTTGAGAAGTTTTGGATCATGTTTTAATATATTTTTTCAAGAAAATCTGTTTATAGCTTCCTGTAAAATAGTACTTCCGGTTTATCAATTTTAGAAAACATCTAGTATGTCGTTCTCATTAATATAAAAGTCTTAAATAGCAAATTTGAAAAGTTTTGGATTGTATCAATTTATCTTTCACAAGAATCTGTTCAGAGCTTCAAATAAAGTATCACTTCCGGTTTATCAATTTTAGCCAAAATCTAATATGTTGCTTCCCGTTATATAAAAGTCGTAAATACTAAATTTGACAATTTTTGGAATATATCATAATATATTTTTCACAAAAATCTGTTCAGAGCTTCAAGTAAAGTATCACTTCCGATTTATCAATTTTAGAAAAAATCTAACATGTCATTCTTAGTAATATAAAAGTCTTAAATACCAAATTTGAAAAGTTTTGGATTGTATCAATATATTTTTCATGAAAATCTGTCCGGAGCTTCAAATAAAGTGTCACTTCCGGTTTATCAATTGTATCCAAAATCTAATATGTTGTTCCTCTTCATATAAAAGTCGTAAATACTAAATTTGACAAGTTTTGGAGTATATCATAATATATTTTTAACGAGAATCTGTTTAGAGCTTCAAGTAAAGTATCACTTCTGGTTGATTAATTTTAGCCAAAATCTAATATGTTGTTTCCCATAATAAAAAAGTCTTAAATAAAGTATCACTTCCATTTATCCAATTTTACCCAAAAGGAAGCTTAAATACGGAAAATATATATATTTGGAAGTTTGTTAAAAGAGTTAACGTGGACGAAAAAATCGTCACACACACACACACAGACATCATCGTAAAAATAGTAAAAACGTGTTGAAGGGACCCTAATTCATGCTTATTTACTGAAAACTCACCATCGAATTTTTGGCACGATTACATTACCTCCCTTACCTACGGTATGACGGGAGGTAAAAATATTTCCACTATGCGAACATGAAAAATTTATACCTTCTAGAACTAACAGCCAAATGCTGAACTTTAAAAATTCATATTTCGCTTATTACGTACATTTTTTTACTCGACACCCATAGGGTACAAGAGAAACAGACTATATATATACATGGTGTTTCACGAAAACCGACCACCGTCATTATTTTCTTTATTATTATAGTTACAAAAAAATACTATAGAACAAAGTTGTAGGAGACCAAGGGGGACATCCCATGAGAGATGAAAATATTTTTTTAAACCAGTGGTTCTCAAGTTATAACAAAGTTATATTTTTTCAAATGGGATCCTACATATTTTTTATTCCTATTCGATAGCGTATTTTTTTGTGAATTCAACCATGTATTAGTTTTATATGCTTACATAATAAAAATATTGAAAAAAATGAGATTGAAATTTAACAAAAAAAATATTTTTAATATTTATGTAGTTTTTATTTTTTTGTTATTGTTTTTCATCCATAGCCTACTGTACATAAATATTAAAAATAATTTTTTTGTTAAATTTCAATCTCATTTTTTTCAATATTTTTATTATGTAAGGATATAAAACTAATACATGGTTGAATTCAGAAAAAAATACGCTATCCAATAGGAATAAAAAATATGTAGGATCCCATTTGAAAAAATATAACTTTGTGTTATAACTTGAGAACCACTGGTTTAAAAAAATATTTTCATCTCTCATGGGATGTCCCCCTTGGTCTCCTACAACTTTGTTCTATAGTATTTTTTTGTAACTATAATAATAAAGAAAATAATGACGGTGGTCGGTTTTCGTGAAACACCCTGTATATACGTACATTTTTTAAGTTACGCTTACCCTTATTATCTACGGTATGACGGGAGGTAAAAAGGGGACTGTCCCGTTTAAAACGGGACCTATGGTCATCCTACTAATTCGTTAAAGATATATGTAAACAATGAATGGAAGAATTATTGAAAATAAAAAGTTCTTCAATAATATTCACGGCAGCATATATCTATATTTAAATGTTGTTAAATTTTGTAATTAAACTGTTACGAGTCGTTTTTAAAGTAATCATTTATTCTACATAGTTATGCGATCATCGTAGCAATCTTTGTTGAAGATGGAAAATATCTCACCAAAAGCTCTCAATTTGCCGGAGTGAAAATCATCGAGAAGGCCAATGAGGGCCCGTTCCATGTGCTTGACGTCAGGAACTTCAGACAGAAAGCAGTGATGTTGAACCTTCCGATCTACTACACGTTTCAACAGCAACACACATACCATACGGCAATACGGGAAAGGAAACAGCCACATAGGAGAAACCAAATCATAAAATAAATCAACCGAACCGAGAGCACCTATCAACCTAGCAGGGCTTAACTCTAGACGGGGGTGGAGAACTCAGTGAACAACAAATAAACCTGTGCATGGTAAAGTCTAAACTCAAGCTTGCCTCAAACAAGCGGGAACACAGCTAAGAAAGAGAAAGAATACAAAATCAATTCAAATTCTTAGCAGTACTCGAATTGCCAGAGAACAATATTACAGTAAAGATTGATGTATAAAATTTTCAATTCGAGCTCTGTTTTACTATGAAAAGAATGAGGTAGCAATCTAGAAAACCTAAGTTACCTTTATGTACATTTCTAGGCCTGGCTGTTGCTGTTTTATTTGAATCTCGACCTAATCTTTTTTCGTTTATATAAGTGACTCTTGCTGCTCCTGCACCTGTTGATGTATTACCTAATATCATAGAAAAAATGCTATTAGATTCAAATTGTAAATATAATATTATATAACTTTGTTATCATTATTTTTGTTCTGTAAGCTTTAACAAATGAATAAATATGAAACAATAATAAATAAATATTATTGAATGTTAAAATAATAAAATGACAATAAAAACTTATAAGATATCCAGGATTACGTATTCAACAGTGGGATAACTTCCAGTAGTAATACTGGATTTTGGTTTGCCTATTTTCTTTATGCTTTCCAATGTTGATGCTCAATTTTTTTTATCATTGTTATATTTCGATTTTTCTCACGGCAAAAATGCACCAATAGGGAAATTTATGAGGTAAAAACAATGGTAGTACCAATGAAGAAAATGAAACAATTATAGATTATATTTTGTTTATTGTAATCATATTTACAAAAGAAATTTGAAAAATGGTTAAATTGCTAAGTAAATTAAAAATATGGATGAAAATGAACTTGAAAACAAACAGATGATGATGATAATCATTAACTGATTATTTCATTTGTTTCATTGTCATAATTGTTGTTTTTAACCCATAAATTTAACAATCGTAGTATTTTTGCCGTTTGAAACAAATAAACGCGGACAAATAATACATCATAGGAAAGCAAAAACAGTTATTTATGTATCAATTTAGTTGCCGGGGCCATAGGGCCCAGGAAAATAAACCATTCTCGGATTACCAAGGCCCTACCTTAATAAAGATCATGATAAGAAATGTGCAGCGTAATTCGAAAAAGCACAAAAAAGTTCAAGCGAAAATCTTTGAAGTAATTTGTAAAAATATACAACTGCAAAATTTATCATTTGATCTACGCATTTTTTTCGTATAAACAATACACTATTAAAATGGCTTTCTAATGGGGCAACTTTTATCTAATTTAATCGACTTCGTATCTCAATTGTCAAGATCCCATCCCCATGTTGGACATGTTATCTGAGATACCATGTGTTATTGACCCAAATGTATTTAGTGGTATTGCCAAATCGGAATTTGCAAGTATACAAATATCTGTTATATACTTATTTACCAATTCCTAAAAATCCTCTTCCCACTGATCTCGCCATAGAACTTTGGCTAGTTTCTCCACTGGAAACCTACAAGTTAAACCTTTAGAATAGAACTATTTTATTAACCCACAATTTTCACTCCTAACCTTGTTGCTCCTAGCTGGAGAAACGATTTTTTCATCTCTAGATACCGTGTAACTATCTTGAGTTGTGTCCTCACCCTCGCCCTCCACATCACTCGAAACTAATTGTTGTAACTCATTAGTTTCGTCTCTAGATTCCATTGCGATAGAAATGTAATGAATGTTCTATAATGTATACATTATTAACGGTAGGATTATACTAATACTGTACTAATTTTTATCACTGAACTATTACTATATAATAAGCGTATAAATGTAGGAAGATAAAAATGTTTCAACTCATCTTTAATAACAAACGTCACTTTGACATTTTGTAGAGGGCGCACAACAGGGTGGGATTTTGTTACAGATTGATAGTTCGACAAAAAACATTCGATACAGTAACTCCCTTTTAGCGCCAAGATTTAGTTCAAGGATATTGTACTAGAGGTCACTACCAAACACGTTTTTCCCGTTTTCTTTTTATTTACATACTTTTGTTTATATTTGATAAAATAATATATTAATTTTATCTTATATTCTTATTAATTATTGTTATTCTATCTTTTGCTATTTTATATATCAAAAATTATTAATAAGACAAGAATAAAAATAAAATATGGCCAGGTGCAAAAGTTCTCGCAATAAAACTTAAACCTCGGTACTATGATTTTAAAGCACGTATTTTTATTGCTTCACAGATATCCGCTTTATATTTATGTGCGCAAATATGTTACACAAAATGAACATAAAAAGAATATTATTTTTCCACCCTCTGATTTGAGAAATTCATAATTTTGTATTTTGTATATTTTATAGATAGGAACTTTTAATTATATAAAATTACTAAGATAAATTCCAACGACTAGTTTTTAACCAATCATAATGCAAAACACTTGAACATTCAACCAATGGGAACAGTATTATACTCATAAAAATCCGTTACCCCGATAAATTTCCGCTACCAAGTAAATAAACAGTTGTTATTGTTTATAACTGTCAGTGTGATAGTTAATTAATATTTCAAGTTTAAAAATAAAATAATAATTAAATTGTTTAATTTTGCGTTCTCTTTAGAATTTATCTCACCAAATACCACACGACCTCTCTGATTTTCTCAGATAAACTTTTATTTTTAAGCACTCATTCTTTTTGCTTTTAAGCAAAATCACTCAAGCAAACCGACATTAGGTAAAACCTCTCCTCCTTTCGAGTCGGGATTTACCATGCAGTTTGCTTTCGTATTTGTTGCTAAGCAAAAAAAATCGTGCAAAATAATAATTTATCGATAAAATCAGGAGGTCTTGTGATATTACGTCTGATAAAATATTTAATAATAACATATTATGGATTATTTATGTAAATTGTATATATTATATATGAAGAATTTTCTTTGTAAATAATTAATTTAAAATTATTTTGAAGTAGTTTAATAAATTATTCAGGTATTAAAAATTTATTCATTTAGGTTTAAAACCGTCTTCAGAGATGCCTTCATCTACGGATATTATAGTACCTATTATCAAAATGTTATAGGTCGTAAGGTCTGTAGAGTCCTGACTTCTAGCCCAATGTATATGTTCATAAATATAAAGAAAAACAAAAAATATAAAAATAAAATAGTTACTTCACGCATTGATCGCTATACATTTTTTTTAGTTTATTTTATGTACTACGCACATAAGAGCTCTTAATTTTTATTACGGATAATTTTTTTTAATAGATTGATGAGATTTTTTTTTGATATTTGACTTCTAAACTTGTTTGATAGCAATGAAAAAATACTTACTAATTTTGAATACTTATGTTGAATTCATCGTAGAAAAGGTATGGTGTGCATCCGTGAAACCTTACTCGAGCGAGTATAGGTACGCCACTCAGGGCCGGCCCGATAGGTGAGGCGACGAGGCGACCGCCTCAGGCGCCGAATTGAAATAGGCGCCAAAACGAAATAGGCGCCAAAACGACATACGAAAAATAATTTTTTTTAATAAACAGCTGAAAAATTTCTTAATAATTTAATGCACTTATACCATTTATAAAATTATATTAAATATAATTACAATCGATTTCCTATGAGCATTCTAACATCGTTTGCCTATTTTGTAGCGATAACATACGAAACGAAGTACAAGAGAATACTGTTTTAAATCTTTTGTTCCTTTTTCTGCATTCTTGATGTTTAATCACTTTTTATATTTAAATATTTAATATACAATGAAATACATAAACATTTCAAGTTAATTAAGCCATAATTTTTCTCTTACACCCGTTGCCATATTAATTTGAATATGGTATTTCAAAATATTGGGATGGGTCACATGAAAATAATAAGTAGATGAGGTTTATTTATTTTTTTGCTCAATACAATTTTCGTTTTTGCTTTTATAACAATGAGTTAAAAAAAAAATTAAAAGGCGCCGTTTTGAAACTTGCCTCAGGCGCCACAAAGCATCGGCCCGGCCCTTCGCCACGACGCCACTAGCCAGGGGCTTATGTCGCGAACTCCACCCTCGTGTAAAAAAGTATTCACACACTTGAAAAATAAATAATATGTGACATAGCACAGAATAAATAAAGCTTATTACAATAAACTGTAATGAACATATAGGTCAGTTTATATAAAACTACAGAATAATTGATATAAAACTAAGTATACGTACTACTCTGAAAATGTGTTTTTATATAAATTTGAATTCCATCCGAAGTTATTTATCCCCTGTGCGAGTTTCATCTGTAATCAATCCACCAACTGGCAGTTTCACAAGGAAAAACTGTAGTTTTTCTCGGAAGTCCGATGGAAACATTCCAGAGTGCGGATTTTCCCGTGGAAATCTGTTGAGCGGGAAAACAGGAAACGAGCGAATCACTGACTAGAGTCCGGAACATAAATCACTTCCGGGGCCGACATTCGACGTGGACGGGTGAACGATGTTCTGCGATGGGAACCGACAGGTGCTACCCGAGCCCCAAAAGGCCACAGCGCCCACAGAAGGGAGATTGTTTAAATAAATGTAGGTATTGGACTTATAGCAAGTTGAGGTGATTAGGGAGGGTATAATAGTTTAGAGTTTATGTCATGGAATCTTGGTTGGAATACTGTAAAACGTACTATAATCAAAAATATTTGCACTGATACAAATCGAAGCAATTACATTCAAAAGGATCTACGTGCCAAATATTTATTATGGCAGATTTTTAAATGGAAAAAAATTTGTGAGCCAAGCCCAAAAATGGTCAAGTATCAATTAAAAACCTAAAGGTACTAAAATGTAAAGCTAAAAATATAATAGTATAATTGTGGTGTGAAAGAAGAACGCGAAGTTGACATTTTAATACGAAAGTGGAGCTTGCAACAAACACAAGCCGTTCGCGAGTGGCGCAAACACTATGTATGTATTGTATTTCAGGGATTGAACCTATATGGGTTATATCCCTATTTTCTAATCTTAGTTTACAGATCAGTTATTCATATTTTAACAAAAAAAAAACAAACAAATAAACCCATATTTCGATTGTTACAAGTAGACAAAAAAAATTTTTCTTGGTGTCCGTTTTTTTGTATATAGGTACTAGAAAGATAGGTAGATTAGAATTGCTTTCAAAAAGAAAGTTTCGGCCCGAGTTAAAATCGGGCCAGGCCAAAGCACGAGATCGTATGCATTCCTATATTTCGTTTCATAATGAACTGGAGTAATAAATCAAAATTTGCAAGAATAATATTGGATTTTTGTCAGGGTTGAGGCCATTATTTGCACTGTGCTGTTGAAATGAACATAATGCTCTGTATAGTAAAATAATCTTACTGTTCCTTTAACATAAATGAAATGTTATTTTTGTTTGCAATGAAATAATTTCTTATGAGAATGAAAACTGTAGTACCAAAAATAGCATTAATGTTAAAGGAACAATAAGGTTATTTTACTATACAGAGCACTCGGAGCAGATAGAAGTGCATATCTTCATTCCAGTAGAACGGTACAAATAATTTACTTCTCTAACAATGTTGGATTGAAATAAAAGGTGAAAAAAATTATATTATAATAATATGAAACTATTTCTTTCAACGCATTTTTAAATTTACAAATCATTGAATTTCACATTCTTACTAGCGTAGCCACGCACGCCACTGAAGCCTCTATACTTTTCTTTTCACCCTAGTGAAGTCCGGATATTGGCTATAAATATGAGAGCAGGCAATAATAATAATAATAGCAGGGGTAATTATTTCCTGCAGAGAGGGCAAGGGTAGCTAGCTTAGCGATAAAGAAACAGTTTGTCAACATGCCTAAATGGATTATGTGAAATCTATTGCAAATATGTACACACAACCAACAAAACAGTATTATTTTGAGAGATACACATAAACCCACATACAATTTGTGTCACCACGCCCTTGGGTACGTCAGAAGTAGTACGAAACAAATCACACTAAATGGATTGCAGATAAATATCTATTAAATATATCAATGCAAGAACAACCAATGTTAACAATTCGTAATTTTGGAAAATAATTTTATAATTGTAAATATGTGTTATACATAACGTTCATTTTGTTAAAATCGGAGCAAGAAACCGAAAAAATAACTGTAAATTAACAGAAATCGAAAACGTAATTTTAAAATGGTCCAAAAACCAGTTTACTCTTTACTTAACCGATTTTTGAAACGATATATTAACGGATTAATTTTGCTTTTAATTATAAGAACAGCCAAAGTCTTAATGTAAAGGAATCTAAAGCATTCAGGAAAAAAACAATTTATTAACTAATCTTATAGGTAGTTTCCCGTTTTTTTTGTAGTTAGTACCGGTTTAGGTTTCTTTAAAAAATACTTTTTTGGACATAAAATACCGGTTGACCGATAGTCCAGTAAAATGTTATTAATGATTAATGAATGATTTTGATTACTCTAACAAACAAATTTTAGTATAAAGTTACCGTATGGATAGCACTACTAAACAATGTCAAAACTTTAAGTATCAGACGTTAAAAAATTTGTTATGAAATAATGTAATAAGACGATCAATGGAAAAATATTGTAAGTACACCATCTATTAATCATCCTTATTAACACACTAGTTAAACAGTGCCGCGGTTTTACAAATTTAGAGGCCTAAGGCGGAAGGATATTAGAGGCCAATCAATAATAAATACATATACATGGTCAACACTAGAAACCGTGACAGACATTTAACATGGGAAAAAAGTTTTTCCCAAATATTATCTGTTCCGGAAAACATAATGCAGTACTTTATAATAGATAAAATTTTAGAGAATAAAATTCAGAATTTTAGAACGCTAAAATTTTCAAATTTACGCTTTTGACGTAAAAATGGATTTATACTCTATCCGTTGGGTGAGATAGGGCCTAAGATTCTAGCTCTCTGATTGGTTCAAACGTGAACCGAATTGACGCGAAATTTAAATTTGTTTGACAACTGTATCAATTATTTTGACGTCTGACGCGTCTGACATAAAATAAATAAGTCGACAAAGTCAATAGTACCCGATTTATTACATAATATTAATTTTTGTTCAGTTCTGTTCGTTAAGTATATTACTGTTCTTTTCGCTTATATAATTATTATAGTGTTTTGGCCTTATATTTCAAATTACATAGTTTTCGTTGTGCGCGTTTTCTTAGTTTTTAGTTAGTAGTTCGTTAGTTTTGTTATTGTTCTCTTTGTTAATATTATGGATAAAAATAGATAGATATGTACGTACAAGACAAAATTACAGAAAAAATGTCAATTAGAAATATTTTTTTTAAATCCAGGAATGGCGCCAAAATTTGAATTCTGAATATATGTATAAACGGTCGCGCTCGAAACGCCGTCTAGTCTATAGTTAAAACGGATAGAGTGTAGATGCGAGTAATAAAAAATGAACGCCACTTAAACTATCAAACCTAGTAATTCGTGAAAAATAGGTATCTGACAGTTTGTAAAGATTCATTTCTTGAAATAACGCATACTAAATTAATTTTTATATTTTGCGTTCATAATGAAGTCATTACGACACGCAATTGCGTATCGTAATGACCTTCATTTCGATACGCAATTTTTTGTTTTAGACGGTTGGTACTAGATGACGTTTCTTTAACCCATTTTTACCTAATATATTTTTAGTTAATTGACAATTCATTTTAATAATATAATGTCGAAATTATTATTATTTCTTTTTATTTAGGGTAGATTATTTACATGAAAATGTACAAATGGTTATAAATATAATCACAAATTGAGTAAGTAAATGTTAATTGTAGAAGGCGCAAATATAAAAAAATAGTGTAAAGAACTCATTTTATAAGACTTTCTTTCGCACTTGTCAATTAGAAAACTCGCTGACGCTCGTTTTCTAAATTTTGACGCGTGCGAAAAAAACATATCTTATAAAACACGTTCTTTAATATACTATTTTACCACGTCTTTAAATTAAATTTACTCGGTCATCAAAATTGTAAATTTAAAAATTTTCACACACAAAATTTTTATCTATAAAGCACTACACAATGTTTTTCGGGACAGATAATGTTTGTGGAAAACTGTTTCTTTCTAATAGTGTTCATCCTGCATGGTTGTATGACAATATAATTTTTACTGGCTCGATCGCCTTACCCGCTTTATAACAAAACCGGCTCTGTAGTTAAATAACTATTAATGAATATTCTTCTGGATGAAAACTTTTGAATAATATTCGTATAAGAATTTGATAAAGTATAATAAAATAAATGTGAATGGTTAATTTTAAAAATTACATTAAAATTTGACTTAAAATTTTATTTATGCATAGCTTTTTAAAAAGTATACAACGTAATTTTTAATTCATTAGAAGCATGAATTATATACGAGATTAATTTTGATATGTGCAAAAATATAATTTATTCAAGCAGTTAATATCAAAATACAAACAGACTGTACTTATTCTAGGGTGAAATATTAAGTTAATAAAAAAACAAATTACTCTTCTCGTGATATGACGAATGTAAATTACACTAACTCATTTGAAATGTACATTACTAAAACAAATATCACGTGCATCTACTAATATTTATCCAGTTACAGTATTCCCAGTTTTAATACCTTCTGTGGAAATGAAGTTGTAATCATTGGAGTGGGCTTCTGTTTACACAAGACCATCACACATATACAGAAATGACCGAATCATACGGAGTACACTCCGGATAATGCCACTCCGTGTTTATATTCACAGAAATTTAATTTTTTAATTGAACGACTTCTGCAAAATGCAGATATGCAAAGAATTACAGGCAAGATGCGTCATTGTGTTGTTTACTGGTTTATATTTCTAGTAATGCGTAAATATTTCGTTGGAATGTAGACTGGTAAATAATAAAATGAAATATCGATCTATATAGTTCATTTTATTTCATTTAAAAACTATTTAAATTTTATAATTTCTGTTGAAAATAAATTGATAAACTCAGCGATGGATATAAAGTCGTATAATTAAAAAAAAAATTGGCCAAAAATATTTGACCACTTTTGTTGAATTATTGTAATACGAGTACGATGGCTTAACACAGAGAGCAGCACTAGCACTAGAGGTACAATTTGTTTGTGAGTTTAGGTGCACCGTTTACCTTTTTTAATCAAATTCATAAAGACATGGCAAATACTTTGGGAACATCTTCTCTTTCATACATAATGGTAAACAAGTGGGCAGCTGAATTTAAACATGGGATGTAAAGCAGTGGTAGGTCTGCAACAGTTACCAATGAAGAATACATCAGCTTGATTTTGTGTTCGTTTCGAAATGTCGTCCAACTTGTTGTGTATGAAGCTAATCCTGATATGTTTATGGAAAGATTTGTTACTACCAATGATACATTGGGTCACCATTATCAGTCTGAATTAAATCAGCAGTCGAAATAGTGCGGAAGTCAGGGCCGGCGATATGGTATCTGGCGCCATTCCGCAGCCTATAAAATGGCGCCCCCCTTCCCCCTTATAGATATAAAAATATTTGAAAAATTTCACGATTCGTATATATATGCAGGGTTTTGTGTGCGAACAGGGATTTAACATGGGATTTTAGTTTTTTGCAATTTTCTGCTCTCCTACTACTAAACCGAAATTTTAAAATTTCTTTTTAAAATTGTGAAGAAACTAGAAACTAAAAAATGTAAAAACAGTTTTCTATACAACTTTTAATTCTGTACAACTTAGCCGTAACACGAGCAGGAGAGCAGGAAATTGCAAAAAACTAAAATCCCATGTTAAATCTGTATATGTTCCCACCTTAGCGTCAACACCCTCTATAAATATTAATATAAATGAATGCTTCGAATATTAAACATCTGTTTTACAGAAATGATTCATATAAAGGATGTCCGTTTTCGACCCTCGTTATTGGGATCTTGGTTATTATATGAGATGAAGTCGGTAAAATTAAGTCAAAGTTGCCCCGTTAGTGTACCAGTTGTATTTACCCCGAAAAATGCATGTTACCAGTTAAATACAAAAATTCAAATATATGTGTATAGGATAATTCCGAGAGGGATGGCTTGCCGGGTGAGATTACTCTTTTGCCAAAATCCAAATAGTAGTAGAACGAAACGATGTGTTCTATTATTCTTTGGATATTGGCAAAAGTGTCATCTCATCCTGTAAGCCATCTCTCCCGGAATTACTTATTTTTTCTTTGCATGTAACTTCTAAATATTATATAATATTGAATTTTGGTTGCACTTCATTAGAAAATTTTTTCAAACATTTTCGAACGATGATGATCATTCTTATGATTTATTGCATATAGAAACAAAATCAATCCTTACGAATTTATGAGGGCCAACTATTGCCAAGATTTGTTTATATTATTATGTATCTATTATTTATTACTTGGAAAACATACTTAACGTTATTTGTCAATTGCTTTTTATAGTATTTAAGAGTATGTGTTAGATATATATTTCTGCCACGCTTACCTCGCTTACCGCCTAGCGTCCGCCCTGGCGGAAGCTTATGAGTTCACCATCTTCGATAAAAGCTAAGGTAAACGTTAATCAAAAAATTCCAATTAAGTCACAAATTAGCAAAGTAACGTAAAACTTCGCAGACACTCGTATATTAAGTAAAAAAAATTTCTATCCCCTTTTTTTTGAATTGTTGTTGCTATTTATTCTGCCCCACGAAACGTACGGCACTGAACGTCCGGAGAGCCAGATGTTAGTATCGGATGTAAACTCGTTAACGCGATCCGTTCATCTGATTGTAGCTTAGTGGAATGCTAATTTGTTCTAATTAATAGTCATTTAGCACATCGCATGAAGAATTATACACATCTAACCAACGTTCACTATGACATGACCTGCTGTCATTCTAAACATCTAAACCTACGATTTCATTTGTTTGTTTACAAGTTTCAATCATTTCGCTAACAATAATTGTTAATAGTGAATAAAAAGAATAACAATTACAAAAGAAAACAAAGCTAAAAAATTATTCGATTTTTAAATGTTATTAATAAAAAACTGATGTGGACACCACACAACTTCCTTGTACACAAGACCAATATGAAGTATAGACCCAAGTATAAAATTGCACGTATTTGACGTAATTTGACATTAGCATCTATTTTTTATTTTTTTTTGTTATTTTTTGTCCTAATCCATAGCAAGCTTCATTACAAAAACCAAAAATTATATAAGTTTTATATATACATATCTCGCTTATACAAAGGGCTAATTTAATAATACTTGATGTGCTAGACACAGAATTTAATTCTCTAAAATTTTTATTTGAAGCATTTATTTCTAAAATCAAAATGAAACCATTTTATTGAAGAAAAACTGTTAACAACTTCAGGTAATATGTCACTTCCGGTTAGCCTGTTTTAACCAAAATCCACTATGTTATTCCAATTGACATAAAAGTCTTATATACCAAATTTGAAAAGTGTTAGATTATATTTTAAGATAGTTTTTCATTAAAATCTATTATAGGCTTCAAATAAAGTACCATTTCTAGAAATTATGTAATGACCAAAAAGGGAGGTGCACAACTAGATGTTATAGCAGTCCTAAATACAAAATTTCAACTTTCTACGGCTTACCGTTTTTGAGTTATGCGAGATACATACGCACGTACGCACGTACATACGTACGTACGTACAGACGTCACGACGAAATTAGTCAAAATGGATTCAGGGATGGTCAAAATGGATATTTCCGTTGAAATCTCAAAACCGAAATTTTTCGCGATGACAATACTTCCTTTACTTCGTACAAGGAAGTAAAAATTAGTCATTTTCCATTTATATCATTAAATCTATGAAAGCTGCGTATTTAAAGTAGGTACCTACTGTGTAGACGCCGTTACTGTTAGCAACAGTCTGTAAGGAGCTTTGGTATTCATTTATTCAATTTCTTTAACCAAATGACATTCGAAAAGCTTACTTTTCTCATCGATCGCAAAAAATATAATTTTCCGATTATACTTAAACCTAATTTCATCAAATAAAATAAAGCTGTTCTAAGTCATGTGGCCTGTCAAAATAGTGAAACCACCTCAACCTCTTCATTCCCGTTGCGTTCCAAGATGGCGGCGGTAGCAAACTCTTCTCGTCCCTTTCCAGGCCCGGAGCCCGAAGGCATGCGAAGGTACGCGCCCGTCTGCGACTTCAAAAGGTTTTATGCAGATAGGCGGCGCTGGTGCGCTTAAGAAAACAAAAACTTTTAAATGAGCGCTAATTTGAATTTAAAAAGCCCTCCGGTCGTCACAAAGAAGCGATGCGAGCGCCGCTGCGAACAACCGGGTAAATAAATAAAGGCGAAAATAAAGGATTGCTCAAATGGAAATTTCGATTTGTTACGGTGGATTTTGTTTTTACAATTCCGCGACGAATCATTCTCCTCCCAGGAAAATCTCTAGACTGAAAATATTCTCTGCAAAGAACAAACAATAGATGCGAATATTCCGGAAATCGAAGAATTCGAGCTACTTTACAATCTAAGAACAAATAGATCTCATGAAATTTCACCACTATAGACCATAGAAGTCACTTTTGCGCTATTTGGTAATCGGAAATGGTTAATTCCATCATATTTTATACGGCTGTTAAAAAAATGCACTTTTTTCATTAAAAGTTTATAACGCAAACGGATGGCGCTGTAATATTTTCACGTTTTTATTGTAGACGTAAGACGTAAAAAAAAATTATATGCAACTCGTCAGTAAATTACTTTTTTCTACCCGAAGAAATGTAAATTTCATTCTCTTAAAAAAAGCTACACTTTACTCACTTGTGATATAAATAACTATTTAAAATGTATCTCCCTGTTACCTACCACTACCGCAAATAATTTTTAACTCGGGTAAATAATATCCATAGTAAGTTGAAAAAATAGGTTATTGTCCCCATTCCAACAGTTATTTGTGTACCATATGTGCAAAATATATGTTATTTTTTATATTTACCGATAGTGTTTCCAACAAGACAGTTGGTATTTTTTACAAATTACTGAACGGTAAGTGATGTGACTCACATCGGTAAGTGATGTGCTTTACTTACCGTTCAGGAGGCGAAACGGTAAATAAATAAAAACAAAAATCAAAGCTTACTTCAAAAATGACAAATAAATTTTTTTAATATGTCAAAATAATTATCAAATCTTATTTTTCTTTTAAATGTTGTGCGTCGATCGTGCAAAAAATAGTATATGCATCACGAACGTTAAGGAATTACCGATCTCAGACAAAATTGTGGACTGAGCGAATCGATCAGTAAACTGTCCTTATCGTTCTTAATACTTAATATACTATTAGTAAACGAGAGTGTAAGTTTTTTGACCAGGCCTTAGTTGAGTCAAAAAATCACTGGAGAGCACCAAATATATTTCGCGCACAAGGTGCACACAATATTTATTCTACAACTAAATTTAATATTTAGAAAACAGGTACAGTTATTTTAAAAAAACCTCTATTCACATCTTGTCAGTATGACAGATAACAGTTGAATTTTCATATGAGTTTTGACACATTTAATTTTGAAATTTTACAAAAGTTTAATACAAAATTAATTAAATTATAAACATTTATTAATATTAAAAACATTTTCACAATTTAAAATGCATGTTTTTGTCCTTTTTGTCTGATTTTGGAAATGTGTGCGAAGTAATGTGCACAGTGTGTGAAATACTCGTTATTATGGTTACGTAATTGATGAAATAACGACATATATATCAATGCATAAAAACAACTTTTTTGACAGTTGTAGAAAAATGTAATTTATTATCAACAAACAAAAATATTTCTTCCCTATTATTAAAAATGATGAATGATAGCTTTTCATTTTTGAGGCCTATAAAGTTAATCTGCGGGTAGAGTAAAAGAAATCTTAGGTATTTACCCCCATAATCAAAATTAGACATCTGTAAATAAATCGGACCCGCACGATATTTTTCACTTTAGAATTTTTGTCAATTAACATGGAATTAATTGTGACAGCCGAGCCGGCTCTCAGTATAGCTAATTACTTAATTGAAATCGTAGACGATCTGATGATAAAAAATACACAGTTGCACACATGTGAACCACATAAAACTGAAATTGATTCGCCCGTATCTTAACCGATTCCCAAATTTGATAACATCTGAGAGTGAATTTAATTTTGTTCTAATAATTAAATATATCATTACACCTACTGTTTGTAGCATTAATTGTTAAATTTCCATTAATTTAAATAACAAATAAACAAATCAACAATCTTTTTTAGGTGTGCCATTGGGAGATACAGAAATGAACTATTTGAATGATTATTTTGTTTTTCTATTATTGATCGAGAGAAAAATTGGTCGCTGGAACATATTGAACTCAGGGAAAATTGGTTGCCGCTTGCAAAATTTATCGCCGGTAAATTAAAACGAAAATGTCCATACCTATATTCATTTTACAATAAATTCGCCTATGAAAACGACTAAGCATTTTATAAAAAGACCAATTTTATAATCTGTAGAGTTTCACAAGATTTTCGAGCAAAAACATAATAAAATATAATCCAAAATTTTTCTATTTATTGGATCAAAAAGTTAGATTTTGTTTTCAAACGAAAAACCGGAAGTGATACTTTACTTAGAGCTTATTGATATTTTAAATTTGGAATTGGGGAGGTGTCATGTGCTGGCCACTGGCCACATCAGATTTTTTTGTTAATACAAATTACTATTCTTAATTAAAATTGGATTTTTCATTGAATCGCCGTTAAATACAATGAGAAATTCCTACAAAATAATATCATGTGGTATATAATTAAAATATTTTTCTCTAAAACTTTTATAAAAACTATACTTAATAAAATATTGCAAGAGTGCAAAAATACAAGAAAATATTAGAAAATCTTGCTATTCTTGCATTTCTCTTAAAAGTCAGATTCTTGTGTTGTCTTGCAACAGAATATATTCGTATATTTCTTGTCTTGCAGTTTCTGCAAAACCAGGGGCAAGAAAGATGCAAGGATCTCGTGAAACACTAATCTTACTAGGGCATATATTTATACTCGTATATTGATGAATAAATTTATTTTTGTGTACATCACATAATTTTCATGCAATTAACATTTTTCGAGATTAATTTATCAGCAACAAATTTTATTGACGAAAATTTTCTCCTACAATTTTCCTGCGCTATCAATTGACCGGTGATAAATTTTCGTATTAGTAGCGATTAATTTTCCGTGAATCGGTTCATCATGATTTTCTAATTTGATCTAAAATATTAGAAAATAGTATATTGTGTTATTAGGAGTAAAAGTGATACTTTGTGTGGCGAGCATGGTTGTTTGCACGACGAGCGAAGCGAGTCGGACAATGTCAAGAGAGGCACACAAAGACACTTTTATTCCGAATAACACATTAATTTTTTTTCAAACGCACTACTTTTCTTCTTATTCGCTAATTTTATGTAGTTTCTATGGATATTTATTTATTTTATTGTACGCCGCCGGAGTAGAAATTTTCAGCCGCGTAGAAATGAAACTTCTACCTTGTGAATCAAGTCACAAAAAGTGCCATTTCTACGACGTTTGAAAAAAAGTATTATTTATATCCACTTCTAGCATAGAACCACAAATTATGTTGAATCTTATGAAATTGACGTCATGCAACACACATCGCAACAAGCTCGATGAGAAAAAGAGTCGAGTAGTATGGTCTCTTTTCTCAGTTTATTGTCTTAATCCGATTTGAAATTTGCTGTTTTATTTTGTCGTTGTTTTTAACGTTTGTATTAGTGATCAGATTTCTCATAACAATAATTTATAATCACAACACCATTTAGATACTCTTTTAAATTGATATCTCTCTTCGAGCTTGATGTTTTCCCTAAAGATTTACTTCATAACTCCTTAGATGGCAACCATAACATTCTGAAATTATAAGTCCCCATTAAAAATTGTTCAATTGCACATGATCTAAATCGTATAAAACTAGGATATATGAAATCCGTTTTTTCACATACTCGTATTCTCTCGTCTATCCAAGAAAAATCAGAAGAGAAATCGAGAGAATTCGCGGACTGCTAGCTGAGCATCGCTCCCTGTGAGAAGAATCGATGTGAGTGCAGATGTTAAGGTCATCCATCGTGCGTCCTCGTGACACGAGGATTATCCCGGCCGTCTTGATCCGTCCCAGATTACCAGAAGATGGTGTGTGGGATACAAACACAAACCCCAACCTCAACATACCCAGATTACCACGAGATTCGAGTCTGATTTTCTTTTGTTCCAACAGGGAAATAGATGACGCTGATGTTGAGATGTTTTTCATTTAACTGCTTTTGTTTCTAAACAACAAATGAAATCAGAGAAAATAAAACAGAGCCTCATTTATAATTTTGTTAAGGGATAAATTACAACAAATATAATTTAAAAAAATATCTGATTCTTTGAAGGTTTATGCAATATTTTCATAGTAATAAAAATAATAATAATTTGTTGTTATTTTTGTAAATAATTAATAAAAATATTCGCGCGAAAAATAGGCATGAAAAACAAAAATTAATTGTAAATTATCTAATCAATATTTCGTGATATTTTGAGGCTAAATTAGTGTTAAATAATTCGATAAAGTTTTATTTTATGATCTAATACCATTTTTGTTAATTCAATTCCTATATAAAATAATATAAACCTGTCATCTTTGAACTTCTATAACAACGATAAAAAATCGAATCTGGACTTCACTTATTTATATTATAGGGCTGTACTTAAATTATTATTCTTGTAAAAAAACAATTTTTACTTATTTCAAGTCTTCAATAATTTATTATTAAATTTCATGCGAGAAATTTTCTGGCGACCAGTTTTTCCGCGATTTATTTACCGGCGACAATTTTTTTAACGACCAATTTTCTCTGCGTTCTTCCTGCGACTAATTTTCCTTGTGGTCAATTTTCCTCGCACAATTTTCACGCGATAAACTTTCCGAATCGTATTTGTTTCACGTATTAGAAAAAACAAGGTTTTTGAGTGTTAATTTGTGAGTGAGAGGCGTAGGGATTGGCGGTATTAGCGTGGGCAGTCGCAGTGGGTACCGTGGGAACCGGCGCGAACAGATTCTCTCTCGCCTCATCCTCAATCGCGGAAAACTCTGTGTCATTCCGCCTCCACCCGCTAGTGCAATTATACCAGAGCCAGAGCTGAGCAACACTTGCAGCTCTTAAATCACCCAATTCACAACTACTAACTCACTGATTCTTAAGGTCACATATTAACAAGATTTCTAGGTTTTCAAAATATCAAACAGCTTGCAGATTAGATCAGTACCTACTACTAAAAAGATTTAGCGTTTGAATGAAAAGTATGGACACGTTTTTATTTACTTTTACGACTGAATAATAAGATCACGTGCAGACTACTAATGATACAAAGTTTAATCAAAAAGTCACGAGAATTTTTGAATTTTGAGTGTTATTCGTTTTCGATTGAGCTTATTTTTTATCACCTTGGTGTCTCGGTCTTTTAGGCTTCATTCATATTGGATGCGTAGTTTGTGTTTGACAGCTACATATTGATGAAGCATTTTGACACTATTGGTAAAACTGAAGGAATAAATAATCAGCATTTCATTTTATGTTAAAAATAGTAGAAAGAGCAATGAAGTGGTGTAAATGTTAAAGAAGGTTTGTGGGTACCTATATATTTGTAAGCTTTGATTGATAACTGTTTATTACATAACATGAATAGAAAAGAAAAAAAGTAAAATAAATAAGGTGCGCCACTGTATAATGATTATATTTTTATATTTTAAAATAATTTAACAAAAAATTAAAATTATTATTGGATTAATATTGCCTAATTTATGTCAATAATTTCATTGCATATTAACTCTTTCAAAATTACCTACAAGCAAAAGATAAAAGTAAAAATAAAATTTTTCAATAATAATTTCTGTTAATATGAAATTTTATCTGGTAATCAAAATAATTTCCAAAAATTTTCATTATTAGAATGCTAAGGATTTAATCGTTTGTCACAATTTAAATTATCAGCGTCTCTTTGAATCTTTTTCAACCAAAGTTTGATGTATTCTTCAGGCTGAAATTGACCAACTGGGGGACAATTTAAAGACGAGAAATAAGAAAATAAAAGTTGCGGAATACAAATCATTTCTAAAGAAAGTAGTGGCGTGATTTCACGTTGAAAAAAAAGTAACGGGATACCATACCGCACCTACGGCTAGACACAATTAGACGGAAACGAAAGGAATTTTGCGGAAACAACTCTTGGATGCTGTACTGGCACTGGCTCACAGTTCACTAATGGGCTGCTTGCGTGGTACTGAAAATCCGATATCCGATCACCATATCTAAAGTTATGTTGAAAACGAACGAAAATATATAAATTTTATTAAAAAAAAATTGTTTTTTTGTATATTAAGAAAGAACATTTTCTGTGACGTCATTATTTTGAACTGGAGAAAGGAAAACTTATTTAAGAATGAAGCCAATAGATGGAGTGCGAGTTTAGTTTGAATTTGACAGTTCATTTTTTTTCACTATCTCTCTTATTTAGTGATGCACGTGAGACGAGACGAGAAATATAAAATATCGAACTCGTCTCGTTTTCGGATCTGTAATCTCGATATCGCTCTCGTTCTCGCATATTTTTTTGGGTGTCATCTCGTTCTCGCACGAGAGTCTCGCTATAAAAATAGCGATTGCGCACTACGTATTTACGTAACTATTTAACTACAAGAGACAATTTCACACCAATATCACCGTCTTCCATATATTTGCAGTCGTATAACTATAATAAAGAGACGAAACACTAAATTCTGGTCACTAAATTATTTCAATACGAACATAATGTTTATTCATTTACGGTCACCAGAAAATGTGATAAGTTAGTAAATTATTTAATTTACCTCTAAAATATCCAATTTATCATCAAATTGTGATCTCTAAACTATTTCAATACGAACACATTCTGTCATCATTAAAACGAATTAGACATTAAAAAAAATATTTTTTGTAACTAAAAGTACCTACACTTTTTCATTAAATATATGCCACTATTTAAGTAAGATTAAGTCATAAAAAACCGCCACACTGGTAACCCGCTGGCAACCAATCACTCTTCTCTCCCTGTTGGCTCCCATCGACACTTAATATAACATCCTTTACTTTTCAGGGGCGACAAAAGTTTTGTTAACCGTGGTTTTAACTGGGGTGAATTAAGGACTGAAATATTAGAGAAAACTAATTCTTTTGGATGCAATACCGATTTTGTCTTTATTTTTGCATTTTCTCGTTCAGAGACCGATATAATCGACTCCAGCTAGACTCAAAAAATATAGTGGACGTGTTCTATGCATGAATTAGCGTTTACTCTACTCCTTGT
This sequence comes from Harpalus rubripes, assembly GCA_963082715.1. NCBI lineage: Eukaryota > Metazoa > Arthropoda > Insecta > Coleoptera > Carabidae > Harpalus > Harpalus rubripes. The sequence goes on from OY720454.1 coordinate 32,721,235, forward strand.
ATCGTGCATTTTTCATTGAATTTATGAATCAAAGCTATAAAGTTACAAACACTTTTTATTGCGAGATTCTCGCGAGATTCTCGCAGTTGTTATATCGATCAAGCCTCGAATTTTAAACTGCAATATCGCTCTCGTTCTCGTCTCGCATAATGCACCGAGACAAGACGAGATGCGAGAGTACTCTCGCCTCGTCGTGCATCACTACTCTTATTTATTATTTACAATTTGAGTGGTTTCTGTTACTTTTATTACGTATTTCGATTTGTGAAGCAGGAAATTTTAATCCAATTTGAAGCATGTGGGTCGATTTCGACCATTCCAGTTTTTATTTTTTATCTAGTGTTGTATTGAATTTAATGATTTTAATAGCCACACTTCATTCAATAATCATCATGACTATAATCTTTCAAAAAATAATGGCTCGAAATTATTCTTTGTTTCAAAAAAATATATTAATGGTAGTTTTGATGTAATCAGTGATGATTATTTATCTGATGTGATGATCCGTGATCCGTAAAAATTCAAAATTGTCACAAATTCCTCCAAACTGAATACAGGAATTGTAACTAAACAATATTTTATTTACCATATATCTTAGTAAAGATAATTATTCTTTTGATTACTCCCAGCCCAACTTTTTATGGATCGAAGTGCATAAAATACTTATGATAGAAAGAACTGTACTGTAAGCAGCGTCTAAACGTAAGACTATCTAGCTGATTAGTTTATTATTTGGTATTTTGTTTGCCTTATTATAATTATTTACTATTATTAATTATTATATTTATAAAAACGCAAACTGTAACCTATATTGTCACATGATTTTATTTACTAGGCAAACGTAATTTGTTTCCATTCAATCTCGTTTTGTATAAATAGTTTTTCCCATGTTGTTTCGAAGGCCCTAGTCCCCGAAGACTTTTTAAAAATATTTTTCTGATGATATGGAAGGCTAAATTATATAATAAATATAAAAAAATATTAAAATTATAAAAAAAATAATTACGGGTTCAAATGGGTTCTTAGCTTATACTCGTACAAGATTAAAATGACAAACTACAATATTATCCTCCAAACTATTGTTCAAATGTTAAACAGGTGGTCTGTCATGTTTAAATTAACGGCACATGCCGTTGCTATGGAGCGTACCAATGCTATGGTTTTACGGTCATTCATGGTGCGGTGTAAATCTACGTCATACATGGCGGCAATTTAAATATTAAAATTTCAGAATTTTTTTCTGGCAATTAATGAGAATTTTAGAAAGTTTTTATCGTCTCTCTAAAAATATTAAATAAAAAAATGGCACGCGAGTAGCTTATTATTCGTGATTTTTTTGCCAAAAACAATACCGACGTCATGCCTAGCCACCTATAGATTTTTTTGAAAAACAAATACAACAAATAAAATGATCTACTGATGGGGAAACTTTGCAAAACGGGCGCCCGCAGGAATTTTTGCAAGATGGGGCTGAATAATAATTTACTGTCGATAGGGGTGGTACTGACGCGTTTCACTAGTTGTATATAACAAAAACAAAGATTTCATCACCTCAGTCATTGATAATTTATTAGAATCGCAAAGGCGAGTTTGTTTTGTTTTGAAAATCATGTCTTATTATTGTAATTGAATATAAAAACGTACTATTCCCTCCAGCCTTCGGGCATAATCTATATATAAAATTGTAATAAATATTTTTTTTTTCTTGAGATTACATCTACTTTCCGTTGTTTAAGTTTGTTACGAAACTAATAAATCATCCTGTAGCATTTAAGTTCAAATAGAGATGACATTTGATGTCTCTTTTTGTGCTGATGCGTATTGTGTTCAATTTTAAGCGATTCTCATAAAATTGTAATATTTTATTTGCCTTTATTTGTGAAACTAACCATCCACACCAGCAGATTTCAAGCCCTGACGTTGGGTGTACATGTGTGTGAGACGGAAGTAGCAATATCAATTAATTCATTTGACTCTGGTGGGCTATTGGGCGCTAGAGCGGTACCTACATAAGCGGACGCGATGATAAATCAAGCTGGTAAACAACACACATGATAAAAACAATTCAGCTTTTCAATTGTTGTGGCGCCCGGCTGTCTCAGGGCTTGCCCCCTTGCCCCTTGCACACAACCATGAATGGGACATCATACAAGATAAAGTGTCAATGAAAATGTTATAAAATATTTCTCTCACAGTTGAAAATAAATATCATTAAGTCCTTCGCTTAGGTACACATATATTTAAAATGAATAAATAGTGCTATATTTGTATAATTATCAATTTTTAAGTTACGAGGGTCGCGCTAGAATTTTTGAGAATGAGAATAAGACAATCAGGTAAACTGTGGAAAGTAAAATTTGTACTAAACATTTTATCTTAACAGTTATTTATCTTTCATTTGAAATTGAGTTGCTAAAGTTAAGTAAATTCCATTCGTTGAGACGAGAGAATGTGGGAATGTGGAACTAATTTTTGAACAGAAACAATTCATTCTATTGGTTCGGCTTTTATCGTCTTTTAAGCAATAGAATTAGTCTCACATTCTCACGACTCAGTGAATGGATTATAGTTACTACAACTTATGGTTGTAAGTGGAATTATGAAATTAATTATTTGTTTAAGTCAGCCTGAATTTGACAAATTTTAAGTCCCGCATGGCCGTTTGCGCCAACGTAACTTAAATATTAAACTTGGCTCAAATTGACAATATTGCATCGAGAAATATGCCCATTTGCATGGCCTAATTAAATATTTAAGCCTTGTTGGTGCAATTGGGCATTAGTAATTATTTGTCAGATGTGGCAATTTTTTAAGTCACCAGACATTAGTGACAGTTATGACAAAATTTTAATATCCCAGAAATTAGTTTGAAAGCTTTCTAAAATAAGATTGGCTGAGATCTTTTTAAGAAGTAATAGGAAAAAATGATAAAGTGTATACTTGAAAGGGACTATGTACATAATTTGAACATATTTAAAATAAAATTCTATTATCAATAATTCTAGCGCAGCGTAACCCTTGTATTTCGGTAAAAAGTTGAAAACTTTTAAAAATCCCATTTAAATATTTTTAGATACCTCTACTCTCATGTTGATTACAAATTTTAAATCCACAGGTCGATATTTTTTTATGAGTTATTGATAAAAAATGGGTAGAGATACGAGCATAGCGATATTACCATTCGATTATACGGGCAAAATTACAAGTATATCAATTTTTAGAATTTTTGGTGCAATCGTATCCCTTAATTTTTTTTCGGAATTTGGTCATTTTCCTTCTACTTCTCTTAGGTACCTCATTCCAGTTGCTTGTAACTTGATCTTGTTCCTTTGATCTACTACGCATGTTTGGCTTCCGTATATAATGTTGGTCGGTAAATTGTTTTGTAAAGTCATTTTTGTAGTCTTGGATATTTGTATTTAGAACTACCTTGTTTATTGCATGGTAAGTTTTATGCGCTGATTGGATTCTCTTATTAATTTCGCTTTAATTACCCTTACTGTTTATTGTTGATCCTAAGTATTTGAATATATCCATTTGTTCTATTACTCTTCTATTTGCTTCTATTTGTTCCTTCGATATTATCTTTCTTTTTTTTCTGCATTTCTGTTCATGTTGTATTTCTGTAACATTTCATGCCAAACATTTGAATTATATTACAAGTATTCTTAATTTTTTGCAAATATTGCCAGATCGTCTGCAAATGCACATTCTGCTATACTGACTTTTTTAATTTGTGGTGCCCTATTTCAATTTTCTTTGTCTTGTCTTTAATCTTTTTCATGATTTAATCTAGAAATGTGATAAACAGTGTTGAACTCAAAGCCCTTCCTTGTCGTAGTCCTTGTGTAGTAGTAAATTCTTTTGTTTCCTCATTTGCTGTTCTTACACAATTTGTTGTTGTCCTGTAAACGCTTTTAATTGCACGTAATACATGTTGTATGTTTATATGTTTTTCTTCTAAAATTTTCCACATTTGATTTCTCGAAACTCTGTCAAATGCTTTCAATTCAATAAATGCTATGTATAGTTCACAGTCTTGCTTTATAGTCTTCTCTGTAAGGTTTCTAAGGGTCAATATATGGTCTTGAATCGAGTGTCCTTTTCTAAATCCTTATCAATTGATATTTCAATTGCTTGTCTGAGTTTATTCTCTAGTACAGCTTCATACATTTTGGCCATAGTGCATTACTAGCGACATTCCTCGGTAATTATTGCAATTTCTAGTATCACCCTTTTTATGTACACGGTATATAATAGCTTTTTCCAAGCCTGCGGGAATTTTATCTACTCTCCATCCATATATTGTTTAATATCTCTATAGTTTTTCTTTTCCTTCTTCACTCAAGTATTTTATCTGTTCAGGTTCACTTTTTATTTATTACCAGTGTTGTTCAAAAATGATCAAAATTGGTATTCTTATGTAATTTTGTCCGTAGAATTGAATAATGATGTCCACAAATCTATATTTTGATCCATTTTTGGGTTAATGCTCAAAATTGGGCATTTATTGGTATTACTTCGAACACAAATATCTCTGAAACGAAACAAGATATCGACATGCGGTTTCAAAAATTTGGAATCAGCATATTGAGAAATACTAAATAGATTAAATTAAAATTTTTGAAAATTTTCAACATTTTACCCCAAATAGGTATACAGGTTATCAGCGAAACGGGTGACCGCGTTTATTTTCTTTATTATTAAAGATATAAAAAAATTCTAAACATCTATTTATGGAAAAAAATTAAACCAGTGGTTCTCAAGCTAGAGAATAAAATTATATTTTTTAAATGGAACGTCATATTGAAAATAGTACCATTCGATATAGTATTTTTTCTGAATCAACCATATAAAATGTTTACATCCTTACAAAATAATAATAATAATAAAAATATCGGGAAAAATGCGATTGAAATTTAAACAAATTTTATTTAGTACATACGAGTATATGTTTGTATTAGGGTATAGTCGACTATGGATGAAAAACATGCAAGGCTTTGACAGATTACCTGCAGTGTTGCTATTTGTAATATTAAATTAACTCATATTTGTGTTTGCAACATTGAAATTTCCTTTTTGTATGAAATTAAAAGCCTCAAACCGCAGTCCTTATTTGCTAATCGCGTGCAGAACACTCTGTCGTTCCTTATACATAACACAACATGGAACTGCGTATCCTAACAATCAAGCAGCGAGTGCATTCGTTAGCTTGTGACTCGTGACTCACTCATCTTGATAATAAAGGAGACTTAAGTGATGTAATACCGGACCAAGGATTATGTCATCCTAGACCAAGTCCTTACACGGGGTCAACAATTTGGATCATGGTTTGACAATGAAAACAAATAATATGACTATCGAAAAATAGGAGGGTTGTTATAGAATATTCAGAAGTCAGAAACATCTATTACGTACCGAAGCCCTTATTTAGTTTCATGAATTCTACTAGTTTACAAGTTCACGTTGTCTCATTTGTGCGTAAAATGTTGTACGTACCTCAGGAAAGAAAATTCACCCTTGACGTCAGAGCTGGGCAATACTTGCAAGAAAAGTATTTTATTAGGCTTGCAAGTACTTTCAGTACTTCAAGTACTTTCTATTTATAGTACTTTCTACTTGACAAAGTAAGTCTATTCACATGTACTTGGTACTTAATACTTAGAAAAATACTTGAAGTACAATGAAAAAATACTTGAAGTACTTTAAATGTAGTTGAATTATTTTAAATATACTTGAATTATTTTAAATGTACCTACTTGAAGTTCGATGAATAATTTAAAAGTTAACAATGTTATAAGAATTGTTGTGTTTCGTCTGCAGTGGTGTGGTGTTATTCCTGTAATACATAATCATGTGAATTTCATTAATAAATATATTTTCAGCGATAATATGAAAGTAAAGATATATTTGCAAATTTTTGGTATAAATAAATTAATTCTAATCTGCATACTGTATATACCATATACTGTTTGTATTACCTAACTACAGTGCTGGGACTTTGCCGTATCGCCTGGCGATCGCATGACGTAAAAATGACGTCATTCTAACATCTCGGTACAGCTTCTCGTATCGCTTGGCGATCATATGACGTCAATTTTACGTTATGAGACCGCTAGGTGATACGACAGTCTCAGCGAGGAACTCTTGATTTAAATAACCAAATAAATATCGCATATTGAAATTTTTGTCAATAATCACCTTTTAAGGTCCATATAATCAGAAAATATCAATTATCTGAAAATTTACAAGTACTTTTTCAAGTACAAATAAAGAAATAAATATATAATCACGGCGCATTACCCATTTCTGGGTGTGCCACTCAGCTTCTATTTGCAGATTTCAAAGCTATCGTGGACAAAGCACTACAAAAGTCACTATTTTGTTCGTTAAAAGTTGGAAATATTATTCAAGTTTCAAGTTTGTCCTCGGTTGGATTCGAACCCTGGAACACTGAATCAAGTATACAGCCACGCAACTCCTTAAAAAAAAATATCATCACGGCATGTTACCCATTGCTGGGTGTGCCAATCTGCTTTGTACGCAGATATCGGTAATGATGATGACATATTTGTACCGTGCGGGCGTTTACCAGGCGTCACCTCACGGGCACTCATTGCTGGCGTGGAGAGTGCACCACAGGGGTCAACTCCTTCATTTATTCAATATTCAGTTTCAGTGCAAGCTCTCTTGAGTGGACTGTGATGGTCACCAATATTTTGTCGCCTAAGGAAGATGGCCGCTTAAAAGAAACTGTATTTTTGTATATGATTTCGGAATTTAAACCCCTTTCGAGTTATGTCCCTAGGTTAACTTTACTATTTAATTATATTTGTCATCCGGTTTACGTTACTATCATAATAATACGTGTTGCCAGCCTCTAGCCCAGCGTTTCTTAACCTATGGGTCGCTTAAACTATTCAGAATTTATAATTTTGATTATTAAATGCCAATCATATTTTTCTAAAATGCGTATATAATTTCATTAAAATGTTACTAATGTTAGCAATACAATGTAGAATTGTTACTGTTAATAACCCTACCGAGACTTTGTGCATTCATTTTGGTTAAAAAAAGAACTAATCTTGGGAAATAAATAATTGAAAATATTATTATTATTATCTTTTGCCACTCCTCGTATGTATCTGTATGTGCGAATCTGATTTTCCTACTCTCGTAATTACTAAAACTAAATTTTAGGAACCGCCGTGATTTGAAGAACTTTTCAAGCTTATGCAAACTTAAGGTTCACATTAATTAACATTAATTTTCGATAGCTACTCGTTTTTTTGATTTTAAATTTCAAAGAAATGCATTTTCAATCATGTTCGAAAGTAAAATTGGACAAATATGGGAATAAAATATTTGTTTCCGACATTTGACTATCAGACAAATTAAAATTGTATCAAATTCCTGTAGCAAATTGTAATAAGATTCGTTTTATTTGAAAATGTTGATCTTATTTCGGTATTATATTTATATTATTTTGTTTATAAATAGGTATGTGATATATTTGTACATATTCATTTTCTTTTATAATAAAACATATTTTTATTTTTCAAAATTTTTTTCTATATAATGTCGCGAAACCTATACAATAGTTAAATTTGGGTCGCGCCTTAAAAAGGTTAAGAAACGCTGCTCTATAGCCGGTGCTCGATAGCTAGGGATTGCGAAGTTAATTCCGAGATTAATTCTATCCCAACTTAAAGAGGTAACAGGACTGGATACTGATAAAGGCCAATCGAGAAAAAATCCCGGCTTGCTCGCATTCGAACCTTCGACCTCTGCGTCCAGAGACTATAATTGTGCTACCCTGCCGACTTCGGTAAAATATACATATAAAATATAATATCATCTTTGTAATTATTATTTTATTTTAGATTTTAAATTCATATTTCAGTAGTAACATTATTATTAATAAATGCTTTAGTAAGTTGTGAATTATTTTCGAAATTGTAACATTCATTGTGGTTGTGTTCGTCTCTATTCACACATTTCCACAAAGTGATGCTACTAACAAACTGTCGTCATGCAGCTAATAAATTAATTTATGTGTGAAATCTAGGAGCCCGAGTTCACGAGATTCGCACGCCCTCTACAGTGACGCCATGACGTCACCGTCCGCTTGTCCGCCTGTCCGTTGTTTCGCTGGACGGATATTGTTTTAATTGTTAATATCTTCCTGCCAGCAGCAGCGGTCAGCTAGCGCTAGCGAATGTTTTCAGCGACAGCGATACGAGCGACTGTCACTTGTCGCACAGCAGGCTGCGATGTTGGTGACGAATGGTAAACAATATCATTGTCACTGACTTGCAAGTTGATGAGGGATTTCGGACATTGGCGTACGACAAAGACAATAATATCAGAATATATACAAATGTAATAAAGAGATTTAGATTCATTGATTGGTGATCTATTCAATAAATCTGTGGTTCTATAGCACAAGCATAGAGGTACATAATACGTAAATTATTTGTACTGATTTCATTTATTTCATCGTATGGCTACACATTTGTCACAAAATTTAAATGTACTAACATTGCAGTTTAAATTGGTGCTTGTTGCAATGGCGTCACCGAGGTCGGTACATCTGAAAAGACTGAGTTGGTCCATATGGTGGTACTGTTGAAGAAAGGGCAGTCTATAGTGTCTTGTTTTCCCTTTCCTGGATTGCCGAAAGATAGATACTTCTCTAAACTGATGCGTCGCTACTACTGTGCTTAAGCCATTGTGACGAATGCAGAGATCAGGAGATCCTCAAAATCCTTGAGGATTGTCTGGTCGCCAACTTGTGCTAGTTCATTTAGCGTTACCCAGGGTGCACCACGAGAAGGTGAACTAGCTCTACACCCCATTTGTACTGATAAAAACATCTAATAGCTACTCTTATATTTCTGCATACACCGAAAATGGGTAAAAAACACATTTTAGAACTTCCTGATTTCTTTTCTATTGATAATTACGAAAAATAAATAAAAAATTATAAATTCGAAATGAATATGATTCTAATCAAAATAGAACATTGTTACACATTTAACCGAGATAAATTACATAGGTCCAAATCATAAGACATTTACAAAAATTTTACCGGTGAACAGGTGTTTACCAGGTTACAGCTACCGAAATCGATATTTTAAGAACGCAAGTGGTAAATCAGGGTAGATTTGTAATCTCTAAAAAACATTTGAAAGTTTGAAACAGATTTTAAATTTGACCTAGTTAACAAACTGAGCACAGTCCTACTTCCGATTCCAACATTGAACACATTTTCATTTTACACGCGCGCGCTTCACTTGGCGTCACTACCTTTTTTGAGGTTAGATTCTTTATTTACCGCAGTTATCGGCTGAATTACTCGATCCACAAATCATGGATCCGGTAGATGGATTTGGTAAATATGGTACAATTTTCGAACACGGTAACCATTAACCACTCGTGTTTTCGAACGCAGTCGGTAGATGCGGTATCTACCGGTAGAATTTTCGTAAATGACTATTATCTCTGGTTAAAATTTTAACTGTTAGTTGAACAAACAAAACTGAAATTAAATGCACTGCCATATGATAAATTTTTCATTGCTGTCAATAATTCGATATTGTTTATTTTCGAAGTTAAATTTTTACTGGGGTTTGCAAGATTGGCTCTATAAGGAAGGTAAAACTATCTGATAATTTAATTGTCAGTTAAAAGGAAATAGCATCAATATTATGGCATAAGTTGTAAAAAATACATGATGTGATATTTTTTTATAACTGACAGTTCAGTTAACAGAGTTCAACCAAAAATGAAAATACCAGGCGCTAGTGTTTAAAATTTTCGATTTTTCATAAAAAATAAACTCCTTTGGTTTTAATAACTGCTTGACAAATTGTAGGTAGGTATTCTTTATATTAGTTTTTGATAAACATTTTTAGAAACTGATTTCCAAATGTTTTGCAAATTTTTCCCACAACAGATTAACATTGGTTGATTTGGATTTTACTATTTGTTTGTGTTTTCATTTCATTTCACAGAAGTTTGACAGGGTTCAAATCCAGCAAGTTTTATTGTGTATTGTAACTTTCATTAAGAATTATATGACAGGGAACAAAAATTGGAACGCTACTGCAAATGTCGAAATATTAAAAATTTCGCTTTATTTATGTAGTAGTCTTTCCCTTTAAATTTAAACTGTGTCCATTTCTATAGTACATTCAATTTCGTCTTGAAGTCATAAAATCATTGGCCTAATTTATGTGTCCGAAAGTTTGATTGTGTAGACTGCCCCCACATTTTTCATTTTACGACCGTCTATATTCTTTCGGCTGGGTTTAATTAATAAAATAGAGATTACAAATTCCATCCATTTAAATCTCTCCGTCGAAACCATCAGAGCTGGGCTACCGCTTCTAAACAGTGCGCTGTGCAATTTACAGCGAAACAAAAAATTTAATAAAATTGACCTCAGTTGCGCGATAACCATTAGCGCAATTAACGTCCCTGCTACAAGTCACGGCGTTAATTATGAATTAGTTAGTTAATAAACGCGGCATCAGCGTGAGAATCTTGAGCGACGCGCTGCCAACCGACCAATCACGACACTTTCGCTGAGAAGCATCGTCACGCGATCTATATTGAAAAATCTCAGAGATGGGAGACGAAAGATGGAAATTTCTCAGAAACATATGCGGGCTGGGTAGATAATGTTAATAATTGAAAGAAATAAATTATTGATAACTTTTACCTTAAGATAACTTAAATCGCTGAAAGTATAAGCAAGATTAAGGATGCTAACGTTTTGGTCCTGAAACAATAAACTATTAATAGTTAACTTATATATCTAAGCTTAATGCAAGAACAATCAATGTCAGTTTTTGATCAAGATGATTTAGGTATATTGTGAAGTCGGCTTAAAATGTCGTATTTTGTGCGAGGAATATGATAGAATTATTGTAAACAATGCTATTATTTATCTGTCATATGAATTTAAGTTGCAAAAATTAAGTTAGAATTTGGTTAATTAATTTTTTAAAGTATAATTGCGAGCGAAGATATAAAATTAGCCAAAGTGCATTTTCGAAACATGATTTAGTACAAAGTTTAGATTTAGTTTTTAATAAACAAGCACTTTCTTTGTCTACAATTTACTGTTGGTATATATAATTTGAACGAAAAGAAAATCTGTTCAACACCAAAAAGGAGCATGGTTTCTAAAGATTCACGGGCTTGGCTTGAAGCTTGAAAGCTTGGCTTGAAAAAGCTGTTGTTAAATATTATTTAATGCCTAAAATCGCACAGTTTGGAGAAATAAATGTACACAGGACAGCCAATAGAGCAACACAGTTTATTTTATTCTTTCACAAGGTCTGCGACATCGATTAAATATTTGAGATGTATCAAAATCTAAACAAATTTCAATGCCTACTTTTTGAACTACAGTTACAACACTCCTCCAATTTGTTTTACATTATACAGTAATAATTAAAAATTATTTTAATCCGACTTTGGACGAATGTTGACGAATTTTCTTCTTACATAAAATCTTGGTTAATATATCCGCTGGATTAATTTTGGAACACACGTAATAGAAATCAATCTGCTTTTTTCGGACCTCATCCTGAATAAACATATAACGCACATCAATGTGCTTGTTTCGATCGGAAATTACTTCGTGACGTGCAAGATGAATTGCTCCAATATTGTCAATTCCAATCTTCAGTGGTGTTAAAACCATGTCACTTGCTCCAATTTCTTTCAAAAATCTTTGCAACCAAATTCCTTTTTTCGTTGCTTCATAAGCTGCTATGTATTCAGCTTCGACGGTTGATACGGCAACACATCTTTGTTTCTTGCAAGCCCACGAAATTGCTCCTCCACTTAACGTAAAAACGTAACCGCTAAATGATTTTCGATCAGTTTTGTCGCTTGCGTAATCTGCATCCACGAATCCTTTTAAGTCTTCATTTTTGCCATAGGTCAGTCTCCATTTTTTAGTTTGACGCAAGTACCGCAGGACATGTTTAACTGCTTCAAAGTGTTACTTTCCATAACAGTTATTAAATTGGCTCAAATACGATACAATGTACGACAAATCTGGGCATGTTGAACCCGAGATGTACAGGAGACTTCCAATGATCTGTTGATAGGGAAAACTATTTGTTTCCTCATCTCTTTCTTCGTTTGGGTTTAAGTCGTCCATCCCATCTTGCATTGGTCTTGATGCTTCAAATTTGTTACCTGGATTAAAGGTTTCAAGTACTTCTTCAATGTAAGTCGACTGATCAAGACTTATTATTTGTTCTTCTCTGATGACTCGAATTGAAAGGACAAACAAGATGCCTTCAAGGTCTCTGTATTCGAAGCGTGCGGCAATCATTTTCTCGAAGTCGTCAATCAGCTCTGTCTCGCAGCAATGATCGGTATGTCATCAACGTATACTCCAATAATTATTTCCTTCCAGCGATTGAAGTAAATACATGGGTCATGCTTTGAGCGTATGTAGCCTTCTTCGATTAGTGCTTCGTTTAGGCATTCATTCCATTCGTGACCAGATTGGCGCAATCCATAAATTGATCTCTTCAACAAACAAACGAATGATTCCTTCTTCTAAGAATGGTTTAGGTTGAATCATGTAAACTTTTTCTTTCAGATTGCCTTTTAGATACGCGGGCACAATGTCGTAAAGTCTATCAATCCAGTTTCATTGAGCACAGATTGCTAACATTGTGCGAATTGTTTTCGCCTTTACAACAGGTGCGTATGTTTCATGATAGTCAATACCAGGACGTTGACTAAATCCTTGTGCTACCAGTCGTGCCTTGTAACGCGTCAGTAATCCGTTTTCATCAAATTTCTTGCGAAAGGCCCATTTCGCTCCTATAACCTTCTCATGGTGAGGTTTTGGAACTAACTCCCAAGTTTTGCTGCGCTTCAAGTTACCAATTTTCTCCTCCATTGCCACGACTTTGGAACATGGCAATCTTCTGGTGACTGAAGGTGTGCAGCGTTGATAAAAAGTTTTTTAGATTGAGCATAATCCTTCCTAGGTTTCAACGCCAAACGAGATGATCGACGCAATTCTCGTTCCGGCACTGTTTCTTCTTCCGGAGTTGCCTGATTGACCTCTTCAGCATTTTCTACAAGGTTCAGCTGCTCCTCCGCATCAGGGTGTCATTCTGGTCTTTTATTACGTATGAATGCATGTCCAGTGGAAAAATTACTTCATGTGACTCGTTTTCTGAAATCTTCGATCGAAAAGGATAACTTGATTCATCAAAAATTACGTCACGGCAAACGTAGAAAAGTTTTGTTTCCGCATCGTACAATCGGTATCCTTTTGCGTTCTCTGCATATCCGACGAAAATTCTTGCTTTGGCCCTCGGCTGAATCTTAGCCGCGACCTGTTGTTCGGTTACAACACTCCAAGCACGACATCCAAAGATTCTTAAATTGTTTATCTCCAGTGGTTGTCCACTCCATACTTCAAATGGTGTATTCTTATTTTCGAGTGCGCGTGTTGGACATCGATTTCTAAGGTAAGTGGCAGTAAATAAAGCTTCTGGCCAAAAACATGCAGGAGCATGCGATTAATATAATAAACAGCGAGTCATGTCCATTATTGTCAAGTTAAAACGCTCAGCTACACCATTTTGCTGTGGCGATCTTGGGACAGTGTATACATGAATAATACCATGTTCCTTCAAAAATTGTTCAAAAGTATTACTGGTGTACTCCCCTCCATTGTCGGATCGCAGGCGTTTTATCTTGCAACCATGAAAATTTTCGACTTCGGCTTTGTAGAGTTGAAACTTTTCGAATACTTGTAACTTTGTATTCAAAAAATAGACTTTCGCAAATCTGGTAAAGTTATCGATAAAGGAAGCATAATACTTCGATCCAGACATTGAACAGGGCGTCACTGGACCTCCCACATCAGCGTGAATTAACTCCAATGGATGTTTAGTGTGGCTATTGGAAACTTTGGAAAACGAAATTCTCTTCGCTTTTCCTTTGATGCATACTTCGCAAACTTCATCGGGCATTTTCGTTTCTATTTCATCTGCTTCAACCGTTAGCACACGCCTATTTTTCAACTTGTTCACAGCTGCAATGTGTAGGTGTCCCATTCTCTTGTGCCAAAGTGCTGTCGTATCCACTGCTGCCATGGCTCGAATGTCGGGCTTCTCTCGTATGACATTAAGTCCATCTTGGCATACTGATCTCATTATTTCCTGTCTTTTAGGTCTGATAACCAACTGGACTTCTTCTTTTGTGAAATGATCTTCCATTCCTGCCTTCTGTATTGCTGGAACGGAGAGTAAATTCCACCAGTGCCTTCATTGATCCATCTGGCATAATGGTTTGAGCTTCACTTCTATGCTTGATACGTTTCTCCTCCAAGATCAACCTCGACTTCACCAGTTGAGTTTTTAGCTTTGTTTCATCTTTTTCGAGACTGTTGATTAGCGACTCGTATTCCTTCGGCAATCCGGCCAACATCACTAATGCATGTTCTCTATCAGTGAACTCGTAGCCATTATTCTTCAACTTACGATGTATGCTGGACAATCGAATAAGATACGCTGATATCGACTCTTCTGGTTGCTTCTCGGTGCGAAAGAATTCCTTCATCAACTGAATCGTGTGTAGCAAACCTTGCTGGCAATGCAAATTTTTAAGTCTTCCCCAGGCTTTACTAGCTCTTTGACAAGATGAGATATCTTCTAAGTAAGCATCATCAACTAAAATATATATTAAGCCTAATGCTTCTTCATTTTTACTTCTTTCTACATCTGTCATTGGCGTTCCGTAACCTGGATCCACAGCATCCCACACCTTTTTAGTGATTAAAATTGATTTGGCACGCAAATTCCACGTGTGATAGTTATCTTCTTTCAAAATGGGAACTTTAAAAACAGGATCACCTCCTAACGTCATGTCTTAATTTGTAAATGCTAACAAATTTGTTGTGTCCCTTTCTGCAATTTAAAAGTTCTTGAATTTTGAAGAATGCTTCATTTATCTACTCACAGAAGAATTCTTCGTTTAACCACTTACAGTAAATACAAATATTTTCCAACGAGTTTAAGTCTCATAATCTGTTAAATATTATTTAATGCCTAAAATCGCACAGTTTGGAGAAATAAATGTACACAGGACAGCCAATAGAGCAACACAGTTTATTTTATTCTTTCACAAGGTCCGCGACATCGATTAAATATTTGACATGTATCAAAATCTTAACAAATTTCAATGCCTACTTTTTGAACTACAGTTACAACAAAAGATTGAATAATCCAGCCACGCCTGCCGTTCTAAAAAGTTTGATTTTTCAAGCCAAGCCAAGCTTCTGTTGTTTCATCAAGCCCAACCCAAGCCAAGCCTTAAATTAAAAAGCTTGAATTTTCAAGCCAAGCCAAGCCTTCGGCTGGCAAGTAGCTTGGTTGAAAACAAGCTTATTCAAGTTTTTCATAAGAATTGCTGACGAGGCCAACAAAACCGTAATTTTATGGTGGTAAAGTACTTTCTTATTGCTTCGGCACATGTTTGCGGACTTCTAAGAATTGGGGTTCCCAAAAAGGACTAGCATTTATTACCTGCCAGTCTAGCTAGGTTCAAAAATTTGTAAATTGGAAACTATACCCTTCATCATTTTTATTATACAAAGACCACTTATTTTCGATCAAGTACAAAATAAATTTATAGATATTGAGAGTTTTTAAATACCTACATAATGATAAATGATAATATAATTTTATTGTTTTATCCTTTACATTAATATAAAATATATGATGAAAAATGATAATACAAAGTTTATTGCAAGTGTCAATCTTACATAAAGAACTATTTAAATTTTTTAAAATACTTATTATTGTCACGTTAAACGTATTTTGTACAAAGACTAATTAATTAAATACTTAAGTTTTTAAGTAACTGGAATAAATTATAAGCACAAAGCTTTAAGAAATTAGTTTTGATAAATCTAATTAAATATTTAAATTTTAATTTGTTTTTGAATACCAAGCATGAAGCTTCGACAGATAATATTTGTTGCTCATAGGTATTTATTGCTTTGCTACAAATACAGAATAAAAAATTGTCCACATAGTCTCGGTTCATTCTAGTATATATTCCAATATTTAGTAGATTTTTTTATATCTCTCGGAGAAAAATGAAGTTCCAAAATGTACCAAAACCCAATGTTATTTAAATGGGGGAAAAATCAAGTGCATTTAGGCACGGTAAAATATTAATATTAAGCGCAATCATTGCCAGCATTCATTTGGAACCACTTTAGGGTGCGGCCCGGTTAAAATTCGACTTGACCCCTTTAAAGGTCCACATTAGTAATTACACGTTAATTTGTGTATGAATTCATAAAGATGGGGAAATACCAACAATTACCAAGAAGCAGCGAACTATGAAAAGAACAATGTTTGCAGTATTCTTTAGAAGTACAGAACTGGTAGATACAATAAAGTTGGATGGACAGAAGACAGTTACAGCTAAATAGTACTCTGAAAAATGTTCAGAAGAGTTCCAGATAAAGGAATTATGTTACATGGTGATAACGCGTCTTGCCAAAGAGCAGCTTTAACACTTCATTTTCGTCTGAAGAAGAGGTTCATACTACAATTCATGATTATTTTGAAAGCATTTGAAAAGATGATTGGTTGGGAGCTTTTAAGAAGTAGAAAGAAAAAATGATGAAGTCTACTATTGTTCAAGGTAACTACTTCGAATATATTTAAAATAATATTCTGGATAACAGGAACCATTATGTCTTATTCTCAGTAATTCGAACGTGACCGTCGTATCAATAAGTCAAATAATGTCATCTCATTTAAAAATTTCTGTAATTTGTGGTTAATATTTTTTACTGTTTACAACTTTCTGTGTATTGTCACAATGTAATTCCTTTCTCAAATTAATTTCTCTTCAATTTACAGCATCCATTTTACAGATTTTGAGGTGGTAGTAAAGATTTGGCGTGTAAAAGCCACGTTGTATCATCTGCGCTGTATTCTGCTATCTGGTATACTTGTACAGTGGCAACGGCATGTGTGTGTGTACGTGTGCTGTGCACATGCTGCACTGGACTCCACTCCGGGTAAAAGCTCCGGCCCGGAAACCACCTGCGCCCGACGATAAAAGCCCGGAATCTGGCCTCCATGTTATACAATTACCGAAGACGTTTACACAGAGACTGACTCTACTGTCTACTGTTTTTATTTTTATGCTGAAATCCTTTTCAATCTCGAGAAAATAACATTGTAACGAAATTTCTCTACTTTATAATAAATGAATATGGTAAGAGCATTACTATAAAAATCCAGGAAATTCTATAATCAATAATATTTATACAGTAATAAACAATTCTGGAGTAGAACTGATAAGCCAAAAACTGAGAGATATGATAAATTATTATACAACCAGAACTATTAACTATTATACATTCATGTTTACGAAGGTCATGTGTCAGTATTATTGAGGACACAAAGTTAATATTTTAAGATGTTATTTCAACTATTTATGTGCAAAGTAGGTTCCTTCAACAATAACACACTTCACCATTCTTTTCTTTCACTTCATAAAAGTTCCCAACCAATTTTCTTTTGTAATGTTTTCAAAATAATCATGATTGCTGTATCAATCTCTTTTAAAGACAAAAACTTTGTACTCTGTAATTGTATTGGTATTTTTTAATAAATATTAATATTTGCGTACAAAAACTGATCATTTATTCATCATAAACAATAAAGTTTTCACCTACTAACGAAACTGTGGCACAATAATACATACATAATCCGGTCCACTCCTAGGTGTAGGGGTTATTCTGCTTCCATGGATCTTCTATTTTGTACAAATATTTTCCATTCTTTCCTGTCTTTGGCTCTTGACGAATATGCGGCACAATAAAAAGAACAGTAAAGAACGCAAATAAATTTTTATAAAGTAATGGCCATACCTAATTTACTTTACGGACCAGAATGCTGGGCACCTAGAAAGAATGATCTTAGGAAAATAGAATCATCGGAAATGAAAATTTGGAGATTAGTTAAAGGAAGCTCAAGACTAGATAAGATCAAAAATGAAAGCATACCTGAATAACTAAATGTACAACCGATAACGGAAAGAGCTAAAGAATACAAAGAGAACTGGAAACAACATGTCACACGTATGTTACAAAAAAATTGAAAAAAAGCAATGATCTACAACCCAAGAGGAAAAAGAAACATAGGATGGTGAAGCGAAACAGGCAGAGTGCCTAATCCTGGAAGGACAGAAGAAGAAGTAATCAGTCCCAACAAAATAAACTAATAAAAATATAAGTCATCGCTTCTTTGGTTAATTTCATAGTCTCATTCACAACGAAACTTTAAAAATTTGGTTAACTAACTTAATTTCAAATGACAGATAAATATCTATTTAAAGAATTGTGCTAAATTCTCAGAAGATTACAAATCTTTCTATACGTATTATTTAATCATTGTTATAGCTATTTATACCTCTCGCTAAGAGAGGTATTGTATTCATGCTAAAAATCCCATATCCAGATTTTAGTGAATAAGCACGTTTTAAGGTCCATAGAATCCGATTATAACATTTTTACGATGATGTCCGTGTGTGTGTGTGTGTGTGTGTGTGTGTGTGTGTGTGTGTGTGTGTGTGTGTGTGTGTGTGTGTGTGTGTGTGTGTGTGTGTGTGTGTGTGTGTGTGTGTGTGTGTGTGTGTGTGTGTGTTTGTGTGTGTGTGTGTGTGTGTGTGTGTGTGTGTCTGTGTGTCTGTCTGTGTGTGTGTGTGTGTGTGTGTGTGTGTCTGTCTGTCTGTGTGTGTGTGTGTGTGCGCGCGTGCGCGTGCGCATGCGCATGTGC
>OY720454.1:32742591-32780091 GCA_963082715.1 Harpalus rubripes
TCAGATTTTTTTCTAATATTCTCACAAAATAGACTATGGATGTTCAAATTTTTGGATGTTCTGGGCAGCATTGTCCAACAAGAAGGACCGCGTAGAAGGAAATCAAACTTATCAAATGACAATTGATGATGTGACAACAGTGAAACCGAAAATGTAAAGCGTGATAACCTATAAAACGCAAATTTAAACTAATCTGCGTATGTGCATCAAATTAAATTTATATATCATGTGTCAGGTATTTTTAAATTAAGAATTAAGATAAATTAGTAATTATACTAATGATCATTAATATTGGTTGTCTGTCTCGGCTATGACCATTTTTTTGAATTTGAGATAATCACAGAATAAACTTTATAGCTTCCTTACTTTTATAGATTACTGATTGCTGTAACTTAATTTAAATCAGGATCATGGTTAAATATTAAAAAAAATATTTATTGGATGTTAGGAAATAAAAAAATCTGATGTGGCCAGCACATTACCTTCCGTCAGTTCTATGTATTTTGTATAAATGTCATATATAAAGTTCATTGCAAAAGATTATATTTCTTGTACATTACCTTAAGGCAGTTGTATATATTTTATGCAAATTCCACACAGAAAGTTTCTAACAAAAGATCCTATATTTCCAGTAAAATTATAACATAAACATACTGTCAACTGCACTTGACACTGACACCTTTCAATCAGAATTTTCTTAACGTAGCAGCTGTTTCCAAAGTTATAGCAAAGCTGACTAATATATATGATATTTAATTTCTTTATAATTTTTTAACTCTATGTCCATTTAATATGAAGTATAAAATGCATTCAAATCGTATAGAGAATAAATAAGTCTTTAATATTTATAATAACAATAAATGTGAAAAAATGATATTTAACATCGTTTTTTCAAGAAAAACTGTTAAAATCTTCAAATGAGGGCACTTCCGGTTGACCAATTATAACCAAAATCTAATCAGCTCTTCACATTGATGTAACGAAGAGGAATACGAAAGAATTATAATTTTTGGAATTGTAGTATTAGAGTTATCGCATTAGAAAATTTTGTCACACACAGACACACACACACACACACACATACATACACACACACATACAGACATCATCGTAAAAATAGTAAAATCGTATTCTAGGGACCCTAAAACGTGCTTATTCATCAAAAACTCACCACCGAATTTTTTGACCAAAGACAATACCTTCCTTACCTAAAGGTGACGGAAGGTAAAAAAGAATATTGAGGAGCAATTACATAATAATTATACCTACATATTTATAGGACGTTTTTGTAGAAACGCCCAAATTTTTAAATGTAATAACTTGTGGCTAAAATACCTACCTTTTGTGAGAATTTCGATTATTTTAAATAATATATTTAAAAATGGAATAGCCTGTAGAAAAAACTGTACTGCAGATTTATAGACATTTTAATATAGAATAAACTTCGTTTGAATTTTTCTTCCATAATATTTAAAATAATTAAGTTATTAAAAAAGACCAAACCGATGAATCATCCTGTATATTCCATTTGTAAGACCGAGCACAGGGAACGTGGTGATTTTAAATGAGAATGATAATGGAGTAGCAAATATATTGAAATGTATTTCGGTGTTTCTTATGCCCAGTTTGTCAATTGGCTGTTAAAGATTCTGTTAGTTACCAATAACATAACCGCAATGTTACTGGTAAAGTCAATGTTAAGTTGGACTGCGTTTTTCAAACAAAATTCATGTGATTGTTAGTTACCAATAGGTTAGGATTTCAGTAGTACTTTTTGAGTGATCGTTGGCAACCTTATTTATTGAAGAGTGTGGTTATTTCGTCGTGAAGTGTCAAAAGTGGTTTTTGAAAAAATAAGATACGTTACGATTTTTAAAATGGAGAACGTTAATAAGAAGAAACAGCGTTCGGCAAACATATCGAACAATGAAATTGAACTGTTAATCAATTTAGCAGTTAAATATTCAAAAATTATTGAATGTAAACAATCAGATCACAAATCATGGACAGAAAAAGAAACAGTTTGGGAGACACTCACAGAGAAATTTAACAGCTTAAATGGACGATGTCCACGAACAAGTAAAACATTAAAAACAAAGATGAAGAAGATAAAACTTTGAGAAAAGCATTATTTAAAAAGAAACAGAATTTTCAAATAGAATACATTTTTTTTAAGTTAAAATGTACCCATAAATATTTCGCGATGCATGCTTATGCGTACGAAATGCAATGAAGTTATCTGCAAGTAATATTATATCAGACGGCTCATAAATGAGCTTAAAAGTCATCTTTCGTGAATAATACTTTAACACATTGACATTATAATTCGCCATTAATAGAATAAAATTTGTTCTTTCATATTTAATCTGCTTGTTACATTGTTAGTACTTTTACCTTACCGGGCAAAACTAGTTAAATTAACTTGTTGTTTACTCAATATTTATATGCCTGGTAACGTAACAAGACAATGATAAACAGAATTCAATATTTAACAGGACGATAATTGTAACATCAACATTAACAGCTGGTTGAAAAACTGGGCATTAAAATCGTAAAATCTATTTTCAAAGTCAAATTAATGGCGCATATTTTACTGTTTACGTGGCTGGGTTCAGACAATGTTTCAAAATGACTTAAGTTATTGTTTTTAACTGAGATTGTCACAGTTTCAATTTAATTTCAAAAGTCGCCACTGTTTGAAAATATTACATACTACTCGTATTAGTTGCTTTTAAACTTAAAGATGTATGTCCACTAAAAATGCTAAATCAGTTATCCAGTCCTGATTTTCTAATTCAAGTACAGGTTTTCCTGTTGAGCCCATAAAACATTTTCTTTCCTTTCTTAAATCATAGAAACGTAGGAAAATTGTATCCCGAATTTTTATTCTACATAACAAAATTAAAGAGTAAAGACAGGGCAAAGGAAAATAATAAAATGAAAATACATTTCGTTTGAAAGTAATAAATCGGCAGTGAATTCATGTAATATAATAAAAGTAGTAATACTCAAAATAATTTCATCAATTCATCAACTCTTTACGAATCTCCATGAAAGTATTCTCGCCAAGTCTTCAAATCAAAAAAACTCAATCATAAAGAACACAATTACGTATTCAATAAAATAAGTTATAAAATATCCGTCTTTGAAATTTCCATTACAGAGTTATCATCACAAATACAAGTGAAAAAAAATTAGTAAAAATTTTACAGCTTTGTTTGCATCGTCTGGAGTTTTACTGCGTGTCCATAAACGAATCCTGCGATACGGGCCTGCATGAACCATTCTGCTCTCGTAAAGTTAAGAAGTCAATGGTCCGCGGCCATTACACAGATTAAAAATATATGGCACCGTGATACAGATTTTCCTAATAATTGCCACTTCACTAGATTGCGAACAAACTCGTAATTTGCTACCCGACAGATACATGAAATTACCCACCAAGAATTTATTTGCTGTTAACGAAGTAAGAGAAAATAGAAAAGGGAAGGAAAAACACTATTGGAATTTATTTTGCTATTTATTCTATCTAAGAATGTAGGTATTTAAGACCAAATACCTACATTCTTAGATAGAATAAATAGCAATTTGTTAAAAAATTGAATATGAGGAGTGAGATAATGTTATTTTTCCCTTCCTCCTTTAATGTATATTATACTACTTTTACTTCCTTGTACATAGTAAAGGAAGTATTGTAATCGCGAAAAATTTCGGTTTTCAGATTTCAACGGAAATATCCATTTTGACCATCCTGAATTCATTTTGACTAATTTCATCATGACGTCTGTACCTATGTATGTACAGGGTGTAAATCGAAAAGTGGAACATAGGCGTTTAACATGGGAAATAACTTTTTCTTTGTGAAAACGTTACCTAGTTATTTTACTTAAAAATACTTCAAATAAAAGTTATAGAGATTTAAATTCTGCATCTATATCATGTGAAACGATTAATCTAGCCCTTTCTTTAATCGAAAAAAATAATTATAAAGTTTCTGTTTTTACGAGCATTTAGTCTAAACACCCATGGATTACGACAAAAAAATAAATAATTGCGTTTTTTGATTGTCA
Source organism: Harpalus rubripes (assembly GCA_963082715.1). Lineage (NCBI taxonomy): Eukaryota > Metazoa > Arthropoda > Insecta > Coleoptera > Carabidae > Harpalus > Harpalus rubripes. Next base: position 32,746,662 of record OY720454.1, read on the forward strand.
GTTAAAACTAAAATAGTTTATCTTTTAGTATTTTGTGTTAGTTTATTACACTAATTTATTTTTTAAATATGAATAATTTTTCACATGAAGAAAAATTACAAATTTTAAGATGGTTTTACGCTGGAGAGAGTTTGAGAAGTATTCGTGATTTGATAAGTGCTTTATGGCCTCATCACCAAATTCCTGGTATATCGTCAATTATGAGATTTATCAAAAAATTTGAGAAGATTAGAACATTTAATAATATTAATTATAACAGAAATCAAAATAGAAACGAACCAAATCATATCCAAGAAGAAATAGTTTTGGCTTTCATAGAAATTGAGCCAACTTTAAGCTTGAGAACTATTGCTGGGCATCTCAATATAAGCCATATGACGGTAGCAAATATATTAAAAAAACATAAATTTGTCATATATAAATTTTCTAAACGTCAGGAACTTAAATATGATGACAAAGAAAGAAGAGCATTCTTTTGCGAAAATATAATGAACAGGGCAAATGAAAATCAGCATTTTCTTAAAAACATTTTATTTACGGACGAATGTTCATTCCAAATTAAAAAAGACACAACAATCAGAATGATCGCTACTGGGCACAAATTAATCCCCATGAAATATTTGTGAACCAAACACAGAGCGTTCAAACAGTGAATGTTTGGGCTGGAAAATACCTTTAAATGTTATTTTTTTCAGATTAATAGTATTATTATAAAAATTAAAGGAATTCAATACAGTTTCCAGCATAAGTAAATATGTAGGTAGGTATGTATTTAGAGTAATAAAAATTAACGATTCACCAAAATGTTTAAGCTAATCCTCATTTTTGGATTAGTGAATTCTATTCTATCCCGGTAATTAAAATTTAATCGTCATTTTATTATAGCTCCGGTGACTCATTGGTTAGAGCAACGCCTCATGTCATGAGTGCCCTCGGGGCTCTAGGTGCGAATCCCACTAAGGCATAGATGTGAGTGAATGTGAACCCACTCTGTAATTGGGATTTAATCCTGTTGAGGGGTTTTAAAAACGGTAGTTACTTGGATTAGATTAATCTTTTTGTGGCTCGGGCTGTAAATGGCGGGAGGTATTGTGTTAGCCACACCAGATTTTTTTATAAATAAAATAAATTCGGAAAATTATCTTTCACTGCTAATAGATATAGTAGGACCAGCATTAACAGAAGAAACCAGGGAAACTATATGGTTTCAGCACGACGGATGTCCTGCTCATTATTCTGCAGTTGTGAGGGAATATGTAGATCAGGTATTTCCAAACATTTGGATAGGTAGAGGAGAAACAATCGAGTGGCCTGCACGGTCCCCGGATTTGACGCCCTGCGATTTCTTCTTGTGGGGTTATTTTAAAATAAATATAATTTTAATAGTGTTGAAACCTTTAAAGACGCTATTACGAAGAATGCCGGAAAATTAATTTTAGGCAGTTGTATAAAGTTCGACAATCTTTTTATCACCGACTCGGCTACTGTCTAGCACGAAACGGATACATTTTTGAACATTTAATTTAAACCATACCTTATATTATTGTTTATGTTTTATTATTTATAGATTCTATTAATAAATCGGCTTTTTCGAAGCCAAAAATGAAAATATTATTTGTTTCGCTGTATACAATAGTTAGAAAATTTCATCCAGTTAACAGAACATTTTTTTCTGTAGTCAGTCATTCCGAATTTCAATTTTCTGTTACCTGTGTTTCTCTAGAGAATTAATTAATTTTATATTGTGCTTTAACAAAAAATACGTATCATTACGAATTCTAATATGACATTTAAAAATCTGGTGTGGCCAACACAATACCTCCCGCCATTTACCGTCCGAGTCACAAAAAATATTGAGCTAATCCTTATTTTTGGATTAGCGAATTTTACTCCAATTTTGGCAGTTTATTTCTTAAAATATAGTCTAATCTAATCCAAGTAAGTACCTTTTTTTTAAACCTCTCAACAGGATTAAATCCCAATTACACAGTGGGTTCACATTCACACATATCCATGCCTTAGTGGGATTCGAACCCAAAGCCCGAGGGCACTCATGACATGAAGCGTTGCTCTAACCATTGAGCAATTGGAACTATAATAAAATGAAGATTAAATTTTAAATACCGGGATAGAATAGAATTCATTAATCCAAAAATGAGGATTAGCTTAAATATTTTTGTGAATCGTAAATTTTTATTAATCTAAGTACATACCTATATATTTACTTATACTGGAAACTGTATTGAATTCATTTTCTATTGTTCTATTGACTTTTTCCTTTTTAAAACGTTACTAATATTATTTTGAAATGATTAGTTCTTTGCTAGTGACATTTATCTGTCTGTTACATACATTTGAATAACTGCGTCTTGTTTGTTTAAAGCGTAGGCTCTGGGGTTTAAATTATAGATAATTTTATAAATTTATCTATAAAATATATAGAAAAAGTATTAATGTAAATCTATAGAAAATTTAATAATCTTTAATTTTTATAATAACATTAATCTCGAAAAAATAACATTTAAAGGTATTTTTCGAAGAAAAACTATTTTGAGCATCTAGTAAAGTGCCATTTCCGGTTATCCGATTTTCACAAAAATCTAATGGGCTCTTTCCAATACAGAAAAAGTTCGAAATACAAGATTTCAAAATTTTCTGAATGATAGTATTTGAGTTAGAGTGGAGGATCCACACACACGTATAGTAAAATGCATATTACAAGAACACTTTGTCGTAAAACGATTTAGCAATTGCATCTATAAACCAACAATGGGGACCTTTAGTTTGCGGTTACATACCCCTAATACATCATACAAACAGGCAAGGACAGGGTCGGTCCCTTTACATTAAGAATTATTTGAAAGAAAATATTTCACGATATTTTTTTATAAGATTTAAATGTTATTACATAAACAAGTAAAATTAGATATTCCTCAACCAAACACAAAATTTTTTTTACTTGAAATAGTTAAAAACAAAAACTTTAGGAAACATCATTTTATTGATGATATTGCAAAAAGGCATGGCCATACTGTTTTAAGGCTACCTCCATATTACTGTGTTTTAAAGCCTATTGAGTTAGTGTGGGGCAACTTAAAAAGAAATGTAAGAAAGAAAAATAATAATCTAACGTTATGTCACAATGTAGTACATTTAATTAGGAAAGAAGTAACAGAAATGCCGGATGAAATATGGAAAAATTGTGTAGAACATGTAAAAAAATTAAGAACAATTTTCTTCATACAACAAATTTCAATGAACTTATAATTAATTAGGCAGTACTACTGATTCAGATTCAGATAGTGATGTTTAGTCATACTTGGATTTTCTTGTAATGTATATTTTGTAAATTATAATTAAAAAATTATTAAATGCATATATGTATATAAGATAAATGTGACATATTTTAAAGGTACTAATAATACAGTGACCACGTACTGCATAAATTTTAAAATTTATCGTTTGTTGTTCTTGTTTTTGTAATAACATTTAAATCTTATATAAAAATATCGTGAAATATTTTCTTTTAAATAATTCTTAATGTAAAGGGACCGAGCCTGTCCTTGCTTGTTTGTTTGATGTATTAAGTGTATGTAACCGCAAACTAAAGGTCCCCATTGTTGGTTTATAGATGCAATTGCTAAATCGTTTTACGACAAAGTGTTTTTGTAATATGCATTTTACTATACACATATACATACACACAGACATCATCGTGAAAATGTTAAAATTGGATTCTAGGTACCTTAAAACGTGGTCATTTACCAAAATCTCGATATGAGATTTTTAGCACGATCCCTATACCTCCCTTACCAAGTGTAGCGGGAGGTAAAAAAACGCAATTATTTATTTTTTTGTCATAATCCATGGCTGTTTAGACTAAAACATCGTAAAAACAGAAACTTTATAATTAATTTTTTCGATTACATAAAGGGCTAGATTAATCGTTTCACATGATATAGATGCAGAATTTAAATATCTATAACTTTTATTTGAAGTATTTTTACGTAAAATAATTAGGTCACGTTTGCGCAAGGAAAAGTGATTTTCCATGCTAAACGCCTATGTTCCACTTTTCAATTTACAGCCTGTATGTACGTGTGTACGTACGTACGTATCTCGCATAACTCAAAAACGGTAAGCCGTAAAAAGTTGAAATTTTGTATTTAGGACTGCTATAACACCTAGTTGTGCACCGCCCTCTTTGGTCTTTACATAATTTCCAGAAGTGGTACTTTACTGAAGCCTATAATAGTTTTTAATGAAAAACTATTTTAAAATATAATCCAAAACTTTTCAAATTTGGTATATGACTTGTAAGTCAATGGGAATAACATAGTAGATTTTGGTTAAAATAGTCTAACCGGAAGTGATATATTACCTGAAGTTGTTAACAGTATTTCTTGAATAAAATGGTTTTATTTTGATTTTAGTAATAAATGCTTCAAATAAGAGTGATGATGTGAATCACTTACCGACTAGGAGGCGGTAAGTAAATAAAAACAACGAACAAAGCTTACTTTAAAAATGACAGCCAAAAATTTTTAATGTCAAAATAATTTTCATATCTTATGTAAATTTTGTGCGTCGATCGTGCAAAACATGTAATAATCATTGCGGTAATTAAGTGCTTTTCTACCGGTATCGGAATCATCCTCAACCGATAGGAAGCACTTACTGACCTTTATACTTAAATAACTATGTTGTAATTTGTGTTTGGGAATAAGGAAAAGTAAACATGCACCTCTAAATCTAAAGCGTATGTTTCTTGAATACCCTGGCAATAAAGCTATTGAGTTTTTTTCATCATCCACAATGGGCAATAACGAATGATCTGCATCTGCATTTCATATGCGGTGGAAACCTCGTGAAATTTCAATCTCCCGTTCCGTGCTATATGAAAGATTTCAATTGACTTAACGGGCGGATTCCGCTTCAGCACGACGAGTACGTAATGTGATCACCTGGAGGGGCGTATAGTTAGCACAGAACGTAGGCGAACTCACTTTCGAAGGGGTTACACTTTTTAAAAAAACATTATGGTTATTATTTGTTCGGTACAAATATGTCATCATCATTACCGATATCTGCGCGTACAAAGCAGATTGGCACACCCAGCAATGGGTAATATGCCATGATGATATATATTTTTTTTAATTTTATATTATCGTTACAGTAAAAAGTGGGTGATTCAACATATATTTGAAATTTATTTAGATATTTTAAATATTAATTGGAAGGCATTTAATTCACATGGATCTAGCAAAACTTGTATAAAATTTTTATATGAAAACAATCTGTCGGCCAAGACTAATAATTTACGAATGATAGAACTGTCATTAAATTCCAGACGTGGTTGAAATTTGAGACCAATTTTATAAATAAAGGGTTGTGTAGGCAAGAACAAGTACTAAAATATTTTGATTAACATCGACAGGACGTATGTGTTTGTTTAAGATATATTTAAACAAAAAGTAAAATAATAGTAGTAAAAGAAGAAATTGCAGCTATAATTATCCCTTTAAACTTAAAAGTTTCATTATTAATTATTAAACACATAACACAGACTTATATAACACAATTTTTGTTATAACATCTAGTTCGCCGGGGGTTTGTATAAACTTGCTTGAACTAGTTATAATAACATGCGTTTTATTACTTTTCATTGTCAGTCTAAACCTTGTGCAGATATAGTTTATTTTTTGCAAGAATATCAGATCAATAAAAAAATTCTTGAATTAGGAAAAAAACACGTCACTGCTATGAAGGGGAAAAATAATGTAAATTTACTTTGTTTTTAGTTAGGTATTGATATTACCAGAATATTTAATTTGTTACGTTTGACATACTTTTGTGAAATTAAATAAATGAAATTCTTATACATAACTTTATCTTTTATGTATTCAATTTCAATTAAATATGTGCAGTTTCAGTATCCGAAGCTATGTACGGTTTGAGTCTAAATAAGTTCAGATACCAACCTGAATGATACATACAGCCAAAAAGTTACTTATGTGAACACAAGATGGATCTAGAGTCAACATATAGTACATATCCCCGGAGATATGTATCGCACCACAATGAAAACAAGTTACATATCTCCGGCGATATGTATTGTCAGTAACGCAATACTACCTTATTTTTATTCCGCAGTGAACGTGTTAAACATCATTTGTTTCATTTTTAGAATTTTCATCGGGTAGGTAAATGAAAAATTTCTTCAAAGATAAGATATTTTTATTTTATATAAATGATGAATATTATTACATAAAATTTCAAACTGAACACCTGGGTATGTATTACGAACCCACTTTTATAGGACGTTTTTGTTAAATAATAATAATAATACAAAACAAAAGCGCGCCTCTTAATGGCGCTATTATTATAATCGTGCCCTCATGGTTCGGGGCGTTATTTTTATACTTATCATATGTACGGGCAAAAATTGTCACAGTCATGCAAAGAACGATTTTGAAATGAGAAGATTTTTTTTAGATAAATTTTAATAATTGGACATGTTCGGCTTTTGTAAAAAAATCCTCAATTAGAGTCTCAATAGAAAACCAAAAGAAAATAGAAAATGCTAGACAAAACAATGGGAAAGATATAAAATATAGATATTTGTTTAAAAAAAGGAATAAAGTTGATGACGAATAATTTTGTGTTGATTACGGAGAAGAAAAAGAAATGGTAAATGCTACACAAACAACAATAGAAACGAATGAATGAATGTTGAAGAATACGGTTAGGATTAACTGTGTATATTTTCGTGGTGATAATTGTAGTGGTATGTGCTTTTGCATTTCCTCCGTCCATGTGCATTTGTGAATATGAGTTGGCTTGGTTCAGGCTGGTATAGGTAGCAATGGCGGTGGTTATACGGTGCTGTAGGGAAATTCCCTCAATCTAAACCCGGAAACCGATTCCGGGGTCCCGAGGGCGTCGTGCAGGCTGGAGCGCGCGCGCCGGAATTTTATTTGCTCGCATGTCGGCCGCCGAATTGCACCGCACTTTGCAATGCAAATTAAAAGCAAAGGATCTCGCAAATCGACAATACGCGAAAACCCGACCAATTCCCATACAAATTGCCAACCTCTACCTCTATCTACTGTAGCTGGAGAGTAGATCCAGTTAGTTTTATTACCAAGGAGATTGCTATGAATAAAAACATAACCAAACCACCGCACAATAAAAACAATTCATTCTTTTTTTCAACACATACGCACATAAACAGGAAAAATCTCACCATGGCTTTTTATCAGATGAAGGCCTGGTATTTTCATCTCTGGTTAAAATGTTAACTTTACTGTTAGTAAAAACGAAAAATGTCGCACACATACCTAATAATAAAGCAGAAAATTAATTTATTAAAAGAATGCAATATTGGGCGCGGGACTGTATTTCAGATAAGAATAGACTTGGTGGCGCTGCGGAGTCAATCTGTTTTACACACATAAAATTTATGAATTAGTACTGTTTCGTGCATGACAATTTTAATTCTGGGATCGTAAGCCCTATCTTACTCCTACTCCTAAGTCTATTCTTATCTGAAATACAGTATAGCTAAGTACTTCGTAAATCAGTATCAGTAGGCAATGCTTAGTGGTTGGTGAAAACGAAATGTTGCTGGGTAAATGCCTATGTAGTGCACATCGGGTAAGCAAGCATTATTTAAATCTTAGGAATCCGTGGTGAAATCGGCCAATGAATTCTATGTGTATCTATACATATATAGGTACCTTATGTCTATAACATTAGCGTTACCAAACTTACTTATAGAAATCTAAAACTTTGTCTTTTTTGCATCAGAACAAATATATATATATATATATATATATATATATATATATATATATATATATATATATATATATATATATATATATCATCACGGCTTATTACCCATTGCTGGGTGTGCCAATCTGCTTTGTACACAGATATCGGTAAAGATGATATATTTGCACAAATAATATTATACAAATATGAGAACCATTTGTTCTTGGTTTAGTGTAAGAGAATTACAGAAATTAAGAATTTATGCACTTTTATTGCATATTGAGAAGTGACAAATTTATTTTTTCTTCGACCACCATTTTTAAAATTGAGGATTTGAAATCAATAATGTGCTAAGTGCCAAAAAGTTGATTTTGTGTTATTCACTATTTTTTGAAATCCGAAGAAAATTTTGAAAAATACATGCTACAAAATTTTAATATTCTTTAATAGCTTATGCTTATACTTATTACTACTCATGAAAAAAAAAGTTGCATTTTCTCCCCTTATGTGGAGAAAAAAAATTATTAAATATATAAACGAAGACGGATTTGTGAAAAATTCACGGACCCCAGCGGGATTCGAACCCACGGCCTCCCAATTTCTAGTCGGGCGCTCTGCCAACTGAGCTACAGGATCCCACTGAAGTTCGTGAATTTTTCACATGTCACATGCAAAAATTATATTAAAAAAATGCTAAAACGTTTTAAGTATATCGGTAAAAACGTTGTAGTGTAAGTGCCAATAAAACTCAAACTTTTTTGCTAATTTTGAGTGTTTATTATGAAAATTAAACAAATTTTTGTACAAAAAAGGGTTGTTACATTTTTTACCTAGGATCACATATAACTAGTTATGAGATCTGTGCTAGGATGAAGTCTCAAACAGGAATGTTAAAAATTGTTAACCAGAACAACAATTTATGAAAAAAAAAAACAATATTAGGTATTTAATACTTAGTCTAATTTTACTATTTATAACAGTTTACATTCTTCATGGCATCAAAAGAAGTAAATTATCGATGATTTTTAAATATTTTTTTGCAAACAGAATGCAGAAGATTCACTATCAACAGTCGGTGTTCTATAGAACTTAGCACAATATTTCAACCCATAGCTCTGGACACCCGGATTTTTTTTTTGACCTGTTAGTATTGGTTGAGGCCCATGATTTACATGTTATTGCGCTTAACGCACTACGTTATTCCGGTATTAACTCAATTTTTCATTTTTTTTCTCATTTATAAAATTTATAAATTCAACCAAGTGACAATAATGTTAAACATCAGTTTTAACAAAAGTGGATTCGCAATAAAGGCCATAGTTTTCAATTGCAAAAAAGCAAGATTATCTGAAATATTTAGTGAAATACATTTAGAATCTATTTTTATTGGCTGTGTGATTCTTCCCTTTAGTGAAAGGGTGAAGTTGTCGAGCTTTGGCGTTTGTCTGTTCTGTGAGTGTGTGTATGTGAGGTTGTTATGTAAATATTGTATCGTGTTCAGGTTCCGGTTCGGATGTAAACCTTCACGCGGTTTGAAACACCAGAGCCCCGAATGGTTGCCCGGTGATTGCTTTCGCTTCGCTTCACTCACAGAATAGGATTTCACTAGTTTGTATTCTTGCCCGTATAGATATCCACACATCCGATACAATTATCATTAGCCATTAGCATTTCTATTTCTATAGAACAACAACGAATCCCGTAAAATGCAAGTGTGTTTCTAAAATTTTAATAACAAATTAGAACTGTATGTTAGGTTAAGTTTAAATAAAGTTCTGTTTTTAAAATATTTGTGTTTTAATACCCTTTACATTTACGTTACACATTTACTCTATTCTAACGAGTGACGAAATAATCAAAGTAAACCAAATAAATTTTCCTGAATTTATGATACCACACCAGTTAAAAAATACATGCGTTTATATGAAAGATATGTTGAATGACATAGGTTAGCAGTGGTAATCAAAACTGGTTTTGGCCAGACTCACAGACTTTGAACCTCTGGCATGGTTGACATGTTGGGTAACCCAAGGCTCTGAATTCATCGAACTTTTACACTTGGCTTGCCCGAGGTAAGTTCTCCAGGTTTACCTTCGACTCCGCTTCCCAATACCTACCTAATTTCCCCCATTCAGCTGCTATGGCTATGCCAGGCACGTTTGGGAATCTCCACTACTTTTCCCCATCCAGCTGCTATGGCTATGCCAGGCACGTTTGGGAACCTCCACTACTTTTCTCCATTCAGCTGCTATGGCTATGCCAGGCACGTTTGGGATCCTCAACTACTTTCCTCCATCCAGCTGCTATGGCTATGCCAGGCACATTTGGGAACCTCCACTGCTTTCCCCCATTCAGCTGCTACAGCTATTCCATGCACGTTTGGGAACCCCCACTACGTTTCCCCATTCAGCTGCTATGGCTATGCCAGGCACGTTTGGGAACCTCCACGATTTCTCCCATTCAGCTGCTATGGCTATGCCAGGCACGTTTGGGAACCTCCACTACTTCCCCCATTCAGCTGCTATGGCTATGCCAGGCACGTTTGGGAACCTCCACTGCTTTCCCCCATTTGGCTGCTATGGTTATGCCAGGCACGTTTGGGAACCTTCACTGCTTCCCCCATTCAGCTGCTATGGCTATGCCAGGCACGTTTGGGAACCTCCACTACTTCCCCCATTCAGCTGCTATGGCTATGCCAGGCACGTTTGGGAACCTCCACTACTTCCCCAATTCAGCTGCTATGGCTATGCTAGCCACGTTTGGGAATCTCCACTACTTTTTCCCATCCAGCTGCTATGGCCATGCCAGGCACGTTTGGGAACCTCCACTACTTTCCCCCATTCAGCTGCTATGGCTATGCCAGGCACGTTTGGGAATCTCCACTACTTTTCCCCATCCAACTGCTATGGCTATGCCAGGCATGTTTGGGAACCTCCACTGCTTTCCCCCATTCAGCTGCTATGGCTATGCCAGGCACGTTTGGGATCCTCCACTACTTTCCTCCATCCAGCTGCTATGGCTATGCCAGGCACATTTGGGAACCTCCACTGCTTTCCCCCATTCAGCTGCTACAGCTATGCCATGCACGTTTGGGAACCCCCACTACTTTTCCCCATTCAGCTGCTATGGCTATGCCAGGCACGTTTGGGAACCTCCACGATTTCCCCCATTCAGCTGCTATGGCTATGCCAGGCACGTTTGGGAACCTCTACTGCTTTCCCCCATTTGGCTGCTATGGTTATGCCAGGCACGTTTGGGAACCTTCACTACTTCCCCCATTCAGTTGCTATGGCTATGCCAGGCACGTTTGGGAACCTCCACTACTTCCCCCATTCAGCTGCTATGGCTATGCCAGGCACGTTTGGGAACCTCCACTACTTCCCCCATTCAGCTGCTATGGCTATGCCAGGCACGTTTCGGATCTTCCACTACTTTCCTCCATCCAGCTGCTATGGCTATGCCAGGCACGTTTTGGAACCTCCACTACTTCCCCCATTCAGCTGCTATGGCTATGCCAGGCACGTTTGGGAACCTCCACTACTTTCTCCCATTCAGCTGCTATGGCTATGCCAGGCACGTTTGGGAACCTCTACTACTTTCCCCCCATCTACCTGCTATGGCTATGCCAGGCACGTTTGGGAACCTCCTCTTCTGTCCCCCTTATTCACCTAATTTGTTCCCTTTTTCGATTACGAGGAACTTAACTTGGACAAGCACTATATTATGATTTATTGTTGTCACAATGATATAATTAATTTATATCTACATGACCTGGTATTGGTTGCCAATCAAACGTTTGCGCGTTTCGTTGCTTTGCAGCCACTCAAGCTCAATATGTGCGCCGTATCAGTACCGAATGCTGGCATATCTACGTTCACTTGGGTATCACTTAACAATTTACACCCCGACAAGTACGACACAGGTACTCGTCGGGATAGACAGTATGGCGACACAGTCGCATACTGTAGACGCCTCGGCTATGCCGGGTGGCCCGTACAAATGGTGAGGCCGGTCCAGCGGCGAACCAGGACTGTGTTGCTAACCCCACGTTTTCCATACAAAAAGCGGGCCGTCGGCGACGCCGAGCGTCATAGCAGTTCGGATGAAACTCCGAACTCACCAAAACTTACACACTCACCTTCACGTACACAATTGCGTTTATAATTGACTATCATTATACAGGTCCAATTAAAGCATTATTTTCAATGTTGCTAATATTAAATTGTTGGTTATAAATTATTTGTTGAAATTGTGCCTCGATGTCTTTCTGTACGAGGTTTTCGCTGTGTTTTCCCTCGCACGTCAGGCGAATGCAAGAGAGCGGACCGTTCCACAGCAGGGTGTCATGTTCAAACCATTACACTCGAACATATTTCTCATATTATTTACTATTTGCTTTCATAATTAATTTTCAATAAATGCACAAAGATAGACACATTCTGTCTGCTTTTTGGAGAGAACATTTTTCTTTAATTACGTCAAATACCTATCCCGATTCCTCCACTTTTAACAGCTACTCTATATTACGAACCAGGTAAGGGTTACTTATTAAATATAAACACAACGTAGGGTAAGTATAACCTTCTATTAGAGAAGGCCAGGTATAGGTATGTCGCGTTACAATAATAATAATAATAATAATAATATTAATAATAATATTCAGATTGATTAGTTAAAATAGATTATTATCACGAGAATGGTTATATTACTCTGTATCTCTAAAAGACTAGGAATAATGTTCAATCTCAAAATTTCCGGTCTAATTTCCGATCTAATACTGACTCCTTTGTGGTCCCCGAAAAATCTTTAAAGAGTTATGAATACTTTGCGAACGGAACAGTTGCAGATGTAATTATCGTTGATCTCATACATAACAAAATCGGTATCGAAGTCGCCTAGGGCCTACAGGGTCGGCTAAGGGGGAGAAAACGCTTTGTCCGCATCAAAGAGAATTTAAATCAGTTAGGGTTAGCCTCCATCAACCGCGAATCCGAACTGAAACCTTCCACGGAGAGGAGACGAATCCTGCGTCCTGCGTTCCGGTTCGGATAATGAAATAAAAACGTAGCTCGGACGCCAATTATCCCAGTGGTAATTTGTTTGGTTTTTTTCCGTAATCGACTGATATATTAGAGAGGCAAACTTTAATTCACTGTTAGATTGCCAGTTGTAAATTAACCGGCCGACGTGATTAATGAGTTTAATAGGCTAATAATTGCTTTCAGAAACACGAACTTTTATTTATTTAGTTGTTTAATGTCTGAATTGAAACAGAACACGTCAACTCAAAGCTTAAATTAAATTATTGTTAATCAATACCGACTCTAATAAGTAAATATTATTTTCCCCGAACTCCCACGCTTTTATTGAGACGTCTCAATGTCGAGCAGCACTTTATGTCTTTATAATCAATACTTGTAAATAAACATTTCAACTTTTTTACATTCACAAGGTGTTTTGTTTATTATCAGATTTTTATATTTTAAAAATTAACTGCCAATGACTTTGTGAGTGTACATGTAATTTATGGAATCAAATAAAGTCAAGTAGAGTCAAAAATGGGATGGGTTACAATGGGAATTGCGAATATATTGTGCTGATCTTGACAGATAGGTATATGAAAATGGTAAAATATTTAGGCGGAAGGGATGTATCGTAAATAAATACAAGTACTAAAATATGTTAACTCATGCGTTTAACAAGAAGTTGGAGGTATTATTGTTTTATGAAAAACACTTTTTGGTGAATAACTTTATGATTCCTATGAATTATGTAGATGCTTCAATTGTATATTTTTTCTAGAAAAACGTGTATTATAAATACCTAGTAAAATTGCTGCTTCGTGCTTTACAAAAGAAAAATGCCATTTTTTTTATTAACTTCTTTAAAATATTTTGAAAATTTATCTAGTTTATATTCTTCTCTCGATTTTAGCTAACGAAGTGATTTCTTTTTTCGTTTGGCAAACATCGCTTAGCGATTTTGCCTGATCGCCGCGCATTTCTCCTGATTCGAACTTGATTGTTTTGGTAACCTGGCGACCGTGGCGTCTTTCATCTGTCCTAGCGCGCTTCTTCATCTTCTTCCCTCCTGTAATTTACATATCATTACGCGATGCGCCCTCTTTTGTCTAGCGCCAACCCTTGTAATCCGATGAGAACTAATTTTACTTTAAATAACGTCGTTGTCATGGGGATGAATTAGGAAATTTGTAGAAGTTTTTTATGTAAGAGCAGGGTTTTTTATTTAAACGATCAAAAGAGAAAGTGGAAATAGGTATAAAAGAAATATAGAATAGAGACTTAGCAAATGATATCGAGCACACAGCACAGTATTCAATTTTTGGCATAGTATAGTTATTTAAAGTGCAATTGAAATAAATGTCACTAACCGAACACCGTAGTGAGATAGTTGAAACTAGTACATTCACCTCCCCATAGATGGCGCTATCTTTTTGAACCTTCTTCTTTGTATTTTTTTTTTCTGATTACTAAAATTACAGCAATACTCTGGTTGTTCCCATAGTTTAAAAAAAAACAAATGACGCAATATCAAAACATTCATAAAAATAAACTAAAATCATTGGTTGGAATTCAGTGGTTTGTATTAAAATCTGTATTAAAGTTTGTATTAAGTATATCATGGCAACATTATAATATTTATCACATCTGTCAAATGTCAGATGAGATTTACTTGTAATGTGGAAATTTGTCTTAAGGAAAAGATATCCACTGGTTAAATGAGAAAGTTTCATTGCTGATAGGAGTAAATAAAAGGATAACCATCATTGTAAAACTAGGTTAAAAATATGTCAAATGCCTGCTGTCAACTTTAATACACCTTGAACCCTGTTAATGAGGTGTTTTATATACCATGGTTTCGTTTATGAATATATTACAACGTAGCCTACGTTATTAATACAACTCGTTTTGTTTTAAAGTCTGGCCAAAAACTCTAATTTTGAAACCGAGACCAATGTTTTGACTTGTGTTGATTTTTATCTGCCAAAAAGATTTTATTTTAAAATTTTCAGGCAGTAAAATACATAAAATTAAAAAGAATAACTTTTTTAACACTTCAAAATTAAAATAAATCAAAACACTGGTCTTGTCAAAATGGCATTGTTCTTGTCAAAGTGACACACGCACACATATCAGCTGATTCCAAGCACTTCAAGGTTGCTCGAGTCACGTAACTGCTCGCGCCCTATAAATTTTTAAAATATTCAATTATTTGTAATTTTGACATCTGTCAAAAATGGTTATAACGTTGTATACGGTTTTTCAAAAATATAAACGAATAAAAAATACAAATAATGCATGTGTAAATAATATTTGATTTTTATAAATTTTATATTATATTTTTATAATATTACTTATAATGCGTCAAAATGACAACAGGAATAAGTCACGTCAAAACGGCGAATTTGGAACTAGAGTTTCTTTTTGATAGATATTGTGATGTTTCCCGACCTTGTGTATATTAATAACGTAGGCTACGATTAAAATAAACTAACTTTTGTGATGGTACCGTAGTATACCTGCCGCGCGTTTAGTTGAGACTGGACCTGCGCATACTTTCGCTTATAAAAGAATCCCCTTTCCCTTTATACCAATTTTAGATGTTGACAAAATCTGTTCCTCGTTATAGCAATATCATATTTTAATTACTATAACATTTGGATTTGTTCGAATTTTAGGTTCTGCGTATTCAAGGTTAGTCTCAATCACGGTGTAGTATCTACAGGTGAGTGCACGACGTATTCCAATGCATTACAAAGAATGGCCAACTAACTGGGCTAGATCATACAGTGTGCCGCTAGATGTCAGGTTTTGTTGCGACCCGGTTTTTACACAAAATATTTAAAATATTAAATTATTCATATATAACGCATAATATTCTATATTTTGAATCATTACCTTTTGTCAGTTCTATGTATTTATTTTGTACAAATTCCATACAGAAACGTTTCTTATATGTCCAGTAAAATTATAAAACAACATATGTCAAATGCACTTGACATTGACACCTTTCAATCAGAAATTTATCTTAGTACCTGTTTCTGTGATTATAGTGTAGCTGGCTGCCGCTAAATTGCACATTTTGGCACCTTAAAAAGACTATTATTCTCTTTATTTGATTCATACCCTGTTGTACATCTTGTAGCAAAACATTTCCTGTCAAATGGTAACGGGTCGCGTTAGCACCATTTTGTTTTCCAGTCATTCCCAGTTATTTAGCCATGTCAACGCATCTCGTGCTCTCACCTATAGATACTACACCGTGGTCTTAATTTACCGCACAGGAGCTATACTAACATTTATTCATAGCCAGCTTTAATATTATCTATAAGTTTGACGTTTTAAGTTTTGACATTTTATCGTAATTTATTATTTGTTTATTTCCTGGTTTCCTTGCTTCTGTGTGAAAATTTTTTTTTCATTTGACATCACCTCAAGGTCTTTAGCTAAAATAAGCTAATAAAACCCCACTGAATTCCACCCTGTATTTTATGATACAGGCCACAGGCTTTCAGGAAGTTGAAAACTACCTTAATGCAAATAATATATAAATATTCTGAAGGATTCTTGATGAATATGTTGAAATCTTCCAATTAGGAAGTCCTCACTTTAAATAACACATCACATCCATACATATCCCTTGTTAAATTAGCAGAGTGTCTCTTTGGTAGAATTGAAGGGCTGTTTCGGTTTCTGTTTCTAGGGTCAGGTCAGAGTATAGAGCTTGCTAGCTTACTGTAGGGCTTTCCGCGACATTAACCTGTTGTCGCTTCGCATGGGATTAATCTCCCAGTCAGTCCGAGACGATTATCGTTAAATATGTTCCAATTTTCTTTGCAACCTTAATTAAAGCTTTCGCTACATGTGTCACTTCCGCTCCGCTGTCTCTCACATCCGCTTTGTCAGCCAAAGGTACACGATCAAAGTTCGTCACCCGAAGAATTACGAACGAGGAGCGGGACGGACATTTGATTAACAGAAATGGACCAATGTTTTCTTGGGACAACCACTAGTTTTAATTAATTAATTGTCCCAAAAAACCAAACAAACGAAATTATTTTCAATTTGCTTGTATTTTAATCAGAATTATAATTTATTAACGAATATGCTCAAATTAAAATTTAAAGGTTTTATCTAAAGAAAAAAATCTGATGTGACCAGCACATTACCTTCCGTCAGTTCTACGTATTTTGTACAAATTTCATACGGAAAGTTCCTTGCTAAATTAAATATTCTATTTCTTGTACATTACCTTCCGGCGGTTGCATGTATTTTATGCAAATTTCATACAGAAAATTATTATTTTCTGACGTTTTCTATATACAGTGTAATGTATCTGCAGAAATAAAAGATTTATTATTATTATTATTTCTTGTACATTACCTAAAAGCAGTTATATGTATTTTATACAAATTCCATACAGAAGGCAAATGATCCTATAAAGTATAAAATGCAGTCAAAACGTATAGAGAATGAAATATTCTTTAATATTTATAATAACATCAAATGTGAAAAAATTATATTTAACATAGTTTTTTCAAGAAAAACTGTTAAAATCTTCAAATGATGGTACTTCCGGTTGACCAATTGTAACCAAAATCTAATCAGCTCTTCATATGGATGTAACGAAGAAGTATACGAAAAAATTATAATTTTTGTAACTGTAGTATTAGAGTTATCGCAGACGAAAATTTTGTTACACACACACACACACACACACACACACACACACACACACACACACACACACACACACGCACATACAGACATCATCGTAAAAATAGTAAATTCGTATTCTAGGGACCCTAAAACGTGCTTATTGATTAAAAACTCATCATCGAATTTTTTTACCAAAGACAATACCTTCCTTACCTAAAGGTGATGGAAGGTAAAAGATGTTATTTTTTTTTAAATATGTTAATTGCTTCAACAATAATACATTGTACCATTCTTTGCTTCCACTTCCTAAAAACTCCAAACTAATCTTCTTTTGGAATGTTTTTAAAATAATCATGAATTTCAGCATCAATCTCTTCTCCAGACAAAATCCTTTCACCATATAAATTGCCAAATTAGGTGAGTATGGAAGGTGTTCAATTACTTTTATATTTTTTCGCTAAAAAAGTGTTGAAGCCACTCTATGGGAACACGCATTATCCATGATGTAACATAATTCCGGTCTCCGCAACTCTACTGAGCACTTCAGGCAAACATTTTTCAGTATGCCTGTGTATCATTTAATTTTTTAATTCTTTACCTCATAAGTGACATTATTGCCTTTGTCGATTATTTGAAAATAGCAGCAATGTTCTTTTCGGTAACAGTTGTAGGAATACATCATATTTCTTTTTGGTGCTTAAGAGAATTTTTTTGCCTTAAAATTCTATATACCAGTTATAAGTTTGGCCTATCGGATTTTCTTGTTTTCAATAATTATAATTTGACCCCGTCCGTTATACGCTTATTTCTTTCAGCAAGCTAAAATTTGAAAATGTCTTTGGAAAAAATATGTTACTTTTTATGGTTTGGTAATTTATTCTGTTGTCAACGTCCCCTAATAACTATTCATGTATGCTGTAAACACATATTTTAAAATCTTTCCGACCTCATGCTGCGCACATCCTCTTGTATTTCATTTCCACGATAGCATCTATCACGTGTTATTAATTTCTAAAAACGATATCTGTGTTTGCGTGATTCTACTCGTAGCTCAGTGGGATAGAGAGTGTATGGAGTCCAGTGCAAATATGATTAGGCGATAGGCCGATGATGTACAGAGGGCAGCACGCGAGCGCAGGATTATGGCCGTCAAGGGGTTAAGCAGATTTCATCAGCCCCGATATTCATTATCTGTAATGGATTCACCTCTATTACGTATGCATCACAGGCATAACATAGTACGACTCCGAGTATAGTGCGTAGTAAAAAATACAACGATTTAAAATACGAGTATATTGTATAGAGCAATTTTTATTCATTACATAATAATTATTAATTAATTACATTAATAATCGGTTTTTGCACGATCGGGTTATTTTTTATATTTACCGATAGTGTTTCCAAGACAGTAGATCTTATTTACAAATTACTGAACGGTAAGTGATGTGACTCACGTCGGTAAGTGATGTGCTTCACTTACCGTTCAGGAGGCGAGACGACAAATAAATAGAAACAAAAATCAAAGCTTACTTCAAAAATGACAAATAAATTTTTTTAATATGTCAAAATAATTTTCAAATCTTATTTTTCTTTTAAATTTTGTGCGTCGATCGTGCAAAAAATAGTATAAGAATCACGAATGTTAAGGAATTACCGATCTCAGACAAAATTGGGATCTTCGCTTTGCTCAGTCCCCAAACATTGTCTTTACTGTTCTTACTTAATATCCTATTAAAAATCTCTGATTTATACGAGGGTCACGCTAGAATTATTAAGAATAAGACACTTGATTCATATTTTTAAAGAATTTTATTTTTAATAAGTTTAAAATAGTTCCCGCAACAATAATACACTTCACCATTATTTCCTTCCTTTTTATAACAACTCCCAACCAATTTTCTTTTGGAATGTTTTCAAATTAATATCTGAGGGACATAAAACTGATTAAGTTGCCAAATTAATTACTGGTGATTTTAAAACTGCCAAAGCTGTTAAACTAATTACTGTGAGATTTAAATATAATTAAATTTATTTTAAGCTGTTTTAAAAACTGCCAAAGATGGTAAATTATTTTCACAACAATACTTTAAAAAATTGATTAACTTCTAACAAACTTAACTATCTCAACTTAATTAAGCAGAGAAATAACTGTTTAAAATAACAGTGCAAATTTTGTTTTTGGCGGATTCCTGATTTTCTTTCTCTTCATCATTTTAGAGTGACTATAATTTCTATTTACAATTTTAAGTTTTCATAATATATAAAGTATGTTTTATGTTGGTGTCATGCTTACAACTTTCTTATGTCGTGTATTAGGAGTAAATTGGCGAGTATGTATGTATTTTAAAATAACGTCAGCATTTTTCTGTTTCTTGTAGGGAATTCTGTTTGACGTCAATTCTGCCAAGTGGTCAAATGTTTAGAGGGACATGTCGCCTTCATTGTAGGTGGTATATTCGTTGTGGACATTGGCACAACATATCTTTATTTTAGTTGTTTGTTTGAAAAACTTTAGCGGACGATGCATCTTCATCAGTGTCCCGGAGTGAAAGACAGTAGGGACAATACACGCTCAACCTCCCTATACTTATTCACCAGGAGGCGCACTTCTAACATTATACTCTCCTAATAGCAAAATATTTTTCAAGTGGTAACTTCTTATGGGATTTTTTCCCATTCCAGAGCCCAAGCTGTTGTTGAAAGATGGCAAGCCAGTGCACGCGCAATGTGCGCGCAACTCTTGTTTTCTCTATAACTGCCGAAGAAGCACCACCCACACTCTTATTATTTTTAATATGTTATACGTTGTTGTGATCGTAAATAAATTATCAAATATAATTATTTATTAATAATAGATGGAGTCTAAGGTTAAATATAACTAAAACTATTATACTTACCCCTTAACCTTAAAATTAATTTTAATAAAAACTAAATACGTATTTGGAGAACTAAGTTCTCATCATCAGTAGTACAACAAAAGAAAGTTAAACAGAGTAGTCAAGATTACTCAACATGTCAACCATGCCAGAGGTCCTCACAACTCTGTAAAACAAGTGAAAGAACTGGGATTATATAGGGACGGGAG
Source organism: Harpalus rubripes (assembly GCA_963082715.1). NCBI lineage: Eukaryota > Metazoa > Arthropoda > Insecta > Coleoptera > Carabidae > Harpalus > Harpalus rubripes. The sequence goes on from OY720454.1 coordinate 32,767,203, forward strand.
ACACAGTTGAATGCTTACCTATAAACTAAGATAAATTTCGTCCAGTAATAATGAGTCATTAAATTTTAAATCGTCCAATAAAATTTAACTTTGCATTAAATCGAAAAGTTTTGAGTTCTGCGTTTATCAAATTATTTTTATATTTATTTATTATTAAACTCTCGTATGCATCTAAATATCTATCATTATATTTATGTTTTAAAAGTTTAATATTAGAATTGTAACTTTGTGATTATTAATGAACATAATATTGAGCTACGCTAGATTTTTCGGGATTACCGCTTTTTAGATGATAAAAATGTACTTTAAACCGAGTGTTAATTTGCCTTTAGTTTGACCGATGTAAACTTTATTAAATCATTACAAGTAATTTAGTAAATACCGGATTTTTTGTTACTATCTATTTTATCTTTAGGGTTACCTAATAACAATTTAATGGTATTATTTGATTTGTAGGTTACGGTTAAATTTTGATTTTAAATTTTTTTTTAAAAACTTTTGGAAGCTTTACCGTACGGTTGTGTTATGAATTTCTTATTATTTTCATTATTAGATGGTGTTAACGGTGTAAAATTAGTAATGGATTGGCGATTTTTAAATTTATGAACTAATTATATTATAGTTTAGCTCAGTTTTAAATCGTTTTTTGTTTAAAGGAAATTTAGTAAATCTGTTTATTAAGAAATTAAACGAAGCTAATTTATGTTGCCAAAAATGATTTGAGTCAGCAGTTATAAATATGTTAGTGTTCGTGGATTTTCTATAGATATCAAACTCTAGTTTGTTCTTGTTTCTAATAACCAGTACGTCCAAAAATGGTAACTGTTCATTGGTTTCTTTTTCGATCGTAAATTTAATTGATGGGAAAACTGAATTTAAATTGTCCAAATTACTCATAAATAAATTAGCTAAAAATGATGATAAATTATTTCCCATAACTGTACCTTTTATTATTTACTTGAAAATAATTTTGCTTCATACAAAGTTCAATACGTTTTAAGTACTCATTAATTTTTTAATCCTCCAAGTTATTTTCTAAAAATGTTTTCAAATATTCTAAAATTTCCGGGATAGGTACACTTGAAAATAAAGAACTCAAGTCAAAAGAAACCAATATTTCATTTTTATCTAATGTAATATCTTTAACTTTCTCGACGAATTATAATGAATTTTGCACGGAAAATGTTTGCGTTTGATTTGGAAAACTACTAAATTCATTAACCACTTTGAAAGCAAATTACCCGGTTTATGAATTTTTGGAAAACAGTACATTTTTAGAACTACGGGGTTTGAAACGTTAAGTTTAAAATTTATATCTTTAGTGATTAAATTTGGGCAGTTTTTAAGGGTGTTTTTATATTCTCTGAGCATTTTAGGTAATGGATAATATGACAATTTTATTCCCTTTATTTGCCTTTAAATAAAATACGTCGCGTTTTTTAAGATTATTTATAAGTTTATTATCATTATTGTTAAGTTTGTTTTTAAAACGATTTAAATTAATATTAGTTATTTGTATTTTACAAGCGTTTCTATTGTAATCTTTAGTGTCGTTATCGAAATGTTTAATGCTGGTTTCAATGCAAGCTATTATATCATCTAATGGTGAGTTATTATTTGGTGAATATTTTAAACCTTTATTTAACAAATTAATTTCATCTTTAGAAAATTTTTCCGACGATGCGACGATGGGTTTACAACGATGTTTTCTTTTATAGAACTTTGTTGTTTTGTATTATTAGATATTAACCGTTTTAATTTATTATTAATGATTCATTATTATTCGACGAAATTTATCTTAGTTTATCATTCACCTGTGACTTCCCGTCCCTATATAATCCCAGTTCTCTCCCTTGTTTTTCAGAGTTGTTAGGACCTCTGGCATGGTTGACATTTGTTGAGTAATCTTGATTGCTCTGTTTAACTTTCCCTTGTTGTACTACTGATGATGAGAACTGAAAATTAATTTTAAGGTTAAGGGGTAATTATAATAGTTTTAACTATATATAAAACAACAAACATGTATTTAATTCAAAATAAATCATTAAATTTATTCTATTAATACTTAAAATAATCGGGACAAAGTTATTACTTCTGTTGGCGTCCCGAAACTTTTTTTTTGAAATAGAACGTTTCTATCAAACAATATCGATTTATAATTTTTTATCAATTTATCAATTATTGATTTTACAAATCCTCAAAATTTACTAAAATATTTCAAATAAATAAATAAATATATTATCACGGCTTATTACCCATTGCTGGGTGTGCCAATCTGCTTTGTACACAGATATCGGTAATGATAAAATATTTACACCGTGCGAGCGCTTACCAGGCATCACCTTACGGTCACTCATTCCTGGTGTGGAGAATGCACCACAGGGGTCAATTTCAAAATATGAGTTTTATGTAAACTTTCAAATCTGCTTTGCAATAAACCTTATTTATAAGTAAAGATTAGAATACAATTATGCTATTTATTTGGTAATTTTATTTAATTGAGTTTCATTGGTAGGTACAAAAAATTATATTGTTTCAATACGAGTATATACTTGTACCTTCTTCAGGGTAAGTAAGATCTTGCAGATTCTTAAACATAAAATCATCTACACATAAATACGTTCGTTTTCAAAAGCGTACAATAATTTCCAAAAAGCACATATACATCTGTTCGCTCTCAAAATCGACAAAAATGTCTGACATAACGAAAAACTGTAATAATACCCCAACGCCTACAGAATCGTCACTAAAAGTATAACTTCAGCTCCTTATAAAGAAGGTAATATACTATTTTGCGAATATAGGAATTGTATTTACACATCCTGGTGTTGCTAGTATCTTCTGATGATAAGTATTTATATGGTTTAATGGTTAAATTGGTTGTGGATGCCTTCTTCTTCTCGCTTCGTTATTTATTTAATTTTCCTGGTTAGCTTCATATCGTCGTATATTTTCTAGAAAATTTATTTGATTGCGTTGTTGGTTGCTACAATTGTGTGTTTCAGATACTTGATTTTTATTTGTGTTTCCAACTGTTGACGGATTAAATTTGTTTTAAATTTAGATTTACTCAGCTCTACTTCTCGTATATTTTAATTGGATAATTTTCTACTGGAATACCACAAGCCACCAGAACATAAAATGAAGATAAAAATGTTACACTCAGTAGCTAAACAAAAATATACCGAGTATGCGAATGGTTCGAAATTTATTATAAAATAATGAATATTTAAAGTTTAAGCATTGATATATATATATATATATATATATATATATATATATATATATATATATATATATATATACAGGGTGTTAATTAAAAAGCGGGCCATAGGCGTTTAACATGGGAAATCAGGTTTTCCTTGTGCAAAAGTTCCCAATTAATTTTAGACAAAAGTGTTTCAAATAAAAGTTGTAGATAATTAAATTATACACCAGCATCACTAAACAGATTTTATTTTGCATGTTTAGTAACCTGTAAAATCCAAATTGAAATTCTGTAAATATTGCTCATTTGTATAGTGATAGCCATGGAATTTAAACAAAATTACAAAGAAATGCATATCGCTTGAACTGTCAGAAATTCGATTTTCAAATAAAAATTGCTGATATTTATACTCTATCCTAAGTCCTATTTTGTTTTTATAATCTACATCTAAATTATTGCTTAGATATTATTTATTTTTATTTTGTAACCTGCAAAATCGAAATTCTGACAATTCAAACGATATACATTTCTTGGTAATTTTGTTTAAATTTCATGGCTATCAATACAAATGAGCAATATTTATAAAATTTCAAATTGGATTTTACAGGTTACTAAACATGCAAAATAAAATCTGTTTAGTGATGCTGGTGTAGAATTTAATTCCCTATAACATTTATATGAAACACTTTTGTTTAAAATTAAATGGGAAGTTTTGCGCAAAGAAAAACTGATTTCCCATGTTAAACGCCTATGGCCCGCTTTTTAATTAACACCCTGTATATATATATATATATATATATATATATATATATATATATATATATATATATATATATATATATATATATATATATATATATATATATATAGTATGTTCCCGGATTGAGTTTACAAGAAGAAAATTGCTAATTTTTGATTTTATGAAAAAATGACAGGGTAGGAAACATTTTTGGTTGATTTAAAACGCATGATTCAATTATTAAAACTTTTAATTAATGCAAGGTTCTTTTATTATAACGGTTTTTCGTATTTTATTCTCATATATAATATCATAAGTGGTAAATTTTTGCCGGAAAAAATTTCTGATTGTTACGAGAGCTGGTTGCCTAGCAATTTATTGAGTGACATTGACAAAAAAATCACGAGTTGTCAAACGAGTGATTTTTGATCAATGTCACGAGATAAATTGGCATCATGCTCGAGTAAAGCAATCGGAAAATTAGCTAATTAAACTATTTCCAAAATAAAAATCAGGTCATCATTTGTATATTTTTTTTTTGATAAAAATCTTCTAATTGTTATTGTGTTTTGAGATGTAATATTTAAGTTTGCTTTTTCAGTATTTTAAATACATTCCTGACTGAATCGACTCGTTTCTAATAAAAACTGATAACACTGAAAATATACACACTTTGACAGATGTAAACAATATGTTTCTAAAACGTCAAAAAAATTTCGCTTATCAAAACGTACTTACTTGTAAAAATACAAAATCTTATTGGCTTAAAGGGTGCGAATAAATTTTTGTGACTTTTTTTTTTCGAAATGAAACTTGGTAACTATGTAGAATCCTGAATTTGGATTGGCTTATAAATTTATGAGTGAAATAGTCCTAAATACAATTATTACATTGAATCTAACATTATTTTAGTTAGCATTGAAATATTGACAAATGATTAAATGTCAAAAGTAATTCTTAGTATCTTTCAAAATTTTTCGTTGGTGTGATTTGCTGATGCCTAATTGGGGAGATCGTCTTCATAAAGACAATTTTGGATGAGTTCGTACTGTACTGAATTTTCTACTAATAATGTAGCGTCATCCTCTTCATTATTTACTTGCTTCATTTTCTATATATTATTTACATAGCCAGTTCTAAAAAAAAAATTGTTTACGCTTCTGTATACCCATACGTGACACATAAATACCAATAAACTTTTCACTAAATTTTTCAATTATGTAGCGGTAACTTTTACTCCCCATACCATAACAATGTACAAAAAAGATTTTTTGTTCTAACGTTAACATTTCTTTAATAAACTCTCTCTATTTTGAACAATACTTTCTTATTTTATGATAATAAGAATTACTTTTGACATTTAATCATTTGGCAATATTTCAAAGCTAACTAAAATAAGGTTAAATTCAATGTGATGACCATTATTAGGAAGACAAAATACGAAAAAACTTTATAATAAAAGAACCTTACATATAATACAAAATGTAATAACTGAAATGTGCTTTAAATCAACCAAATTTTTTTCTTTCCTTGGCATTTTTTCGTAAAATTAAAAATAAGTATTTCTTTTCCTCTTGTAAACTCAATCCGGGGACATAGGTACTATATATATATCATTTCTGTTCCAAAGTTCGCAAAGGACATCAAGATTAATAATATGATATGCTTTATATAGAAAACAGTAATTATGATTTACCTATCAAATTGGAGAAATTTAATAATTTTCCGGTAAAAATAATAGAATATTATTTAACAAGCGGACGTGTAATGACAACTACAATTTAAGAGGAGTACCTTTTATAGTTTTAACTATTAGAATAGAATATCAATACTTTCTCAATGAATTTACATTTAGAAGTTTTAGTTTTGTAAATATTCGCAAATTGTGAGATTTTAAAATATGACTTAAATATTGCAGTCGAAAATATCTAATACCCGGTTTCACCATGTATAAATATTTTATTCATCAGTTAAACTATTTATCAAATAAAATACCATATTTCATATTTTTGTTTCACCAAAGTCTAATATGAGCAATACGTGTAAAACGTAGTGTCACAATAGTTATTTATGATACATGTAAGTATTAAAAGTGAAACTTTATTTTGTGAGAAGGTAGTTTGGAACACGACGCAAAGCGGAGTGGTCTAAACCTTCGAACAATGTAAAATCACTTTTAATCAGAGAGTTGAACCGAACTAGAACTTAAACCGAAACCGAAGTGAACCTGCTTATTTTAATGAACCTAAACCGGAACCTTAACCTTTTCTTAAATTATTCAAGAGCGAGAACCTAAACCGGATCGTAAATTTAAACCGGTTCAGAAAGTTATTTATATCTGTCACGTGTTCTACACCTACATGTAAGGTACATCTATTAATTCAATCAATATTATTATCATATTTGCTTAAAATCCATGTTTTAAGAAACGGAGTTCGCTGATAATAAATTAATATTGTGTTGATTTCATAGCTATGATAGAAATTCATTTGTATTAATAGAAACCTTGGAAACTATAATACTTTAAAATACAAAGAATTAACATTTACATTAAATTTTTGGTGTATATGTACTTTTTATTTATTTTGAAAAATCGTGCTGTGAACCAATATTAAACCGGTTCGTGAACCGGTTTTAAAGAAAAATATTGAACCGGAACAATATACTGAACCAAAAACATAAGTTGAACCGTGAACCGAAACCGAATCTTTATATCTTGAGGTTCGAGTCCCTGCTTTTAATACATATAATCATACACTATTTATTTTACAAACACTATCTTTTTATTTAAATTTGGATTTCTAATAATTATTTGACAAATGTAAAAATTTCGATTTGTTGTTCCATTCGTCATTACCAAGGTCACTAATTCACTTTCTACACTCGTGTTAAAAGTAACAATGATCTGTCACATTTTTAACACTGGTGTCATAAAATAACACTTTTAACTCCAAAAAAGCCTACTTTTAATAGATTTGTAGAAAAAATTGATTATGTTACAGTGAAATAGAAAAAGAAATTTCTATTGATAACTTTGGTACCACAGGGGTTAGTTTTGAGCAATTTAAAAATGTAAACCAGATCGTCAAAATTTAAATCTTCTTTATTTGTACACCCCATTCAGAAAGTGCCATTTTCTGGATGATTCTTTTTCGGACAGTGTGTACTACGGAAACAGTTTACATTAAAACAATATACTCATATAAAAGTAAAGTTTTATGAAATCATTTATCCCATTTTCAAATCAATTTCCACTGTCCTTGGTTAGAATCCTTATCCGATGAGTGTTAATAACCAGAGGCGGGTCGCATGCGATACTCTTGGGGGCAGCCACAGCCACCCAAGAGACCGGCCCTGCCTGTGCCCTGATGCCTCACACAGATAACCCGCACTCAATCCTGCCCTGATCGAAACAGAGATACGCAACGCGTTGTTTACTGCCACACAACACTGGAAACTTCTACGAAACTATTATTAGTAATTAGATATGATTTGTAGTTTCAACGGGTACTAAATGTAATAGGGAGTTTTATTATAGGGTATTAACACTTTTATTACAAAAAATGTTCAGCTTGAAATGAAGGGAATGAATAGCTTACCTATTCATGATAACTTTTTGTCCATTGCCGAATGTATTGAATGAAACAAAACAATATTTAACTCTACAAGTATAAGAACTAATTATACTAATTGGATTTTAAATGTTATGTAAGGGAACCATGTAGATAATGTCCACTAATAATTATGAGGCCTTCAAGTTCCAATATTTATTTATTTTATTTGCTGTTTATGGACTTTCGAGCAAATTCCGATAATCTTCAGCTAAATACATACATATTACAAAATGTTTATATAAAAAATCTGATGTGGCCAGCACATTACCTTCCGTCAGTTCTATGTATTTTGTACAAATTTCATACAGAAAGTTCCTTGCTGAAGATTATATTTCTTGTACTTTACCTTCCGGCAGTTGCATGTATTTTATGCAAATTCCATACAGAAAATTTGTAGCAAAAGATCCTATATTTCCAGTAAAATTATAAGACAAGCACACTATGTCAATTTCACTTGACACTGACATCTTTCAATCAAAATTTTCTTAATATAGTAGCTGTTTCCATAGCTATGGCTACTTTATGAAATTTAATTTCTTTATAATTTTTTAACTCTATATCCATTTAATATTATGATATTTAACATAGTTTTTTCAAGAAAAACTGTTAAAATCTTCAAATGAGGGTACTTCCGGTTGTCCAATTCTAACCAAAATCTAATCAGCTCTTCACATGGATGTAGCGAAGAGAAATACGAAAGAATTCTAATTTTTAGAATTGTAGTATGGAAGTTATCGTAGACGAAAATTTTGTTACACACACACACGCGCACACGCACACGCACTCGCACACGCACACGCTCACGCACACGCACACGCACACGCACACGCACACGCACACGCACATGCACACACACACACACTCAGACAGACATCATCGTAAAAATAGTAAAATCGTATTCTAGGGACCCTAAAACGTGCTTATTCATCAAAAACTCACCACCGAATTTTTTGACCAAAGACAATACCTTCCTTACCTAAAGGTGACGGAAGGTAAAAATATGTTTGTTAACTTACCAACTAATTTAAAGCTCTTCCTAAATGAACCAACCAAGAAAAGAACGGAACGTTTACTCCTAATGAGCAAACAAGACGTTAGATTAATAACAGGACTCCTAACAGGATACTGTCTACTAAACAAACACCTGCACACGATGGGACTAACACAAGAACCAACATGCAGGGGGTGTGGTGAAAAGGAAGAAACCCGTCAGCACCTTATATGTCACTGCGAAGCCTTTATGAGCAGCAGATATAATATCCTGGAGGCAGAAAAGATGCAGCAGGATATGCTAAAAGATTTAGATCTAAAGAAAACCCTGGAGTTTATTAAACAAACAGGACTCCTAGAATAGGAGTAAATCTGGAGGGTACAATAGATCTACAGGTTGCAGTACAGAGATCCACAGGAGACCACCTCTTGTAATATAAATAAATACCAAATAACAATTGATGTTAAACAATAAAAGTACATATAAGTAAAAGCAGAATTACAATGTTGTATAAAATCTAAATTTGTGGGCCCCCACTTCAGCAGGGCAACATGCCTCTAACACGACCCATAAACAAATGATTTGTTTATGTAACGACTTAAAATATTTACCTAATAGGCCAGATATGAGTTCAGAATTTGGCGTAAGACGTACTTGGTTCTCACCAGTGGTCGACAAACTGTTCTACAGGGTACAAATTTTTCATGTTCGCATAGCTGAAATATTTTTATATACAGGGTGTAAATGAAATAAGTGCATTAAATTTAACCATTAATATAACTCGGCGAGAGCAACAATATTTCTTAATAACTTTTTCTTGAAATCGCATATTTTTTTAGCATTTTTACCACCCCGTAAATTGACGAGTCGTTCCAAATATTTTTGTGATAATTGAATGCAGTATGCTATGAAAAATTTTGTTTTAGCAATTGACAGTCCAGTCCATTGTTGCAATTAAATTTTGACATTAATAATAAACTTGTTAATAAGGTAAAATTCTGTCAAAATGCGAGTACACAGACATTGTAATTACTTACCTATGGTTTATTTATTTTTTTACTCGTATCTGTACTACATTTTACTTGACATCACGGTTGCCAACGCATTTACACGGAGCGTTTCCAAATCATCACCAAATCATTCTGTTCTTAATTCGCACATTTGTTAATCTTGTACATCTTTATCACATCACAATACGGAGTGTCACATATGACAATTTTTTAAAAAAACAACAGTTATATCCATAACATGTGCAAAAAGTTCTATGTTTTCAGCACATAACAGACTTCGATTTTGGGAATGGCTCATAATGTTCATTAATGAGACTGAATTTACTTGGGAAGGTGTATTTATTATGCACAATACACATCTCGACAGACGAAAATGCTGTAAAAATTTTCATTAAAACGTATTTGAGCGGGAACAATAAATGGACGACTAATTATTGGTACTCATGTACCTCTTTTAAATGGACAAAAGTTTGTACTTACATTTTTTGAATAACGTATTTAAACTATTATGATTTATCGACGATAAATAATCACCTAATAACTATGCTTTTGATCTTCCTCACGTTACCTCGCCCCTCCTTGTCTTCCACTATTAGTGTCTTTGGTCTGTGCACTATTCACTGGTAATTAAAAGCCTGGTTTAATACACAACTTTATAATTTTGTTATCCAAAATTATATTTAGTTATTTTAAAAATTGCACTAATACGAATTAATAAATAATAAATGTTATTTCCATTGATTCGTTTATTAATTACTGTGACTGCAAGTGTAACCGATAACCGAAAATTTTTGAGCTGTTTGTATCTCACTTGATTACGACAGCAGCCATTTGTTCTCCATGGGCGCGCGCCGAAATATGCAGTAAATCTTTAAAGAATTTTAACTCAAAATCTAAAAGACTTAGAAAAAAAAAGTTATTAAGAAATATTGTTGCTCTCGTCGAGTTACATTACTGGTTAAATTTATTGCACTTATTTCATTTACACCCTGTATAAATATACTTTATATTCATAAAGAAACTATTAGTAAGCATAAATAACATAAATAATAAGCATATTTTCCTAATAAATTATAGAACATTGATACAGTTTGACCATTGTTTGACAATATTGTGATACAAAGTATGGAGGTGGATGACACTAATGTTTGTTTATTGATGAATACACGGTAGGCGGGCATAATAAGCGCGCGAGTACCGCTTTTAAAATCAGGCAACTAATCAAATTGCAAAGCCATGATACATTTACTACGTTTACATGCCGTTTTGAAAATGGTTTCAGTTTTTAGTCAAAATTATGCAAAACTGTTTACATGCAGATTTCAAAACAAGTTTAAAAATTGATTTGACATCAGTTTCGGCGCATGCGCATTTAGCTGATGTAAGTGACAGATCCTCTTCACTCCAAATACTTCCTTTTGCTATTATTCCAATTATTTTTTATACTTCGTACCACTACGCACTAAAACTACACAATTGTCAGTATATTAACACAAAGCGACAGAAACGTTATGCTCTATACGCATGCGCAGTATCGGAACTGAATTTTATGTGATTACATGAGTAGCTTTGAACTAGTTTTTAAGTCCAACCCATGAATTTTAGTTTTGGTTTGAGATAATTCAAAACCGTTTTGACACTGTATATGGCGTTTTCAAAACTATAAACGTTTTAAAAACGGTTTCAAAACTGCATGTAAACTTAGTAATTATTCTAATTATTAATCGACTTTAATTACTTGTAGTTTGCGAACTAATTAATATTTAAACAAAATTCTTTCACTGATACTCTTTAATTTACGTATATTTTTGCATTCTTATGTAAGAGAGTTAAAATTTAACAATGGTATAGTACCCCATTCCAAATAGTTACTTGTATAAAACAATAAGAAAAACATAAATAAATGCATAGTAAACCTAATAAAATATTTTATTTACTAAAATTAATAATTTTTCTATTACAAACATTAAAATTATCTAAATATTAAGAATACCACAAAAATATCGGATGTAAGATAATTTTACAATGAGATTAGACGTTTTTTACATTTTGTGGTTTTTCTAATGATATAAATAAATAGTATCATTCGTTTATCACAGTCCTTATTTAGTTCTTACAAAACTCAGACAACAATGAAGTCAAACGTAATATATTTCATTGTATACTTATTTTGTTATTTACAAATTTGTCCGGCATTAGAACATGCTACATATACACAACTTGAAGAAGTAGAACATCACAGAGAAAAAAGATTTTTACCATTTCTTGCCATCGCTATTGGTTCTATTGTTGCTGGAGTCAGAACTGCAAAAGTTATAACTGAAATCGTAAGAGACAAATATGGAGTAAAAAGGAGTTTGAATGAAGATAACCTATTCAGAAGAAACATTAACTTCAATTCCGACGAAGTTGAAGTCTTTAGATCCGAAGAAGATCCTTTCACCATTGATCATCTTGAAAAACGCCAACTTCTCTCTACTGAAGATCAACAAGTCAAGATGATCAACAAAATGATCAATCAGAACTTCGATAATGCAATGAAATTGAAGCTGGACCTCTTGAAGATGGATCCCAATGTAGGAAGAAAGATAATGGTCAGTAAAGAAGGTTTCCAATGTGATGAGAAGTTTTGCCAGGGGAAAATAGGCTTTTATGGGATGGGACTATGTACGAAATATGTGTGTTTGTGTCATAATGGAACAGGGAAGGAAAGAGTTTGTAGAGGCGATAGGGTATTTGATCCTGGTAATGGGAATTGCAACTATCCTAGAAATTTACGTGTTTGTGGATACAATAATATAAAAATATGAAATATTAAAACGTTTTTTCGTTGACCGTTTATTAATAGGTTTTTAATGTATAGAAAATAATTCATTAATAACTCCTATTAATGCACGATTTTATTAATAAACAATTTTAGTGGGTAACCATAGATACCACGTTCCATTACTGAACAATTACTGTCAAAACTTATGTGTCAAACGTTACAAACCTAAAAATAATTGTCATGAAATAAATTAGATTTTCTCCTAATTGATAAGATACGGTCAACGGAAAAATATTGTAACTAACTCGTGTGTTAATTGGAGATTAATGATGTCAACAATTAATACGCTCGCTACGCTCACGCTTTAAAATGTCTCAAACGTTAATCACCCTTATTAACACACTTGATAGTTAAAAAACTATTATTATTATTATTTTAGCTATTCTTTTTGGATTTTTAAATATTGTAGATCTATTAAATGTATAATATTTATTACTAATTACTACACGCATGTACTCGTAGTTTATTATAAATACAATATTTGAACACTAAAACATAGA